>CM042697.1:397238812-397838812 GCA_023614405.1 Avena insularis
AGTTAGCCAACATACCAGATTTATTCGTAAATGTTTAGCCCAATCCGTGTTAAAGATCCTCCTCATTTAATTTTTTGGTGGAGGACAGAAATCATTTTCGGACAAAGAATTCCCAAATCTTAGTTCCTCTCATTAGAGGTCATTCCTGGCAATAAAAAAGCAAAACAAAAAGGATATGAGAGCTAATACGGTAATAACTTCCAAGACTCAAGGAAACTCTTGCTTATCTCCCAACAAGTACTTTTTTTAACGTTTAAGTTAGGCAATTGCATAAAGTAAGAATCAAGCTAAAATGAAGAAGCATTAACATCAATCTTTAAGTCAAAGTTGAGGAGCAAAAGCAAATCTCTCCCTCATAGGGAATTAAATTCAATACCTTTCTCAATGGAAAATGATATTTAATGGTGCTTTCACATCAATGATGCACCAACTGTCGTAAGAAAAGGTCTTCCCAAAGTAATAGGACAAGAAGCATTGTATTCAATATCCAAAAACATAGAAATCAATATAGACATACACTATAACTATAATGAGAACATCATTAATACTCCCATGAGTTTCTTCTAGCATTATCAACAAAGTGGGACATTTAAAAGTAACAATCTTCCAATGGTGGCAAATCAAGTATTTCTACAAATCTTCCAGGCATAATATAGACACTAGAACCAAGATCACATGAAGCTTTTAGATCAAAAGTCATTCACTTGCATATTAATAATAATCTCAACTATCTTATACTCTCTTAGAATAGGCTTTGTGTTTTAGCTTCTTTTTCTTAATCTTAACAAGAGAATCAGAATGTGTATGGTAAAGGCAACATGCATATCACTATCATCAGGGCTTCAGAAAGCTTTTGTAGGAACACATAATCACTTCAAAAATATCGCAACCATCAATATCAAAATCAAACTTAGCACTGTTTAGTAGTAGGATCAATAGGCTTAGGGTATATAGTAGATGGAATAGGGGCTACTTGTGGTTTAGTGATACAAGCACACACTATTGTTTCCCATCAATTTCAGCTTCCTTCCCACCCAAAGATGAAGTTGAGATAATGCCTTAACATTTTCATCAATAGTAACTTGTATGGCATGAGCATTAGCAAAGGTGTTTTCCATAGTTTCGGGTGTTTAGCAGTACCATTTTATTTACCAAAGAAGTTTGAGCCGTATTAAAGAGGATGCATTTCTCTTCAACAGTTAAAAGCTTTTCCTCTATAGTCTTATCAAAGTGGTTTGTTTACTAACAAAAAAGTCCCTTTATAACACTTCAAGTTCGTAGGGCAATTTCTAGCATTATTGTAAGAGATTCCAGGGAGTCGCCATTATTAGGAGGATAAGGCCTATAATTGTTGTTGCTACCAAAATTATCCCTTATAGGCATTGTTGTTGAAATTGTTGTTTTCCTAATGAAGTTCACATCAACTTGCTATATTCTTGAGAAAAGCAAACCAAAGATGCGCTAAGGGAACACTATTAGGATCTAGAGGAGCTTCCCCATTAATAACAAGCTATAGCCATAATAACATCTAATATTTTCACCTCAAAGCAGGAAGTTTCTCAATGTAATCTCTACCTTCTTACCATGTGGATCTCTCCCAACATGCCATCTCAGAGTAGTTAACCATCATATTATCAAGGAGCCGGTTTTGTTGCAAAAGACCTGCCATGTAGTCCCATAAAAGTACCTCCAAGCAGTTATAGAACCAACAGTTTCTTGAGGAGAAGTTCAAACCCGTATAAAAATTTGGATAATCATCCAAGCAAAGTGAGTCCATGAGTAGGGTAATTTTTTAACCAAAGATTTTCATTCTTTCCCAAGAAGGCTACACATGTTCACTATCTGTAAGTTGTTCAAATTTCATTATGTCACTTATCATAGCAATAATCTTATAAGGAGGATAAAGTATTTTACAATAAAAGCATCTTTTGGCACTTTAGTCCAAGAATCAATTACCATATTTTTAGGGCAAAGACAGTAACCATTCTTTTTTTTTTTAGCTTTTTCCCCTCAACAGGAGAAAGCAAAAGTCTGAGCTTAATAATATCTCCATATACATCCTTATACACTTTGCATCTCACAAAGTTCAACAAAGCTATTAAGATGTAAGGCAAAGCAGGATCATCGTAATCCGGCACCAAAAAAATTGCTCTCTCATCACAAGATTCTGGTCAAAGCATGCTTAATTTCCGCAAAAAGTAGCATCAGAGCAGTGTGGAGCAATATGTAAAGCTTAGGAAATCATTGTTGTTGGAAGTAAGTGAAGTCACACAACTTGGTGTTCTTAGCAGAGTCTATTTTGGCAAAGGTGGGCAAGCCAAAAAACAGCAGCAAGAATAGTTAGAGCAAGAACTAATTTTTTGTGTTTTTTTGAACAAGGCAAGCAAACCAAGCTAGACTAATTTTTTGGGGTTTTTTTTGGAAAAGAGGCAAACAAAAACCAAGCAAAATAAACAAAGCAAACTAAAAACAAAGTAAAGAGAAAGGAAGTGAGGACTCCCAGTGAAGACGCCCTTAGCCTCGGCAACGGTGCTGTAAAAACTTGATGATAGCGCTGACGAGGTGGAAGAGGTTGAAGTAGATTCTCTAATGGCACCGTAAAGCTTGATGGCGCCTAGTGTTTGATGGAAGTGCCGCTTGGAAACCGCAAGAGCAAGGTGTGAAGAGCAAGCAACAAGTCTTCCTGAGAGACCGAGGTTATCTAACTAGAAGGAGGAAGAAAACGCCACACAGGTGTTGGAAGCAACATGGAGACCTGCACAACACAAACTCAAGACTTCGCTTCTAACGAATCGCTGAGGTTGTCAAGCTCACCGTTTGTCGTAACAAAGGATTAAACGATGGTGGAAGGTAATGGTTTGCGAAAGTAAACAAGTAACAAGGAAGATGTATCAATGGTAAAGATTGGACCGTCCATAGTTCACTAGAGGTGTTTCCTTAGATAAACAACAGGTCATAAGGGTAAACAAATTACAGGAAGGCAATTTATGTGAACCGAGCAAGGCATACAATGCAATTACTAGCCGTAAAGATCCTATGAAGCTGATTGGGCAATACAACAATATACATAGACCGTGAAGTCCAACTGTGATCTATGACTAGAAGTCCACTGTGTTATCATCCAAACCCCTCCAAAGAGATTAAGTTGCAAGCAACAGACAACTCATGGCTTACAAAGTGTGTAAGGTAAACAGTCCACATGTTCCATGAACAAGAGACCGTTGTTTTCTCCCTAGTAGCAACAGCACATCTACAGTCAAGAGATTTCTGTCACTTCCCTTGGAAACTAGAGGCATGAACCCACCATTTCGAGCAGCAATACTCCTCTTGGAGTCACTTAGTAATTACTAACACAATATAACTAGATTTCACTAGCAACAGTAGAGCATGCAAGATCACAAACAACAGTATACATGATAGAATCATAAAGATAGAACCATTAATCAAACCAACATAATAATCTCAATATCCATCGGATCCCCGCAACACAACATGCATGATTACAAATAGATTAGATCTCGATCATGAATGGGAGCTCACAAGATCTATACATGAAAGCACAAAGGAGGAGATACAACCATCTAGGCTACCACGTGGACCCATAGTCCAAGGTGGAACTAGCTTCACAAATCATACCGGAGAGAAGGTTCTCGGTGATTCTCCCAAGAGGGTGCCGGAAGAGTCTGATCCCCCCGATCTAGGGACGACAGGTGGCGCGGCAAGGCGACATTTTTGCCTTGTGATTTCTGATCGGCATCGAGAGCTTCTGCATTGGGGCTTTAGGGCGTAAGCGGGAGATCTGAGGCGGGCCGCCAGATGGCCAAACCTTGAAGGCCAGCTGAAGCAGGTAGGGCCCACCCGCCGCCTAGGGGGCCGGGCCCTCGGGCCGCCTCTGTGGCCTCCTCTGGACTTTGTTCCCCACATTTAAAAGTTATTGACTTTGTCCTTCGTTCATTCAATTCCGGTAGAATATTTCTTTACTAACTTTTCTGAAACCAAAATAGCAGAAAAACAGTCTATCTCGCAATCACAGGGTAACTTGTTAATAGGTTTGTACCAAAAACATGTAAAAGCACCTCAAAGTGTGGACAAGTAAAGGGTAGTAGATACAAAATACATGGAGCATCAAAATTATAGATACGCTTTCCAACGTGATGATTGAGCTTCTCGTGCTCCTCCCCGACGTGGGGGGCTCCTCGACGCTGACTCTCCTCCAACGCCGCTTCCCCTGGCCCCGGGACGAGCCTCCCTCCCCCGCCATGGCCCCGACGAGCCTTCCCTCCAAAGATCCTAACAAGCCCCTCCTCTCGGGACGCGACGCATTCTCCACATGTACCTATCGCTGGCCTCCCATGTCCCTCAAGCAGGGCCTCTTCCGCCTCTGCCGCCTCGGCTGTGTTCTCCTGACAGATCCGGAGGATTGGAGGCCCTCTCTCCTTTTTGTTTTTTGTTCTTTTTAGATCATGCTTTTGTATTTTCTATTTGGATCCTGGGGGTTCTAGTTCATGCGATTTTGTATGAATCTTTGATGGATCTGTGATGGATCTTTCTTTTCTTCATGCTTTTGACATGGATCTTAGCTATAATCATGTATAACAACACTGTGATTCTGTATGTATTATAAAGTTTTTGATGAATCTTGTATGGATTTGTTGTAGAACTTACAAGATTTGATAATCTTTGAAAACTATGTGAATCATGTATGATTCTTGGCAAAAAAATATAAAGACATTATAACAATATTCCCATGAATGAAAAAATATGAATATATCTTGAAAAAAAATTATATAAATATCTTATGAATCTTGTGAATCCGTTGTAAATCTTGGTGTTGAAAAAAAATTATATGAAAACTTGTGTGAAAAAAAATTATTACATAGAAAACCGTGAAAAAGATTCTGTGGAAAATAATATGTAAGAAATATTCTTGAATTTTTTTTTTGTGAAACTATATTAAAACAAGAACGTGAATCAGAATACAAAACAAAATTGCTGTGAATCTTGTGTGAATCTGTTGTGAATCTTAAAGTTGAAAAATTATATGAAAATCTTTGTGTGAAAATTATTACATAGAAAAACTGTGAAAAACCTTTCTATGAAAAAAAAAAAAAATAATATGTAAGAAATATTCTATGAATTTTTTGTGAAACTATATTGAAAACAAAAACGTGAATATGTAATAAAACAAAATTGCTGTGAATCTTGTGTGAATCTGTTGTGAATCTTGTGTTGAAAACATCAAAATCTTGTGTGAAAAATTATTACATAGAAAAACTGTGAAAAAAACATTATGTGAAAAATAATATGTAAGAAATATTCCATGATTTTTTTAGAAACTATATTGTAAACAAGAACGGAATATATAATAAAACAAAATTAAGCGAATATGTAAAAAATTGTTGGTATTAATCTTCTTAGTGCAATTTTATAGAAAATTAATGAAAATAAATATTGTTGAATATTTTATCTGAAAGCAACAAACAGCGATTTGAATATGTATAAAAACCTAACAATGCTAGGGGCTGAACAAACAAAAACTGCACAGACACAAAAAGTGAGGTGAGGGGTTTTTCTATAAAAAGTAGCGCAACGAATCTACAACAACAAAAGAACGTTATGGATGGTGCTGGGGCCCAACCCACGGGGAGTCAGACATTGTCCAACGATGATTCCGTAAACGGCAGGGGCTCCTTCAATTTATTGTCTCGACGATCGGACAGCTGACAAGGTCCAATGCTGTCCCATAAACAGATCACATCCTCGTAGACCAATCATTTTTTTAGTTTGCCTGTTTCAAATTTGGCCTAGCTTAGGCCGACCTTCCTGATAGGGTCAAGCCACCCCGGTCATGGCTCCTTTTTTCAGCTTGGGCTTTTCAGCAGCCACATATGCACTCTCCTCCCATCCCCACTCTCACCAAATGCACCCTCATGCCATTGCCCTAGATCTATGAACGCCCACACCGCCTGGCCGTGTCCCCTGCCGCCAAGACCAGTCGCTGCCGCTTCACAACCCCTTTAAGTCTCTCCATGACGCAGAGGCTGGCCTGCCTCAAGGCACAAAGAAGCGAGGACCCATCTCCGTGACCACCCGGTCGACCTTTGGTTGGGGCATCTCGATGAAGTCTTCTCCCGGAGATGAAGCACCACGCGAGCCGCTGAGATTCGCAGGCTCATGTGGAGCGCCCACGAGGTAATGCCGCGACCCTCGCGATCACGATCGGCCTGTGGTCTCGGGCCTCGACGGCTCGTGGAGGAGCTCGACGGAAAGAAGGCGTACCATGTACTTGCTCGAGGAGAGTGGGGTCTGCTCGACCGCCGCACCTCTTCGCGCGAGTGCTGCCTTTCGCTCTCGTGGCGAGGGCACGCGCCCCTCAGCAACGTATGGCGAATAAGCGCTTACTTTGGATTACCTCAAGATGTGAGGGATTACGTCAAGTGCTTCGGGCGGCAAGCTACCGCTTATCTAGAAGTTAGATTTAGTAGAATCAGAGAACTAGTAGTAATATGTAGATGAACCTTGTTTGCTACTTTAAGAGCTCTTTCGTGAGTTGTCTCAAGGCGGACATCGCAAGACGCCATTGGAGCCGACGTAAAGGCAAAAAGTAACAATAATGTAAGAGAAAGGTATAACTAATACTCGACTGCGATCCCACATGTCAAACAAAACACCGAGAGATGCTAGGGCACCCCTTTTCATTTGGCAAAGGACGCCGAGGTGCTCCAAACTCTAATAGAACAAGAACACAAGCAGCACACAACAATTTTTACTCTAGGACCAAGGCCGAGTAAAAATGTGTAGCACCCTATAGCCCTCGCTTGTCTTCGAATTGGTTAAAATGTTTACCAGGTTACTAGTGGTTTTCTCTCTTGTCGGTCACTATAGATCCTAACTCTACGCTCTCCTGGCTTCTTCTCTCCGGCCGGATGGCTACTCCTTAGGGTTCAACTTTGCATGATGGCCTTGTCCTCCTTTTATTATTGGAGATATGCCCTAGAGGCAATAATAAAAGTGGTTATTATTATTATATCTTTGTGTTTATGATAAATGTTTACATTCATGCTATAACAGTATTAATCGGAAACATTAATACTTGTGTGATTTTGTAAACTAAATTAGAGTCCCTAGTAAAAGCCTCCTTTAATAATACTAGCTTGTTGGTTAATAGATTGATCGTTTATCGATCATGAACATTGAGATGTTGTTAATAACGAGATCATATCATTAGGAGAATGGTATGATGGACATGGCCTTCCTCATAGATAAGCTTAGCATAAATATCAAGTCATTTCAATAGTTTGTTTTGCTATATGTTTTCCTCGATACATAGTAAATCCACCCTTCCACCATGAGATCATGCTAATCACCATCACCGTATGATGCTTTGATGACATCAAACACCACACCGTAATCGGGTGCCTATAAAGGTGGCATTGAGTGTTCGGAAAGGCGGGTATGAAGCACATGGATCAAGAGTGGGATTTGTCCATCCATATGATTCGGATAGATATACTGGCCCTCTGCTTATGGGAATGTCATCCAATTAGCTTGCAAGCATGTGACCGGCTCACAAGGGATCACATATCACGGGAACGTGAGAAAAGAGTACTTATCTAACGAGGTTGAACTAGGTATGCAGAGAGTCGACCATCAAAACCTCGTATAAGTAAACTATCGTGAGACAAAGAGAAATTGGTATCGTATGTAAGTGGTTCATTCCGATCAAGCAAAGTAATCGAAATATGGGAGCCATATGAATTTCCCCGTATTCCTCTATTGGTTATTGATCTGGAGAAGTGTCTCTTTCCGATCATGTCCGTGATAATTCATGAACCGTAGGGAGACACGCTTAAGCAGATTAGATGTTGTTTAGTAGATATGAAATGTTAATGGCGATACCCTAATGTTGTTCGTGAGTCTCGGATGGGATCCGGATATCACGAGGAGATCCGGAATGGTCCGAGAATAAGATTCATATAAGGAAAGTCTAATTCGAGTTCGGGAAACATTCTCCGATGTTTCTACTCGGAGAGGTTCTAGAAGGTTCACCGATCCGTATGAGAATGGTCCATCAATGTGTCATGGGTAAGTGGAATGATTAGATCATATCCTAGGTCACTTGGTGTGGTATTTAGAGAGAGAATTTCAAAGCCTAAATTGAAAGTCAAACGGGAGGTTTGAAAAGTCAACCGAACAATAGTTTCCTAGTGGAAGTAGGAGAGTCCTTCCAACTTGGGTTTGGAAGTGGATTCAAAATCACCCCTCCTGCAAGGCTGCCCTCTCATAAATAGCCGGGGAGGGTCGCTCAAAGCACCAAGTCTTTAAAGCACTGCCCTAGCCCTCTCTCCCTGGCTAAGCCGCCGCCGCTGCCACGCCACTGGCCACTGGGCGCTGGCCAAGGCCTGCTTATAAGCCAGCCCTAGCCTTCTCCCGCTGCCAGTCACGCCATTGGCTGCTGGGCCACTGGGCCACCTCACAAGGCCGGGCCACACAGCCATACGCTGGTTTGAGCCCACGTCATTGGTCGCCTCAGTCGGGCCATTGACACCACCTCCTCCTTCCGGCCTTCTAAAACCTAGATCACCGAAACCCTAGATCCACCATAACCTCGAACTGCTTAGGGCGAAGCTTCTACTGATCTTTCCCTCTATTCGGCTAACCACGCCGTCAGGTCACGTAATCGCTGAGGAGAACTACAACCCCTCCGCCGGTGCTAGAACAAGAGAGAGGAAGGTCTTCATCGAGTATCGAACGGTGACCGATCAAGGCGAAGCACCACCAGGAACGCAGCCGGGAAGGATCAGCTTTTCACGTGATCTTGGAGATCGATTAACAGTATTTACCATCACCCATTTAGTAATCTGCTCGCTAACCGCTTTGGAATCTTCGAGGGTGAGTACTCTAATCGGACTCACTGTTACAATCTAGTAGATAGATCTTGGCTTGTTTGTGTGCATACGGTAGAAATTTCTTGTTTCTGGCCATGCTACGTAACCCCTATAGTGGTATCGCAGCGCGTCTATATATAGATCTATCAAGACCAGTAGAATACAATGGTCATTGTATGCTGATGCTTTTATGTCGATTGCTTCTTCTGTACTTTGCATCTTATGCTATGGATGGTGGGATGAAGCGGCCCGGCTAATCCATGACATTGTTCATGAGACTTGCTCCACGCTAACATGCAACTTGTATTGCATAAGTGGTTTATGGGTGTCCTCCGCCTCTCATCATCATAGTATAGATTCAATTTACAACCAAGCACTTTCGATAATTCAACATCAACGCTATGGTTCTTGTTCGAAGTTAGAACGACGCTATTGAAAGCCCAAAACCACGTAAAACATGCAAAGAAAATAGAGGCGCCTAACTTGTTTCCTATGGGTGGGTGTGCTATGATGTGATATGGCCATGATTGTGATTATATATGATGTATGCAATGATCCTTATTGTAAGTTTGCAACCTGGCAGTGTGAGTCAATGGTTGTCTTTTTCAATTTGCTAAGACCATGTGGTTCATCTCAAAGTAGTTGTAATAGTTGATGCTGGTGGACGAATAACCATGAAGCGGCGCCATTGACCTTGACGCCAAAACCGTGATGATGGAGATCATGTTCGCAGTATGGAGATGGAGATCGGAAGCACAAGAAGAAAGGCTATATCATATCACATATTATGAATTGCATGTATGTTAATCCTTTTATGCATCTTGTATTGCTTTAGTTCACGATTTCGGTAGCATTATAAGATGATACCCAAGCACAATTTCCAAGTTTTATAGTGTTCATCCTTAGTAAGCACCATGCCATAATGCCGTTGTTTCCGCTAAGCACCACGGATGATCGGGTGTAATAGATTCATGCAGTGTATAGCACGTGAGCAAGCCGTGATTTGCTCATGCGAAGCTAAGGTTTGATCTTGACGTAGCCTAGCATATACGTGACATGGTCTCTCGAACACGGGATCACCGAAAAAGCATGAGTCATATAGTAGATATGATGAATACATGTTGATTGTTCGCCATTGAAGCCAAGTACATCAACTCTCGTGATGATTGGTTTTGATGTGGTGATTTGTTCTGTGATCACCAAAACAATGAGGGATATTGTTTTGAGGAGTTCACCTAGATTAATTTAACTATTAATTAGAACTCAATTTGTCATAAACTTAGTCTAAACTATTGCAAACATGTTGTCAGGATCAATGGCGGCCCCTCACCATAAATTTTAATGCTCCTAGAGAAAGAAAAGTTGAAAACAATGGAAGCAACTTTGCATATTGGTTCCAATTTGAGGATTGTCCTCAATGCCGGTAATTTGACCTATGTGCCGGATGCACCGCCAAGACCTGGTGACCCGTCATAGCTACCGATGCTACCTCGATGAGGAAAAAGAATGTTTTCCTCGCTTCTGAAGAATCATTATCTCCACAGCTTAGTGTGCTATCTTGTATGGTTTGGAATCGGAGTTTTAAAAGGTTTGGAGAACCATGACTCCATTATGATATTGTCCGTGAACTCAAAATGATATTTGAGTGCCCACGCCGCGCTTGAGAGTTATGAGGCTTCCTCAAAAGGTCTTTAACTGCAGAAGATGGAAGAGGGCATCATGCACAAAGGAGCACGTGCTTAAGATGTCCGGGCACGTTAGCAAGCTTCAAAGCTTAGGTATAGTGATTCCTAATGCTTTGGGGATTCACCGTGTCCTCCAATCACTACCACCAAGTTACAAGAACTTTGTGCTGAACTACAATTGATGCAAAACATGGACAAGTCGTCGCCTGCCCGAACTCTTCTCCATGTTGAAGTCTCGCGAAGTGAGATTAAGAAAGAGCATCATATCAAGTGTTGTTGGTCAATAAGACCAACAAATTCAAGAAGCAAGGCAAGTCTAAGAAAAGGGAAACTCAAGAAGGGCGGTAAGAAAGTTATCAAGGCCGGGAAAGAAGACCAAAGGTCCGGGCCTAAGGCTGATATCGAAAATGCTTTTACCGCAAGGGAGAGGGTCATCTGGAAGTTTAAATCGCCCAAAGTACTTCATGGATTTGAAGAACGGCAAAGATCAAGAAGAAAGGTATATCCGATATACATGTTATTTGTGTGTATCTCACTAGTACTGGGGAGGTAGTGCTCGGGTATTTGATACCGCGGTTCGGTATGATCATATTTGTAAAATCAAACAAAAAAGTAGCCGCAGGTATCAACGTAAAGCTAGCGGTTGAACGAGGATGATGATGCGCTGCTGAAATGGATCAAAGGTTGATGTGATCGCGGGTCAAGGCACGCTACCTCTTCATCTACCATCGCGGATTAGTTTTATACTTAAATAATTGTTATTTGGTGCCTACGCTGAGCATGAACATTATATCCTACCATGTTTATTAAGTAGACTCGTTACTTGTTTAAGTCCCGAGAATAATGGTTGTTCGATTTATATGAGTAATATGTTTTATGCACATGCACCTTTGATAAAGTGGTCTATTCTTATTGAATCTCGATTGTAGTAATACACACATTAATAACATTGAAGTTAAACGTTTGAAATTGAGTGATAACTCGACCTATATGTGTATAATCGCTGCCTTTGTCATATTGGAGTGAAGCGATGAAGAAAACTCCATTCGATGGACATCTTGAATCACTTGATTTTGAATCACTTGAAAGATGCGGTTAAGCATGTCCTGGATGGGTAAAATGACTAAGACTCCATTTTCTAGTATGATGGAGCGAGCTACTGGACTTGTTGGAAATTATACATACCGATGTGTGTGGTCCAATGAGTTTAGCATCGCTACGGTACAAAGTTATCCCTATGTTCTTACCTTCACAAATGACTTGAGTAGATATGGGTAATATCTATTTCATGAAATATAAGTCCAAAACTTTCGAGAAGTTTAAGGAATTTCAAAGTGAGGTAGAAAATCAACGTAATAAGAAGATTAAATTTCTACGATCTGATCATGGGAGGTGAATATCTGTTATGAGTTGATAAGCAGCATTTGAAGAAATGCGAATACTTTCACAATTTACAATTGGCCGTTTGAACACCACAAACGTAATAGTGTGTCCGAACGTCGTAATCGAATCCCTTTAGAGGGAGGTATGGTTCAATTTATGATGTCACTTTACAGATTTACCGCTATCATTTTGGGGTTATGCATTGAAGTCACACCGCATTCACCTTAAATAGGGCACCATCTAAATCCGCTGCTGAAATGACAATCGTATGAATTATGGTTTAAGAAACCCAAATTGTCATTTTTAAAGTTTGGGGTTGTGAAGTTTATGCAAAAGAAGTTATGTACTCGGCTGCTTGGAAACCCAAAGCGAAAAAAAGGCGCTTCATAGGATACCGGTTCAAGGAAACTATTGGGTATACCTTCATCATAGATCCAAGGAAAATCTTGTCGTTAAGAATGGATCCTTTCTAGGAGAAGGAGTTTCTCTCGAAAGAAGTGACTAGAAGGAAAGTAGAACTCGACGAGGTTGTTGAACCTTCTCTCGAATCTCTACAGTAGCACAACACCGGGAAGTAGTCTCCCGTGGCTACCTACACCAATAAGAGAGGAAGCTAATGATGCTTTGATCATGAAACTTCGCTGAAGTTACTACATGTAGCCTCGCGAGGTCAATAAGAACTCGTACTCACTCCTCGATTGGTGGCGATCCCGTTATGAATATCATGTTGGTGGACAACAATCGGCTGACCCCGCCGACATATACGAGTAGCCGATGATGGCCCAGATTCCAATAAATGGTATGAAGCCATGAAATCCGAGATTGGATCCATGTACGAAAAACCAGTTTGGACTCTTTGGTGGACTTACCGGATGGCCGTAAGGCTGTCGAGAACAAATGCATTTTCAAGAAGAAAACAAATGATGGTAATGTTAATGCCTTATAAATTTTGAGTTGTCGCAAAAGGGTTTTCTTGACAAATTCATGAGTCGACTACATGAGAGACATTCTCACCGTAGCGAAGCTAAAGTCCTGTGAGGATTATGTTACGTATCATCGCTGTATTATGATTATGAGATATGGCAGATGGATGTCAAAACGGTGTTCCTCAATGGAGACATTGATGAAGAGTTGTATATGGTACAACCCAAAGGTTTTGTTGATCCTTAAGATGTTAACAAGGTATGCAAAACTTCAATGGTCCATTTATGGATTGAAGCAAGCATCCCGATATTGGAATCAATAAGTTTCTCATAAGGTGATCAAAAACTTTGGTTTTATACAAACTTATGGAGAAGCTTGTACTTACAAGAAAGTGAGTGGGAGCTCTGTGAGCATTCTTAATACTATATGTAGAGATGACATATATTGTTGATTGGGAATGATATAGACCTTCTAATAGAGCTGGCAAGGGGTTATTTGAATAATAGTTTTTCAATGAAAGATCTTGGATAAGCCGGAAAGCAGAAGCTTACATATTAGGCATAAAGATCTATAGAGACAGATCGAGACACCTAATATCATTGTCTGTAGGTACATATTTGGACAAAGTTCTAAAGAGGTTTGAATAGAAGATGTAAGAAAGGATTCTTGCCCATGTTGCCTTCAATCGACCTAATTTTGAGTAAAAAACCTGGCTCCCAAGAACTTGGCAGAAGATAGAGAAAGGATGAGTAAGACTCCATATGCACACATGACCATAGGATCTCTTATGTATGACATGCTATGTAATAGACCCAACATTGCATATGTGTTGTTAGTTTGACTAGAAGATATCAAAGGATCCAGAGTAGATCATTTGGGACAGGTCAAAAAATCCTTAAGTACTTGAGAAGAACTAAGGATATGGTTCTTTCTTATGGAGGTGATGTGAGCACAGCTTTCGTTGTTAATGGTTACACACGATGCTAGTTGGAACACCCATCCGTGATGATTCTAAATCATAAACTGGATAATGTATTTACTTTGAATGGTGCGGTAGTTAGGCTTGGAGGAGTGCAAAGCAAAGTGTTGTGGCAAAATATTCAAATCTGAATTGGAACACATAGCTGCTTGGAGGAAACTTCACAAGAGGCGATATGGATGAAGGAGTTCATTACGAACTCGGTGTGTGTTCCAAGTGCGTTGGACCCAATGTCTATCTATTGGCCAACTGATAACATGAGCGCCATAGCCAATGCGCTAAGAACCAAAAGGTCACACAAGAAGTCAAGCACATCAAGATCTGCCACGCTATTCGAGAGCATGTCCAGGATGGTGACATAAAGATTTGCAAAGTACACACAGATATGAATGTGGCAATGGATCCATTGACTAAACCTCTCAGAGAGCAAAACATGACCAACCAAACCGCCATGGGTGGTATATTACCATGTAATCTAGATTAGTTGACTCTAGTGCAAGGGAGACTGTTGGAGATATGCCTAGAGGCAATAATAAAAGTGGTTATTATTAAATCTTTGTGTTTATGATAAATGTTTACATTCATATATATGATAATCGGAAACATTAATACTTGTGTGATTTGTAAACTAAATTAGAGTCCCTAGTAAAAGCCTCTTTAATAATACTAGCTTGTTGGTTAATAGATGATCGTTTTTCGATCATGAACATTGAGATGTTGTTAACGAGATCATATCATTAGGAGAATGGTATGATGGACATACTCCTATAGATAAGCGTAGCATAAATATCAAGTCATTTCAATAGTTCATTTGCTATATGTTTCTCGATACATAGTAACCTAATTCCTTCCACCATGAGATCATGCTAATCACCATCACGAGAAGGATGCTTTGATGACATCAAACACCACACCGTAATCGCGCCTTTAGGTGCCTATAAAGGTGGCATTGAGTGTTCGGAAAGTATGGGTTGAAGCACATGGATCAAGAGTGGGATTTGTCCATCCATATGGTATAGATATACTCAGGCCCTTCTGTAATGTCATCCAATTAGCTTGCAAGCATGTGGTAGCTCACAAGGGATCAGTTACATATCACGGAATCTAGAAAAGAGTACTTATCGAGTAACGAGTTGAACTAGGTAAATCTTGCGCTTAGAGCAGATACGACCATCAAAACTCTCGGATAAGTAAACTATCGTGAGACAAAGAGAGAAATTGGTATCATATGTAAGTGGTTCATTCATACATAGCAAAGTAATCGTAGAAATATGTGGTTTACATGAGCCATATAGATTTCCAGATTCCTCTATTGGTTGATCGGAGAAGTGTCTACGATCATGTCCACATAATTCACGAACAAGTGAGGAGACACATAAGGACGCCATGTTGTTTAGTAGGATATGGAATGTTAATAAGGGATCCGAATGTTATTTAGAGTCTCCGGATGGTATCCGGGGATATCACGAGGAGATCCGGAATGGTCCGGAGAATAAAGATGTCACTATAAGGAAAGTCTGATTCGGAGTTAGGGAAACATTCAGGTGTTTTCATCGGAGAGAGTTCTAGAAGGTTCTAGAGTTCACGGTCGGGAAGGAGAATATGGTCCATGCAGTCATGGGTAAGTGGTAGAATGATTAGATCATATCCTAGATCCTTGGTGTGGTCATTTATGAAGGAATTAGAGATCTAAATTGAAGAGAGAATCAAGCGGGAGGTTTGAAAGAATCAAAGCTGGGTTAATAGTTTAATGGAAGTAGGAGAGTCCTTCCAACTTGGGTTTGAGTAGTTCAAACTCACCCCTCCAGGCCCCCTCTCATTGCCGAAGGAGCTGCCCCAACCTCAAGCCCTATTCTCTCTCTCGCGCCCGGCAGCCTTGCATACCCTTGCCCGCCTAATCGCCTCCTCCTCCTCCCGGTCTTGAAACCCTAGATCACGAGAGCCTAGAATCCACCACCTGCTCGCACCAGCTAAAGTGACCTGAGATCTTCCCTCTACTTGAAACTTGCACTATTGCATCTTGAATCGAGAAGGAGAACTACAAAAGCACTCGGCACTGTTTGGAACAAGGGAGAGGAAGGTGCTTGTGATGACCCGGCTGCCCAGGCGGCTATGACTCTGCAGTGTCCCGGAAGAGATGCGTCTGCGATCTTGAGATGCAACAAGTGTCGCTTAATACGACTACATCCACCCTGAATCTGCTCTCGATTAACAGCTTTGGAATCTTCGAGGTGAAATTAGCTTCCTATTCGACTTCGTTGCTGATCTAGTAGATAGATCTTGGCTTGTTTGTATGCATCTTGCGGTAGAATTTTTTTGTTTTCCATTACTCCCGAACTCCTAGATTTATATCGCAGTTATGTTTTAGGTGCAGAATGCAGAATATGTTCAGCGCATGCCTGAACCTACACATAAATTTAATTTTCTACATTTTTAAGTATGCATGTTAATAGGCAAACAATAGATGCAATAGTTCATAATTTTACATCAATTCTTTAATCCTAATGATCAAGATAATGGGGACCATGGAGGCAAGGCGGACGGCCGGCGGAGGGCCGGGCAGGAGATCGGCGGTGGCCCGGAGCTTCAGGAGAGGTGCGGAGGTGAAATGTTTCCTCCACGCCAAACTACTGTCATCGTGTATAGGGCAGAATGGATTATTTGGCCCCTCGCACCCACAAACATGTTGCTTGATGGGGTGTTACGAAACCCTACGTAAAAAAATACGAGGCCCGAAGCGATTTTCACAGGATATGTTTGATGCAGATTTTCCATACAAAACCAATAAAAATATTTACTTTTTTCACAAAGGATACTTGCTAAAGATGTTCTAGCTGGATTAAGTTTGGAGCCTGGAGATGTCACACAAGCTTTGGAATGACTGCTAGAATGGGTGCAAAAAAATTTAGGGCTAAAAGCATCTCCACTCGCCCCTCTGGATTGCCCAGACTATTTTTTGGTTGGACAGGGAAAAATTCTCCCGTACACGCTCTTAGGAGTCCGAAATTTGCAGTTGGGCCCAAAATCCGTACATGTGAACTGGGACTGAACTCAGTGCCCCAGGGTTGCCTTGAGGTGCGAATGGGCCCAAGTAGGCCGGGTTGTCATTGAGAAGCCAATTCCCTCTTTCTTTCACTTTTCCTCCTTTCCCCCCCTAACCTTGGCGAAACTCCATATCATAACTCCTCCATCTCGCTTCCCTCCATGTTCCCCCACTCCCCATTACGCCTCCCAGTCTACATGTGCCGCCCGAATAAATTCAATGGCCCCTAGACCCGTGGCGGTGCCTGAAATAATCGAAAGAAGCCGAAAGCGTGGCGAAGCCCAAGGAAAAGCCCGAAGGCATGGCGTGTTGATTAGGTGAAGCTTGTAATGAACGGAAGGTAGAAAGCGAGGATCATTGGGAGAGGGAGAAAGAAATTCAAAGAAGCATGAAAGGCCTGGCGCTTGGGAGGAGGAGGAATCTTGAAAGCGCGGGCATCGGCGTACCACTGACCCGGCATGTATCCACCGCATCAAGGTTCCCAGTTATTCCCTATGCAGAATTAGCAGGAAGCAGGTCATGGCGGTCTCCCTAGTGCATTACCATCCTCCATGAGGCCATATTCCCATGAGTAAAGTACATGTACCATGATGTGCACAAAGGTTCTCACCCAGCTGAAGTCATGCAACGGCGACCATCTGGGAGGCTTGCCGGCCGACATGTCTTTCGAGATAATCACCACGATGCTTCCGCGGTGCGTCCTCTCGCCAATTCGGCGCCCGGTTACCTGCCAGACGTCGGTGCTTTGCTTTCGTGGAATGCAGGCGACTCTGTCATGAACGACATGATCGTTAATACTGGATTCGGCCCGTACGCTTTGGCTCCGGGGTACTTCACCTATGAGAAAGCCGCGCATTAGCCCGTGTCCGAGAGAGGCCTCAACTTACATAAAGATTCTGACATACGACAAATAAAAAGATGAGGAGGAAGTGAATGGCAGGAAGAGGAAGAAGAAACCAAAGGCAACCTTGAGGAGGTTTTGGCCCATTGCAAGGGAGGAGAAAGAAGAAGAAGGCGTCGCCCGACACCAGGCAAGCCCACATCAATTGGGCCATGAAGGAAGACGAATCGTGACGAAGCATGGAAGACCGTCTCCATCGACCGATCACGATCGCAAACCTGGTAAAACTCCGACACCTTGCTTGAAGAGGATCAAGTTTAGCGTTTGATGAAGAGCATAAACTTTGCTGATCCTCAATTCAATAAAGAGTTCACATGGAAGCTTGTAGCCCGAGAAGAGCCATAACCATACCATTGGGGACTCATCAACAAGCCCGCATCCAAATGACATGGGGTACTATTCTTCATCGGCCGAGGACTTCGTTTGGAAACCCCAAACAAGGTATGATGAGCATAGCTGACAAGTTTTCCCTTAGTAGAGAGACAAGGTTATCAAACCAGAAGGAGGAAGGAAGGCGTCAGCGAGGTGTTGCAAGCAGCAGCAGAGGACACACTAACACTGAAACTCAAAAGGCTTCTTGCTTGAATCGATGAAAGGTTGTCACGCTCACCCGGTTTGAAGTGATGTAACAAAGGGATTAAACGTCTTATGGTGTGGAAAGGTAATGGTTTTGCAGCTAGTAAACAAGTAACAATGGAAGATGTATCAATGGTAAAGATTGGACGGAGTCCATAGTTCAACTAAGTGCTCTCCTTAGAAAAACAACGTGGCATGAAGGGTAAACAAATTCTGACAGCAGGAGCAATTGGCAGAACTTAGCAAGGCATAACAATGCAATACTAGTCAGGAGAGATCCTATAAGAGATTCGATTGAGGCAATACAACAAGATACATAGACCACCATCCAACTGCATTTACTGACTAGAAGTCCACCTTGAGGTTATCATCAAGACCCCTCAGTATTAAGTTGCAAACAACGGAACAAGCTTCTTTAAGCAAAGTGTGTAAGGTTAAACAGTCCACATGTTCACATGAACAAGAGGCATTGTTTCTCTCCCTAGTAGCAACAACACATCTATAACTTGAAGAGATTATTGTCATCCTTCCTTGGAAAACTAGAGGCATGAACCCACTATCGAGAGCATAAATACTCCCTCTTGGAGTCACTAGCAACTAACCCTTTAGAATGGCTACTAACAGCGGAGGCATGCAAGATCACAAACAACACTGAGACATTGAGTAGAATCATAAAAGATAGAACCATTAATCAAACCAACATAATAATCTCAATATCCACGCCGGATCCCATAAACATACAACATGCATGATTACAAATAGATTAGATCTTGAGTCATGAGCGGAGAATCACAAGATCTATACATGAGAAAAGAACAAAGGAGGAGATAAAACCAGTATCTAGCTACTACATGGACCCACTTAGTCCAAGGTGGAACTACTCACGCATCTCATCTTTGGAGAAGAAGGCCTAAAGGATGATCTCCCCTCACGTGCCAGTCTTGGGAAGAACTTCTAGATCCCCAGATCTAGGGATGGCCGATCGTCAAGCGGAGGCTATAGAAGGTTTCATTGGAGATTTGATCAGGTGCTTACAGGGTTTTTCTGCATTGGGAATGCTTCTTATAGGCAGAAGGGGAGGCGAGGAGGCGCCAGGAGGAGCCACACCCTCCCGAGTAGCGGGCAAAGGCCACGCCCGCACCTAGAAGTCTGGCCATTGCCACAACACCTTCTCCATCTCCTCACGGACTTCTTGTTCCCCAGGAAAGTAATTGACTTTGCCGTTTCTCCCGTCCAATTCACAGAGATGTTCTTTACTAACTTTACGCAGAACCAAAGACATGAGAAAACGAGGCAAAGTAGCTTTGTGGCATGGCAACTTGTTAATAGGTTAGTACGAGAGAAAACATGTAAAAGAAAAGCACCTCAGAAAGTGTAGATGAAAGCAAAGAAAAGTAGATACTAAACAAGCATGGAGCTTCAAAAATTATAGATACATTTACTGACATCAAGCATCCCAAACTTAACTCCTGCTTGTCCTCGAGTAGGTAAGTGATAAAGAATAATTTTGCAAAGGACATGCACCCTCACAAAAGAATCTAACCATTTGTAAGCATTGAAAGCTTGGGATCAAAGAACTCTAAACATGTGCATGAAAGATGGAGTTCTAACAATAGGACAACGTAACTATGCATGCAAGCATGATGAAGCCTACTGAACAAAGATCATGAATAAAATGCATTGAAAAACGTTTGTTTATTTCACATCTGAGAAAACATAGCATAGTTGGCAATCACTTGTCCCTCATAGAGTAGAAAATAGATGCATAGGACACCTTCAAAAGTTCTACAAGGAGTGACTAAAGAAACAAAGTAGCACACGAAAGTAATATCACAATATGCATCAATCAATAAGCTTTGGAACAATGCACATAGAATGACAACTTCTCTCTTAATGGTGCCTAAAAGGTAGAAGAGTGGAATAAATTAAAATGGTAATTGGAAGAAGGCCTTCTATAAAGGAAGCTTAGGGATTTCAAGTTTCAAAAAAGAGCTTCCAAAAATTATGGTACTTGTTTATCTTTCAGCCCTCATTGCCCTATCACTTAAGCATCTTGAAGTGATTAAGGTTAAAAGTGACAAAGATGGGTATATGCTTGACGAAGTATAAGTTGGCAATCTCAAGTCCCTTGAATCGAGGCCACGCCTCATGATACTCAACTTTAGTCACATGTAAGTTCTTGTCATTGTAAGTAATGTTGCATTATCATTGAGAACACATCAGCAGGTACCCTTTGCACATGGTACATGAGCTTTCCCATAACCAAATAACAAGGTAAGCAGGACAATGAGCATCTCAATCTTCTTATTTACCATGGGAATATGGTGCTTTTCTCCTCTTTCCTCTTTTCTCAATGTGTCTCTTTTTTATAAGAATAATGCTTCATAGATGTACTATGGGATGCTTTATGAGTTTCCACCATGATTAGGCATGTAAACCCAGGCTAGCTGACCCCAGAACGTTTCTCTAACAGGATACAAACTCCATGGACTTACAAAGTTCCCTCTTTATTTCCACACCAGTGACATCCATATACAAAAAAGAGCATGATATCAAAGCTGGGCCACAAAGTACAAGTTACAATGTTGAAAGCGTTCCCGTGTGACAACGCAGTTCTGCCCAATTCAACGTATAAGTATGGCCATATACAACATAGATGACACAATGGTTCCAAGTTTGTTAGGAGGCTCAATAATATAAATGTGCCTAAAGTTTGTGAGGGCTTTAATCACTAAGTTTTCACATAACAAAATAGTTTTTAATTGGAAGATAAGCTGAAAACAAGAATATACATGGGAATGGTGTAACACACCATGCATAGGAATTACTCAAATAGTGGACACTTTGGAATAAATTGGTTTCTTGCAGGAGTTGGAAGCATGAGTAGAGCTTACTCACACAGAAGTGGGAGGCTAGCAAAAGACTGGGAGAAACCAACTAAGAAGGCGATAATGGCCATAATCATGCAATTACAACAAAAGCATTACTAATCAAAGTAAAGAGTGGTACTAAAAGTCAAGGACTAAATGATCATAGAAAGGCTAATATGGTGACTTGTCATGCGTCCTTAACATGGTGTGAGCATGTGCCGTCATTGACTAAAGCAAAGCATCGAAAGGAGAATACCACATGATACTATGCTTTTGGCGTGCTAAAACAACACTAATTTATTCAAGAACACTTCATACTCCAATTGTTTGGAACAGTGGCACTAAAATCAATAATCACTAAGCATAAGTTCAAAACAACACCTAACAATATCATTGCTAAAATCTAAGTGACAGTCGATACGATGAAGCTCCTCTTGCACTTCAAAGCAAGAACTTACTACTCCTTTTGCAGCACCAAACAACTTATTTGAAGAAACAACCACAGCCAAGAGCAGAAGATCCAAACTACTTTATTCAAGCAAACTAAACAACCTAAAGCAAAGCAAACAAAAACTAAGGCAGCTCCAAGAACTGACACAACTGTGCATGAAACAATAAAAATGAAGTGTCTAGACAGACTGGAAGCTTTTATTGATGAAGAAGGGATGCCTTGGAGCATCCCCTAAGCTTTGGCAACCTTGCCTCTTGGATGTATTTCTTATGGTGACACCATGGTGGCATTCCCAAACTTAGAGCTTTTATCCATTCTTCATCTCATTTGCATCATTCTTTCTCTACACCTGAAATTTTCCTTCCTTACAAAAACTTCACACAATCTTCACTAGCAACATTAAGCATTCAAAAGATATTAGACCTCTGGCAAAGCTTTAGAACAGCAAGGATTTTCACTAAAAACACAAGCTACTGTATTAACTCCTTCAAAAAGCTCAATTCACCTAAAGAGAACTCAAAAAGGAATCAATAAGAAGCAAATGCAAATAATGGCAGAAATCTGTCAAAACATACCAGCCCGGTAGGAAACCAATTTTGTAGCCGAACATCTTTTGTTGCTCAAATAAAAAAGTGTTGAACTAAAAAAGTTAGATTAACATACTGTAGGATTTATTCAATAAATTTTGAGCTCAATCCGGAGTTACTGAGAGACTCCTCACGAATTTTTTGGTGGAGGACAGAAATCTGTTTTGGGACAGCAACTCTCCAAATCTTACTTCACTCTCATTAGAGGTCATTCTTGGCACAAAAAGCAAACAAAAAAGTATAAGGAGAGGTCATTACTAAGTAATAACTTCCAAGACTCAAGGAAACTCTTGGGTTATCTCCCAGCAAAGTACTTTTTTCTTTTAATGCCTATAAGTTAGGCTTGATAGCTTGAGAAGATGCTCACATAAGAATTATGAATTGAAGTCAAAGAGAAGGCATCAAAAGAAGCAAATTCCAAAACACATTTAAGTCTAACCCACTTCCTATGCATAGTAATATTGTATGCAAATATAAATTCTACAAAGAACAAAGTGACAGGCATGAGGAATATGAAACAGAGCAACTTCAAAACTTTCAGCACATAGAGAGGATGTTTCAGTACCATGAAAACTTTTACAACCATACTTTCCTCTCTCATAATAATTTTAGCATCATGAATAAACTTCGACAATATAGCTATCACATGAAGCATGCTTTTCATGATCTACAAACACAAATTTCTATCAAGCTCAAAAATAGTGGGATTAAAACCTTCACATGTTTTAGCCAAAGTAGATATTTTAAAAAAAAAGGATCCACAGGAATTATAACATTCATCCTCCTTTGGTAAGCATGGGGACAATCAAATAATATAAAGGGTAAAGAGTTACTCTCATTAGAAAAGGTAGGCATGGGTAGATCCATTCTTTCCTTTTGTTCATCACTCTCTTCTCTTTTTCATCTAATGAGCTTCAGATTTCAACATTTCTTCTTCCATAGGCTCCTGCAAAATTAGTCTCTTCCATTTGTGGAAATGCCTGTTAAAATATTCAAGAATATAGCCATTTGCTTCCTTGTAATTATCAAGCAAAATTTAAGTATCTCATAAACCTCATATTCATAAGGTGCATCATCAGTATTTTCAAGCAAGCGGCAGGTTCAAATGCACCTATGAAGGCAATAAATTCTTCAATTTGTTCCACATCATAGAAGTCATAATTTCCTTTAACATAGGAAGATATGGTAACATTATTATTATACTCACATTGAAAAGGAAGGTGTTTATACCTCCTACAACAAGATTTATCAAAGCAATAAGTAACATTATATATATAAGTAGGCAGCGGCACGTCTCTAGCAATAGTATTCAACTTATCAATTTGTTCCCATAAGTGTTTCCCTTTTTGTGACAAGCGGTGTTTCTTATAATAATAGTTTTGTTCTTCCATGAACCCACCTTTCAATAAGCACTAGTTTCAAAGAAACCATCCATTGATAGAAAGCATGACCAAGCAAGGCAATAACAGACCGGCAACTAGAGTGGGAACTAATTTTTTTGTGTTTTGAATAAAGAAATCAAACCAAACTAGACAATTTTTTTTGGGAGTTTTGGAAAGAGGCAAACAAAACCAAGCAAAAGAAATAAAGCAAACTAAAACAAAGTAAAAGAAAGGAAGTGAAGGACTCCCCTTGTGAAGGCGTCCTTAGCCTTCCCGAAACAGCAGCGCCATGAAAGCTTGTTGCTGTCGGAGAGGACCGTTGGAAACCCAAGAAAGGTATGATGAGCAAAGCAGCAAGTTTTCCTCAAGAGGAACGAGGAACCGGGAGGAAGGAAGCGTCACATAGGTGTTGCAAGCAACGGAGACCTACATAACACAAACTCAAGACTTTGCCCCAGCGAATCGTTGAGCTTGTCAAGCTCACGGTTTCTAACAAAGGATTAAACGTATGGTGTGAAAGGTAATGGTTTGCAGGAAGTAAACAAGTAACGATGGAAGATGTATCAATGGTAAAAGATTGGACCGGGGTCCATAGTTCACTAGAAGGTGCTCTTTAGATAAACAACATGGCATGAAGGTAAACAAATTACAGCGGCAATTGACGAACAGTCAAGGCATAACAATGCAATACTAGTCATAGAGATCCTATGAGATTCGATTGGGAAATACAACAAGATACATAGACCGCCATCCAACTGCATCTATGATTAGAAGTCCACCTTCAGGTTATCATCCGAACCTTCGGTATTAAGTTGCAAGCAGACAACTTCTTTAAACAAAGTGTAAGGTAAGCAGTCCATGTTCCATGAACAAGAGACCGTTGTTTTGTCCTAGTAGCAACAGCACATCTATAAAGAAGAGATTATTGTCATTTCCCTTGGAAACTAGAAGGAATGAACCTTTGTCGAGCATAAATACTCCCTCTTGGAGTCACTAGCAACTATTTGGCCAAGATAGCTACTAACAACGGAGAGCATGCAAGATCACAAACAACACAGACATGATAGAATCATAAAGATAAAACCATTAATCAAACCAACATAATAATCTCAATATCCATCGGATCCCCTCAAACATAACATGCATGATTACAAATAGATTAGATCTTGATCATGAACGGAGCTCACAAGATCTATACATGAAAGCACAAAGTAGGAGATACAACCATCTAGCTACTACATGGACCCATAGTCCGAGGTGGAACTACTCACGCATCATCTGGGAGAAGGCCTCGGGATGATCTCCCCTCGGCGGTGTGGGAAGAACTTCATATCCCTCTCGATCTAGGGGCGGTGGCGGCTGAGAAGGTTCGTGGAGATTTGATCGAGTGCTTAGGGTTTCTGCATGGGGGCTTCTTATGGCGAAGGGGAGGCCGAGGAGGCCGGAGGGGCCACACCCCTCCCGAGGCCTTGGCAGGCCACCCGCACCTAGGGGTCAGCTGCCTGGCCAGCTTCTCATCTCTCGGACTTCTTGTTCCCAGGAAGTAATTGACTTTGACGTTTGTCCGTCCAATTCGAGAATATTTCTTTACTAACTTTGTGGAACCAAAACAACGAAAAGCAAGCCTTTGTGACAACTTGTTAATAGGTTAGTATCAGAAAACATGTAAAGCACCTCAAAGTGTAGACAAAGCAAAAGTAGATACTAAACAAGCATGGAGCATCAAAAAATTATACATCGTTTCCGATGTATCGGTACAAGAGGAGATCGATAATCACCCGGAGCGGCGCCCGACTTCAAACATAAGGTAAACTCTCCACTTATCGCCTACTTTCGCCCAAGATTGCCACAACCTATACCCAACCGCTTTGTTCATATATGAACATGCTTGGCCTCTAGCGATAACAACAATAGTGGACTTCTAATTCCTCCGTCTAGCGGATCTTGGCGTGCCCAAAGTGGAGGGCGTGCATGCGTCTCTCTCCAAAGAAGGACACGATGTATAAGCGATGATCCGGCGCTTGCCAGAAGATAAACTGCGCTCAGCTAAAATAAGGCCGAGAACTCAAGGCCAAGGACCACCGGCTCAAGCCGACCGAGAAGTGCATGGCGACGCCAAGACCCACGCATGGCGGCGATAAGTTGAGAGGTGGAAGTGATGTTTGCAGAACCAGGCGTCAAGATCGACCTCCTCAAGACCAACGTCGCTTGAAGAAGAGGAAAACTGATCTGGACTTCTTGATAAGGCGAACACTGGCGGTGATGAACGACCAGGTCAAGATGTGGTACATGGCGGCATAGCGCCATCTTAAGCGGCCCTATCGCATCCGCACGCCAACGCCGACATGAGATCTTCCCAACCTCCTCTCGCATCGGCCAGCTCCGCTGAGACATCACAGTCCTGCCTTATGCCGAGGAGCCTACCGTCTAACCCGGCTTCTATATGTAGTTTGAGCACCGAACTCTGTTTTGTGCCGAATCGCCGAACTCTTAGACTTGATCGTGTTTTGCTAGCAGGAAAAATAAATTCAAAAAAGTGGCTGTTTTTCGATCTCTAGGGGCGGTTCTTGGGGAGGGAGGTGGGGTGACTATGAGTTAGGCGGTCCCAAGGACAAACTGTTTGCCTAATTTTTTTACCGTTTGCCTAATCAGCGGGAAAAAACGCAGGATTCGGCCTAGAGGCCTCCAAAGAGTGGAATGCGCTAATACCTACAGGTGTCTTTTCATTATTTTTCCATTATATTCTTTTTGTGCACCTGGAAATAATAAATATAAGTACATGCGGCAGAATGCTACAGTAATAAAAAGAATAAAGTTTTGGTGAGACGCACAGAACGTCAAACCCCAACCCTGAGTATTCCAAAACGCGTGGAGACACGTACCAATCAGCATCAATTCTCGAACCGGAGAAATCAATGTGTACGGAGTGAAAGTAATACCGAATCGCGCTATTTCACGTCGTTCAGCTCTGATGGTGATCCGTGACTCGTCAACTTTAGCAGGAAGAAGCCTTATTCGGCCGGTAATCATGGATGACTTTTGACTCTTTCAGAGGACTTGTGTATCTGTACGTGGTTGGACGCAGTGTGACAACGATGGGACAATGGACTCATTGGACTGAGAAGTGAGAAGCTAGTTATGTAGTACTAGTAGACGCAGTGTGGAGTACGCGGCGGAATCTAGGACCTAAACGATGGTGTGAAAAGCCACGTCCCAGTCAGTTTGTTCAGGCTACGGAGCAAACCACACGGCGGGCCGGGGTGGAAATTCCGAACCCAAAGAAAGTCGTCCAACGGAGCGTACTTGACGGTCGAATGGATCCGGTCAGAGAAACTTCATAATCGACGTAATCGACGGTGCGTGGACCGGTGTGGTCAATCGGGCACCGTTTGCTGTCTAAGGTTAGTCCTAGGGGTAGTATCATGTATACTATCAAGTTGACAAAAAGCTGATGTGGCATCTTAATTAATGAAGAGAGTATAATATCATAGCACATAATACTAGAATATTTAATAATAAATAGATCTTGTACACTAGTTTGTATTGAGATTCTATAAATAATTAATATAAGCCAACTATGATACCACTAGATGATACTATACATTAGGGAGGTAGTATTAGACTAGTATTATCATCGCATGATACTAAGTATGATACTACTACTATGACCAGACTAAAGGCATCTCACGGGCGATCCATTCGGTCGCCTCAAGCAGTCGTTTACATGCATTTGGGTTGGGCGCGATCGACTTGGGCCGTGTACGGCCTGTCGGCCGACGCTTAACAGCCGACCCATATGTCTGTCTCCCTCCCGTTGTAACCGGTTGACACCCTTGTGATGAGACGTTAATGGCGACGCGACGTCAGCTATCAGCGTCAACGGCTTCCCGCACGGCCGGCGTTTCCCGCCATCGTTTCCCGATACGCCTCGCTTCCCCGTGCATCAGGCCGTTTCGCCTCCGCTGTTGATCGAAAAAGGCGGTCGATCAGCAGCGGAGGAGACAACAAGCTAAAGCAAGAAAACCAGCGAAAAAAAGCTCTGGCCAGCAGCCATGCCTCGCTGCAAGATCGTCACATGGTCCAAGATCCGGAGATGTACGCACCCGCTACCGGACGCGGAGGTCGGCGAGGTCCACCTCGAGGCCACGGTGCTAACCAGCCGCGTGGGCGAGCAGGTCTGGCCTTCGAGAAGGAAGGCGAGATCGTCGAGTTTGGCTGCATTGCGGTGGTGGAGGTGGCGGCAGCGGTGGCGTAATGGGTGGTGACCGATATACACCATGTCGCCGCTCAGGAGGCGGTGAAGGCGGTGGCATTGGAGACGCATCCGCGGCTCTTCGCGAGATCCGCCACGAGGTGGCCATGACTACGTTGGAGGAGGTGGCCAAGGAGGCCGCCAAAGTCGCCATCCACGAGCTCCGCCATGCCGCCCAAAGCATGCAGCGACCACGAAAGAAGCGCTGGCGCGAAACGTCGCCGACTTCGGCGTCACGAAGCGTGTACATCCGTTGAGCGATGGTGGCGTAAGTCGTCGGCGCCGATAACCACAGAGGTGGCGGAGGACGACGAGGAGGAGGGGGAGGAAGTGGACCAGCTGGAGGCGCCGATCGTCGTCCCCGTGCAGATAGCGCAGGCACTGGGCTTCGACCCCAATGGTGCTCCGATTCCGGCTCCAGCTCCTTCTCGGGTAGAGTTGCTACCAACGAGGCGAGGACCCTTGAGCCGCCGAGATGGACAAGGCCCGACGAACCGGGAGGCGGAGGACCGTTTGAAGGTGGCGGGCAAGGCGGTGGCTCATGACCATGCGCACGGCCATCACCGCGAACACGTCCAACAGCGGGCCATCTGGTCCGCTAGGGTGGCGATCAACGGGGCCGGCTGACGGCACGGCGACAGTAGCCGCGCCGTCCTCCTTGAGCAGTGGCCGTAGTAGCAATAGTAAAATCCCCCTAATTTGTTTGAACGGCCTTTTTGTAACTGGCAGGACTTAAAATCTAATTAATAGTTATCTCAAGTACTAATGTATCACTTACATATGGGCCCGGGTGTCCAGCAGGGCGGACACCTATAGCTGTCATGTCGCAGCGTCGCAACTTATAGCTATTTAGATTAGATGTACGGATGGGTCGATCCGGACGCGTTTGTTCGGATGGATCGGGCCGCTGGGGCACCGCGCACACCCCGGATGGGTTCCCAAACTCAAAGCAGGATGGGTTGGCCAGTGGTTTTAACCCGAACTTTGGCGTTATTTAGCGTCAGACGGATGTAACTTTCATCTTAGAAAAGTTAGTTTTCCACTTGTGTTCCCAAACAAACCTAGAATCCGGCGATATATTTGATTTTTTTTATTCCCGTCGGTGAATTCTCATCCAAAAGTGTTCGACGAATCGAGGAAAATAGTTGACGATTATGCCCAAAAGAGGTCCGGCGTTGAATTATTATAGAACAGGATGAAATCGGTGATCATTAAATCCTTGGGATGGGCTCCTCCGCTGGGCTGTAGGGGTTCGTAGCATGGAAAACAAAAAAATTCTACCGCATGAACACACAATCAAGATATAATCTATGATCAAGTCAAGATCTATCTACTACATTGTAGCAACGAGTCGATAGAATACTAACCCTCGAAGATCCAAAGTAGTTAGCGAGCGATTCGTGGGTGATGTAGTCGTACCTTGCCGATCTCAAGATCGCGTGAGGCGATCCTTCGGCGCGCATTAAGCAGCGCTCCATGATCGGTCACCGTTGGTACTTTCGATGAAGACCTTACTCTCCCTTGTTCCAGCAGGCAGCGGAGGTTGTAGCACTCTCCTCGTGATTCCGGCAGCACGACGGCGTGGTGTCGGAAATAGAGAGATCTCATGAGCCGTCTTAAGCGGAAGCAGTATGGTGGAGCAAGAGAGGGGCCTTGGCGATCTAGGGTTTATAAGCACCAAGGTGAGTGGCTTGGCCGGCGACTAGGGTTTGGGGAAACCCTAATTCGGCGGCTAGAGGAGCCCTAGGTGGCGGCAGCACTTGGAGGGGTGGTGGCGCCTAGAGCTAGGGTTTGGAGTTGTGAGGGTAGGGGGCAGCCCTACCCCTCCTTATATAGGTGGGAGGAAGGCGGTTGGGAGGAGGGAGTCCTCCTCCAACTCCTCCTCCTTGGATGGCGGGTGGAGGGAGTAGGACTTCCTCCCTAAGTAGGTTTCCTACTCTCCCTCCACCAAGCAAACTTCAGATTTGACTTTTCAAATTGGCGTTTGAATTTCAAACATGGATTTGATTTCTCTCTCCATATTTCCCAGCCAAGTGACCTAGTACATGATGCAACCATTCCACATTGTCATGACACATCCATGTACCCTTCCCCTCCGGAGTGCCGGACCTTCTAGACCCTTCTCGAACATTCCTGGTGAAAACACCGAAATCATTCCTGAACTCTGAAACAGGACTTTCCTTATATGAATCTTATTTTACGGGCGATTCACGGATCTCCTCGTGATATCCCAGATCCCATCCAAGACTCCGAACAACATTCAGTCTCTTACTCATCATTCCATAACTACTCAACAACATCGAATCCTTAAGTGTGTCTCCCTACGGTTCGTGAATTATGCGGACATGACCGAGACACTTCTCCGATCAAAAACCAATAGAGGAATCTAGAAATTCATATGACTCCCACATATTTCTACGATTACTTTGCGATCGAATGAACCACTTACATACGATACTAATTTCCCTTTGTCTCACGATAGTTTACTTATATGAGGTTTTGATCGTCGGTATCTCTGCATACCTAGTTCAACCTCATTACCGATAAGTACTCTTTTCTCGTTCCCGTGATATGTGATCCCTTGTGAGCCAGTCACATGCTTGCAAGCTAATTGGATGACATTCCACCGAGAGGGCCCAGAGTATATCTATCTATCATATGGATGGACAAATCCCACTCTTGATCCATGTGCCTCAACCCATACTTTCGAACACTCAATGCCACCTTTATAGCCACCCGGTTATGGTGTGGTGTTTGATATCATCAAAGCATCCTTAGGTGATGGTGATTAACATGATCTCATGGTGAAGGATTTAGGTTACTATGTATCGCAAGCTTATAGCAAATGAACTATATTAAATGACTTGATCTTTATACTTTCACGCAACTATAGGAGTATGTCCATCACATCATTCTCCTAATGATATGACCCTGTTGTTAATAACATATCTATGTTCATGATCAGGAAACCATGATCATATATTAACCAACAAGCTAGTTTAACAAGAGGCTTTACTAGGGACTCTTTTATGTTTACAAATCACACAAGTATTAATGTTTCCGGTTAATAAAATTTTAGCATGGTATGTAAACATTTATCATAAGTATGAAGATATGATAATAACCACTTTATTATTGCCTCTTGGGCATATCTCCAACAAGGACATGGATGGCCGACGGGTTGGAGGAGGTGGTGGCAGAGCTCGGAGAAGGGCCAGTGGTGAGCCAGACGGTGGCGCAGGCTCGCGTGTTGGTGGTGGCGTCCTCCCGAGGATGGCATTGCGGTGCGCCATGTACCAGGCCTTGACCTGGGGTCTCATTGCTGAGGTATCTTCGTCGCTCATGAGGAACTGGAGGTCTGTGTTCCTCTTGTTGGCGGTGAAGTTCGGCTTGAGGAGGTCGAGCTTACTGTCTTGGTTCTGCAGTAGCTGCATTCACCTCTCGTCGGCCTTCTACTCCCTCTTCTCAGCATGGGCCTTGGAGTCGGTGATGCATTTCTTGATGGACGCGTGGAGATGTTTAGCGGGAGGTTCTGTAGCTCTCAGCATCTTGGCCTTCTTTTGGCTGATCTTCGGCCTTCCTTCGCCGGCAGCTGGGGGTGGATCCTCGGGGTTGTACACATCATCCTAGTTCTTGGCAAGGCTCACGCGAGTTTCCACCCATTTCTGGCAGTTCTCAATCTTGTCAAAGTCATGGTGGAACTTGAACTCTGTCTTGGTATCGTCGTGGTACATGCCGAGTGCACGTACGACCTGCAAAGACAAGACGAAGTGTGAGTCAGGAAAGACATGAACTCAGCATAGTTTTGGCTTAAGGTCAACGAACTACCTTTCTATCCATGCTTACACCGTTGACTGGTGTTTGCTCGATCTCTTCGAGAATGTCGTGCCACTTGCTACACGCATGTTGCATGATTCCCTAGTGATTGGTCATGGCCTTCTCATCCGCTCCATCGAACTTTGATGTACTTGGTCCAATAGGTTGCGCTCATGACGCCAGACTTGACGTCTCGATGGTTTTAAGAGTTTTAGTTTGCGCCGGAGATGGGGTCCATGCTCATCTACTTCCATGCTTCGGTGAGGCACATGTCCTCAAGGGGCGTCCACTTGATGCGGGGCTCCACCGGTGCCGATGTCCTCGCCTTCCTCTTGCCCTTTCCCTTGCCCTTCTCCGCCGCCAAAGCATCCCCTTCAGCCTCCTCAGCTTGCATTTGGTCGTCAGCCTGGTCTTCGGCGAAATCCTAGGATTGAGGCCATGATCACTGTCTCCGGGACTGCTCTTGAGTGAAGAAGGAGTTATTACCGACCGTTCGGAGAGGCGATCATATGCGCCACGTCTGGTCGCCGAGATTCCGCCAAACATGTGGCATCGTCCATGTCTCCGAAGGCTGTCGACAAAGCGGAAGAGGTCCACAGCGCATTCTTGATGAAGGATTAGCATACACTAGAGATTTGGCGTAGGGGCGTTGATGGTGGCCTGAAAGCCGGAGGAGAGGGCGGCAGGGAAAACACGTTCGGGTTGAACAAGCCGTCGAACTCGGGGGAGGACAAGAACCTCGGGCGCTGGTTGATGGCTGTGAAATATAGTCATCCACGTCCGCATTTAAACTAGATATTATTCATATATTTGATGAAATATCTCTCTAAATTCTGCCACTCATGCCTAATGATCAAAGGGTATGCAATCCTTTCTTCATATTTTTTCCCACCTTGAGATAATGACGTTTGATGATGGTTATCACAATATTAAAGTCAAAGATACGAGATTTCCAATATACCAAAGAAACCTGGAGCCGTAAAGATAAGGCAGTGCCTTTAACAACCAACTATATGGCGAGAATTTTATTCCGGCCGTATAGTTGGCTAATACGTCCAAAACGTATCTACTTTCTCGAACACTTTGCTATTGTTTCTCCTCTAAACTTGTGTGATTTGGATACAACTAACACGGATTGACGCTGTTTTCAGCAGAATTACCTTGGTGTCTTGTTTTTGTGCAGAAAATCAACTATCAGGAAAAATCCCGGAAAATATGCCAAAAACTATTTTTCACCAGAAGATCCACGGAGCCAGAAGGGGAGACAAAGAGGAGGCCTGGGGGGCCCACACCCACCCCAGGAATGGGCCCACCTGACCCCGCGCCTGGAGGGGGTGCATCCATCCCAGGAACCCCCTCAGGCTCCCTCTGCGCCTATAAGTTGCCTTTCGACCTAAAAACAAAGGGAGGTTCGATAGTTTTCTAGAAAGAGTTCCGATCCGCCGCCGCCACTAGAAACCAAGATTCGGATCCAGAAACTCCGTTCTGGCACCCTGCCGGGACGGAGAATTTGGAGAGGACCATCGCCATCGTCATCACCAACACATCTCCATCAACCACCGATGTTTCCCACATCCATGAGTGAGTAATCCCCCGCTGTAGGCTTGGGGATGGTAGGGATTGGATGAGTTCTATCACGTAGTCGAATAAGATCTGTTAGGGCATAGTGCCTAGTATCTCTATTAGTGCTATTTGACTTTGTTGCAACTTGTTGTGCTTAATGCTTGTCACTAGGGCCCGAGTGCCATGATCTCAGATATGAACTTATTATTGAATCATTATGATAGTATTGTTTGTGATCTTATATGCAAGTTGTGTACACATATCATTGTCCGGATCCAAAGGCCCCAAAGTGACAATAATTGGGACAACCGGAGGGGATGGATGTGGTGTGAGGATCACATGTGTTCACGGAGTGTTAATGCTTTGCTCCGGTTCTCTATTAAAAGGGGCACCTTAATTGTCAGTAGTTCCCTAGAGGCCCCGCTGCCACGAGCTAGCTGGAAAGAAGATGTTGTGCAAGTTCTCATTGCGAGCATGTATGACTATATTTGGAGCACATGCCTAGGATTGTTTAGTACTTGGATGCTTGTTATTATTTATCTGCAATGCCCTAGATCTTGAAGTTACATGTTTAGACTCGTCCATACAGCCGTCCATCCATCCCTATGCCTACCACACTCGAATCTCATGTTACCGTTACCATTAATATTGCTCTTTGTTTCCTTTCTTTATTCTTCTTCATTGCTACTACAAGCTTGTTGCTCTTGAAAAACTTACATGAGCAAGAACTATTTTCCAGTGCGACTGATTTGACAACTCAGTTGTTAAGGCTTGCAAGTATTCTTTGGCTCCCCTTGTGTCGAATCAATAAATTGGGTAATACTACCCGCGAAGACTTTTGCGATCCCCTACACTTGTGGGTCATCAAGAGTATTTTCTTGCGCTGTTGCCGGGGAGCATAGCTTTATTTGTAAGTTCACTTGGATCTATTATTGTTCGCTGCTACTCCGTTCATCATGGGGAAGTCTCGTGATGGAAAGTTCCCTATTTTACCATCCGCTAAAGAAGAGGAGATCCTAAACACCTATGATGCTCTTGATTCACCGTCCATTATAAGTAAGCTTGTCTCCCAAGGATTGATCCGGGTATAGGAGTGTAGTGATGGTGATCTGCAGGTTGGGAACCCTAGTGACAGAAGGGATAGTACGGCTGTATGTGAGGGATTTACTTGGGATTAATAGTGACATCACGATGCATATCATTAGTTCTCTTTCTTCTATGGATGAGACAAGTGGGTTATTGCTACAAGCGGTTGCAGAGGCAATAGCAATTATGGATGCACTCCCCACATACAATTATATTGCTCTAACAATTACATGCATACTTTATTATTATCTTTTATTCCCATCAGATGTTTTTCACAACTACTGGTGAAACCGAAAGCCCCAGGTCCTCTCTCTCTCTCCAGCGTCAACAACAACAAAAAGATCGCAAACTCTTGGTGCTGTGAAAACACAACAGGAATTCTAAAACTCTCGAAGGTCCGTTTAAGTAACCTTACTATGCTTTCTACTTCCCGAGGATTCGATAAACCTAGGTCTACTAGGGAAAAAGAACTATACTACATCCATAATCCGGATCGAAAGTATCAACCCTTTCTCTGGCACCATTGCCAAGGAAGCAATAGATACCCTAGTGAGGATAGTAGGAACCTTGCTAGTTTTAATTCATGTTTTTAATTTTTTTAGTTTGCTTTCAGTCTTTATTGAAAAAACAAAAAAATTAGTTAGTCTTTTACTTCTTGTTTTTACTATCATTAGTATTTGTTTAAGAAAATCCAAAAACATAAGAAATATGGCTGAAAAGAAGCTTGGTGAGTTTGCAACTCCCAACAACGATTATTTGCATACTCCTATTACCCAGCCAGCAATTATTGCTGAAGATTATGAAATTAAGCCCCACTATTTAAGTTTAGTTCAACAGAATCAATTTGGAGGCTCTGTTGTTGAATATGCAGGTATGCACTTAAATACTTTCACTAAAATATGTGATATGATGCGCATTAAAGATGTTGACCCCGACGCGTTCAAGTTCACTTATTTCCTTTCTCTCTTAGAGGAATAACAAAATAATGGTTGCTATCTTTGCCTAGAAACACTATTGCATCATGGGTGGAATGTACTTCTTTATTTATGACTAAATTCTTTCGACCTGCAAAGACTATGCAACTAAGATCTAATATTCTTGGTTTTAGGGAAGGCGTGAGCCACTAAGCTTGCATGGGATAGAATAAAAGAATGCATGAAACTATCCCAGCGATGGGATGAAAGATTAGTTAATTCTCCATTTAATTTATAATGCTCTTAACCACGTGTCTAAGTCTATGCTTGATACTGCAGCTGGAGGGACATTTATGGGTAAACAAATTACCGAATCAAAGAAGCTGCTAGACAATATGCAAGACAACCGTTCCCAATGGCATGTGGAAAGATCAAACACGAAGAAGGTGAACTCTGTCACACCTCAAGAAAATGAAGAACTCAATGCTAAATTGGATGAGATCATATTAGCCTTCAAAGTTAAGGAAACCCATATAAGAGCTACTCCCAAACCAAATATTGAAGAAATAGACTTCATAGCTCGTAATGATTATAACCCTGCTTGGAAGAAAAATTATAATCCAAATTTTTAGACACACTATTCTAGTCCTACAGGTAACTCTAATAATAATATGGCATCAAGTAATGGTAGTCTCCAAGAAACTCTTAAATCTTTTATGGACTCACAAAATGAGCAAAATAATATACTAGTTAAAATAACGAAGAACCATGATGATATGCTTGGTAAATTATCTAACCAAGATGTAAGTTTGAGGAATGATTTGCAGGCCCTTCTAGAAATAAAAAGGATTGTTGAGGCACAGCTAGGTAAGATAACCGAGAGTCAAACTCTCAATCTGTAACACCCTCAGATCGGCCCTATGCAAGTCTTAGTGATTCCCGCCAAACCCGCATAGAAACGATTCAAAGGTGCCCACCAGGCACTTGCGTGCGGGTGGAAAACGAAGTAATATCATTACACAATAGTCCATGATGGAACCCAGAGCAGATATATACAACAATTACTCCATGAGTCAAGAATCTGAGATACTCTGATTACAAAGATCAAAATCACCTTTAAAAGCGATACGATACGAGTATGGACAAGATGCAAATTGAGCTAAGATCCCTAAAGAATAACCAATGGTGTCCATAATCCTGCCCAGGCCAAGCCGGAAGGGTAACCCTGCTAACGATGTTGATCTCAAAACCTGCTAAAATAAAAGGGGCGCCGACAAAGGGCAAAGGAAAAGAGGCGGTCGATCTTGAGGCGATTACAGCGAGACTAGAATTCGGCGATCCTCGCCTACATAGGTATGGTGGACTGAAGCGGCAGCGGAGCATGCACTAAACAACCTATAGAGACTCGATACAACTATTGGCTACCAGAGAGAGATAAGAAAGACCTATTCGGATCCAACCTGAAACTATCACCAACCATACCCATCCTGGTATTTCCCCCTCGAGACCAATCGAGGAAGTCAACCGAAGAACTCACACAGTTGGCAGTTTTATTCATTCCATTATAGTTGCGGCAATTACTAGTCAGATATAGATAGCATGAGTCATCTTGATATTATAAACAGTTGGCAGTTTTAGTTAACCATTTCGTTGTAGTTGCAATACTTACTAGTCAGATACATATAGCATGAGGCATACCAAAACCAGCAGTTGTTGGTACTTTATTTAGCCATTCCGTTGTAGTGAAGGTGATTACTAGTCATTATAAAGTCAAATTTACAGCACTACTTTAGTTATAGTTGTATATGATCAAGATACTGTGCTCCAAGTCATCCATAACCACAGACACGGATTTTGGAAAGTTTAACCCTGCAGGGGGGCACAAATAGCAACACCATACGATCAACCTCGAGAAAAACCAAATGAAAACCCAGCGAGGCATCACGGCAGAACATTACAAGATTCATATTTGATTTCAGGGCCACCCACCAAGCTACCAGTGACGAAGTTGGCGGCTCGAGACGGACCGAGAGGTTTGTGCCAATGGCTATAAGCAATGGGAACCGAAAGTGTGTTGGGCTTGTCGATACCACGAAAACATTCCACATTTGTTCCTAAAGCAGGCGCTCACAGCCAATGATAAACAAAGCAGTAAAGCATGGCATAAGTACATGATAGTAATAAAGCCCCAAACTAGTTTGTTGCCCCCAGGAATTAAATATGAATCAAGCTAGGGTTAGGGGGATTCATGGTCCCACATGCGGATAGTGCGAATATTCAAAGAACAGGTATCAAGTACTTGGGGTCCTACGGGACACAAGTGGACGGTTAAAAACCAAATAACATCTATTGCCCACTTGTGCCTCTGCATTATTTACCTACTTCAATTTTATATATTAAATAGTAATTAAATCAAGATCCTCTCCAACATTAAACATGCGGCATTACTCCAACAAGCGAGGTACTTGGCGACACACGGCCGCCTTGATCAAGCGACTCGACACATAAGTCCAGCTATCTACCAAGCAACGGTAATAGGATGTGTCGAAGGCAATATAAGGCTGCAAGGGATATCATGGAGTACGAAAACTAGAGCATACATAACCACAGATAGCAATAGATCAACACGAGGAAATAAAGACTATAAAGTAAAATAGGTAGAAAGGGGAGAATTCTACTTTGAAAACATTGTGGAAGATTCATCTGAAGATCGGGTCGACACTCGCATCAACTCATCGGCCTAATCCGTGAAGAAGCAAAGCACTAGAAGGAACATCGGATGCACTATTTAATACTACAGCAAAAGATCGGGCATGATGCATGACATGGCAAAGATGCGATGCGATTAGGCAATATTAAACGGAACCGGGGTCCCGTCATTTAATTAGATGGTTCAAGTTATTTAGATACCCCGCAATTTAAATGTTTTCTTAACATGGAAAGGTATATCAGCGGTTCTCTACACAATTTAAATGGGGCCAATATTAGACTAGATTAAGCCATATGGACCCCATATTTAATTATGAGGTGAATCGGCATAATGCCCCCAACCCACACGAATATGTATGCATCCATGACAATTTAATATGTAAAAAGTATATTATATATATATATTACAAAAATATAGGGTTCTCGGGAAAAGGGGTCACACATTAGGGGTCTCGGCGATCTTGGGGGTTCGAAGGGTTGGTCGGAGAAGAGAAGCTGCAGGCGATGGCGAGCTCCGCTCGGTCGGCTGACAAACGGGCTCGAGCTCTGGTCAGGCAGGCGGCCCATGATGTGACTTGTGAGCAGAGGATAAGCGGGGTGGGCCTTGGACAAGGCCAATGAGGAGGCCTTGAGGTCGGCCTGGCTCGGGGTGCATGGGGTGAATCTGAGGAGGACCCTGGCGGATGATCGCCTTGAGGAGGTGGGAGGAGGATCGATCGGAGGGAGCATCGGGTTGGGGAGGAGGAGTTCGTGGGATGCAAGAGATGGTGGGTGGGCCCTTGGGAAGCAGCGTCTGGGCATCGCATGATTCGATCGGGGAGGCGGTCCGTCACGCCGATGTGTTGGCTTGGTCAGAGGGTCCACGTCAGGTGTAGTGGGTGTCTGGCGAGGAGCATGGTGTGTCTGTCGTGTGTGTGATGTCTTGGTGGAGTCTGGCGACCTGAGTGGAAGTGGTGTGGTAATGGGGAATTGTGGGCAGCAGTGGGATTTAGGGTTAGGTTTAGTTAGGGTTTGTCCAGGGGTGGATCTGGGTTTGGTTCAGGCTTGAAAGGGTTAGGGTTTGGTCGGGTAGTAGGTGGCTACGGGCTGGGCTTTCGGGCCTAGCCTGCAGCTGCCTCCCTGATACAAAATATTTTATATTTATTTTTTATTTCTTTTAAATCAAAATATTGCAAAAAGGTTTTAGTCAAATAAAAGATTCGGACGGATCTAGGGTTTTGATTTGAACGAGGAGGGGAATCTCTAGAAAACAAAATAAGCTTTTGGGAAATTGTTTTAGGCGAATAAATGCATGATGATGCACATAATAAAAACAACAGCGATTTTCTAGTAGTGGAATTACCCGGGGTGCTACAATTTGACACCACTAACAATGGATCTCGCCCTCGAGATCCGCCTCATGATACCGTGAAGAAGGCCGATAACCTGAATCTTCTTGCTTCGTGTAGATCTCCACGACACCACTAACAAAGATTCTTTCTTTGTTTTGAAATCAGCAACACCACCAACAAAGGGTGTGGCTCAAGTTCGTTGCGAGAACACTCCGGAAAACAAAGGACAAAGGTAAAGGCATCAAAAGATAAGGCCACCTCTAACTTCTATGGAAGAAGTCAAATTGCTTCGATGTACAAGAGCGAATGATAAGGGTAGTCGGATGGTGATCAGTCCATCGCGCACCCAAAGCATTACTCTACACATAAATAGGAGAATTATGCAACCAACTCTTGGAATTGGTGAAGAGCTCGGCGATTCGAGAAACTAAGGAGGGATGGAGATTCTCATCAGATCTGATTTAGATGAGGTCGTCACATTGAAAAACACCGAAAGATACAAAGAAAATTTTTAGTGGATTTTTGATCCACTGAAATATAAAATAGATGAAAGATCCATCAGATAACATGAAGACCGAATGTCGAAGAACCGTTACAAGAGGATGGGCGAAACCACGAAGGTGCACGAAACCCAACCACGAGAATTCCTGGCCTAGAAGAAAAGATAAGAGAGCAAATTCAAAACACGTAGAGGTAAGAGGAGAATAGCAGAAAGATAAGGAGTAAAAGCAGACCTAATCAGATCTATCCAACCAATTTTCCAAAATAGTTTTGAAACTCTACAACATCCATTAGCTAGGTTATCCTACGAAATGGACCGGTGGGGTATAAATAGCTATTTGAGCTCGATACCACTCTGTAACACCCTCAGATCGGCCCTATGCAAGTCTTAGCGATTCCCGCTAAACCCGCATAGAAACGATTCAAAGGTGCCCACCAGGCACTTGCGTGCGGGTGGAAAACGAAGTAATATCATTACACAATAGTCCACGATGGAACCCACAGAACATATATATACAACAATGACTCCATGAGTCAAGAATACAGATATACAGTACAAAGATCCAAATCACCTTTAAAACGATACAACGTCCGAGTATGGACAAGATGCAAATTGAGCTAAGAGCCCTGAAGAATAACCAATGGCGTCCATAACCCTGCCCAGACCAAGACGGAAGGGTAACCCTACTAACAACGTCGATCTCAAAACCTGCTAAAACAAAAGGGGTGCCGACAAAGGGCAAATGAAAAGAGAAGCGGTCGATCTTGAGGCCCGATGCAGCGAGACTAGAATTCGGCGGTCCTCGCCTACATAGGTATGGTGGACTGAAGCGGCAACGGAGCATGCACTAAACAACCTATAGAGACTCGATACAACTGTCGGCTACCAGAGAGAGATAAGAAAGACCTATTCGGATCCAACCTGAAACTATCACCAAGCATACCCATCCTGGTATTTCCCCCTCGAGACCAATCGAGGAAGTCAATAGAGAACTCACGGTTGGCAGTTTTATTCATTCTGTTATAGTTGCGGCAATTACTAGTCAGATATAGATAGCATGAGTTATCTTGATATTATAAACAGTTGGCAGTTTTAGTTAACCATTTCGTTGTAGTTGCAATACTTACTAGTCAGATACATATAGCATGAGGCATCCCAAAACCAGCAGTTGTTGGTACTTTATTTAGCCATTCCGTTGTAGTGAAGCTGATTACTAGTCATTATAAAGTCAAATTTATAGCACTACTTTAGTTATAGTTGTCTATGATCGAGATACTATGCTCTAAGTCGTCCATAACCGCGGACATGGCTTTCAGAAAGTTTTACCCTGCAGGGGGGCACAAATAGCAACACGCGCACGATCAACCTAGAGAAAAACCAAATGAAAACCCAACGAGGCATCACAACAGAACATTTGCAAGATTCATATTTGATTTCAGGGGGCCACCCCACCAAGCTACCCGCGACGAAGTTGGCCGGCTTCGAGACGGACCCAGAGGTTTGTGCCAATGGTCATGTAAGTAGGGAACCGAAAGTGTGATTGGGCTTGTCGATACATGAAAACATTCCACATTTGTTCCTAACATGATACAGGCGCTCCACGCGCAATCGTAAACAAAGCAGTAAAGCATGGCATAAGTACAAGATAGTAATAAAGAACCAAACTAGTTTGTGGCCCCTAGGAATTAAATATGACTCAAGCTAGGGTTAGGGGGATTCATGGTCCCACATGTGGATAGTGCGAATATTCAAAGAATAGGTATCAAGTACTCAGAGTCCTACGGGACACAAGTGGACGGTGAAAAACTAAATAACATCTATTGCCCACATGTGCCTCTGCATTATTTACCTCTTCAATTTTATATATTAAATAGTAATTAAAGCCATGATCCTCTCCAACATTAAACATGCGGCATTACTCCAACAACTGAGGTACTTGACGACATAGCGCAACGAGCAGCGACTAACACGCAAGTCCAACTATCTACCAAACAACAGGTAATAGGATGTGTCCAAGGCAATATAAGGCTGCAAGGGATATCACGATGCGAAAACTAGAGCATCATAACCACGATAGCAATAGATCAACGGGAGGAAATAAAGACTATAAAATAAAATAGGTAGAAAGGGGGAGAATGCTCGCCTGAAAACATTGCGGAAGATTCATCCGAAGATCGGGTCGACACTCGCATCAACTCATCGGCCTAATCCGTGAAGAAGCAAAGCACTAGAAGAAACATCGGATGCACTATTTAATACTACAGCAAAAGATCGGGCATGATGCATGTATGATGCATGACATGGCAAAGATGCGATCACGATTAAGCAATATTAAGCGGAACACAGGTCCCAACATTTAATTAGATGGTTCAAGTTATTTAGATACCCAATTTAAATGTTTTCTTAACATGGAAAGGTATATCACCGGCTCTCGACACAATTTAAATGGGGCCAATATTAGACTAGATTCGCCCGCATATGGACCCCATATTTAATTATGAGGTGAATCGGCATAATACCCCCAACCCACATGAATATGTATGCATCCATGACAATTTAATATGCAACAAGTATATTATATATATATATTACAAAAATATAGGGTTCTTGGGAAAAGGGGTCACACATTAGGGGTCTCGACGATGCTGGGGGTTCGAAGGGGTTCGGTCGGAGAAAGAGAAGCTGCAGGCGATGGCGAAGCTCCGCTCGATTAGCGACAAACGGGCTCGAGCTGGTCGGCGAGGCGGCCCATGGCAGCGGCTTGCCGAGCAGGGATAAACCAGGACTGAGCCAGCGGACAAGGCCGGCGAGGAGGCCTTGAGGTCGGCTGGCTCGGGTGCAGGGTAAAGCAGGAGGGCCCATGGCGGTCATGAGGAAGGTAGGAGGAGGGATCGATCGGAGAGGAGCGTCGGGTTGGGGAGGGAGGAGTTCGTGGGGATGCGAGAGATGGTGGGTGGGCCCCTTGGGAAACGTGTGCGGGCATGGGCAGTTCGATCGAAGTCGATCCGTCTGGCGTCGATGTGTTGGCCGGGTCGGGACGAGTCACGTCGGGTGTGGTGGGTGTGCGGCAGGAGCATGCGGTGTGTGCGTGCGTGTGTGTTGTGTGCCGCTGGGTGGTGCTGGTATGGTGGAGTGGTGGCGGCGGGAAGGGGTGTGGACAGCAGGGGATTTAGGGTTAGGTTTAGCTAGGGTTTGTCCAGGGGTGGATCTGGGTTTGGTTCAGGCTTGAAAGGGTTAGGGTTTGTTCTGGTAGTAGGTGGCTGCGGGCTGGGCTTTCGGGCCTAGCCTGCGGCTGCCTCCCTGATACAAAATATTTTATATTTATTATTTTTCTTTCTTTTAAATCAAAACATTGCAAAAAGGTTTTAGACAAATAAAAGATCCGGACGGATCTCTAGAAAACAAAATAAGCTTTTGGGAAACTATTTTAGGCGAATAAATGCATGATGATGTCATGATGATGCACATAATAAAAACAACAGCGATTTTCTAGTAGTGGAATTACCCGGGGTGCTACACAATCCTAGCTAAATTTGCAGGTAAAGTTGAGCCTAATCCAGTAGAAGGCCTCAACATGCTAAGAATCAAAGGGAGCACGAAGAACTTGACTATAGCAATGCTCCTTCACCAAATTACACAGTTGAGGATCTTGTAAAAAGGACCAATATCAAGATTCCAGTAAGTGAAGGAAATGAGGAAGCCATGTATCAACACTTCGTTAATCAGTTAGCAATAAAGGTACATGATCTTGAGGAAGAATATAAGAAAACTACTGAAAATTACCTATTAATCTTGATGGTATATTTGAGCCTACTATTAAGATTAAAATTGGGACTAATGAAATAGCTGCACTTTGTGATTTAGGTGCAAGTGTTTCAACAATTCCAAAGAGTCTTTTTAATAAGTTAAATCTTGGTTCTTTTAAAACCACTGAGTTAAAATTGCATCTAGCAAATTCTACCTACAAACAAACAGTAGGAATTAAAGAGAATACCTTAGTATACATTAAAGGTTGTCCTACTCTTATTGATTTTGTATTGTTGACATGCCTGAAGATGCTACTGCTCCTATCATATTAGGCCGTCCTTTCTTAAGAACTATTAAGGCTTTAATTAATTTGGATGAAGGGAATGCGAAGCTTCATTTTCCTTCGCGAGATACTTTTGTTATTAATTTTCCTAGGAAGAAAAAAGCCAAGCATGATGATAAGGAGGCCATCACTTTAAAGGCCAACTATTTTGGAGTGGGTGTTCCACTCATCTGGCCTAAGTGAGCAATATCAAGGTCAAGCTATTGACCATAAAAGAGCGCTGCATGGGAGGCAACCCATGTGAAATAAAGGTTTGAGTAAAGTTTTTAAGTTTTAGTTTAAGTTTTATGTTGAATAAAGAGTGTTAGAAAACTCCAGTGAGAAGGAGAGATTCAGTGGTACTAAAATTCCTCTTTTATACATGCTAATGTTGGTCAACAATTTAGTCTATCATTTTTTGGTCAAAACATGGTGTTTCGTTAAGTTTCAGTATAAAAAGTAATTCTCGAAGAAATAGAATTTCTTTGATGTATACAGTACCTTTAACGACCAACTATAGGACGGGAATAAAAATTCCAGCCGTATAGTTTCGGCTGTATAGTTATTTGAGTCATCGACAATTTTTCTTCTCCGGATACAGAAGGTTTAATGACCAACCATACGGCGGGACCATTTTGGTATGGCCGTATAGATTCAGCCGCCAGGAAAGAAACCCTAGAAACCCTAATTTTTGCCATCAGACCAACTATACGGCGGTAACAAATTGTTCCAGACGTATAGTTGTGACCGTATAGTTGCGCACTTAAAAGCACGGGAAGGTACCCAAAACACCAAACTTCAATCATTTTTCTCTCTTCTACCTCCAAACTCTCTCAAAACCTCAAGGGATCTTCACCTCTACTCAATTTCGTTCGATTTCCTCGCACACAAGTGATCTATGGTATGTTCTCCTCCGATCCTCCAATTACTTTTTGCAAATTCATCTCTGATCTACTGTCATTATCAATCTAGGGTGAGACATATGTTGAACTAGTTGCCATGATTCTCTTGCCTAGATTATTTTGTTGAGGATATTCTTTAGTGTGCTATGATGGGGAATATGCTATGCTTATTATTGTTGGATCGAAAAGTTATATTTTTGTCTTTCTTATTTATTTTTAGAAGATGAACACAATGAGCCAAATGCGTGCTTGTTCCGCTGCGAGTTCTTCTCAGGCTACTGTTGTAGCTCAGGACCGCATGGGGATACGGTTCAGGAATGAGATCCAACATGATCGCTTCAACAAGATCAAGAACCGAGAAGTGAAGGCAACAAAGTGCATTTGTCCTATCATATTGAACCAACTCGGTATTTCTAATGACTTCAATATACTTTGAAATAGGTTTGGCTTGCAAAACTTTGTATTTCATGATGTGCCTACTTATTGCCGGTTAACTCTTGAATTTTTAAGTTCATTGCAAAGCACCATTAAAACATGGCAAGGAGATCACACTATTTCTTTCCGACTTATGAACCAAAATTATCCATTGACACTTGATGAATGGTGCAAATGCCTTAGTTTACCAAACAATGATGCTAATGCTCTGCGTGCGTCTTATACCGACATGAACCCTTCCCTAGATCATTATTAAAATAGAATGAGTTTCACCTCTAGAGTCAACAAGGGAAAGAATATTCAACATCCCGCTATCCTCTATTTGTTCTATGTCATTGCTAACACCTTGCAGGCACGTAATGAGTTTACAAGACTCAATGAAGAGGACATCTTGTTCCTTGCAAAATCTGCTTTCAACAACAACTTGTCACTCAACTTGGGCGCAATTCTTGTGCGCTATTTGGAGCACCAGTCCTCCCAAAGCCAAGGAACCCTCACAGGTGGAGGCATCATCACCGTGCTTTCCATTTCCCTAGGCATCAACCTAGGTGAGTTGCAACCAGCGCTAGGTGAGCGACGTGTTGGTTTCTCTACTTTAAAAGCTTGTGGAATGCTCACTAGGAGAGGTGGTGTTTATTACTTGCATATTGCAAGATTTGGGCGTCTCTACCGTGTTCCTTTGCCTAATGATCTCTTCTCTATCGAGGAGGGACGTTTTCTATATGATGTGTAGGTTGAACAACATCAACCTAAGGAGGAGATTCCGAATGAGGATGAGGACCAAGAAGAGGAGCAAGAAGTTCATTATCAAGGGGAGCAGCCACCGAACCGGTTCACTACATATCATGACTTCCAAGAACTTGGAGGGACTGTGGAGGGGGTGCATAATCTCGCCCTGAACCTCAGAGAAACAACAAGTAACTTATCAACTCAATTTGCGGACCAGAGTTATAACTTTTTCTCGCCACCTCAATAATTTGAAGGGCTTGCAAAAGCCTAAGCTTGGGGAGGTTTTCTATCTATTTTTATTTGGCATTCATTTTCTTTATTTTATTTTGGAGGTTATGCTTTTTATTTGAGTTTATAAGCACTCTTGTTGGTTTCCCCAACACTTTTTCTTTAGTTGTTTTATTTGTTTCGAGATTTTCAAACCGAGCTTTGCCGCCAATTTTCTATTCTTTAATTCCCCTTCTCAAAAACAACAAAAAGATTTTTCCATTTATCTTTATTTTCCTTCTTTCTTTTCTTTTCGCCTCGAGGTTCTCATGTATTTGCAGGAGAGAGACCGAATTCGAGTTTCCAACAAACAAATCAAAAGGGAAGAGAGAAGTGGAACCAAACATGAGAGGTATGCCTTATGACTCCCCACTTTTGAAGTTTGAGAAACCCATGCTATTTAGTAGTAAATATTAAGATATTATTGATGACCCACAAGTATAGGGGGTGTATCGTAGTACTTTCGATAAATAGGAGTGTCGATCCCAACGAGGAGCAGAAGGTGTTGACTAGTGGTATGGAGAAGGAAATCTCTGCAAATACTTAGCAAACGGATTTTTAGTGGTTTTCTGACAAGGCAACAAAAAAAAGAGCAAGTAATAAAGAACAAACACAGCAAGTGGCCCAATCCTTTCTTAGCAAAGGACAAGTCGGTGGAAATACTTATAAGGACCAAACGTTCTCGAGGTCACATGGGAATTCTGTCAAGTGCTTTCGCTTCAAATAGCTGAGTACTCTTCTTTGGTGTCGTAAGTGTTGTGTGGGTGAACCTGTGCTAATGTACCAACCTTACTTGGACTAATACATACTTGTGATTAAAACCCCTGCAAGCATCCACAACTACAGGAAAGTAATTAAGATATAAACCTAACCACAACCTTAAACTCTAAGATCCTACGCTCCCTTGTGCAATGGTGTCCTAACGGGGGTTCAGGTTTCTGTCACTCCGGTAACCCCACAATTAGTAGCCAAATACACAATGCATTCCCCTAGGCCCATAAATGGTGAAGTATCATGTAGTTGATGTTCACATGACACCAATAGCACCACAACTTAAATACTAAACCATTGAATAATAACTCAACACAGATCCACTAATAACAACAAGACTTCTCCCATGTCCTCAAGAACTAAACGAACTACTCACAAGACATCATATGGATCAAGATCAAAGATGATATGGTGATGAATAACAATCTGAACATAAACAATAATCCAATGGTTCCACTCACAAGCATCAGCTACAATAGTAATTAACACCGGGAAAGTTTCCCCTAAGAACTAAAGCAATATCCAACACTATTGTTACAGCGGGACGGAGTGGTGATGGTGGTGCTGGTGGAGATGATGGTGTGGATGATGATGATTATGATGATCCCGATGAAGCCTAGCTTGATGACGGTGTTGATGGCGATGATCTCCTCTCAGGAAGGAATTTGGCGAAATACATGCATCGGAGAGATCTTTCTCTTTCGGTGTTTTCCGCCCCATAGAGGCGGTGGAAATCTATCTGTGGTCGCTCTCCTGGTATTAGGGTTCCGTGAGGAAGATATAGGCGAGAGGGAGGAGTCGAAGGCCAAGCAGGTCGGCCACACCTGCCCTAGGCGCGGGGCAAGGTGGGTCAGCGCCTAGGGGTGTGGGCCCGCTGTGGCCCTTCTTCGCCTCCCTTAAGCTTCCTCGCTTACAGGAAAATATAATTTTCCCATATTTTCTAGTATTTTTCTGATCTTCATGACATTGCATCAAAACACCTCTTTTTCCATCAGAATCCAGACTCCGGTAGTCCATCCTCCAAGAATCATCCAACATGCAAAAACAGTGGAAAAGACATAAGTAATACCTCATAATAAGACATATATCAATGAATAGAGGCAAAATATGATATATAATGGTGATGGAAATTGGATGTATCAACTCCCCCCCAAGCTTAGACCTTCGCTTGTCCCCAAGCGGAAACTGAGCTCAGTAAACATGTCCACATGTTTATGGAGTGAAGTGTCAATAAAAGAATATGGACAAGAAGCATCACACTTACCATTGCACAACTTATAAAAGCAACTCACCATTATATAACAGCTTGCAACAAATCAAGTCACAATAGAGATGTATAAAGATAAATCATAATTGGAATTGGCAAACTCTTGTTCCTAGTCAGAGTACAGCTGGCAAATGGTTTCACAAAAAAATCTTTTTATAGAAGTTTTATAACACGAGCACTCTTTGCTCAAAAAGGTTTTTGTCAACACGGATTTTCAATCCTAGATGCTGTTATGCCATACATCGCAATCCAAGGATTACCATTTTGCGAGACATAACAGAATTGGATACCATAGTACATCATCCATTACAACGATACATAAGTTCGTACACAAATAGGGATCTCATGATCAGTTCTTAATACAACTTCAAGCAGTGAATACGTAATAATAGCGGTGGCGTGAAAGCTCCATCTTGAGGTCACGAGCAATGCTGATGATGGGAGATGATCCTAGTTGCCGTAACCTTCACAGGGTCCATCTTCTGGTACTCCTCTTCATAGTCTGCCATGGGAATAGCAGGGGACAAAGCCATGAGTACTCTTTAAGTACTGCAAACTAATACTAACGGTAATGGGTTTTTGGATAATAGGACACTAGGCTCTAAGGTTGTTTTGCAAAAAGCCGGTTTATCTCTACCAGTTCAAAGCTAGTCACAATTGTATAACTCCTAAGTGGGATCCTGTAATTCAGGTCACAACTATGTTGTAGTCAAGTCAAAGTCTCAATTCATTTCACAAGTCATTTTGAAAAGTCCGGCGGGGAAACAGTATGGCCACTCAGCTGTCCATAACCACGAGGCGACTATTCGAATAGCTTGACACTCTGCGAGATTGTACACTTTCACCACAACATTCGATACATCCGTCGGAACAAATCCTAATTCATCATACTCGATGCGAATAATCAATCTAACCTTTCGATTACGCCCTAGTATAAGCACCTCTCGGTGGTTTGGCCTCCCAACCATGACCAAGCTGTCATCTTGGGTGCTGCAGTGGACAATCTTCACAAGGTAGCCTCAGCTCAGACCTTGGCGTGAGGGAACTAATACTAAGGAATATAAGTTTCGTCAAGCCCTACCCAATATTCGGGTATTGTGGTTATGCGATAAAATTGGAATGGTATCGCATCAGACAACCATCAGTTTTATAAAGGGCTAAGGCTCATGCCTCAACATTTTATCACCAAAAGTTCTCAAGTGTTTGAAACACATGTCCAAAACATTTCAATAGAATGATCCATCATTCCAAGGTTTTCATAACCATTTTCCACCAAGTATTCCCATCTAAAGTTGATCAAGTTTTATGCTTAGCACTAGCATCTACAGGTGGGGGTAGTAATGATGAGGGGTGGTAAACTAGTGGGGTTTTAACTAAGTTCAATCTCATGCCTTAGGATGACATCAAGGTTATCTAGCTTAGGCCAAATTTTATGCTCTTTATGCAACCTTGACTGTTGCCTAGTATCTACCAAACTCTTAGGTAGACTCTAAGTAAGCTTTGATAAAGAAATAAAGTAAGAAGCTTGCAAGTAAAACTAGGATTGGTTTATCAAGTGGGTGTGATCACATATGCTTAAGGCATATAGTAGTCATAACACAGGGATGGGTTTGTGGCATCAGTAGGGTATCTTGCAAGTGTTAGCTTGCATCAATATCAGTATAAGCTTGCTAAATTGCAAGTGTTAACTTGCAAGGTTACTAGCTTGCCTTGTCTGAAGCAGTGGTTGAAGTTCTCCTCGGCTTCCTCTTCGTAGTATCCTTCTTCCTCCTCGTATCCTTGGTCGGTACTAGCGTCTATGAATAAATACGAGGTACACAATCACCAAAAAATACTTAACTACTTGCAATCATCACACACAAGGGTCCTATAGATGATCTAGCATCATCCCTAACATTACAAGGTTAAGGCTTGGTTTAATTCCTTTTTATTTTTAGAAAAGTAATTTCTACTCATTGAAAAACTACTTAAGATTTAATATTCTCCAAACTAAACATGGGATCATGTTGACACATGTCATCACCACATATTGTAGTCCATGTGAATGTTATTTAAAGTGGTGTCACGTTTTAATAAGTTTTTACCCTTTTATTTTAATTAATTAAAGTGGCTAGTAATGCTTATGTAGCATTCTTTTATTACTTGAACAATATTTTTGCAAGTAAACCTATATATTTTTATATATTCTGAAAGGTATGGTTAAATGTAATTTTTGAGAGTTGGAATCAACTCAAAAGCTATTATGTTTTAAATTTGAAAATGTTGAATCTTGAAAAGCTTATCCTTGTTATTTTACCATGGGTGATCTATAGATCCAAATGACTTGAATCAACGGGCTTGGATTCAGCATTCCTGAACCTTTCAACAAAATTTATTTCATTCAAAATGGTGCCTGAATCGATCTGGGTTGATTTTTGAAGTTGGGTACGAAGTGTGTTTAATTGAAAAGAAAAGATTTAATTTGAATAAGCTGGGCTGCAGGAAAATCTAAGACCGGCCTGCTATGATGCTCCATGCTGTAAGTGGGTGTCCCCACTCGTCGGTGACAGGGCTGGGCGAAGCGGTATGGGGCAACAAGGGTCGTTCGATCTAGTTCTAATCTAGCGGTGGGAGTCATCGTCGTGTGAGACAGCTCGGCTAGAACGAAACCTAAGCGTGGCCGGTGAGGGATGTTGGGGCTCACGGGGTACTAGCGAGGTCGTGAGGCGAGCGACAAAAGTCGACGGCGAACTTCGGGTGGTCATGGCAGCTCTGGGTCGGCTCAATCGTTAGCTCCTTTCTTCTCGTGGCAGGCTCGGTGAAATTCCGGCGAGGTGGTGCTCGCCTTGCTACGAAATGGTGTGTACGATCCTGAGGAGAGGGAGTGAGATGGTGTGAAGAATTAGGTGTGGGGTGGCCTCTATTTATTGTCAAGCAAGGGACCGTCGGGTACAGTGAGCTCGTCGAAGCGATGTTCTGATGACTATTGGCATGGGCAAGGGGTAGGGGCGGTGTTGTGTCTCTGGCGATGCTCAACGACATGGTCGCTGAGTCATGGGCGGTGTGGTTTGGTGCAGGAGCAGGCGGTGCTACTGCTTGGCGGTAAGGGCGTCTTCGATGAAGGCGGTGGCTGTGCAATGGGATGTCTGGCAGTCTCTGGGTTGATGGTGATCGTGTATGCTGGCGAGGGCGAAGCGTGATGCGTGGGTGATGGTCGAGGGTGGCGCTACGGCGCATGCTCGGCATAGTGCAGATGCTTGCTTGGCGTGGTCGAGCTTAGCAGCAGCTTGGGACGATGAGTGGCGGTGGGCGGTGGAGCTGCCTCCTAGACAAGGTTGGCATGGCTAGTTCTTCCTCTAGCCTCTGTCCACAATGGGGTGACATTGGGGTGCTCTTTTCACCATTAATGGCAATGGCAAGCTCACGGGGTGCTAGTGTTGGGCTAATCTTTCTAGATGATCTCTGAGCTGTGTGAGCTAACTAGGGAACAAGTTAGGCAGAATCACTTGCACACTATAGTGTTTTAGGTTTTGTTTGATTTATTATGCAACTTTGTTTGATGAAATGGCATGAAATCAAGTTTTGAATTTTGAAATGATTTTTGGTGGGTTTGCTAGATTGGTGCTGGTGAGTCAGCAGATGCTTGGGTTTTGAAAGTTGAGCTTGTTTGAATGGGTTTTGAAAAAGTGGGATCTTCCCATATGAAGAAGATCCAATTTTGAATTGTCATTTAAACTATGCATTTGAAAGTTTCTGGATGATCACAAACTGGGCCTTGATACTTTGTTATGAGTACAATCAAGGGGTGCAAGATCCAACAAAGTTTCTATTAAGTTCTGAAAGTTTGAGACTGACCAAAGTAGGCATGGGAGTTAAATTGGTCAAAGTGACCATTCATAATATATTTGTTTTGGTTTACTTGTCTTTAAGAAAAGTGTGGAAATGTTTTAGATGATGTTTATTTCACCTAAGAAACATTTTACAAGCAATGGATCACACAAACAAGGTGGTTTTAAAGAAATTCCAAATCCATGCATACACATGCATGCATTCATGATTTTATTTAGAAAAGTTTTTGTTAACCCTAATCTTGATGATTAGTGTTTGATGATCTAAGTTTGGTATTTTTGGGATGTTACAAACCTTTCCCCCTTAAACAAAATCTCTCCCCAAGATTTGAAAAAGGACGAAAAGATTACCTAGGATTTGAAGGGTCGGAAAACTCCGTCCTGATGTGATCTTAGCGTTCGGGTAGCTTCTTCTTCCGTGGTTGCTCCTTGAATCTTGAGAAACTTGATGCTTGGTTCGGTAGTTGAAAAGCTTCTTCCAAAATGCGGATGGGCATTTGGGATAGGTCAGTCATCGTTGATCTCTATGGTCCTATGATCGATATTCTTGAACACTTCGGTCTTCTCGGGGACTTCGAGACATTTGCGAAGTAATGAGATATGGAACACATTGTGCACAGCTGACATCTCTTCAGGTAGTTCCAGTTGATATGATACTTCTCCTTGATGGTTCAAAATTTTGAAAGGTCTGATATATCTGGGGGCTAACTTTCCTTTGAGTTGGAAATGCTGCATTCCCTTTAATGGCGACACTTTCAAATAAACAAAATCTCCTATGTTGAAGGCGAGGTCTCGACGTCTCTTGTCGGCATAACTCTTCTGTCGGGATTGGGAGGTCTTGAGATGTTCACGAATCTTGTGAACCTTCTCTTCTTCTTCTCGTAGGATGTCGGGTCCGAAGATCTGACTCTCTCCTACTTCCAACCAGTTCAAAGGGGTGCGACACTTTCTTCCTTACATGAATTCAAATGGGGCCATTTGCAAACTGGCTTGGTAACTATTGTTGTATGAAAATTCTGCAAACGGCAGACAGTCTTCCCACTTGGATCCATATTCTAGTACACACGCTCTAAGCATATCTTCGAGTATTTGATTTACTCGCTCCGTTTGTCCATCAGTCTGAGGATGATACGCGGTACTGAAATCTAGGCAGGTTCCTAAACCTTCTTGGACTTTCTTCCAGAACCTCGAGGTAAACTGAGTTCCTCGATCCGATACTATGTTCTTGGGGACTCCATGCAAACTGACGATTCTAGCGATGTATAACTCCGCTAGCGAACTCGATAGAGTGGTTTTGAGGCAAGAAATGGGCTACTTTGGATAATCATCCACTATGACCTAGATAGAGTCATTTCCCCTACTAAGTAGGTAGTCGATGATAAAGTCCATTCTCTGATCCCATTTCCATTAGGAATTTGCGAAGGTTGCAACAATCCAGCGGGTCTTTGATGTCCTGCCTTGACTCGCTGACATATATCACACTTGGCGATATAGCTTCCGATTTCTCTCTTCATCTTATGCCACCAAAATTGCTCTTTCAAATCTTGATACATCTTCGTTCCTCCGGGATGGATAGAATAAAGAGTATCATGAGCCTCCTTCAAGATAACTTCTTTCAACTTCGAATCTGCTGGTACACAAAGGCGTCCTTTGTACCACAGAACTCCTTCTTCGTCCTCGGTGAATCTGGGTACTTTGCCTGTACCGATACGACGCTTGATTCCGTCGATACTAGCATTTCCACCATAGCTTCTTTAATCGTGACGTCAAAGTGGGCTGAAGTTCTATGCTAGCCAAAAATCCTTCACTTACTAATTCTATTCGAAAATATTCCATCTCCTTGTGCAGACTTGGTTACTCCTTCAAAATCATGGAGTTCAAGCAGCACGGCAATCTGCTAAGGGCATCTGCTACCACGTTAGCTTTACCAGGGTGATAGTGAATGTCCAGATCGTAATCCTTGATTATCTCAATCCATCTTCTCTGCCTCATATTCAACTCCTTCTGAGTGAATATGTACTTTAAACTCTTGTGATCCGAATAAATCTCTAGCGGTTTCCCATTAGGTAATGTCTCCATGTCTTCAGGGCTAAGACTACTGCTGCGAGTTCAAGGTCATGGGTTGGATAGTTTTGCTCGTGTTGCTTCAATTGTCGAGATAGGTAAGCTATAACTTTGCCTTCTTGCATTAGCACACATCCGAGACCAATCTTGGATGCGTCACAATACACATCGAAGGGCTTCGTGATATCCGGCATGATTAAGATTGGGGCTGATATCAATCTCCTCTTGAGTTCTTGAAAACTCGCTTCACACTTGTCTGTCCATTCAAACTTCTTGTCCTTCTTCAATTGGTTCATGGGTGAGGCGATACTGAGAATCCTTCTCTGAATTTGCGGTAATATCCATGATCAGAAAATCACGAACTTGGGTTTGAGTGGTTGGGGCTTGCCAATCTTCTACATCTTTCACTTTGGCGGGGTCATGACAATTCCTCCAGTGATACAATGTAATGAGAATCCTACCTCCTGTAACCAGAATTCACATTTGCTAAACTTTGCATACAACTGATGCTCTCTAAGGGTTCCAAGAATGGTCCTTAGGTGTAGCTCATGTTCTTCTTCTGATTTAGAATAAATCAGAATGTCATCAATGAAAACAATGACAAACTTATCCAGGAAGTCCATAAAAATCTTATTCATGAGATTCATGAAATAAGCGGGGGCATTGGTTAATCCAAAAGACATATTTGTATACTCATACAATCCATATCGGTGGTAAAGGCAGGTCTTTGGAATATCCTCTTGCAATTTTGAGTTGATGATAACCAGTTCTAAGATCAATCTTAGAAAACACACGGGCATCGGTCGGTGATCGAAACAAATCCTCCATCTTTGGCAAGGTACTTGTTCTTGATGGTGACATCATTCAACTTAGATAATCCGTACACAAGCGGTTACCTCCATCTTTCTTGTCTACAAACAAGGCGGTGATCTCCATGGTGGCGCCTTGGTTGAATCAATCCGATTTCCAACATGGAATCCGATTTGCTTCTTGATTCTTCTAACTCCGATGGGTTCATACTATAGGGTCTACGGGCTATGGGTCTGATACGGGATTAGTTCAATGATAAACTTCGATATCGATCTGGGGCATCCGGCAAAACATCTGGAAATACATCGGGTATTCACAGACTATCCGGACTTAGTCGATGGTAGGTTGGGCTATACTCTAATTACACTTGAATTGGCGGTAAGGTTTCGGATATATGCTCATTGATAGTCCATTTGTCTTTGGTCATGGTTATAGCTTTCTTAGCAGTCAATCAATCCTTATGTTTGGACATCAATCCATTCCTAGTACTACTTCCAAACCTTTAGTTCAGTACTATTAGATTAGCATAAAAATCTATGCCATGGATTCGGATAGGGGCGGCTTTACAAATTTGCCTAGCCTTGGTGGTTGATCCAAGGGATTTGCACAATCATCACATGCTTGATTTGGTTGGTTGAATTTTACTAGTGTAGGCAAATTCTTTGGTGACAAATGAATGCGATGCACAGAATCAAACAACACTCTTGCAAGTACTGAATTAACGAAAACATACCCAACCTGACGTCTGGCGCTTCTGACTTCTTGACATGCATGAGAAAAGGCGGCCATTGCGGTTGAGTGAATTTCTGGGGCAAATCTCCTTCTGGCTGAACACGGCTATTATTCTTTGGTGGCGCATTGGCATTAGGGGCTGTAGCATTCTTCTTGTTGGGGCACTCGTTGGAATAGTGGCCTTTATTTCCACCAGTCATAACATGTCACTTGTGACTTGTCCTTAGCTGCGATAAACAACATTGCTTCAGATCCTCGGGGCGGTGTTGGGGTTAGCGGTAGCATTGTTAGTGTTGAACTTGGGTAGAACACAGGTGAAATTGCTAGAGTTGGGGTTGTTGTGATTTCCTCCGGGTCTAGGGTTTCCACGGTTGGGATAGGTCAGACGGGTCATAGAAATCGGTTGGTTCTTGGGGAAAATCACGGAGATGGGTTAGGCGATATTTTGGGTCGATGGGTTCTGGTTGATGCATCATGCGGCGCTTGCAGTTCTCATTAGCTTGGTTGATCTTTCCTTCCATCTGGATAGCGAACCGACAAGGGCTTCAATATCAGCAAAGGGATATTGACTAACACCGTCTGTCATCTCGTCATACGGACCATTCAGAATCTTTCTTTCTTCTTGGCTTGATGTCTATCTCGTCCGGGGCATACCTAGCTAATGACAAAAATTTGTCGGTATTCCACTAGATCATCCTTCCTTGCTTCAGCTCTCGAACTCATCTCTCATTCTCTTGATAAAACACAGGGGCACATGGGTTACGCTAAACTTGACCTTGAATTCCTCCGGTCATCATCGGCCTCCGGTCATTGCATGAACTCTGTTCCACCATGCCCTAGCATCTCCGGCTAGATAGTGGGTGGCGAACAGAACTTTCTCGTTGGCTTCCACTCCTGCTACTTCTAAGTTATTTTCCATGGTTTGCAGCCAATCATTGGCGTCTAGGGGTTCTTCTGACTTGGTGAAAATAGGTGGGTTGGTATTCTGGAAATTCTTGAGCTTAGATCCATGGTTGTCCTGATTTCCATGGCCTTGGTTGTTAATGGGCTAGCTGGGCTATCTGTTGCGAGTGGCTAGGTTGGCTTGGCGTTCCGCTCTTTGACTTCACGGTCGAAGTCAACATTTGTAGAATCTGCAACATCGGAGCCGGGGCTGAACCACTTCCTCCACGTGGCATCTGAAGATTTATGTAGATCATGAGAAAAGAGGGAAATTTTCTAAGGTTTTGGGGTCTTTGAAAAGTTTTTTAAAGGTTTGACTCAGATTTTTCTAGCAACTTGCTTTTTCATTCATTCATTCATAGCACACATACAACACACACCACAATAAGGAAAAACAGATGGTTTTAAGAACCATTACAGTCTCTGATCTGATGGGACGAATACTACTCACTACGCTAGTGCTCAAGTGCTACTACTCCTTGGAGTCTATGGCTTCATTAGCTTCATCATCATCGATGAAGGCAAAATCATCTTCATCGGTGAAGAAGTCCATGGCCTGATCCTCCAGAAAATCATCGTCATCGCTGAGATAGGAGTAAGGGTCTCCACGAAGATCCTCTCCGGCATTCTCCCTTTCCTCAAGCGCATGTCTCTCGTGGATGGTCTCCTCCGGATATGAGATCTTGATGTGTGATGACGAAATAATCGCTCCTTCTTGTCGGTGGCGGCAGCGAGACTTGCGATCCTTTGCTAGCATGGCTCTGCGATCCCGTTTGGATGATGGCGGACTTGTGGTTGCAATAGTCCAGTTGTCCAACTCCTGGCGGCGATCATACATCATGAAGCTAAGGTGGTCCAATTGAGTCTTGACTCGGGGTGGTATGGGGCTTCGGTGGTTATCCATTTGCATCATGCCTTGGGAAAAATTCAGCGGGTTCCCTTGATCGATTGATGCTCTGCCCACCGAACGAGAGAGATTCCTGCATTGCTCTGGCAAGTCCATCGAGCTAGTTGTTCTCTCTTAAGGTAAACTGAATTCCTTCCGCAGTGGGAGGTTCAATCTTTCCTCTGAGACTTGCAACAATTAACCACTGCAGATCTTCTCCTCCTTGATCATTGAGCTGAGCTCCGAAGAACTCGAGTGGAACACTCCAAGTTCAAAGCTAATCAAGATCCCTCTCAAAGATAAGGCCTCCTCCATTTCCCAACTGATAAAACTTGCTGTACTTCACGTCCATCTATAAAAATAGAGGATGAGTAGATTAGCAGAGTGATCAGGTTTATCTCTACTCAGTTCCAAAGCTAGTCACAATTGTATAACTCCTACGTGGGATCTTGTAACTCAGGTCACAACTCTGTTGTGGTCAAGTCAAAGTCTCACTTCCTTTCACAAATCATTTTGAGAAGTCTGACGGGGGAGCAGTATGGCCACTCCAACTGTCCATAACCGCGGACGCGGCTATTCGAATAGTTTGACACTCTGCAGAGATTGTACACTTTCACCACAACATTCGATACATCCGTCAGGAACAAATCCTGAATTCATCATACTCGATGTCACGAATAATCAATCCTAACCTTTCGATTACACGCCTAGTATAAGCACCTCTCACATGAGTTTGGCCTCCCAACCATGACCAAGCTGTCATCTTGGGTACTGCAATGTGGACAATCTTCACAAGGTAGCCTCAGCTCAGACCTTGGCCGTGAGGAACTAATACTAAGGAATATAAGTTTCGATCGAGCCCTACCCAATATTTGGGTATTGTGGTTGTCTACGATAAAATTGGAATAGTATCGCATCAGGACAACCATCAGTTTATAAAGGGCTAAGGCTCATGCCTCAACATTTTATCACCAAAGTTCTCAAGTGTTTGGAAACACATGTCCAAAACATTTCAATAGAATGATCCATCATTCCAAGGTTTTCATAACCATTTTCCACCAAGTATTCCCATCTAAAGTTGATCAAGTTTATGCTTAGCACTAGCATCTACAGGTGGGGTAGTAATGATGAGGAATGGTAAACTAGTGGGGTTTTTAACTAAGTTCAATCTCATGCCTTAGGATGACATCAAGGTTATCTAGCTTAGGCCAAATTTTATGCTCTTTATGCAACCTTCAGCACAACTGCCTAGTATCTACCAAAATCTTAGGTAGACTCTAAGTAAGCTTTGATAAAGAAATAAAGTAAGAAGCTTGCAAGTAAAACTAGGATTGGTTTATCAAGTGGGTGTGATCACATATGCTTAAGGCATATAGTAGTCATAACACAGGGATGGGTTTGTGGCATCGATGGGTATCTTGCAAGTGTTAGCTTGCATCAATATCAGTATAAACTTGCTAAATTTCAAGTGTTAACTTGCAAGGTTACTAAGCTTGCCTTGTGCGGAAGCAGTGGTTGAAGTTCTCCTCGGCTTCCTCTTCGTAGTATCCTTCTTCCTCCTCGTATCCTTGGTCGGTACTAGCGTCTATGAATAAATACGAGGTACACAATCACCAAAAAATACTTAACTACTTGCAATCATCACACACAAGGGTCCTATAGATGATCTAGCATCATCCCTAACATTACAAGGTTAAGGCTTGGTTTAATTCCTTTTTATTTTTAGAAAAGTAATTTCTACTCATTGAAAAACTACTTAAGATTTAATATTCTCCAAATTAAACATGGGATCATGTTGACACATGTCATCACCACATATTGTAGTCCATGGGAATGTGATTTAAAGTGGTGTCACAATTTAATAAGGTTTTACCCTTTTATTTTAATTAATTAAAGTGGCTAGTAATGCTTATGTAGCATTCTTTTATTACTTGAACAATATTTCTGCAAGTAAACCTATATATTTTTATATATTCTGAAAGGTATGTTTAAATGTGATTTTTGAGAGTTGGAATCAACTCAAAAGCTATTATGGTTTAAATTTGAAAAATGTTTGAATGCAGAAAAGCTTCTGCCTTGTTATTTTACCATGGGTTATCTATAGATCCAAATGACTTGAATCAACAGGCTTGGATTCAGCATTCTGAACCTTTCAACAAAATTTATTTTATTCAAAATGGTGCACTGAATCGATCTGGGTTGATTTTGAAGTTGGGTACAAGTGTGTTTGAATTGAAAAAGAAAAGATTTAATTTGAATAAGCGGGTTGCTTGGGAAAATCTAACGGGCGGCCTGCTAAGCCTTGAGTGCTCCTTGGCTGCTTAAGTGGGTGTCCCCACTCGTCGGTGACAGGGCTGGGCAAAGCGGTATGGGGCAGCGTGGGTCGTTCGATCTAGTTCTAATCTAACGGCTGGGAGTCATCGTCGGCGTGAGACAGCTCGTGAAACGAAACCTAGCGGCGAGTAAGGTGGCTGGGGCTCACCGAGTCTTGGTGAGGGTCGGCGAAGCGAGAAGTGAAATCGACTTGCGAACTCAAGGGTGGTCGCGGCTCTGAAGCGGCTCAATCGCTCCTTTCTTCTCGGCAGCGAGCTCAGTGAAATTCGGCGAGGTGGTGCTCGCCTTGCTCGAAATGGTGTGGCGATCGGTGAGAGAGGAGTGAGATGATGTGAAGAATTCGTGTGGGGTGGCCTCTATTTATAGTGGCGAGGGACCGTCGGGCTTGCAGTGAGCTCGTCGGCGGCGGCGTTCTGAGCGGCTATTGGCATGGGCAAGGGTAGGGGCGTCTTTGTGTCTCTGGCGATGCTCAGCGACATGGTCGCGAGTCATGGGGCGGTGTGGTTTGGTGCAGAACAGGCGGCGGTGCTTTCTGTGGCAGGCGGCGTCTTGACGGCGAAGCGGTGGCTGTCTTGACGAAGTGACAACAGGGGATGTTTGGCGTCTCTGGGTTGATAAGCGTCGTGTATGCCTTGGCGGCGAAGCGGCGCGATGCATGGGTGATGGTCGAGGGTGGCGCTCTGCGCACTCGGCATAATGGGCGCGGCTTGTGCTTGCGTGGTCGAGGCAGCTTGGCGCGGCTGGGACAGTGAGTGGCGGTGGGCGGTGGGCTGCCTCCTAGACAAGGTTGGCATGGCTAGTTCTTCCTCTAACTGTTGTCCACAATGGGGTGACATTGGGGTGCTCGGCTGTTCACCATTAATGGCAATGGCAAGCTCATAGGGGTGCTAGTGTTGGGCTAATCTTTCTAGATGATCTACTGAGCTGTGTGTGAGCTAACTAGGGAACAAGTTAGGCAAGAATCACTGCACACTATAGTGTTTTATGTTTTGTTTGATTTGTGTACGCAACCTATTTGATGAAATGGCGCATGAAATCAAGTTTTGAATTTTGAAATGATTTTGGTGGGTTTGCTAGATTGGTGCTGGTGAGTGTAGATGCTTGGGTTTTGAAAGTTGAGCTTGTTTGAGTGGGTTTTGAAAAAAGTGGGATCTTCCGATATGAAGAAGATTCAATTTTGAATTGTCATTTAAACTATGCATTTGAAAGTTTCTGGATGATCACAAAGTGGGCCTTAATACTTTGTTATGAGTACAATCAAGGGGTGCAAAGATCCAGCAAAGTTTCTATTAGGTTCTGAAAGTTTGAGACAGCCAAAGTAGGCATGGGAGTTAAATTGGTCAAAGTGACCATTCACTTAATATATTTGTTTTGGTTTACTTGTCTTTAAGAAAAGTGTGGGAAATGTTTTAGATGATGTTTATTTCACCTAAGAAACATTTTACAAGCAATGGATCACACAAACAAGGTGGTTTTAAAGAAATTCCAAATCCATGCATACACATATGCATGCATTCATGATTTTATTTAGAAAAGTTTTTGTTAACCCTAATCTTGATGATTAGTGTTTGATGATCTAAGTTTGGTATTTTTGGGATGTTACAGTTTTTCACAATGAAGGCTTTCAAAGTAATACTCAATAGATAAGAGTCTTGTGCAAACAAGTAAAATAAAGAACATGATTGGATAAATCACCATATGAATGCTTGCAACACAACTCAAATGCTTGCTGGAGATAGAGAGGAAGTAGGTTTCTTGACTCAACTTAGAGGTGAACAAAGGTCCCTTTATAGAGGGTAGCAGGGATTTCAAGTCATAAAGAGCTTCCAAAATATTATGGTACTTACTAGCTTTGAGCCCTCATTTCCCCTATCATAGGCATCTTGAGATGGTTAAGGTTAAAGTGCACAAATATGGAGTATATGCTTGACAAAATATAAGTTGGCAATCTCATGTCATTGAATATGAGGGCCACTCCTCATGCTACTCAACTTTAGTCACGGTAAGTTCTTGTCATTGTAAGTATATGTGTATCATAGAGAACATAGCAGGGTACCCCTTGCACATAGTGCAGGGCTATCCATAACCAAAATGACAAAACAGCGGACAATGAGTATCTCAGCTATCTTTTATTTCTTGTTGAAAGTACAAAGTAAGTCGCCTAGAGGGGTGAATAGGCTTTTAAAACTATTACAGTTTAGGCTCAAGTAAATGCGGAATAAAACTAACATTTAATTTATTGAGCACAAAACCTAGCCACTAAGTTTACCTAGGTGCACCAACAACCTATGCTAAGCAATACAAGCAACAAGGTGATAGCAAGGTATAAATACTTCAAACACGATGGCTATCACAATGTAAAGTGCATAAGTAAAGGGTTCGGTTGAGAGATAGCAGATGGGCGGAGGCAAGATTTGTTTCCAGTTCACTTCCAAAGAAGCTCGTCTCTGTTGGAGAGATGCGATGGCGCAATGCTCTCGAGCATACAAATGGCTCACCTCGATGTGTGGTGGCTCGATGCTCACCCAACGCCACACAAGGCCTCACCCGGATGCGGAAGCACGCAACTCACAGAGCGCCACAAAAGGCTCACCCTATTCTCCCAAGTGCGCACCACAAAGGCGGGCACTTGCTCCACTATGGGACGCTTAAGGCGGTCACGAACCGTACAAGATTGGGGCTAACTCCACAACTCAATTGGAGGCTCCCAACAACAAAGCCACAAAAGGCCAACAATGCCACAAAAGGCCAACAAGCATACAAAAGGCTAACAAGCATACAAAGGCTACAAGACCACAAAGGTCAACAAGACCACAAAAGGTCAACAATCCAACCACACAAGTCTAGGGTTCCAAGGAACCCAAGAGAAACAAGCTCACAAGCTTGAACTCGTGAATCTCAGGAGAACTCAAACCTATGCACCAAATGCAAGGGCAGTCCTTCTCTCCCAAATTCCAACAAAGCTACAAAAGCTATTGGGGGAATAAGGGAGGAAGAACACAGAGGAGAACTCAAACCTATGCACCAAATGCAAGAAGTCCTTCTCTCCCCAAATTCCAACAAAGCTACAAAAGCTATTGGGGAATAAGGGAGGAAGAACACAAGACTCTCCAAGATCTAGATCCCAATGATTCCTTCACAAGAAGGGATTTGACTTGGGGGAATTGTAGATCTAGATCTCCTCTCTCAAATCCTCAAAAGATGCAAGAATCATAGGAGGGGAAGGGAGAGGAAAGCTTCTTCAAGGTTGACAATGGAGGAGAGAGAGAAAGCCAAGAACCAAGAAAAAGCTAGTACCCACGAAGGGAAGAGGAGCCCTTTTAAAGGGCTCCCGGATCTGCAGTTATGGGCATTCATAACACCTGGCGAGAACTTTCGGTGGGAGGCGGAAGTTCAGTGGCACCAATAGCAGTCGAAAACCTGAGCGAGAAACTGAAAAAGCGAATCATGGCGAATTTCCGGCTCTTGGTGAAGTTCCTCCCAGCGCTCAAGCGGTCATCGACCAGTTGGCGCCCGCTCGAGCATAGCCGGAAGTTCAAGTCGAGGCACCGGAAGTTACGTGAACTTCGAGCAAGTTCCGACAAAGTTCGGCAAATAGAGGCAGCTTAAAAGCGAAGGTTCTTGGCGTGGCGGAAAGACCCGGAACTTCCACGGAACTTTCGTGACAAAGATGCCCTAAGCGAAACTTCGGTGGGAAGCGGAACTTGGTCGAGGAAATTCCGAAACCGGAAAACCCGATAACTTTGCATCCGAACTCCAAGCAGGATGAAACCAATTTTGTTGGAAAGATAACGAATAGAATCCAAGGTGTGGAGAAAATATCATGAATATATATGTGATCTATCCCCCAAGGTGTGGGCAGGAAAACTTCATAAGATCAAAAACCGCAATAAGATATGCAAGTGAAATCCTTAGGTGATGAGCTAGAGCTTGTTATGATGGTGACCACAAGCTCTAGATCCTCTCATGGACAAGAACCAAATAATAACCAAGAAAGATGATGATATGAATGCAAGGTTTGATCTCTCTCCAGCGATGCAAGCGAGACACAGCTTGAGAGCCCCTCTTGATGATGCGGCTATCTATCCTAAACGGTCTCCCAACTAACAACCTGAGACCCGGCAAAAGAAAGCCCTATCAACATACCTTTTCATGAAGCGTCCACTTGAACTTGATGTAGACCGTCTTGTTCTTCTATAGTGGGAACACCTTTCTTCATTTGCTCTTGCTCGCTCTTGCTTGATGAAGACTTGCAAAATGCTCCCCATACTCCATGGGAAACCTCTTCTTTGAACATGTCTTCATCATTCCATGAGCAGGCTGCGAGGATGGCAAGCTTCAAGCAAGAGATCTTCTAGAGATGGCATCTTGAGCTCATCCTTCTTCATCCTTACTTGAGGTTGATCCATCTTGATGCAACTCTTTGCACATGCCTTGATCGACCTTGAAGCACCTTCTTTCTTCATGATTCAATGGGCACAAAGCCCTTGGACATTTCTTCATCTTCAACCTTGAGACCAACACATGGCCCAAGCGATGCCAATGGACAAACCTACAAGTGAAACTCAATTTACACATTAGTCCATAGAGATTGTCATTAATTACCAAAACCACACATGGGGCATACATGCCCTTTCAGCTGTGTACATAGCTTTTATTGAGGATGCTTCATAGATGGCTCACTATGGTGATGCTGCAAGTTTCCACCATGATTAGGCATGGCTTAGGCTAGCGGCCAGGCGTTTCTCTAACACAAAATATAGACTCCATGGACTTACAAGTTCCTCTTTATTTCACAGTTGACATCCCACGGACAAAGAAACACGATATCAACTATGTACAAAATACAGTGCAATGTTGAAAACGTTCCCGTGACAGCATGGTTACGCTAATTCCAATGTATAGATGCAACCATATACAACCGATGATACAATGGTTCCAAGTGTATTAGGGGCAAGAAAATAAGGTGTGCCATCAAGTTTGTGAGAGATTTACTAACTAGTTTTCACATAACAAAATACTTTTAATTAGAAGATAGATGAGTCTTGAGAATTTGCTTGAATAACAATTGCTAATAGGTAGATATGGTGGACACAAATGTCAAAGGTTTTGGTTCAGGGTTTGGAAACATGAGAAGTATGCCTTCTCAAAAGCAGGTTTTAGCTAGCAATTTTGGGTAGCAAGCAAGAGAGTTGAAAGAAACAAGCAAACATATAAGTAATAAAGCCAAACATGCAATCTTCCTTGAAGACACAAAATAAGCAAATAAAGAATAATAAGCTTATGAGCCAACAAGAAGAAAATAAATGATACAAAATACTGTAAGATTTTCTCTTTTTCTTTCAAACCTCAAAAATATTACTCTTGACGAACTTGGTTTGCCAAAACCAATTTAGATCCCTTGATGATCCCAGGTGATGCCAATACTGATCAACAAGTTCCATCATATAATAGAGATTGCAAACTAAAATAAGAAGTGAAAAAGTAAAAGATAAAACTTCTCATTAATATTCCATAAAGGCACTCACCAAGGATACATAGATAATCAACTAAAGGAGAGATACTTCCACATGCAAACCAAACTATAAAATACCACCTCTACCAAAGATATGAATCCACTAAAAAGGTAAAAGATAAAAGATAATGATTGTGATACCGCGACACTCCCCTCAAGCTTGGAACAAGCCAAGGGGATGCCAAACCTGATGACGAATTACTCCTTCGGTGGTGGTGGTGTTCTCTTGATAAGCTCTTCAATAAGTTTCTTCAAATCCCCAATATCGAAGGTCAGAGTACAAATCAACTCCGAATTATGCTCAATGCAGCTCATGATCAATTTAGACCGAGGATCCCAGTCCTTGTTATTCTTCATCCACTCTTCCTTCTTAGAGTGTTCCTTCCCTGCATGGTTAGAACGAGTGGTACGAGGAGGAGGTGATCATGGAGAGAGGATATGACGTGGAGGTTTCCCTCCTGTAGACATACGTGATGTCCTCCTAAGCTTGATAGGGGTTGCCACCACTCCAATGCTTGCGATGGTAGCGCGGGTGTCCGGTTGCTTGTCCTCCTCCATGTCTCCTTCATAACCTACCAAAATCTCCTCCTCCTTGGGTTTGTGAGGATCATCTTCCTCGGTCTTCTTGTCTTTGTCATTCGCGGAGACCATGGTGCTCTAAACTTGAGAAGTTTTCCTGACAGAAACATATCGAAACGAAAACACAACTAGAACACGATGCACGAACCTAGGGGGATCCGGGGGGTTATATATTCACAGTTTCAATGCATAAGGAAGATTTGATGAAAAAACAAAGGCGGTCGGACTCGAGGAAGCCACACCTGTAGGGTTCGCATCATAGAAAACAAAATTTTCCTCGATGTGAACTATGTACCAAGATCTATCTACTAGATACAAACAGCGGGTGGATGTATGTCCGTAGAGAACATACCCTTGAAGAGCGACAAAGCTTAATGAGTTCGACTCGTGGTTGATGTAGAGCGATCTCTTGCCGATCTCAAGATCGAGAGGAAGTCCTAGCGCGCAAATCAGCGGCGCATCCATGCTCGCACACGTTAGAGGCCAGGCAACCTCGCCTCCTCGCTCCAGCGATGCGGCCGGAAGCACAACTCTTTCTTGCCGAATAGCCACCAGGAACATGTATCTCGCTAGTCCGAGACCATGGGGGATAAATTCTAGAGGGGGAGAGAGATCCTTCACGAGGAGGTGTGAGTGAGAAGTGAGGAGAGGGTGTAGGGGTTCGTAGCATGGAAAACAAAAAAATTCTACCGCATGCAAACAAACAAGCCAAGATCTATCTACTAGATTGTAGCAACGAGTCGATAGAGGAACTCACCCTCGAAGATTCCAAAGCGATTAGCGAGGCGGATTCGTGGGTGGTGTAGTCATACTCTTCCAGATCTCAAGATCGTGTGAGCGATCCTTCTGTCAGCGTTAAGTGGCGCTCCATGATCGGTCACACGTTCGATTACTCAATGAAGACCTTCCTCTCCCTTGATCCGATGGCGGTGTAGGTTGTAGCACTCTCCTCGTGATTCGGCTGACGGCGTGGTACTGGAAGTAGAGGAGATCTCGCGTATGGCGGCAAAGCGGGCCAGTATGGTGGACTATGAGAGAGGCCTTGGTGATCTAGGGTTTAGAGGAACCAAGGTAGGAGGCTAGGCCGACGGCTAGGGCTTGGGGAGAGCCCCAACTCGGCGGCTTGGAGCAAACCCTAGGGCGGCGGCGACTTGTGGTGGCGGCTGGCTAGGGTTTTGGTGGAGTGGAGAGGTGTAGGCTAGAGGGCACCCCTGCCTTCTTTATAGGTGGGAGGCGTCGGCCGGGAGGAGAGTCCTCCCCAAGTCGACCTCCTTGGCGGCGGGTGAATGGAAGGAACTCCTCCCAAGTAGGTTTCCTACTCTCCCTCCACCAAGCAAAACTGTCGTTTGACTTTTCAAATTGGCGTTTGACTTTTCAAACTAGGATTTGATTTATCCCTTTATTTTGACCAGCCATGATACCTAGTACATGATGCAAACATTCCAATTTTTTATGACACATTCATGTACCCTTCCCCGAGTGTCGGACCTTAGGACCCTTCTAGAACATTCCGATGAAAACAGGAATCATTCTCCAACTCAAACAGGACTTTCCTTATATGAATCTTATTCTCGGACCATTCAGGATCTCCTTATGATATCCGGGATCCCATAGAGACTCGAACAACATTAGGTCTCTTACTCATCATTCCATAACTACTCAACAACATGAATCCTTAAGTGTGTCTCCCTACGGTTACGTGAATTATGCGGACATGATCGAGACACTTCTCGAACAATAACCAATAGAGGAATCTGGAAATTCATATGGATCCCACATATTTCTCGATTACTTTTCGATCGAATGAACCATTTACATACGATACCAATTTCCCTTTGTCTCATGATAGTTTACTTATCAGAGGTTTTGATGTCGGTATCTCGCATACCTAGTTCAACCTCGTTCGATAAGTACTCTTTTCTCGTTCGTGATATGTGATCCCTTGTGAGCCGGTCACATGCTTGCAAGCTAATTAGATGACATTCCACGAGAGGGCCAGTATATCTATCCGTCATATGGATGGACAAATCCACTCTTGATTCATGTGTCTCAACCCATACTTTCGAACACTCAATGCCACCTTTATAGCCACCCGATTACGGTGTGGTGTTTGATGTCATCAAAGCATCCTTAGGTGATGGTGATAAGCATGATCTCATGGTGAAGGAATTAGGTTACTATGTATTAGAAAGCATATAGCAATAGAACTATTAAAATGACTTGATCTTTGTACTACGCTTATCTATAGGAGTATGTCCATCGTACCATTCTCCTAATGATATGATCTTGTTGTTAACAACATCTCAATGTTCATGATAGGGAAACCACAATCATCTATTAACCAACAAGCTAGTATTATGAAGAGTCTTTACTAGGGACTCTAATTTAGTTTACAAATCACACAAGTATTAATGTTTCTGGTTATCTTTGTTATAGCATGAATGTAAACATTTATCATAAACACAAAGATATAATAATAACTACATTTATTATTTGCCTAGGAATATCTCCAACAGTCTCCCACTTGCACTAAGTCGACTAATCTAGATTACATGGTAATATACGAACACCCATGGCAGTTTGGTGTTGGTCATGTTTGCCCTCGGGAGAGGTTTACTCAACGGATCGCCACATTCAGATCTATGTGTACTTTGCAAATCTTTATGTCACCATCTTGGACATGTTCTCGAATAGTGTGAAAACGTAGCTTGATGTGCTTCAGCTTATTGTGTGACCTTGGTTCTTGTGCATTGGCTATGGCGCCCATGTTATCTCAGTAGATAGACATTGGGTCAGCATAGAACCACACCGAGGCTCTATAATGAACTCCTTCATCCATATCGCTTCTTGTGAAGCCTCTGAAGCAACTTTGTATTCGATTCGGTTGAAGATCTCGCCACAACGCTTTGCTTTGCACTCCTCCAGCTAAGCGCTGCACCATTCAAAATAATCATTATCGTTATCAGTTGAGATTTAGAATAAATGCGGATCGGTGTTCAACTAACATCGGTGTAACCATTAACAACGAGCTGTTCATCACCTCCATAAGAAAGAACCATATCCTTAGTTCTTCTCAAGTACTTAAGGATGTTTTGACATTGTCCAATGATCCACTCTGGATCACTTTGATATCTGCTTGTTAAACTAACGGCATATGCAATGTCGGGTCTAGTACATAGCATGGCATACATTAGAGATCTATGGTGAGGCATAGGGAGTCTTACTCATCCTTTCTCTATCTTACGTCGTTCTTGGACTTTGAGTTTTACTCAAGGTCGTATTGAACAACATGGGCAGAACCCTTTCTTGTTATCTTCCATTCAAACCTCTTTAGAACTTTGTCCAAATATGTACTTTGTGACAATGATATTAGGAGTCTCGATCTATCTCTATAAATCTTTATGCCTAATATGTGGCTGCTTCGCCAAGATCTTTCATTGAAAACTATTATTCAAATACTCCTTGACACTATTAAGAAGGTCTACATCATTCCCAATGAACAATATGTCATCTACATATAGTATTAAGAATGCTCTGAGCTCCACTCACTTTCTTGTAAATACAAGCTTCTCCATAAGTTTGTATAAAACCAAAACTTTTGATTACTTTATCAAAGCGTTGATTCCAACGGGATGCTTGCTTCAATCATATATGGACCGTTGAAGTTTGCATACCTTGTTAACATCTTTAGGATCGACAAAACCTTTGGGTTGCATCATATACAACTCTTCATCAATGTCTCCATTGAGGCAGCATTTTGACATCCATCGCCATATTTCATAATCGTAATATGCAGCGATTGCTAACATAATCCTCCAGACTTTAACCGCTACTGGTGAGAAATTCTCATCATAGTTAACTCCTTGAATTTGTCGAAACCCTTTTTGCGACAAGTCGAGCTTTATAGGCAGTAGCATTACCATCGACATCTGTTTTCTTCTTGAAAATCCATTTGTTCTCGGCAGCCTTTCGCCATCCGGTAGAATCCACCAAAGTCCATACTTGGTTTTCGTACATGGATCCAATCTCGGTTTCATGGCTTCTTGCCATTATTGGAATCTGGGCTCATCATTGCTTCCTCATATGTCTCGGGGTCATCGGTTGTCCACCAACATGACACTCATAGCGGGATCATACCAATCGAGTGATGCGATTTCTCGTTGACTGCGAGGCTCTGTAGTAACTCAAAGCGAAGTTTCATGATCATCATCATTAGCTTCCTCTCTTATTGGTGTAGGCCACGGGGAACTACTTCGGTGTTGCGCTTTCATAAGATTCGAGAGAAGGTTCAACAACCTCGTCGAGTTCTACTTTCCTTCCGGTCACTTCTTCCGAGAGAAATTCTTTCTCTAGAAAGGATCCATTCTTAACAGAAGATTTTCCTCGGATCTATGATAGAAGGTATACGATAGTTTCCTTGGGTATCCTATGAAAACGCATTTTTCGCTTTGGGTTCAAGCTTGTCAGGTTGTAACTTCTTTACATAAACCCATGACCCCAAACTTTAAGGAATGACAATTTAGGTTTCTTCCCAAACCATAGTTCATATGGTGTCATTTCAGCAGTTTAGATGGTGCCCTATTTAAAGTGAATGCGGCTGTTTCTAATGCATAACCCCAAAATGATAGCGGTAAATTTGTAAGTGACATCATAGAACGAACCATATCTAAGAGAGTTCGATTACGACATTTGGACACACCATTACGTTGTGGTGTTCTCGGCGGTGTCAATTGTGAAAGTATTCGCATTTCTTCAAATGCTATTAAACTTCGTAACTTAGATATTCACCTCCACGATCGAGCGTAGAAATTTAATCTCCTTGTTACGTTGATTCTCTACCTCACTTTGAAATTCCTTAAACTTCTCGAAAGTTTGGACTTATGTTTCATGAAATAGATATACCCATATCTCTCAAGTCATCGTGAAGGTGAGAACATACTTGATAACCACAGCGATGCTACACTCATTGGTCCACACACATCGGTATGTATGATTTCCAATAAGTGCATAGCTTCGCTCCATCATACTGAAAAATGTTGTCTTAGTCATTTTACCCATCGGACATGCTTCGCATCTTTCAAGTGATTTGAAATCAAGTGATTCAAGAAGTCCATCGAATGGAGTTTCATCATCGCTTCACTCGATGTGACCAATAATCAGTGCCACATATAGGTCGAGTTATCGCTCAATTTCAAGCGTTTGGCCTCAATGTTATTTATGTGTGTATTACAATCGAGATTCAATAAGAATAGACCATCTATCAAGGGTGCATGTGCATAAAACATATTACTCATATAAATCGAACAACCATTATTCTCAGACTTAAACAAGTAACCGTCTACTTAATAAACAAGATCCGATATAATGTTCATGCTCACTTGAGGAACCAAATAACAATTATTTAAGTATAAAACTAATCGATGGTAGATGAAGAGGTAAGCGTCTTAAGCCGCGATCACATCAACCTTTGATCCATTTCAACACGCCGTCACCTCGTTCTTCGCTAGCTTCCGTTTACTCTGCGGCTGCTTTGAGTTACAAATATGAAACAATAGAACCAGTATCAAATACCGGGCACTACTACGGTACTAGTGAGATACACATCAATAACATGTATATCGGATATACCTTTCTTCTTGATGTTGCCGTTCTTCAAATCCGCCAAGTACTTTGGGCAATTCCGCTTCCGATGACCTTCTCCTTGTAGTAAAAACACTCGATGTCGGGCTTAGGTCAGCCTTGGTCTTCTTCGTCCAGTGATGGTAACTTTCTTACCACCATTCTTGAAGTGTTCCTTTTGTAGACTTGCCTTTCTTGAATTTGGTGGTCTTATTGACCAACAACACTTGGTGCTCTTTCTTGATCTCCACTTCTGATTTCAACATGGAGAAGAGTTACAGCAACGTCTTGTCCATGTTTTGCATATTGTAGTTCATCACAAAGTTCTTGTAACTTGGTGGTAGTGATTGGAGGACACGATGAATCCCCAAAAATTAGGAATCACTATACCCAAACTTTGGAGTTTGTTTGCGTGCCAGACATCTTAAGCACATGCTTGGCGGACTTCCCTCTTCCATCTTGCGGTTAAAGAACTTTTGAAGCCTCATAACTCTCAAGCGCCACGTGAGCCTCAAATATCATTTTGAGTTCACGGACAATATCATGTGGGTCATGGTTCTCAAACCTTTTACGAGCTTGATTCCAAATCATACAAGATAGCATACTACCTTGTAGGTACTGATTCTTCCGGCGAGGAAAACATTCTTTACCTCATCGGTAGCATCAGTGCGGGAGGTCACCAACGGTGCATCGACATAGGTAAAATTACCGGCATTGAGGACAATCCTCAAATTGGAACCAATCCGAAGTTGCTTCCATTGTTTTTAACTTTTATTTCTCTAGGAGCAGCATTAAAATTGATGGTAGGGCGCCATTGATCTACAACATATTTGCAATAGTTTAGACTAAGTTTATGACAAATTGAGTTCTAATTAATAGTTAAATTAATCTAGGTGAACTCCACTCAAAACAATATCCCTCGCATTGTTTAGTGATCACACGAACCAAATCCACCACATCAAAACCGATCATCACGAGAGTTGATGTAGCTTCAATGAACAATCAACATGTTCATCATATCTACTATATGACTCATGCTTTACCTTTCGGTGATACGTGTTCCGAGACCATATGCGTACATGCTAGGATCGTCAAGATCAAACCTTAACCTGCATGAGCAAATCTGGCTTGCTCACGTTGTATACACTTGCGAGAATCTAACACACTCGATCATCACGTGGTGCTTGAAACAACAAGCTTTATAGCAGTGCTAACTAAGGATGAACACTTTAAAACTTGAAATTTGTGTGCTTGAGGATCATCTTATAATGCTACCGTCGTTAACTAAGCAATACAAGATGCATAAAGGATTAACATCACATGCAATTCATAATATGTGATATGATGTGGCCTTTCTTATTTGTGCTTCGATCTCCATCTTCAAACACGAACATGATCTCCATCATCAAGCATTGCATCAAGGTCAATGGCGCGTTCCATGGTTGTAGATCCACCAGCTTCAACTATTACAACTACCTTGAATGAACCTTGGTCTTAACAGATTTAAAGACAACCATATGGCTCCACTTGGTTGCCAACTTACAATAAGGAACATTGCATACATCAAATATAATCACAATCATGGCCATATCACATCACACACCTGCAAAACAAGTTAGGCGCCTCTAATTTTCTTTGCATATTTTACGTGGTTTGGGGCTTTCAATAAGTGTCGCACTAACTACGAACAAGAACCACAACATTGATGCTTGAACTATCAAGTGCCAAGTAGTAAATTGGATCTATACTATAATGGGGGCAGACACCCATAAAGCCACTTATACAATACAAGTTGCATGTTCAGCGTGGACAAGTCTCATGAGCGATGTCATGTAAGGTTAGCGGTAGCTTCATCCCATCATACGCAAGATGCAAAGTACACAGAAGCAATTGATAATAAAAGCACCACCCCACAATGACCATTGTGTTCTCGATGCAGAGATCTACATATGAACACGGCTCTGATACCTTTGTAGGGGTTCGTAGCATGGAAAACAAAAAAATTCTACCGCATGCAAACAAACAGGCCAAGATCTATCTACTATATTTAACAGCAGTCGATAGAGGAACTCACCCTCGAAGATTCCAAAGCGATTAACGAGGCGGATTCTAAGTGGGTGATGTAGTCGTACTCTTCGATCTCAAGATCGTAGCGATCCTTCCGGCGTAGCGTTAAACAGCGCTCCATGATCGGTCCCGTTCGTGTGTCGATGAAGACCTTCCTCTCCTTGTTCCAGCGGCAGCGGAGGTTGTAGCACTCTCCTCGTGATTCCGGCGACGGCGTGGTACGGAAGTAGAGGAGATCTCGCATAACCGCCTTAAGCCGGGCAGTATGGTGGACTATGAGAGAGGCCTTGGTGATCTAGGGTTTAGAGGCACCAAGGGAGGAGGCTAGGCAGCTGACTGGGGCTTGGGAGATCCCACTCGGCTTGGAGCAAACCCTAGGCGGCGACTTGTGGTGGCGGCGGCTGGGGCTGAGGCTTTGGTGGAGAGAGGTGTAGGCTAGAGGGGGCACCCCTGCCCCTTCTTTTATAGGTGGGAGGGCGCCGTCCAGGGGAGGAGAGTCCTCCCCCAAGTCGGCCTCCTTGGCCGGCGGGTGGAGGGAGAGGAACTCCTCCCCAAGTAGGTTTCCTACTCTCCCTCCACCAAGCAAAACTGCCGTTTGACTTATCAAATTGGCGTTTGACTTTCCAAACTAGGATTTGATTTATCCATTTATTTTTTCCAACCATGATACCTAGTAAATGATGCAACCATTCCAACTTGTTATGACACATTCATGTACCCTTACCCTGAGTCTGGGACCTTGGGATCCTTCTAGAACATTCGATGAAAACACCGGAATCATTCTCCAACTCCGGAACAGGACTTTCCTTATATGAATCTTACTCTCCGGACCATTCTGGATCTCCTCGTGATATCCCGGATCCCATCCGAGACTCCGAAAAACATTCGGTCTCTTACTCATCATTCCGCAACTACTCAACAACGCCGAATCCTTAAGTGTGTCTCCCTACGGTTCGTGAATTATGCTGGACATGGTCGAGACACTTCTCAGAACAATAACCAATAGAGGAATGGAAATTCATATGGCTCCACATATTTCTCGATTACTTGTGATCGAATGAACCATTTACATACGATACCAATTTCCCTTTGTCTCATGATAGTTTACTTATCTAAGGTTTTGATCGGTATCTCTACGCATACCTAGTTCAACCTCGTTACCAATAAGTACTCTTTTCTGTTCCGTGATATGTGATCCCTTATGAGCCAGTCACATGCTTGCAAGCTAATTGGATGACATTCCACTTAGAGGGCCCAGAGTATATCTATCCGTCATATGGATGGACAAATCCCACTCTTGATTCATGTTTCTCAACCCGTACTTTCCGAACATAATGCCACCTTTACCAGCCACCCGGTTATGGTGTGGTGTTTGATATCATCAAAGCATCCTTCGGTGATGGTGATAAGCATGATCTCATGGTCGAAGAAATTGGGTTACTATGTATCGAAAGCATATAGCAATTGAACTATTAAAATGAGCTTGATCTTTATGCTACTCTTATCTATAGGAGTATGTCCATCATACCATTCTCCTAATGGTATGATCTTGTTGTTAACAACATCTCAATGTTCATGATAGGGAAACCACAATCATCTATTAACCAACAAGCTAGTATTATGAAGAGGCTTTACTAGGGACTCTAATTTAGTTTACAAATCACACAAGTATTAATGTTTCCTGGTTAATACTATTATAGCATGAATATAAGCATTTATCATAAACACAAAGATATAATAATAACTACATTTATCATAAACAGAGGGGTGCCTTTTATAGGAGGAGGGGGCACCCAAGGGGGTGGCCGCCGGCCATGGGGGATGCTCCCTCCCCTCCTTCATTCATGTGGGTGGACACTCCACTCACAAAAATCCATTCAAATCCTCCACTCAAAATCCTCAAACTTGCCATTAAATTTCCACCAAATTTAATGCAAACTCTCATTAAATAAAACTCTTTTATTTTATTCAAATTTGTCAATTACTTTAATGACAAACATTCACAAATAATCCTTGCTAGAATTCTATTTCCATGCATAACCACTTTATGCAATTTCACCGAAAAGCCTGTTTGATATCTAGTGAAATAAATTCTTGCGCTTGATATTCTTAGGCATGAAACTTTTGCTCCAATTGGATGTGGTGTCTCTTAAGTGTGTCACCCTGGTTACGTGAATAATGGGACATGATCAGAGACTCCTCTCGGATCAATAATCGAAGCGGGATGCGGAGATCCATCTTGAATCCCACATTCAGCGATGACTTTCTTGTGATCGTCGGAACCTTTACGCTATTATCTTAATCCATTTGTTTGAGATATATTTCATAGAGATTGATCATCGGTATCTCCATACCTAGTTTGATCTCGTTACTAACATGCACTCTTTTCTTGTTCGTGATATAACATTCTAGTGATCAAATCACTTGCTTGCAAGCTAACCAATGTGATATCACCGAGGGCCAAGTATATCTATCCGTCATCGGGATGAAAAATTACACTCTCGATCCATGGGCCTCAACATAACACTTTATTAGTCCTGAACCCATCTTTATAATCACTTACATTACGGTGTGACATTTGATGTTATCAAAGAAACTCTTCGGTGTTAGTGATTGACATGATCTCATGGTCTAAGATTAGGATCACTACGTAAGTTGTTATAGCAATATAAACTCAATGACTTTGATCGTAATGCTATGCTTGGATGAATGTTCATCACATCATTACACTAATGTTGTGATCCGTTATTAACAACATCAATGTCTATGATCGAAACCTTGATCATCTTGTTAATCAACGAGCTAGTTTATGAGAGAGGCATAACTAGGAACTTTTTGTTTGTTTATTAAACACACATGTATTAACGTTTCCGTATTAATACAATTATAGCATGCAAAATAAACATCTATCATATACTTGGAATACACATAATAAACACTTTATTATTGCCTCTCAGGGCATATTCCCTTTAGTCTCCCACTTGCACTAGAGACAATAATCTAGTTACATAGTGATAAATCTAACTTACCCATTGAGTTTTGGTGTTGATCATGTTTTTGCTCTAGGGAGAGTTTTAGTCAGCGGATCGCTACATTGAGATCCGTGTGTACTTACAAATCTCTATATCTCCATCCTTGACATGCTCGCGGATGGAGTAAACCGGCAACAATATGCTTGGAATGCTTGTGAGACCTTGGCTCTTTGGCATTGGCAATGGCACCATTGTTGTCACAATAGATCACCATTGGGTCCAACGCGTTTGCAACCACTCCTAGTTCGGATATGAACTCCTTCATCCAAATCGCTTCCTGAGCTGCTTCCGAAGCAGCAACATATTCGGCCTCCGTTGTTTATCCCGCCACCACAGGTTTTTTGGAGCTCCTCCAACTAACAGCTCCGCCATTCATGAGAAATACGTATCCGGATTGAGACTTAGAGTCATACGGATCGGTGTTAAAACTAGTATCGACATAACACTTAGCGACGACCTCTTCTTCACCTCCGTATACAAGAAACATATCCTTAGTCCTTCGTAAGTACTTGGATATTCTTGACCGCTATCCGGTGTTAGAACACTGGATCCGATTGGTACCTACTAGTCAAACTAATAGCATGTGCCACATCTGGTCTTGTACATATCATGGCGTACATTATAGAGCCTATGGCTGAAGCATAGGGGACTTTGTCCATTATCTCTCTTTCTTTCGCCGTAGCCGGACTTTGAGTCTTACTCAATGTCTTGCCTTGCAACATAGTGAGAACCCTTCTTACTTCCGTCCATTTAAACTTCTTTAAAATCTTATCAAGAGTATGTACTGCGATAGCCCTATTAGGCACCTAGATCTATCTCTATAGAGCTTTATGCCTAATATGTATGGCCTTCACCTAGGTCCTTCATTGAAAATTCTTTGTTTAGATAACTTTTAACACTGTTTAAAAGATCTATATCATTTCGATCAATAATATGTCATCCACATATAATATCAAATGCCACATTGCTCCCACTCCTTTCTTGTAAATACAAGCTTCTCCATAAGTTTGTACAAATCAAACTCTTTGATCACCTCATCAAGCGAAGATTCCAACCGTGATGCTTGCTTTAATCCATAGATGGATCCTTTGAAGCTTGCACACCTTGTTAGCATCCTTAGGATCGACAAAACCCTTTGGTTGTATCATATACAACTCTTCTTCACCATTGAAAAGCGGTTTTGACATCGGTACGCCATATCTCATAATCGAAATATGCAGCAATTGCTAACATAATCTAGCGATTTTAGCATCGCTACGGAGAGAATGTCTCGCCGCATGATCGACTCCTTGAGTTTGTGAAACCCCTTTGCGACAAGTCGAGCTTTATAGGCGGTCACGTACCATCGCATCAATTTTTCCTTTGAAAGTCCATTTGTTCTCCACGGCCTTTTGGTGGTGAGGTAGTCCACCAAGTTCCAAACTTGATTTTTCATACATGGATTCCATCTTGGTTCATGGCTTCTAACCATTGTTGGAATCTGGGCTCATCATCCCTTCTTCATACGTCGCAGAGGGTCATCATTTTCATCAACCATGAAATTCATGGCCGGATTTCCGTGCATTCGGGCTGCAGCGTCTGCCTGAACTGCGAGGTTTGGTAGTATTCTCTGAGTTTCATGATCGTTATCATTGTTCCCTCTTCAAGCTGGTGTGGAGCCAACTAAGAACGACTTAGGCAGCTGCGCTCGTCATACTTTGGAGAGAAGGTTCAATAACCTCTTGAGTTCTACCTTCAAGGACTTCTCACACCTTTTCGCGAAACTATTTCTCTAGAAAGGATCCTCTTAAACAAAACTTTTGCCCTCGGATCATGATGAAGGTACCAATAGTTTCCTTAGGGTATCCTATGAAGGCGCATTTTTTCGCTTTGGGTTGAGTTTATCGGTTGAAGTTTCTTCACATAAACATCGCATCCCCAAACTTTAGAAATGACACTTAGGTTTGTTTCAAACCACAATTCATGCGGTGTCTTTTCAGCAGATTTAGATGGTGCCCGATTTAAAGTGAAAGCAGCGGTTTCTAGTGCATAACCCCAAAGCGACAGCGGCAAGTCCGTCGGAGACATCATAGGTCGAACCATATCAATAAATGCGATTACGATGTTCAGAGCACACCATTTCTCTGTGGTGTTCGGTAGGTGTGAGTTGTGAAACAAGTCCACCTCTTTCATGTGAGTGCTAAACTTCAAGTAACTAGATACTCACCTCCATGGTGGACCGTAGATATTTGATCTTTCTATTATGATGATTTTCAACTTCATTCTGAAATTCCTTGAACTTTTCAAAGGTTTCGGACTTGTGTTTCATTAAGAAGATATAACCGTATCTACTCAAATCATCAAGTAGTAACAAAATAGCGATATCCACCTCGCGACACACTCATTGGACCACATACATCAGAATGTATAATTTCCAATAAATCATGCACGCCCGTTCCAGTGAATAGGAAAGCGGCGTTCTAGTCATCTTGCCCATAGGCATGGCTCACATGTATCAAATGATTCAAAATCAAGTGATTCCAAAGTCCATCCGAATGGAGCTTCTTCATGCGTTTAAGCATCAATATGACCCTAAAGGCAGCAGTTGCCACATATATGCGGATATATCATCATTAAGTTTAATCCTTTTAGCATCAACATTAGAATATGTGTAATATTATCGCCGAGATCTAATAGAAATAAACCATTCATCATTGATTGCATGATCATAAAAGATTTCATTCATATAAATAGAACAACCATTGTTCTCAGTTTAAATGAATAACCACTTTGCATCAAACATGATCCAGATACAATGGTCATGCTTGGTCTGGCTTGCAGGCACCGGTACCGGATAACAATTATTCAAGTTTATAACTAATCCCGGCGACAAATGGAAGGTAGTGTCACATCCCAAATTTACAGATTTGGTCTTGCACATCATTCATATCATTGCATCATGCACTTTTTCATGCAAAACGCTTATTCAGTGAAAAAGGTAGTAAATGACGCTATTTTCAAATCCTATTCTATTTTTCTCACAGAGGCTCCTCACGGGGCTTTAGTAGGAATAGCATTATCATACCCTTGCTTAGCCTATTAGTTTCGCCCAACCTTGACCCTAGGTTGTTCCTACGACTTTTACAAACCGTTAGGAGCAAAGAATACGGCTCGATTCAGACTTCGTCTGAAGAAAAGAGATTCTGACCGTTTGTTTAATAGATCGGAAGCAGGCCAATTTTTCGAACCTTCCCGATTCCGAGTTCTTTTTCTAACCGGCGCGAATCGGGCCGGTATGAGACCAGCGAAGGGCCCCATAGAAGAGGCCGCACCGACACCGGGAACCGTCGTGCCCCAGCCACCACCGCATGATCGAGCCGCCACCGCTGCGCCTTCGATACCAGCGCCCTCTCCTCGGGATCGCCCCGCCGCCCGTATAAATGAATCAGGCGCCAGTATCGCCGCCTCCTCCTCACACGCCTTGACGCCCGGCATAAAGAACCCGCCCGCGGGCGCGCCCTCTTCCCAGTGCGCCCAGCCCGGCGCCCGATCCGCTCTGACCGCGGCGCCTGCCGCCGCGCGCTGGTACTTCCCCGCCCGCCCCGGTATACACCCCTTCTCGCCGCCTACCCGCCTCGCCGCCGCCCGCATACCGCTGCGGCCGCGCCACCGCCCAGCAGCGCTGCCTGCGCTTATTTCTGTAGCCGTAGCCCTTGCCCCGCCGCCTACGCCCGGCTGCTGCCATGCGCTGCCTTAGCCATTGCTGCTGCAGCCGCCTTGCTCCTTCATTACTGCCCTTGCCCTCGCGTCTACCACCCCGCATACCTTCGCGCCCGTCTTACCGCGCCCGTTGACAATCTCGAACTCCCGCGGCGCTGAATCGTTCCCTCGTAGCGAGTAAAGACCATGCGGAGTCGATCGCGCGTCGTCCGAACTACGCCGCCGATCCGTTTGCCGTTAGATTTCCAGTATAAGCCTGCGAACGCCGTTGAATCTCAGATCAGTAGTTCAGGTCGTTGAATTGACGGTCGAACTTTCGGTGTTGACTAGTCGGGCAGCGATCGGCCGAACTACGTTGACCGGTCAATGAACCGCGATTGGTAGTTAATTTACGTTCAATCGATTTAGTTGGCAGATTTCGGTAGAAACTTGTAAATTGCGTAGGAATTTAAACTGCTGGGCCAAAAATTGCAAATAAAATATGTGTAGGTTCAGTAAGTCGTGTAGAATCTTGCTGTACCTTTGTTTCAAACTTTTGCAGCAAGGTTTAGTACACTTTAATCAAATTAGTTAATGGCCTTTTTGGAGTAATTAATTCGTAGAAAAAGATCTGCAACTCCAAAAATTGCGTGTAATATGTCCCTGGATTCAGTGGAACGAGGGGAATCTCATCGTGAATTAAAAGGATAGTCTTACAGTGAAAACTTCTACAGAAACTGTCTAGTGGCTTTCTGTAGTGTTTTAATTACTCAGGGAGTTTTATAATTCCTTTTTGAGTAATTCCAGTTGGTACTGTTCCTAATTAGCAATGCCTATACGGTAGAATTTTCTCAAGATTTTACAAACAGTATACTACTGGTAGTGAATTATTTGAGTTCTAGCTCTAGTTTTGAGCATTACTTTTTGCGTAATAGTTTTCCTAGCGCTAAAACTATTTTCCATGCATGCCATCAGTAGTATTATTGAATAGGATTATGTGGTGCAGCTGTAGCACTAATTCACTTGCCTTGCATACCTTCATGCATCATCTTTGTTGCATATGCTTGTGGATTGTTTGTTTATGATTGCAATTGTATCGTGTAGATTGTGACGAGTGCAACGCTTGCTCGTGTGTGGATTGTTCTTCCGACCGCTACAACCAAGGCAAGTAGATGCTACTTTGTTCATGATATCGTCCTACTATTTTCAATGCATTGTCGTGTATTTTGTAGATGCATGTGTAGGATGATACTATCGCTATGCTATGTCCTATTATATGGTAGGGCTTTCCTTGTAGATGAACCACCGTTGGTAGATGTGCTTAGCCATGCTATGATGAACGAGGGCTGGGTTACATCACTGAAAGTTGTTTCTAAATGAGTTGGTTTGCAAAAACTAAAACAACTTAATCAATGAATCTCCTGGGTGTGATGGGATTGATAATTTTTGGTGGTTTCATTGCGGAAAGGCACCTAGGTATCAAGAGAGAATGATTGGCTTCTTTATTGTGTAGCTTACGTGTACAACCATATGCCAATAATGAAATGGGCGGTTGGTTGGACTTAGTAGGTTGTGGTAACTCGAATCCGCGTATCCAGAGATGTAGAATTTTGGTAGGTTGGACCGGTGCGTGTCGGGATTGGGGTGCTACTTCCCGAACAGTCTCTTCTTGGACTTCTCCCTATCATCACCCAAAATGAGAGTGATGGTACGAGCTGGGCTGGCCAAGTCACATGGGTAAAGTGTACTAACCCCTGCAGGGTGTATAAACTAATCGATTAGCCGTGTCCCCGGTTATGGACAACTGAGTTGCTTGATATTGATTCCATGACATGTTTCTCGCTCATTCCAATTTCTTAATTGTTTTAATGTTGTTGGGTTAACTTAATTGGGATCTTTTCAAAGAAAATCAAAAACTGTTTATGAAAGTAGGACAAAAAGGTATTTGCAAATGCAAGCCAGACACAACTCCACTTGCCAAATATGCATGTAGATGTTAGTACTATTGTCTCCATGACTAGCTCTACTTGCCATACATTCCATGTATTGACCCTTCGGGGCTGCTATGTTTCATGTTGCAGGATATTCCGATTCCGAGTAATCGATATAGGCCACGGTACTCCACTCGGCACTTGTTCACTTGTGGGCAATTTGAAGAATGGAGGATTTGCTTTATTTATGTTGCTACCTGAATAATTTGAGATAGCCTTGAGCTAAGCTTTTATTGTAATAATGGTACTCTGGATCTTTGTTATTTATGATACACGGATATTTTGCTATGTTATTCATCTCATTCTATTGTAGGCCAATGAACCGATCCAGGGATTGGCATGTCACATAGAAGCCACGGTCTTTTCAGAACCGCGGTGTTACAACCCGCTATCAAACTCGGGGGATGATGAGTACCTCTGTCGAGCATTCGCCTGGCTCTCCTGGAAGCCGGCCGGCGAGCCGCTTCTAGCTTCCCGGTCAAGGGGATCTGGCGCCGCCATCATCGCCTTGTAGCCGCTGCCGCTGATTCGCCCTCATCGCCGCCTGCTCGCCAGCGCGCTCTTGTTCTTGCCTGAGCTTCGCCCTCTCCTTTCTCTCCTTCTGTTCATCCGACACGATCTTTGATGACCCAAAAGTATAGGGGGTGTATCGTAGTACTTTTGATAAATAGGAGTGTCGATGCCAACAAGGAACAGAAGGTGTTGACTAGTTGTATGGAGCAGGAAATCTCTATAAATACTTAGCAAACGAATTTTTAGGGGTTTTCTGATAAAACAAAGAAACAAAGTGCGAGTAATAAAGACAACGAACAACTGTAACAAGTGGCCCAATCCTTTCTTAGCAAAGGACAAGCCGGTGGAAATACTTATAAGGACCAAATGTTCTCGAGGACACATGGGAATACTGTCAAGTGCTTTTGTTTCAAATAGCTGAGTAGTCTTCTTTGGTGTTGTAAGTGTTGTGTGGGTGAACCTATGCTAATGTACCGACCTTACTTGGACTAATACATACTTGTGAATTACTCACAAGACATCATATGGATCAAGATCAAAGATGATATGGTGATGGATAACAATCTGAACATAAACAATAATCCAATGGTTCCACTCACGAGCATCAACTACAATAGTAATCAACACCGGGAAAGTTTCCCCTAAGAACTATTCAAGTATTCAACACAATTATTAGAGTGGGATGGAGTGGTGATGATGGTGCTGGTGGAGATAATGGTGTGTATGATGATGATGATCCCGATGAAGTCTAGCTTGATGATGTTATTGATGGCGACGATCTCCCCTCTTCGGGAAGGAATTTCCCTGGCAGAAATCTGTCTGCCGGAGATCTCTTTCTCTCTCAGTGTTTTCCGCCCCGCAGACGCGGCGGAATCTTTCTGTGGTCGCTCCCCGTGTCTTAGGGTTTTGAGGAGAAGATATAGGCGAGAGGGCGGAGTCGGAGGCCAGCCAGGTGGGACACACCTCCTATAGGCGCGGCCCAGGGGGGCCCGCGCCGGGGGTGTGGGCCCCCTGTGGCCCATCTCCGCCTCCCCTTCTGGCTTCCTTCGTCTTCTGAGAAAATATTATTTTCCATGATTTTTCTGGTATTTTTATGATCTTCACGAAATTGCATCAAACCACCTCTTTTCCATCAGAAACCTGACTCCGGCAGTTCATCCTCCAAGAATCATCCAACATGCAAAAACAGATGAAAAGACATAAGTAACACCTCTTAATAAGAAATATATCAATGAATAGAGCCAAATTATGATGCGAAAACTGAGCTCAGTAAACATGTCCACAGGTTTATGGAGTGAAGTGTCGATAAAAGAATACGGACAAGAAGCATCACACTTACCATTACACAACTCATAGAAGAAGGCAACTCACCATTATATAACTTAGCTTGCAACAAGTATAGGAGTCACAATAAAGGTGCATAAAGATAAATCATAATTGGAATTAGCAAACTTTGTTCTTGGTCAGAGAACAGCTGGCAAACAGTTTCACAAAAAACTTTTGTAGAAGTTTTCACAATAGGAGTACTCTTTGCTCAAACATAAAAGGTTTTGTCACAATGAAGGCCTTCAAAGTAATACTCAATAGATAAGAGTCTTGTGCAAACTAGGAAGATAGAGAACATGATTGAATAAATCATCATATGAATGCTTGAAACACAACAACTCAAATGCTTGCTGGAGATAGAGAGGAAATATGTTCACTAACTCAACTTAGAAAGAGAAAGGCCCTTCATAGAGGGAAGCAGGGATTTCAAGTCATAAAGAGCTTCCAAAATATTATGGTACTTACTAGCTTTGAGCCCTCATCGCCCCTATCATAAGCATCTTGAGGTGATTAATGTTAAAGTAAACAAGGATGGAGTATATGCTTGACAAAATATAAGTTGGCAATCTCATGTCCCTTGAGTACGAGGGCCGCTCCTCATGCTACTCAACTTTAGTTACCGGTAAGTTCTTGTCATTGTAAGTACATGTATATCTTAAAGAACCGCCAATGGGGTACCCCTTGCACATGATACATGAGCCATCCCATAATCAAAATGACAAGGCAAGCAGACAGTGAGCATCTCAGTGATCTTTTTATTTGCTATTTGCGTAGGTTTTTATTGAGAATGCTTCATAGATTGCTCACTATGGTTATGCTGCAAGTTTCCACCATGATTAGGCATGGCTTAGGCTAGCGGCCCAGGCGTTTCCCTAACACACATAACTCCATGGACTTACAAGCTCCCCTTTTATTTCACACCGACGACATCCGCAAACAAAAGAGCATGATATCAACTGGATAAGAATCCATAAGTGTTGAAAGCGTTCCCCGTGACAGCACGGTTCTGCTAATCCCAACGTATAGATGCAAGCATATACAACTTCGATGACACAATGGTTCAAGATTATTAGGGGCAAGAAAATAAGGTGTGCCATCAAGTTCATGAGATATTTACTAACTAGTTTTCAGATAACAAAATAATTTTTAATTCGAAAGATATATAAAGCTTGAGAATTTGCTTGGAATAGCAATAATGCTAATAGGTAGATATGGTGGACACAAATGTCACATGTTTGGTTCAAAGGGGTTGGATGCATGAGAAGTAAGCCTTCTCAAAACAGGTTTTTGGCTAGCAAGGCTGGGTAGCAAGCAGAAGAGTTGAAGGAAACAAGCAAACCTACAAGTGATAAAACCAAACATGCAATCTTCCTTGAAGACACAAAAGATCTTAAATAAAGAATACTAAGCTTATGAGCCAATCAAGAAATAAAATAAATGATACAAAATACATGTAAGCTTTTTCTGTTTTCCTTTCAAACCTCAAAAAGTGTTGCTACTGACCAGAGCTCGGTTTGCCAAAACCAATTTAGATCAACTTGATGCTCCCAAAGGGATATCAGTACTGATCAACAAGATCAATCATATAATAGAGATTGCAAACTAAAATAAGAAGTGCAAAGAGTAAAAGATGAAACTTCTCATTAATATTCCATAAAGGCACTCACACCAAGGGATACATATATAATCAAGTAAAGGAGGGATACTTCCACATCCAAACCAACCTATAAGATAAATTCTCTACCAAATATATGGGTCTACTAAAAAGTTAAAAGAAAAAAGATAATGATGTGATACCGCGGCACTCCCCCAAGCTTGGAACAAGCCAAGGGGATGCCAAACCTGATGACGAATTACTCCTTCGGTGGTGGTGGTGTTCTCATGATAAGCTCCTCAATCAGTTTCCTCAAATCCTCAATCTCGAAGGTCAGAGTACGAATCAACTCCGAGTTTTGCTCAATGCGGTTCATGATCATATCAGACCGAGAGTCCTAGTCCTTGCTATTCTTTCCCCACTCTTCCTTCTTAGTGTGTTCCTTCCCTGCATGGTTAGAGCGAGGCAGATCCCAAACCGAGGGCAAGTTCCCTTTGGGAACCTGTTGGTATTGTTGGTCATGTATAAGAGTATGGAAGGGATTCTTGGTACGTGGAGGAGGTGACCGTGGAGAGAGGATATGACGCGGGGTTTTCCCTCCTGTAGACATTCGTGCTGTCCTCCTAAGCTTGGTAGGATTTGCCACCACTCCAATGCTTGCGACGGTAGCGCGGGTGTCCGGATGCTCGTCCTCCTCCATGTCTTCTTCATCCTCAACCAAAATATCCTCCTCCTTGGGGTTTTGAGGATCATCCTCTTCGGGCTTCTTGCCTTTGTCGTTGGCGGAGGCCATGGTGCTCTAAACTTTGAGAAGATTTCCTGACAGAAACAGATCGAAACGAAAACACGACGAGAACACGATACAAGAACCTCGGGGGATCCAGGGGATATATATTACGAAGTTTCAAAGCAAAAGGAAGGTGCTGATATGAAAACGAGGAGGAGACAAAGCTCAGGGGGCTCACACCCCCTTCAGGCGCGGCCAGCTGGGGCCCACGCCTAGGGTGGGTGTGGCCACCCCGGCCTCCGTTTCCTCCTCTGTTTCGTTTCGTAACCTTCTATATGTAATAAAAACATCAAAAATATAAAAATATTAGGCTTTCACGAACCTTCTGTTTTCACCACTTTTACCTATTCAAAGACGAACTCTACAGATTCCTTTTCTCCTTCTCCTGGAAATTCCTTTACTCACAAGGCATTACACAAACTTCAATGGCAACATTAGTGTAAGCAAAAACAATAAACCTTTGGTTCACACTTCAACTGAAATCCATCAAAACAAAAGCTATTGTAGAAACTCCTTTCCAAAAACCCAAAAGAATCTGGAAGGGAATCAATATAAGAGGCAAATGCAAACGATGGCAGAAATCTGTCAAAACAGACCAGCAGGTAAAGATTGATTTTTTTTGAAAACCTTCTGTTTCTCAAATCAAAAAGTGCAAAACTAATGAAAGTTGGGTAACAACTTGGAGAACAAGCACAGAAAAATACAGCTCCATCCGTTGTACTGAGCTCCTTCATGAATTTTTACAATGCAGCACAAAAATCTGTCCCAGGACAGCCACTTTTCACAAATCCCCTACTTCTCAAAAGTAGTTGAACTTGACCCAAAAACCAAAACAAAAAGGATAAGGAGCGGTTATTACTGAGGTAATAAATTCCAAGACTCGACCAAACTATTGGGTTATCTCCCAAGAAGTACTTTTCTTTAATGCCTTTAAGTTAGGCTTGAAAGTTCCAAAGATGCTCACAAAGAAGATATATATTTGAAGTGAAAGAGAGCATCGAAAAGAAAATAGCTAACACATTTGAGTCCAACCCACTTCCTATGCATGGGGGTATCATGAGAAAACAAATTGTTGAAACAAAAAGCCACTAGCATAGGAAGAAAAAACAAATGCAACTTCAAAGCTTTCAACATAAAACGGGGAAACTTAACATTATTGAGATGCATAAAACCATGTTTCCCTCTCTCATAATAACTTTCAGTAGCACTTTGAATAAAATTGAAAATATAACTATCACTGTCAAGAACTTTATCATCAGAATGAGCATACTTACAATCATCAAAAAGAGGTCCAAGTTCATAAACTGGATCAATAGAAGCAAGTTGTTCCATCCTGAAATCTTTATTAGGAAAGCTATTTTCACAAGGAGCTTTAGCAAATTTGGAAAAATTAAACTCATAAGAATCTCCATCAAACATAGTTAAAATGTTCTCTTTCTTACAATCTATAATAGCTCCACAAGTGTTGAAGAAGGGTCTACCAAAGATGATAGGACAAGTTTTGCTAGCTGCTGAATTAAGCACTAGAAAATCAACATGATACATAATCTTACCAAAGAGAACCTCCACATCTCTTACAATACCAATAGGGAAAATGGTTTCCTTATTAGCAAGGTGAATAACCACATCAATGTCCTCAAGCTCACAAGGACCAATTTCATGCATAATTTCCCTATAAAGCTCAAAAGAAATAGCACTAGAAATAGCACCAATATCATATAAACCATAATAGCAATGATCACCAATTCTCACAGAAAGCACAGGGACACTAGCTTTTATAGCTTTACTAGGATGCGAGATAATATTATAAGCGTCTTCACAGAAGACAATGTGCTCATCCTCTATATTTTTAGTGGCAAGATCTTTCATAATAGCTACCACAGGTTCAATATTCATTTGCTCATCAGGTTCCACAGTTTTCCTTGTACCTTTGTTATTCGCACTAATTATCATAGAGTACTCCTTTACCTTAGTTGGGAAAGGTGTTTTCTCAATATAAGGTCCAGGCACAATATGATCAGTAGTACAAACTTCGCTGCTTCTAACAGGAACATGACTAACAACATCTTTATAAGGTACATGGTACTTATTCCACTTCTTTTTTGGGAATTTCTATGTAAGAGGCAAAGGCCTTAAAACAATTGGCAATACTTTGGGAGTCAAGACCATACTCATTACTAATATCACTGAAGTCATAAGTTCCCATAAAATATTTTATGCATTCATAATCATAGTTTATACCTAACTTTCTTCCTTTGTCATTCTCCCAAGCTTCAGTGTTCTCTTGAATATGGTCTAGGAGATCCCATTTAGCTTATTCCTTCATATGTGTGAATGATCCAGCACAAGAAGCATCTATTAAATCTTTATCATGAAGAGAAAGCCTAGCATAAAAGTCATTTATAATAATTTTGTTAAGGAGTTCATGAATAGGACATTTAAGCATTAGTAAATTCAATCTCCCCCAAGCTTGAGCTGTAATCTCTCCATCACGAGGCCAAAAGTTATATATCAGATTTCTATCCTTATGAATTTCACTGGGAGGATATAATTTAGAATAAAAGAGAGGTACCATTTCCTCCCATTCCTTGGATTGCCCATTCTTCAGCAGCTTATACCATTCTTCAGCTCTTCCTTTCAAGGATATAGAGAGTAACTTCTTCTTGACCTATTCAGTTGTGATACCTACACACTTAAACAACCCGCATAATTCATGGATAAAAAGAAAATGATCACCAGGGTGGACAGTTCCATCCCCTAAATAATAATTATCCATAACACGATCAATACTTGTAGGTATCTTAAAAGGATCTATCTCAACAGGTGGTGGTTCATCTACTACCCTAACAGTGGTAGTAGTTTTCCCAAACAGAAAACCAAGTGGGTTATCCATATTGGAAACAAAGTAATAAACAGAAATAAAAAGCAATACTCACAGTAGAAGTTTACTTTACCAGTTCCACTCTTCAATAGTGCTTCACTCCCTAGCAACGACGCCAGAAAATAGTCTTGATGACCCACAAGTATATGGGGTGTATCGTAGTACTTTCGATAAATAGGAGTGTCAATCCCAACGAGGAGCAGAAGGTGTTGACTAGTGGTATGGAGTAGGAAATCTCTGTAAATACTTAGCAAACGGATTTTTAGGGGTTTTCTGATAAAGCAAAGAAACAAAGTGCGAGTAATAAAGAAAACGAACAACTGCAGCAAGTGGCCCAATCCTTTCTTAGCAAAGGACAAGCCGACGGAAATACTTATAAGGACCAAACGTTCTCGAGGACACATGGGAATACTGTCAAGTGCTTTCGTTTCAAATAGCTGAGTAGTAAGTGTTGTGTGGGTGAACCTGTGCTAATGTACCGACCTTACTTGGACTAATACATACTTGTGATTAAACCCCCTGCAAGCATCCGCAACTACAGGAAAGCAATTAAGATATAAACCTAAACATAGCCTTAAACTCTGAGATCCTACGCTCCTTTGTGCAATGGTGTCCTAACGGGGGTTCAGGTTTCTGTCACTCCGGCAACCCCACGATTAGTAGCCAAATACACAATGCATTCTCCTAGGCCCATAAATGGTGAAGTATCATGTAGTCGGCGTTCACATGACACCACTAGAAGAATAGCACTAGCACCACAACTTAAATTCTAAACCATTGAATAATAACTCAACACAAATCCACTACTAACAACATGACTTCTCCCATGTCCTCAAGAACTAAACGAACTACTCATAAGACATCATATGGATCAAGATCAAAGATGATATGGTGATGGATAACAATCTGAACATAAACAATAATCCAATGGTTCCACTCATAAGCATCAACTATAATAGTAATCAACACCGAGAAAGTTTACCCTAAGAACTATGCAAGTATTCAACACAATTGTTACAGCGCGATGGAGTGGTGATGATGGTGCTGGTGGAGATGATGGAGTGGATGATGATCCCGATGAATTCTAGCTTGATGATGGTGTTGATGGCGACGGTCTTCCCTCTCCGGGAAGGAATTTCTCCGGCAGAAATCTGTCTGCCGGAGAGCTCTTTCTCTCTCGGTGTTTTCCGTCCCGCAGAGGCGGCAGAATATTTTTGTGGTTGCTCCCCGTGTCTTAGGGTTTCAAGGAGAAGATATAGGTGAGAGGTCGGAGTCGGAGGCCGGCCAGGTGGGCCACACCCCATATAGGCGCGGCCCAGGGGGGCCGCGCTTTGGGGATGTGGGGCCCATGTGGCCCATCTCCGCCTCCCCTTCTGGATTCCTTCGTCTTCTGAGAAAATATTATTTTCCATGATTTTTCTGGTAATTTTCTGATCTTTGCGAAATTGCATCAAAACACCTCTTTTTCCATCAAAAACCTGACTCCGGTAGTTCCTCCTCCAAGAATCATCCAACATGCAAAAACAGATGAAAAGACATAAGTAACACCTCTTAATAAGAAATATATCAATGAATAGAGGCAAATTATGATATAGAATGGTGATGCAAATTGGACGTATCAGTCTTCCTCCTATGCATAGTGGCCAACCACTCGACGCTGGACACGCCTTCCGGCTTCGTCTCCGGTGCTCTCAGCTTCCTCGCCTTCTTAACTTTTCCTTCTTAAGAAACTTGAAGTTCCAGGAGACAAACTCTTTTATGCTCGGTGTTATGGAGGAATACCTAACAAAATCTTTGGGATAACCTACAAAGACATGCTTATCTAACTTAGGTTGTAAACATTTTACTTATGCACACCTGATGGCTGCAAGTGCACATATCGTTTTTAGTTAGTTTCGAAGTTGAGATGTCGATCCCACAGGGAGCCCAAAGGTAAGTGTTTATGGGTGAAGTCTCTGTCGCACTCAAAGTTTCCACAGGTCTTCGAGTGAATTGACTGCAACTGTTAAAATAATAATAAAATTTGGATTAAAGGAAAGTATTTAAATAAAACTAAAATGTAAACTTCAAAAATAAAAATCATAAAAGTAAAGAATGATTTGTTTGTTGTTTTCTGTAGATGACAAAGTAGGCTCGGGGAGATTCAGTTCATGGTAATAGTGAATATGCCAGGTGGGTGAGTGATAAGTGTAACAATTATAATCTTATAAGTATGTGTGTAGGCAAGCAACCCATAATTAGCCGGAACTCCTCTTGGTAGATTTCATCCCAACTTCAATAATCCTACTAGCCTGTTACCACAACCATGGTCAGTCACTAGACGATTAAGATCCTTCAGATTGCTTAGCAATTAAGCTCCTTAGATCAGACTAATGCAATAAGCATAGTGTCTCCTCGTGATCCTCGAGTCAAACTAGTTTTCTATTGATATCCCCGTATCACTTGGGGGTCGCCGGTCTGCTAGCGAACAAGATTCTATCTATGTAGAACAAAGCATCATGTTGTCTAGGCCCTTAATTGCACAACATGCATTAAGAATCCCATAGATAGTCAAGCACACATAATATAGTAATTAAAATCAACCACAAACGAATTATATAGGCACATCATATCTCACCAATCCCTTACATCTCCCACGTCCAAGGGAACTTACTCACACATGAGAGAAGAAAGCATCATCAATATAATTAAATAAATGGAGTTCTTCTTGATATTACCGTGGATATCCACAATAAGAATAGAAATAAATCCAACACAATTCAATATGGGAAGAACAATCTCAAACCCTAGTCTTGCAAGGTGGAGATCTCTCTCTCTCAAGTAAAAGTAATGGATATGGAGGTGTGGTGGCTAGGAGATCGAAGATCATGGAGCGAGATGAAGAACATCTTGTCCTTCTTCTCCGGATCTCTTCTTTCTCCCTTCTGGATGGGATGGCGGCTCATGTGTTCTGTTTTCGTCTCCGGTCTCTTCATGAAAGTTGTCCCTTTTAACAAGATGAGGTTGATGGAAACTATATGGCCAGAAAAATATTCCTGCCGTATAGTTGCTCGTTAAAGCTACTGTACGCTCCCCTTGATTGATTCCAAAAAGAGACTTGCTTGTTTTCGTCTGAATATTGTGTTTCTGCTATTAAAACCCTCTGTTGAGATTTAGAACCTAAAACGCACATTAAAAACCAAATTTTCTTCGCTACCAAAGTATTAGCGTTAGGTAAAGCTAGAAAACCATCAAATCCAAACGCAATCCATCAATAGAAACCATAAAAAATGTGTCGAATCTCATAGCTAGCAACTCCCCCAATCTTAGATGTTGCTCGTCCTCGAGTGACAAGGAAATAAGAAATAATAGCGGATATTCGAAACTGAAATAAAAGAACTTACAAGCTCGAATTGGTGTCAAATTATTTTCTTCACAATTCCTACAATCTTAAACATGATCATACAAGTATTCACAAGATTGCAGTGAGTCCACTTCCTAACCACGTATATCTTGCTAGCAAATAAATCTTATGCCTGAGCAGGTGTCAATAGTTTAGCTTAGGAAAGTGAAACAAATCCTTTTGGTTTCTCTCTTTATTGAGAGATGAAAAACTGTTTGCTCTTGTTCCTTTAATCAATTAAGAGTACTCAAATTGGCACGAACAAAATTTAATTTAAGAACAACTCATCTACTCCCACGCCAAAGTTTCAAGACTCTCAAAGCACCTTTTTCCTTTCCTCATTTTTCAAAAACTTCAGCTCTTTCATAGAGAAATCATGCCACTGTTTTTAACATGTAATTAGGAATGTGTTGTGCACTCGTGACCATGCCGATAGATAACTGTTGAGAAATAGTGGGTCAGAGGAGTAATACAACTTCACTTGGAACGTAAAACCACGAGGAGACTAAAATTTTACCTGTCATAGCATTGCAGCTACAGACGTTTACATAACTCAATACCGAAGTGGTTTCCCATATTTAGATCGTTCGTTGGACAACAGAGTTAATAGTTCCCCATGGAGTACGACAGTGTTGTAGTGACACACGTAAAGCAATTATCCTACTATAATTATTAGAAAAATAAGTGGCATAATCTCTACTACTTCAAAGCATCCATTTTATCAGACAATTTCATTCAAGGGTGCTATCGAGTCTATTTACATTAAGCTTAATTGGGCTGAGTAGTTCTAAAATCAAATCCTTTGGGCTAAACATGGACTCAAGTCATCTCTTGGATGCTTTTTCTTATTGTAAAAATGTTGGAAATATTTTAACCAAGTTCATTGCTCATTAGTTCAAAGCTAAAAGAGGACACATGCAAGAATAGAATTTATAGTATAACAAGCTAAGTGGGGAGTGACTCAAGTGCAAGCGAGGAAATAATTGTAGGATCAATTTAAAGTTGTACAAGAGGTGATGAAAGGAATGTGATACCTCCTCTTGCTTGCTTTGTTCTCGTACTTGAGTCGAATCCCCTCTATATTTCCCTATTGCCAAGTCACCTGAAATTGAGCAATCTTCAAGAAAAACAAAGAAACAAATTTGAAATAAAAGTTACAACTATTTTTTTTGCGTTTTTGGTTTAAGAATGCAAACTGAAAGTAAACATGAAATTCTTGGAAAATAAAATAAATCAAAAGAAGAAATAAAAATATGAATGCAAAGTTTAGAGGTTCTCAAACCTCCCCCAAGCTTAGAGCATCCCCACTCGTTGGGCGTTCCTAGGGCGAAATCCGGACCAAACTTTGGCCGGACGAAACACGTTTTCGGCCTAGGAACGCCGAGTTCCCCACTCGTGTTCCCAGGCTGAGTTCCCAGGACGTCCTTTTCTGCCCAAATTCGGCTCAAATTCGTCCAGATATTGGCATAGTTTGGCATAATACGAATACAAAACATTGTTCGGCCTAGTTCGGCATACATTCGACCATAGTTCGGCCAAATTTTAAACATAGTTTGGCGTAAGTTTAAACATAGTTCGTCCTGTAGTGAAAATACAATATATTTCGTCCTAGTTCGTCCAGTTCATGCTCGACATCTACGTGTTGCCCCTGCGTATCCATAGGTGCTCAACAAGATCATCCTGCAGCTATTGATGCATCGCCGGATCTCGGATCTCCTGACGCATGACGATGAAGGCAGCCCAGGTTGGAGGCACCTGATGATCAGGCTCGGCAAGAGGTCCCTATATGTAGTATGGCTCGTTCTGCTCGATCAAACTCACTGGATCCTACCTCTCATCCTTAATGATCATGTTGTGCAAGACCACACAATAGTTCATCACTTCCCACATCTAATCTTTTGACTAGGTCATAGCAGGGAACCGGACAACTGCAAACCTCTGCTGGAGCACACCAAATGCCCACTCCACGTCCTTCCTGCAAGCTTCTTGTTCCTTGTCAAACTAAGAATGCTTAGGAAGCATTGGGTTTGAGATAATCTTCACAAATGTTGGCCATCTTGGATAGATGCCATCTGCTAGATAGTATCCCTTGTTGTAGTGGTGCCCGTTGATCTCAAATTCCATAGGGTGGGCATGACCCTCAACAAGCTTGGAAAAAACATTTGAGGAGTTGAGGACGTTGATGTCGTTGTTTGATCCTGCCATGCCAAAGAAGGAGTGCCAGATCCAAAGATCATGTGTAGCAACTTCCTCGAGTATCATAGTGCAACCTCCTTTGTGGCCTTTGTACATTCCCTGCCATGAAAATGGACAATTCTTCCACTGCCAATGCATGCAGTCTATGCTTCCAAGCATACCAGGAAATCCTCTACTTTCATTGATTGCGAGGATCCGAGAAGTGTATTTAGCAGTGGGTGATCTCAAGTACTGTTTCCCAAACATTGCAATCACTGCCCTACAGAACCTATACAAGAAATCGATGGCGATGGACTTGGACATGCGGAGATAGTCATCAGCACTATCACCCGGGTCTCTGTACGCAAGCAACCTCATCGCCACTATGCACTTCTGTAGTGACGAAAACCCAACCATGCCGGTGCAGTCCTTCTTGCAAACAAAATAGGGGTCGAACTCCCGGATGGCATGCACGATCTTGAGGAAGTGCTTCCGGCTCATCTTGAAATGGCGACAAAACACGGCCTCTCCATCGAGCGGCTCGTCGGCAAAGTAGTCGACGTACAACAAGCAGGAGCCCTCTATCCTTTGCCTCGCCTTGCACTTCTAGAGACCCGATGCCGAACCACCGCGCTTTGGCTTCGCCATCTGCAAGTACAGCTAGGCGAGGGAGGTGAGGATCTCCATGTGCTCTGCATATTCGGCGACCTCGACGTTCTCCTCCTCCAGCAGTACAGCGAGTGTCTACTCGTCGTCGGAGTACATGGCCAAACCGACCAAATGCCGAACACTTGGCGGGCGTGGTGGTGGGATCTCGCAGCGAAGCCGTGCTACGACGAAGTTCGGGCGGCAGAAGCGGCAGCAGAATGGGCGACAGAGTGGGCGGCGACTATGGCGAGCATATCTAGAGGCATGGGCATGTCTCGGCATGGAGGAGCTCCTCCGGCAAAGTCATGGTGACAGAGGCGCTGGGAGATCTTCACCGCAGTCTGGGCGAGTGGAGTGGGGGGGGGAATGGGACAGTCTCGCTGACAGAGCTAGCCCACGCCCATTTTCACTTCTTCCGGCGTTCCCAGGGCGTTCCTGGGATCCTAGGAATGGCCTGGGAAGTTCGGACCAAAGTTGGCCCAAATCCGGATGAAAAGAGGTTCCTAGGAACACGACTGGGCCGATTTTCGGTGTCTGGACCTATTTTTGGCGTCCGGATCGGCGTCCTAGGTAGCCAAGTGGAGATGCTCTTAGGCTGTTGCCATGCTTAGTTGTTGCCGTCGTTCGGCGATGGGTACGGATGCTGTTGATAGTAGTCGGGGAAGTGGGTCATCAAGTGACTAAAGTTGTGAGTTAAGGCACTCACATCTTCACTAACTCCATGCAGAGTCTGGTCGATCTCCCCAACGCGCTGGTTGAGCTGCAGGTAATCTTCATAGGGGACATTGTTGAACCCCTGATGTTGTTGCTGCTGATTGGGCCATGGGTCCCAAGGTCCTTCCTCCTGCTGCTGCTATCCTTCCCAAGAAGGGTTGTACTCTTGCTCTTGCTCATCCTGCTGCTCTCCTTCTTCATCTTCCCTGGAGTCAGGATAGAGTGCTGCCATGATCTCCTTCACTTGATACTTGGTGAGGATCCAGCTTTGCCTTTCCTGAATCAAGAAGGCTTGTGGACAAGGCAATGGCACCTGATCATCCCGTGCAACATCAAGATAACCAAATTGATAGGGTCGAAGCCTCCTGTTAGCTCGGTATACACCGAGGAAGCCACAAGCAGTTATATATTTGACATCCATAAGTATGGAGCCATCAACAAGTTGAACAATAGATATTGAAATTCCAAGAGCTTGGATTAGGTGGGTTACCAATCCACCAATGCGAATATCACCTTTCTTTGTTTTGCTCTGGTGGTGGAGGTGTTGGAGGAATAGAGCTGCAGGAGTGGGACTCTGCGGTGCATTAGGGAAGAGTGCCTTGGTATTCAAGGCCATGTCTGCATTGGCCATAGAGCTGGTGTCTCCTATTCCCAACAAAGTGCTACCAAGAAACATAGCGAAGTAGCGGATGGTCGGGTTCTGAATGGTGGACATCTTTTTCTGGTAGAAGTATATGTCACCATTAACAGAATAACCTCCCAAGGTCCTCCACTTGAGACACTATACAAGTTTGTAACAGTTGATTCCTCTTCTTGAGGAAATCCATAAGCTTCACAAAATTGCTGAAAAGTGATTTGATATGGCCGCTGGTTAACAGTGAAACTTATTGTGCATGCATTACCTTTCTCCTTGTAGTCGTCATAGAAGGAGGCGAGGAACTCATGGGTGATATCAGCGTATGGGTAGTGGCTTGCATAGGCGAGGTTAGACAGCCCCGCATTTGCACACATGTAGTCAAAGTCTGCCCTCAACCCTGTCGAGCTGAGAAAGCTATAATCGACCCATCGTGTGGGCAACACCTTCCTCGCCAAAACCATGGCATACTTGTTGTCGAGCTCAGTTCGGAGCCTCGATCCCTCAACACGTTGGCTCTTGCTCTTGCGGAAAAGGCCATCGAGCTTATTCATCTTGATGCAGTGAGAAATTTCAACATAAAACCTTAGACATATAGTTTCTACATGATATATGAACGATTCTACGTGGAGGAATTCAATCCTAACGTGAGAAATCAAAAGAGAAAATCAATCAAGCTTGAGTTCATCCACTAATTCAATGAATAGATTTCAACCATGGAATTCTGAAAATAAAGCATGGATAGGGAGAGAAACATACCGATATGCTGATTCCCCCACTCAAACGAACGAAATCTACGAAGAATCAAGAGTTCTAGGTGGGTTTTGAGAGGTTTGGAGAGAGAGTATGAGAGAGATAATGAGGGGAGGAACCCTAGCCCGCTCCAAGCTGATTAAGTGGTTGGGGAAAACTACACGGAGGGAGCTATATGGCTAGGTTAGGTATCTCACGTCGTATAGTTGCGACGGAGGCGAGAATTAGGGTTTCCCCTCGCCAGATCACAACTATATGGGAGCAACTATATGGCCAGACCAAAATGGTCCCGTCGTATAGTTGCTCTTCAAACCTTCTGTATCTGAGACTTCTATTTTGAGAATTTTGTTAATAACTATACGATCGCAACTATACGGCTAGAATAAATATTCCCGCCATATAGTTGGTCGCTACAACTCCTGGAACATGCTTTTTCGCCCAAATATTCAGAGATTCACTTTTTAATATGGACAATATGATTAAGCTAGTTTCTACATAATAAACTCAAATTTTATTTTCTACACTAAATCTATGCTTATTGAGTCGATATTTCTACTACTTTTTGACAGTTGCATCTTCACGGGCACGCTTCCGCAAAGATGTCTGTGAAAAAGTTGTAGAAATGCAATGAACATTTTATTTCTTTAATTCATTTTGTTAATATGATGGGCTTACTCCCATTAAGCATTTTATTAAGCGCGGTTGAATATTTCAACCTCTTCTCTATTCTCGAATTCTTACCTTGGGTTGCCCTTTATCAAAGGCACATACCACATGAACTCGTTTTGCCGGTGGAACATACCTCTCTCCTGCTTCAAGCTTTTTTTGGAAAATACCGGATGATTTTAGCATCATAAACATTGCAGATTATTTTTCCCTCAACACAATCAACTGCATCTCCTGCAGTACTAAGAAAGGTCTTCCAAGTATTATAGATAATTTTTCATCCTCTGGCATTTCAAGAATAATAAAGTCAGTGGGAATAACATGCTCATCTATTCTAAGTAGAACATCCTTGATCATACTAATGGGTTGTTTAGTGGATTTGTTAGCCATCTGTAAAGTGATAGTAGTAGGAGAATAATACCCTAATCCTAACCTTTTATAGAGGGAATATGGCATTACACTAACTCCTGCACCTAAATCACACAAGGCATTATGAATATCAGTTTTGTCTATTGAACATGAAATAGTTGGTATTCCAGGATCTCCTGATTTAGACAATAGCTTCCCATTAGTAGGGTAACTAGTCACCATGGCAATGATTTCAGTTATCTCTTTCTTTCTATTAAGAATATCACAGAGAAATTTAGAATAGGTAGGAACTTTTATTGCATCAGCAAATGGAATTTCTAGGCGAAGATCACCTAATGCTTCTATAAAAGAGTCATAGATTACCTGATCCCGTGCTTTATTTTTGCGATATGGATATGGGAGTTTCTCACTCTTATCTTTTACCTTTTGTGGGGGATCAGGATCCTTAGTTACTTTCTTTTGTTGTTTCTTATCGCTTTTCTTCTTTTCTATTGCAACTACTTGATCTTATTTGCTTGTTTCTTTTTCTTCTCTTGGATCAACAGTCTCTGCATCAAAGTCATAACTGTCGTCATGTGCATCATTCTGCTCCTCCAAGGTTTGATCTTGTGTTTCTTGAGCAGTCTCATCTTGAGGATCCACTAGTGTATCATCTTCTTGGCTTGCTTTGAGCAAGGATTTTTCCCTTCGATCTTTTTCAGCTTCATATTCCGGTGGTTCTAATGGTCCTTTAACAACTACACCTCTCCTTGTAACAATATTAGTAGAAAAAGGAATATTTATATCATCTTGAAGAAAAAGTTGAGAACTACATGCTATTTGTTCACATTGGGTTTCAATCATACTAAGGTACTTGTGAAATAATTTTATTTCTTGGCCAATTTCATCATAATTTTTTGTATGTTTAGCCAAAATCTTCTTGTGTCTTTGAAATTGCTTGTGCAAGTTACTATGAGATTTGGCATGTCGATGTTTCAATTCTTAAAAACTTTTCTAGTTTCATCCTGTTCAGTAAAAACTTGTTAAAAATATACTTTATTTTCCTTAACAAGTTCAAAAGGTATACCTTTTTATTTCATGGTTTTGCGTACTTTAGGCATAAGATCAGGATTTATACGAAGTATTCCCTTTTCCGGCTTAATGCCAAAATCCGGATTATATAAAGAATAATTCTTAGCCCTAGTAGACATCAATTCCAAACATGCTTTAATAGTTAAAGTATTTATCGATCCTCCTGCTGATAAATCTAGCAACTCTCTACATTGAGTATTAAGACCTAAGTGGAAAACAGTTGACTCAGAATAGCCATGATTAGGAATACTATTGATCATTCCAAATAATTTATCCCAGGCTTGTGGGTAGTTTTCTCCCACGTTCTGACTGAAGTTGCCTACATTCTTTCTAATTTCTATTACCTTTGTAAAAGGATTAAAACTGTTTATGAATTTAACAATGCAATTTTCCCAACATTTAATGTAATAAAGAGGGAGAGAATATAACCAGTCTAGAGCCTTACCTTTGAGAGACCAACGAACTAGTTTTAGACGAGAGAAATCTCTAGGCAAGCCTTTTGGTCCAAGTGATGTTATTACATCGTCGAACTCTCTAAGATGTCTTCCTGGGTCTTCATCTTCCCTCCCGCTAAAAGGTTTTTCCTGCAATATTTTAATAATCTCACCATTAAATCGATATTCCCTAACTCCAGGATTAGGAAATTCTATTGGTTGTTTAAGAAGAGCAGAATTTGGAGCAATGTATTCTCCGAGAGTCTTCTTAGGTTTCTTGGGAGTTGTCCTATGAATGGACATGATTTCCATGAAATCACTTAGGGTTTCAACTTCAACCTTGTTCGATCTCAAAAGTTTTTCAATAATTTCCTCGCATCTTTGAACAGACACGTGATCAAGATAATCTGGTAGATAGGTCCTACCAGAGTGTGTAGACCCTTTGTATCCTAGGGAGACCATCTTGTAATAGTAACACCTGAAATGTCAAGAGACAAAACACTTAGCGCTTAGCTCCCCGGCAACAACACCAAAAAATAGCTTGATGGCTGCAAGTGCACAAATCGTTTGTAGCTAGTTTCAAAGTTGAGATGTTGATCCCACATGGAGCCCAAAGGTAAGTGTTTATGGGTGAAGTCTCTGTCGCACTCAAAGTTGTCACATATCTTCGAGTGAATTGACTGCAAGTATTGAAATAAGAATAGAATTTGGATTAAAGGAAAGTATTTATATCAAACTAAAATATAAACTTCAAAAATAAAAAGCATAAAAGTAAAGAACGATTTGTTTGTTGTTTTCTGCAGATGACAAAGTAGGCGCGGGGAGATTCAGTTCATGGTGATAGTGAATGTGCTAGGTGGGTGAGTGTTAAGTGTAACAATTATAATCTTATAAGTATGTGTGTAGTCGAGCAACCCATAATTAGCCAGAACTCCTCTTGGTAGATTTCATCCCAACTTCAATAATCCTACTAGCATGTTACCACAACCATGATCAGTCACTAGACGATTAAGATCCTTCAGGTTGCTTAGCAATTAAGCTCCTTGGATCATACTAATGCAATAAGCACAGTGCCTCCTCGTGATCCTCGAGTCAAACTAGTTTCCTATTGAAATCCCTGTGCCATTCGGGAGTTGCCGATCTTCTAGCCAACAAGATTCTATCTATGTAGAACAAAGCATCATGTTGTCTGGGCCCTTAATTGGACAACAAGCATTAAGCATCACACAGATAGTCAAGCACACGTAATATAGTAATTAAAATCAACCACAAACTTAATGGAAATTATATAGGCACATCACATCTGACCAATCCCTTACATCTCCCACGTCCAAGGGAACTTACTCACACATGAGAGAAGAAAGCATCATTGATATAATTAAATAAAGGGAGTTCTTCTTGATATTACCATGGAGATCCACAATAAGAATAGAAATAAACCCAACACAATTCAAGATGGGAAGAACAATCTCAAACACTAGTCTTGCAAGGTGGAGATCTCCCTCTCTCTCAAGTACAAGTAATGGCTATGGAGGTGTGGTGGCTAGGAGATCGAAGATCATGGAGCGAGATGAAGAACGTCTTCTCCTTCTTCTCCTGATCTCTTCTTTCTCCCTTCTGGATGGGATGGCGGCTCGTGTGTTCTGTTTTTGTCTCCGGTCTCTTCATGAAAGTTGTCCCTTTTAACAAGACGAGGCTGACGGCAACTATATGGCCGGAAAAATATTCCTGCCGTATAGTTGCTCGTTAAAGCTACTGTACGCTCCCCTTGATTGCTTCCAAAAAGGGACTTGCTTGTTTTCTCTAAATATTGTGTTTCTGCTGTTAAAATCCTCTATTGAGATTCAGAACCTGAAACACACATTAAAAACCAAGTTTTCTTTGCTACCAAAGTATTAGCGTTAGGTAAAGCTAGAAAACCCTCAATAGAAACCATCAAAAATGTGTCGAATATCACATTTTCAATAGCATACCAAAATTTAAGAAAAGACAATTCTGGTTTTATCCCAAACCATAACGCATATGGTGTCATTTCAACTGATCATGATGGTGCTATTTTTAGTGTAAAATTTGTAGTCTCTAAAGATTTAATCTTTAAAATATAATGGCAGTTTTATAAATTAGACCTTTGATCTTACCATGTCAAACAAGCTTTCATTACATATCCCGAACACTCCATACTCCTATGGTGTTTCGAGAAATGCAAATTCATGGAACGATTCCTCAAATCTTAGGTGTTTTGCTAAACTTGTAACTCAAATATATTCCTTTATGATTCAATCTTAAATTCTTTATTTTCTTGTCACAATGATTTTCCACTTCAACATTTTCAAATATTTCACACTTCTTCCTTATTAAGTAAATATACACATATATTCACTCAAATTTCCTAAGAAAGTATATAAAGTTGAAATCCATCGCTCACAACTATACATAATGGACTACATACATCAACATGTACAAAGTCCAATAAGTTAGTCGTTTGTTCTTCTTTGGCCTTTAAACAAAATTTCAATTATCTCTAGGAAAGTATCACAAGCGTCACTTCATCAAAATCAAAAGACCCCAAAATTCCATCAACATGGAGTTTCTTCATGTTTTTCTTTCCATTGTAATTTAAATAGTGATTCACTTCATAAGTTATATTTCAATCATTTGTCTTGTGACATTTTTAGCATTAGTTTTTATGGACATGATTTCTCCAACTAGACTTGTAAATCATCAATTTTCTATGGAATACAGTAATTATTTGAACAACCTTTGTTCTCATAATACCTGATCAAAATAACAATTATTAAAACAAATCTTGAAGGCAAGCTTTGATGTCAACAAGAAACACAATAACACTTTATTTGTTTTTGATGAACATCATCACATATTCTCTTGCTAATTACTTAGGCCATTGCAGTTGATAAATTGTGTTGTTTTGTGTGACACTTTATACCAACAAATTCAGTATCCAATACCCAAGAACCACATTGTTTAACAAGCAAAGAAACAACCATAACATGTATATCATCTATATACCTAAGCTAGACATTTCCAACCTTTTTTCCGCCAAATAATTTATAGATTCTCTTTCAACATTTCCTTCCTTTTAGAAGAATCTATCAACATCAATAGTGGCGTCATGCACATGACACATAGTACAAAGCGTGTATAGTCAAATACTAATACCTTGGGAATTTCACTTTGAAGTGGATCACCATCATCAAATGCTTGACGTTCTTTTAAAAATCCATTATTTAGTAATATTTTAGTGTAGTAAACATTTTACCTACATCTTTTATTCATTCTTATCATGACAACTTTTATAAGCAAGCTACTAAAGCTTATAAAGGTGAATCACGAGTATAATGTTAGTTCCCAAAACCTTTTTGGGATAATAGGACGTCTAGCGTCTCCAACCTTCGCAAATTCTCATACAATACGAGAATATGTATTTTGCTAAATTATACTCTATCATATCGCAACCAAAATATTGTTTTAGATATCACAATATCTTCCACACATGGAGTAAATGGAGTTTGCTGAAAGTTTGCAATATGACTTTAAACTTTAGATTGACACTAAAAACAATACGATACCAATTCATAAAGTAAGTATTTAGAATTCTATAGTTGTATTATCTCAATTATAACTAAGCATAAGGTAGAGAACGGATGCCAATGACTACAATAAATTATGGAAATTCATTTTGATCTAATTTATGATAAATTGAGTTCAATTTTAATCATGTTACTACTTGAATTCCCACTCAAAACCAACATCCCTCGAATCGTTTTGGTGATTACATGAACTAGATCCACTACACCAAGACCGATCAACACGTGACTTGGTGCAACTTCAAAGGCGAGCATCAATATGGGCATCATATCAACTATATGACTCATGCTTTACCTTTCGGTTCGTGTTCCGAGGCCATGTCTGTGTAGGGGTTCGTAGCATGGAAAACAAAAAATTCTACCGCATGGACACAAACAAGCCAAGAGATATCTACTAGATTATAGCAAAGAGTCGATAGAGTACTCACCCTCAAAGATTCCAAAGCGGTTAACGATATCGAATTCTCGTGGGTGATGTATCGTTCACTTGCCGATATCAATATCGTATAGACGATCCTTCCGGAGCCGTGTTCCGGCAGCGCTCCCGCAGTCGGTCACACGTTCGGTACTCGATGAAGACCTTCCTATCCCTTGTTTCAGCAGGCAGCTGGGGTTGTAGATCTCTCTTTGCGATTCCGGCAGCACGACGGCGTGGTGTCGAAGGTAGAGGGGAAATCCCGCAGGGCTTCGCCTAAGCGGAGCGGGTATGCTGGAGTAGAAGAGATGCCTTGGCGATCTAGGGATTAGAGGGCCAAGGGGGTGTGGTGGCCAGCGGCTAGGGCTAGGGCTTTTCCCTAGTCGGTGAATTGGGAGGAGATCCCTAAGAGGCAGCGACTTGAGAGGTGGTGGTGCCAAGCTAGGGTTTGTTCTGAGGGGTAGGGGCGCCCTACCCCTCCTTTTATAGGTGGGAGAGGCGGTTCTGAAGGGTTTCGCAGCATAGTAAATCAAAAAAATTCTACGGATGCGAACGGGAAAGCCAAGATCTAATCTAGGAGATGCAAACAACGAGGGGGATAGATGAGATCTTCATACCCTTGAAGAAATCGCACAGCGGAACGTTCAACGGAACATGGTTGATGTAGTCGTACTAGCCTTCTCCTCCTCGTGATCCGATCCGATCCAACGCCGCAAGTGGCGACGCCTCCGAGAGATGCACACATACGGCACCTCGACGTCTCCTCCTTCCTCGGTCCAGCAAGTGGGGTGGAGAGATAGATTGGATCTACAACACGACGGCGTGGTGCAAAGGTGGAGAGTTTCTGTGGCAGGGCTTCGCCTACGCGCAGTCGGGAGAGAGAGAGAGGAGGGCAGCAGGTAGGTGGCTAGGGTTGGAGGAGGTGTGGGGGAAGGGTGCGCCCCTGCCCTCTTTATATAGAGGGTTGGCCGCCTGCCCCTTGACCCTCCTCCAAGCCCTTGGGCCGGCGGCCACATGGGTGGAGTGGGGGGCAAGTTTCCCCCACTTCTAGAAGCTCTCCCTAGGGTTTCCCCTAGGGCTTGGTCGGCTGGGCCTATGGGGCCTTGTGCCCCTGGCTCAATGCGGCCAGGGCACTCCCTCGTAGGCCCATGCCCCCCTCCGACAAGTGGGGCCACGTTGGTCCCACTCCGTAAGCTTCTAGGACCTTCCGGTACAATACCGAACAATCTGAAACAATTCCAAAATCCAAAAACTGTTTTCCTTTATATGAATCTTATTCTTCGGACCATTCCGGAACCTCTCGTGATGTCCTGGATCTCATCCGAGACTCCGAACAAAAAATCATAAACCAATTATCCATTCTATCCTAGCGTCGAGACACGTTAAGTGTGTGACCCTACGTGTTCGAGAATATGCAGACATGATCTTCTATCAATAATCAACAGCGGGGTCTGGAAACCCATATTGACTCCCACATATTCATCGAAAATCATATTGGATGAACCACGATGCCAGGATTCAATTAATCCCATATATATATTCCCTTCGTCACGCGATATTTTACTTGCCCGAGATTCGATCCTTGGCATCGGCATACCTAGTTCAATCTCATTCACAACAAGTACTTTACTCGTTCTGTAATCCGATATCACTTTGTGATTAACTCCTTAACCACTTGCTTGCAAGCGGTGTTGATATCGATTACCGAGTGGGCCCGAAGTATATCTCTCTGACTTGGGAGGGACAAATCCCATCTTGATACATACAACCCAACAAGTACTTTCTGATCACCTGAGAGACACCTTTATGATCACCCTCTCATAGGATGACGTTTGATGACCTCAAAGTTTTCTTCCGATACCAGGGAGTTGCATTATCTCATGGTCTAAGGAATACGATATTTGACATAAGAAAAATCTTCGCAAAGATGAACACGATGACACGATCTAATTGCTCTGCTTAATTTGGGTCTGTCCATCATATCATTCTCCCAATGACATGATCACATTATTAATTGACAACTCATGTCTATGGTTAGGAAACCTTAACCATCATTAATCAATGAGCTAGTCCATAGAGGCGTACTAGGGACACGGTGTTGTTCATAAACCACACAAGTATCAAAGTTTCCGCTTAATACAATTCTGGCATGGAATATAAACTTTATCATGAACAAGAATTATAATAATAACATCTTTATTATTGCCTCTAGGGAATAATTCCAACAGTCTCCCACTTGCACTAGAGTCAATAATCTAGTTTACATCTTGCAACAATCTAACACCCATGGCACTAAGGTGCTGATCATGTTTTGCTCGTGGAAGAGGTTTAGTCAACGGATCTGCGACATTCAGATCTGTATGTACTTTGCTAATCTTCAGATCTCCATCTGTTATATAATCTCGAATTATATGAAACTTGCGGTTGATGTGCTTGGTCTTTGGATGATATCTTGGTTCCTTAGCCAGTTCTATGGCGCCAGTGTTGCCACACAATATCTCCAGTGGGTCCAAGGCACTTGGAACCACACCAATCTCAGTGATGAAGTTCCTGATCCAAACTCCTTCACTTGACGCTTCTGCAGCAGCGATGTATTCCGCTTCTACTATAGATCCCGCGATCACGCTTTGCTTGCAGCTTCTCCAGCTCACAGCTCCTCCATTCAAAATATAAATGTATCCTGTCTGAGATTTAGAATCATCCTTGTCGGTGTCGAAACTAGCATCGACATAACCCTTTACGACGAGCTGCTCATCACCTCCATAGACCAAGAACATTTATTTAGTCCTATTCATATACTTTAGGATGTTCTTTACGGATGTCCAGTGTTCCACTCCTGAATCACTTTGGTATCTGCTCGTCAAACTAAGAGCATTGGACACATCCGGTCTAGTACACAGCATGGCATACATGATAGAACCTATGGCCGAGGCATAAGGCACTTTGCTCATGGTTTCTCTATCGTTTACCGTAGCTGGACACTGAGCCTTGCTCAATATCTTACCTGACAACATGGGCACTAAATCTTTCTTTGCCTTATCCATTCTGAACCTTTTCAGAACTTTGTCTAGGTATGTACTTTGGCTTAAAGCTATTAGGCGTCTTTGTCTATCTCTATAGATTTTGATGCCTAATATATAAGCAGCTTCCCCTAGGTCTTTCATTGAAAAACATTTGTTCAAATAACTCTTCACATCGTTAAGCATATCAATGTCATTTCCAATAATCAATATGTCATCCACATATAGTACTAAAAATGTCACTGAGCTCCCACTCACTTTCTTGTAGATACAAGCTTCGTAGCAATTTGGAACAAATCCAAAGCTCTTGATCACTTGATCAAAACGAAGGTTCCAACTCCGAGATGCTTGCTTCAGTCCATAAATGGAACGCTGAAGTTTGCACACCTTATCAGCATCCTTAGGATCGACAAAACCTTCGGGTTGCATCATATACAACTCTTCATCAATGTTGCCATTGAGGAACGCAGTCTTGACATCCATTTGCCATATTTCATAATCATGAAACGCAGCAATTGCTAATAAAATCCGAATGGACTTAAACATCGCTACGGGAGAGAAAGTCTCATCGTAGTCAACACCTTGAACTTGTCGAAAACCTTTCGCAACAAGTCGTGCTTTATAGACAGTAACATTACCATCCGCGTCCGTTTTCTTCTTGAAAATCCATTTGCACTCAACGGCCTTTCGGTCGCTAGGAGGGTCCACCAAAGTCCATACTTGGTTTTCGCTCATGGATCCCAATAAGGATTTCATGGCCTCTAGCCATTTCTCAGAGTCTGGGCTCATCATTACTTCCTCATACTTCGCAGGTTCACTGTTGTCTACTAACAAGACAGTCAAGACAGGGTTACCGTACCACTCAGGAGGGGCACGTGACCTTGTCAACCTGCGACGTTCAGTATTAGCATCGTCTGAAGCTTCATGATCCTCGTCATTAGCTTCCTCTATTGTTGGTGTAGACGGCACTGGAACAATTTCAGGTGCTGCGCTACTCTCCAACTCAAGAGAAGGTTCAATAACCTCGTTTAGATCTACTTTCCTCCCACTCACTTCTTTCGAGAGAAACTCCTTCTCAAGAAAGGATCCATTCTTTGCGACAAACACTTTGCCTTCGGATCTGTGATAGAAGGTATACCCAATAGTTTCCTTAGGGTATCCTATGAAGACGCATTTCTCCGCTTTGGGTTCGAGCTTGTCCGGCATCAACTTCTTGACGTAAGCTTTGCATCCCCAAACTTTAAGAAACGACAACTTAGGTTTAGCACCAAACCACAGTTCATACGGTGTCGTCTCAATGGATTTAGATGGTTCCCTATTTAAAGTGAATGCAGCGGTTTCTAATGCATAACCCCAAAATGATAACGACAAATCCGTAAGAGACATCATTGATCGCACCATATCTAATAGAGTTCGATTCCGGCGTTCAGACATACCATTGCGCTGTGGTATTCCAGGTGGCATGAGTTGCGAAACTATTCCGCTTGCTTTAAGATGCGTGAGAAAATCATAACTCAAATATTCACCTCCACGATCGGATCGTAGAAATTTAATTTTCCTGTTATGATGGTTTTCCACTTCATTCTGAAATTCCTTGAACTTTTCAAACGTTTCAGATTTATGTTTCATTAAATAGATATACCCATATCTACTTAAGTCATTAGTAAAAGTGAGAAAATAGCGATATCCACCGCGCGTCGAAACACTCATTGGTCCACATACATCGGTATGTATGATTTCCAACAAGTCCGTTGCTCGCTCCATCATACCGGAGAACGGGATTTTGATCATCTTGCCCATGAGGCATGGCTCGCACGTGTCAAATGATTCAAAATCAAGAGACTCCAAAAGTCCATCAGAATGGAGTTTCTTCATGCGTTTTACACCAATATGACCTAGACGGCAGTGCCACAAATAAGTTGAATTATCACTATCTACTTTGCATCTCTTAGCCTCAATGTTATGGATGTGTGTTTCATTGCTTTCAAGATTCAGAAGAAATAAACCATTCATAGCAGGTGCATGACCATAAAAGATGTTACTCATATAAATAGAACAACCATTATTCTCCGATTTAAATGAATAACCGTCTTGCAATAGACACGATCCAAATATGATGTTCATGCTCAATGCAGGCACATAATAACATTTATTAAGGTTTAAAACTAATCCCGAAGGTAAAACTAAGGAGAGCGTGCCGACGGCCATCACATCAACTCTTGATCTGTTGCCAACGCGCATCGTCACCTCATCCCTTGCTAGCCGCCGTCTATTCTGTAGCTCCTGTTTCGAGTTACAAATATTAGCAACTGAACCAGTATCAAATACCCAGGCACTACAACGAGCGCTAGTAAGGTAAACATCAATAACATGTATATCAAATATACCTTTGATGGTGCCAGCCTTCTTGTCCGCTAAGTACTTCGGACAGTTGCGCTTCTAGTGACCCTTGTCCTTGCAATAGAAGCACTTAGTGTCCGGCTTAGGACCATACTTGAGCTTCTTCTCAGCAGGGGCAACGCGCTTGCCGCTGCCTTTCTTGAAGGATTTCTTTGCACCCTTACCTTTCTTAAAGCTGGGGGGCTTGTTGACCATCAACACATGATTATCTTTCTTGATGTCCACCTCCGCAGCTTTCAGCTTAGCGAAGAGCTCAGTGATCGTATCAGTGGAACCAATCTGATTATGAGTAACTACAAAACCTTTGTAGCTAGGAGGGAGTGATTGCAGAACTCTGTCAATCTTGAGCTCTTCTGGAATCTTGCAGTCCAGTTGCTCAAGACGTTGAGTGTAGCCCGACATATTAATGGCGTGCTCACTAACGGAACTCCCTTCCTCCATCTTGCAGTTAAAGAATTTCTCAAAGATCTCATATCTCTCAGAACGGGCCTGAGTCTGAAACATGGTTTTCAGTTCCTCAAGAATCTCAAAGGGCCCGGCGAACTCCTCAAAACGATTTTGAAGGTCCGATTCCATAGCAAACAACATGGTGCTCTTAATCACACCACAATCATCTTTTCGCGACTGATAAATAGCTTTTTCATCAGCCGACGCATCTACAGCAGGGGCGTCACCTAGCGCTTTCTTAAGGACATAGTCCTTTTGTCCGCCAGCGAGAATGATTCTCAGATTGCGAAACCAGTTGGTAAAGTTAGACCCATTGTTCTTAAGCTTTTCTTTCTTAGCAAAAACATTGAAGTTGAAGTGGGACTTAGCCATTTGATCTACAAAATTTGCAAGTACAATTTAGACTATGTTCATGATAACTAGTTCAACTTAATCAAATTACTAGATGAACTCCCACTAAATTCAACATCCCTCAAGTTGTTTAGTGAACATGATCCAAATTCACCACACCTAATCCGATCTTCACGAGAAGAGATGTGGTTTCAATGGTGGACAACAAAGTGTCGATCATATCATTCATATGACTCATGCTTAACCTTTCGGTTCGTGTGTTCCCAGGCCATGTCTGTACATGCTAGGCTCGTCAAGTCAAACCCAAGTATTTCCGCGTGTGCAAGACTGGCTTGCACCCGTTGTATGTGAACATAGAGTTTATAGTAACCGATCATCACGTGGTGATTGAACACGATGAACTTTCGCAACGGTGCATACATGGGGAGAACACAGTTTTTATCTTGATCATTAAGTGAGGAATCATCTTATAATGCTACCATCGCGATCTAAGCATAATAAGATACATAAAAGGATAAACATCACATGCATATAATTTTATGTGACATGGTATAGCCAATCTTCGCGCAATGATCTCCATCTTGTGCGTGCCATCATGATCTCCATCACTCCACCATGATTGCCTCCACCACGAATAGCAACTACAAATATTGCTAACTACTTAGCGATAAAGTAAAGCTATTACACGGCGTATAAGAAGTTGACACACAGGTCATACACAATTATAAAGAAAACCATATGGCTCCTGCCGGTTGTGTACTCATCGACATGCAAGTCGTGAATATTACAAAACATAATCATTGCATACAACATACACATCATATCTTGGGCCATACCATATCACAGAAACACTCCCTGCAAGAACAAGTTAGACGCCTCTACTTTGTTGTTGCATGTTTTACGTGGCTTATGGGAGTAACAAGCTAAGAACGATTCTTACCTACGGAAAGCCACAACAGTGATATTATGGTTGCCAACATCCGGTGTAAATCCCATGACAACTATAGTGAGAGAAACTGGCATCCACCAGCCGCATGTGTGGAACAAGCCACACGTCAAGTGCGGACCCGGTCTCGCGAACGAGGTCGCGTAAAGTTGGCCTGGACCTCTTCGATCTCACTATCCCACGTCATAAGAAGTACACAACAAGAGGCTTGCAACAGAAAACATCAACGCCCGCAACAAGCATGTTGCGTTCTACTCGTGAAACACATCTATGCATAGATCTAGCTCTGATACCACTGAAGGGTTTTGCAGCATAGTAAATCATAAAAATTCTACGGATGCGAACGGGAAAGCCAAGATCTAATCTAGGAGATGCAAACAACGAGGGGGATAGATGATATCTTCATACCCTTGAAGAAATCGCACAGCGGAACATTCAACGGAACATGGTTGATGTAGTCATACTAGCCTTCTCCTCCTCGCGATCCGATCCGATCCAACGCCGCAAGTGGTGACGCCTCCGAGAGATGCACACGTACGGCATCTCGATGTCTCCTCCTTCCTCGGTCCAGCAAGTGGGGTGGAGAGATAGATTGGATCTACAACACGACGGCGTCGTGCAAAGGTGGAGAGTTTCTGCGGCAGGGCTTCGCCTACGCGCAGTCGGGAGAGAGAGAGAGAGAGAGGAGGGCAGCAGGTAGGCGGCTAGGGTTGGAGGAGGTGTGGGGGAAGGGTGCGCCCCTGCCCTCTTTATATAGAGGGCTGGCCGGCTGCCCCTTACCCCTCCTCCAAGCCCTAGGGCCGACGGCCACATGGGTGCAGTGGAGGGCAAGTCCCCCCCTTCTAGAAGCTCTCCCTAGGGTTTCCCCTAGGGCTTGGCCGGCTGGGCCTATGGGGCCTTGTGCCCCTGGCTCAATGCGGCCAGGGCACTCCCTCGTAGGCCCATGCCCCCCTCCGACAAGTGGGGCCACGTTGGTCCCACTCCGTAAGCTTCTAGGACCTTCCGGTACAATACCGAACAATCTGAAACAATTCCAAAATCCAAAAACTGTTTTCCTTTATATGAATCTTATTCTTCGGACCATTCCGGAACCTCTCGTGATGTCCTGGATCTCATCCGAGACTCCGAACAAAAACTCATAAACCAACTATCCATTCTATCCTAGCGTCAAGACACGTTAAGTGTGTGACCCTACGGGTTCGAGAATATGCAGACATGATCTTCTATCAATAATCAACAACGGGGTCTGGAAACCCATATTGACTCCCACATATTCATCGATGATCATATCGGATGAACCACGATGCCAGGATTCAATTAATCCCATATATATATTCCCTTCGTCACGCGATATTTTACTTGCCCGAGATTCGATCGTTGGCATCGACATACCTAGTTCAATCTCGTTCACAGCAAGTACTTTACTCGTTCTATAATCCGATATCACTTTGTGATTAACTCCTTAACCACTTGCTTGCAAGCGGTGTTGATATCGATTTTACCGAGTGGGACAGAAGTATATCTCTCCGACTTGGGAGGGACAAATCCCATCTCGATACATACAACCCAACAAGTACTTTCCGATCACCTAAGAGACACCTTTATGATCACCCTCTCATAGGATGACGTTTGATGACCTCAAAGCTTTCTTCCGATACCAGGGAGTTTCATTATCTCATGGTCTAAGGAATACAATATTTGACATAAGAAAAAGCTTCGCAAAGATGAACACGATGACACGATCTAATTGCTCTGCTTGATTTGGGTCTGTCCATCATATCATTCTCCCGATGACATGATCTCATTATTAATTGACAACTCATGTCTATGGTTAGGAAACCTTAACCATCATTAATCAATGAGCTAGTCCATAGAGGCGTACTAGGGACACGGTGTTGTTCATAAACCACACAAGTACCAAAGTTTCCGCTTAATACAATTCTAGCATGGAATATAAACTTTATCATGAACAAGAATTATAATAATAACATCTTTATTATTGCCTCTAGGGCATAATTCCAACAGATCTCAATATCGTATAGACGATCCTTCTGGCGCCGCGTTCCGGCAGCGCTCCCGCAGTCGGTCACACGTTCAGTACTCGATGAAGACCTTCCTATCCCTTGTTTCAGCAGGCAGCGGAGGTTGTAGATCTCTCTTCGCGATTCCGGCAGCACGACGGCGTGGTGTCGGAGGTAGAGGGGAAATCCCGCAGGGCTTCGCCTAAGCGGAACGGGTATGCTGGAGTAGAAGAGATGCCTTGGCGATCTAGGGATTAGAGGGCCAAGGGGGTGGGGTGGCCGGTGGCTAGGGCTAGGGCTTTTCCCTAGTCGGCGAATTGGGAGGAGATCCCTAAGAGGCAGCGACTTAAGAGGTGGTGGTGTGTCACATCCCAAGATTTTCCAAATCTTGTAATGTGAAAAATAAAATAACAAAATAAATTTTTGTTGAAAATCAGGGTGAAAAGAAACTTTTGTTTCTAAAAGGAGACTTAAAATCCCATCTTGAACAAACTTTGGTAGAAGTTTGAATTCAACAAAAATCCAAATCAAGGGAAATGCATTCCTCAATGAATGTATCTGGAAATTTGAACATTTGGAAAGAAATCCAAAACCCTAAACCCTAATGGAAGGAAATCATTTTCCAAAGTATCTCCAAATCTATGGATTTGATCCATACCAAGTTGATCAACAAATTTTCACAAAGGATCAAGAAAGACCTTAGAAATTGGTTTCACTTAGTTTGGAACCTTAGACAAAATCTTGTGGATACAATAAGAGAAGGAAATTGAATTTCCAAAGCCAATAAAGCCCTTACCAAAAGCCACACCAATTGGTGATCAAGAAATCCTAAAGGGATTAAAAAGATAAACCTTTGATAAAGGAAAAATAAATTGTTTTGAAAATACAAATTTAGATCTTTTAATAAAAAGACTTTGGTTTCAAATGAAAAGATAAGCCAAATTAATTTTGGCCAAACTTTTGAAATAAAATATTTTGTTTTGATAAAATGAGTAAAGGTTTATTTAAATAAAATAAAGGATTTAAATATCCAATTTTATTTAAGTAAAAGCTTTTCCCATTTTAAATGAACACCAAGTATTTTATTACTACTTTGAAATCTTTTATTAAAAGGTTTTGCTTTGATTAAAATGAGTAAAGAATTATTTAAATAAAATAATAAGGATTTAAATATCCAATTTTATTTAAGTAAAGGCTTTCCCTTTTTTATTAAAACACCAAAACTTATTCATATATTTAAATAAGTTTCCAAGTATTCTTTATTTATCAAATTAAACCTTCTGGTTTGGTTTTGAAAGTAATTGGATTTCAAATGGAAATTTTATTTAAATAAATCAAACACTATTAATAAACTAAAGATCCATTTTATTTAATTATTAAATGGATCCTAAAAATAAATAAAAATAATATTTCATTTTGAGATTTGGATTATGTTGTCAAACAGAACCAAATTCAAATGAAAAGTTTGCTGTTTGATTTGATTTGAGTGTTGTTTGAATTGTTTGAATATTTGTTTGAAATTGAAAACAGAAAAAGAAATAGAAAAAGGAAAAAGAGAGCAGACAGAAAAAAAAAATAAGAAAACAGAACAGCAGCCCACTAAGGCCCAACAAATCCAGACCCCAAGACTTCAAGGAATCTCTTCTCACTAAGAAATCTACCCACACAGAGACAGACAACCGGGACCCACTTCTCCCTCTCCCTCTCTCGCTGACGAGACGACCCCACCTCCACTTATTTCCTCCCCGAACCGTTTTTCTGCACCGAGAAAGAAACCCACTGAGACACCGACTGGTGGACCCCGTTCCTTCTCTTTTTCCCACTGACGCGTCGGTCCCACTTCTCTAGCCATCGTCTTCCCCGCGACTTCTTCTCCCCCAGACGACGCTGCCGTTTCTGCCCGTTGAAAGCTCGCATCAATTCGCGTAAACGTTGCGTTAATCCCTCGCCGCGACGATGCCTATTTAAACGCCTTCCTCTCCTCTGTCATTTCCCACAGACATCGCCTCCCCTCTGCCCCTAGGCTGCCTCCATTTCTCTCTGTACCGCCGCAGCTCCGACCACCGTCTCCGAGCAATTCCGGCGAAACCAGACCTCCCCTTGCCTCATTGACCACGCACGCATACTCCACGCATCCAGACGCATCTGTCCGTGCCCTCCGTTCAGACGCGGGTGCCCTGTAAGCTCGACTTCGACGACGACCACCGTCGCCACCGTCTGCCTCGTCTCCGTCAAGTTTCTCCGGTAGGTACAGACCACCCCGAGCCCTCTCGTTTACGCTCACAGCTTCGACATGATCTCCTGCATCTAACCCAGACCTCCGTTTGTCCTCTCGTGGTCCACAGCACCGTCTTCGACAAGCTCGACTCGCCGCCGCCATCTGCTTCCTCTCCGACGAGCCCCACCGGTAAGACCAGACCGTCCCTTCACTCCTTGTTCACGCACACGACCTTGCCTTGGACCCGCGCATCTAACTGTGCCTTCCTTTCGCTTCGGAGTGAATCACAGCGACGTCCACGACGACAAGCCGAGAGCACCGCCGCCCGCAGCAACTCCGATGAGAGATTCCACCTAACCCAGAGCGCCCCTCGTCGAACCGTCAGTACGTAGAGCTTCACCGCAACCTCCTGAGCACGGTGAGCAACTTCTCTCTCTCCCTCACCCCCTGTAGCATCGCCTCCGTCATCGACCGACGACTCCGCCGCCGCTATCCACCGCAGCGCCGCCCACTTTAGGTCGAGCCTGCCACAGCCGTTCGATCCAGATCCACCGGACACGATTAGATCACTTAACGCGAAGAGGTATGTCCTCTGGACCGCACGATCTAACTTAGATCCAACGCTCCACAGCGACTGATCCGACCGAACCGGTACCGACGAATAGAATTACGCCGCGTGTCACCTATCTGTTTAAAAACAGAATTAGAAAACAGAAACTTTTGCAAACTTCAAACCTTTGTATCTTTGGATCCACACGTCCAAATTTTACAAATTTGATGTCGTTGGAATCAGCAAGACAAGCTCTAACCAACCCTGGCCTTAGTTTAGCAAATAGTATCTGTTAACTTGTTTAACTTTGCAGATTCTTTTGTATGCTTGCTAACATTAGAGAAATCATTTAAAAATGATATTTAGGTTAAAACCTTTGCAATTTAGTTTGTTGTGACCTTGCTAACCATAGGAACCAACCCATAGTTTGGGAAAGTGATTTTGGAAAAAATAGAATGGATTAATTAGTTTAGTCCATTTCTAGCTAACTAAAACTATTTGTTTTGTTTATGAAAATGCTTTCATAAAGAAAACCTTGAGAAAATGTTTGGACCAAACCTACTGACCCAAAACACCAAGTTTTGCAATAGCAACTCATTTGGTGAACCCTATAGACACAACCCCTAGTAGACATATCTCTTCACCACAGAAACAGACCTACTAGGTGCCCTGATGTGGAAGTGGTCTTTGAGGTGAAACCTTTTGCTAACAACTTTGCCACTTTGGTAAATGACCAATTTGGATCTTACAAAGTTTAGGAATCTAATAGAAACCCTTTTGCAAATGACTTTGCCATTCTGGTAAATGACCAATTTGGAACTTACAAAGTTTAGAAGCCTAGTGAGGACCATCCCTACATTAGAACCAACCTTTGCATGCCTATGCATAACTTTGCCACTTTACAAAAATGACCATTAGGTGTACCCAAATGTCTATGACCCACTAGGAACCACTTTTGCAAACAAAGCAAAGCTTGGCATGCTTGCATGCATTTCTTTGACTTTGTTATTTTATGTGTTGATTTGCTTGATTGGTAGATTGAGTTTGTGCCTTGCTTGATTGATTGTAGTGACTTGAAGAGTGTGAGTGTTGCAAGGACAAGGAGTGAACTTATACCCTCTACCAAAAGGCAAGTGATGCTTCATATCTTATGTCCTATTATTTTCACTATGCATTAGTGTTTTTGCTAAAGTAAAAACTTGCATGGTTTTTATTTTGCTAAGTATAGACCTTGCTATAGGAAATCTAGTAGATGAATCCTTAGTAGGATTTTCCTAAGTTAAGAATCCTATTACTACCAAGCTTAGCCTAGCTAATAGAAAACTTGGGTGGGATATATATTCATACTATGAAAATATTCTAAGTCTAAGGACTTGTTTTATTTAACAAAACAACTAAGTTAATGAATCACCTGGGTGGAATGGAAAGAATGGGATATGTTGAGTGGTTACACAAGGCCAGGTACTGGTGAACCTTGTGTATCTCACTTGTGGATGGCCACCAGAAACAAAGAGATTTGAGATGTCAAATGTTGAGAAACTTCAAGTGCAACCACTTGGCATTATGGGCTCTGCCATGATCTTAGGATCTGGAACTTAGTCTTTTGGACAGTGGGTGGTAGTGATTGATAGGTTGGAGCGTCCAATTGACTAAGGAAAGGCTACTGAAGGATCATTCTTGGGAAACCAAGACTTGTGGGAAAGTGCACCACCTCTGCAGTGTAAAAACCTAAGTACTTAGCCATGTCCTGGTAAAGGACAATTTGAGCATCAAGACATGGAAGCAATCAAGAATCTCATCATTCCAATTTCTAAAATTAAAACTTGTGGGTGAACAAGGGTTGTGTGAAATTCTTCAATCTTTGATGGAGAGATGGCTTGGTACAAGGATCTCAAAATCTTAGATTGGGAAATTGTTTTTGCCAAGTAAATCTTCAGTCTTTGATTGATAGATGCCCTGAGTGGATCTTCATTCTATGATTGCTAGATGCCTTGGAATTTGTTTTGCCAAACAAAACTTATTTTCAAATGATAGGAAAATCTATTTTGAGCAATGCAAAGCCTCAACTCCACTTAGCCAAAATGCATATAGATGATAGACCCACTATACTACCAAAGTATCACTTGCCAATACAATTCAAATGTATTGACCCTTGTGGCTGTAACTTATTATGTTGCAGGTTTGATTGTTTTAGTGAAGATTGATTGATTAGGATTACAAAGTCTACAACCAACATCTGCATGTGGCACTTTGAAGATGAAGGACCCATGACTATAGATATTCCGCTGCAATGTAATGTAAATAGCCAATGAGCTATGTTTGATGTAATAAAACATTTTATTCCTGGTTATAAAGTTGTATTATGACCTTTGTTTCTTGATATTACATCTGAATGGATGCTAGCTATTGATCCAGGGACTAGCATTGTAAACACAGGACTCAATCTTATTAAAGGTTGGGGACGCTACAGAATGGTATCAGAGCATTGTGTTGCCTGTAGGATTTGTAACCCTAGGATTGGACAAAAACCCTTAGACAATAGGAGTTGTCTTACTACAAAACTTATTTACAAAAACAATCTTGTAAACTCTTTCCTCAACCATTTTGATTTCAACTCTACTTCTCTTCTATTTCAAACTTGATGGAAAGCCTACCCCATGACCAAAGACTACACCATGTACAAAGGACTTCTTCAACTTCATCAACTCTAATGACTTCAACTTCTTCAACATCTTCAACATGTACACCAAGGACTTCAACTTGGATGTCACTAAAGAATACAAGTCTTGAGTAACATTTCACTTGAAGATTAGGGAAACACAACTTAGAAGAAGCCATCACCACCTTTGAAGATTTGTGACCAAAAATTCTCCAAGGATACAATGATCTCATTCAAGAAGAATCAACCGAGAAGGATGGAAAGATCACAAGTGAACCATGTAGATGGACCACCATATTTTAGTTAAGTCAAACCCACCAACTTATGTGGTGTAACAAAAAAATATTTTGTTGCCTAAGTATGTGCTTGAAACTGTTGTTGAGTGGAGTGTTTGTTTGTGATTGCATGCACATTGCTTGTGTTAATTGTGATGTGTGTGATTAGGATTGATTTCCTTAGAAATCTTTTGTCTATGCTAACCCCAATCCAACCCAAACAGATGACTTCTCCAAGAAACTCCGACATCAAGGATGGTGACAACAACAACCAAGAGGTCAACATGAGAGAACTCATAGCAACCCAACACCAATTGAGCCAACTAACAGCTCAGTTCATAGCCAACAATAGTGATAAAGACCCTACCTTGCAAAAGTTTTTGGAAGAACAATCCCAATCGATGCTTAAGGTGACTAATCAAATGATCAGCATGGAAGAAAACTATCCCAAAAGAGTGTATGACAACAAGGATGACAAGAACATTATGCTAGATGGAGCACCAGCTTGCAATATTTGTGGAGACAAGGATCATACTTCCAAGGAGCATGAAGATCAATGCCCCAATTGTGAAGAAGAACATCCAGTTGGCCAATGCCCCACATCTCAAGTTACTTGTTACCTTTGTGAAGGAAACGACCATGTACCTATCCAATGCCCGTCTATGCCATTGTTGAACAAAAGAAACAAGAAGGATCCAAGTACGCCAAGAATGATGATGACAAAGGAAAAGGACCACTTATACCTCCAAACAAGACAACCCAATTCAAAGGATCAAAGAAGGCCAAGAAACCAAAGCAAGACATGAGCCTTGTGCAATGTATAAATGTAAGGAAATGGGACACAACCCCGGTGGATGCCCAGAGTCCATAAAGAATAAAAGGATGGACCAAGTAGTGTGCAACAACGCAAAGAGCTAGGCCATTATGTAGCAGTTTGTCCACAAGAGCAACGTAAAGAACTCCAAGATATCCACTGTTTCAATTGCAAGGAACCAGGATACTATGCAAGCAATTGTCCAGAAAAGATGAAGAACAAGATGAACAAGCCAAAGGAGAAACCCAGCCTTAGCCCATGAGTCAAGTGGGAAAACAAGGGCACTATGCAGAAGTTTTCCAAGAAGAAGTTCTCCAAGATTCCAAGCAAGCCAAGATGTAGTTAGTTGGAAAATTTTTAAGAGTGGTAGTACCTTAGCTGTTTGAGTCAATTTGTAACCCTAGCCTCCCCAAATCTCGGGACGGGATTTCTTTTAAGGGTGGTAGCCTGTCACATCCCAAGATTTTCCAAATCTTGTAATGTGAAAAATAAAATAACAAAATAAATTTTTGTTGAAAATCAGGGTGAAAAGAAACTTTTGTTTCTAAAAGGAGACTTAAAATCCCATCTTGAACAAACTTTGGTAGAAGTTTGAATTCAACAAAAATCCAAATCAAGGGAAATGCATTCCTCAATGAATGTATCTGGAAATTTGAACATTTGGAAAGAAATCCAAAACCCTAAACCCTAATGGAAGGAAATCATTTTCCAAAGTATCTCCAAATCTATGGATTTGATCCATACCAAGTTGATCAACAAATTTTCACAAAGGATCAAGAAAGACCTTAGAAATTGGTTTCACTTAGTTTGGAACCTTAGACAAAATCTTGTGGATACAATAAGAGAAGGAAATTGAATTTCCAAAGCCAATAAAGCCCTTACCAAAAGCCACACCAATTGGTGATCAAGAAATCCTAAAGGGATTAAAAAGATAAACCTTTGATAAAGGAAAAATAAATTGTTTTGAAAATACAAATTTAGATCTTTTAATAAAAAGACTTTGGTTTCAAATGAAAAGATAAGCCAAATTAATTTTGGCCAAACTTTTGAAATAAAATATTTTGTTTTGATAAAATGAGTAAAGGTTTATTTAAATAAAATAAAGGATTTAAATATCCAATTTTATTTAAGTAAAAGCTTTTCCCATTTTAAATGAACACCAAGTATTTTACTACTTTGAAATCTTTTATTAAAAGGTTTTGCTTTGATTAAAATGAGTAAAGAATTATTTAAATAAAATAATAAGGATTTAAATATCCAATTTTATTTAAGTAAAGGCTTTCCCTTTTTTATTAAAACACCAAAACTTATTCATATATTTAAATAAGTTTCCAAGTATTCTTTATTTATCAAATTAAACCTTCTGGTTTGGTTTTGAAAGTAATTGGATTTCAAATGGAAATTTTATTTAAATAAATCAAACACTATTAATAAACTAAAGATCCATTTTATTTAATTATTAAATGGATCCTAAAATAAATAAAATAATATTTCATTTTGAGATTTGGATTATGTTGTCAAACAGAACCAAATTCAAATGAAAAGTTTTGTTGATTTGATTTGAGTGTTGTTTGAATTGTTTGAATATTTGTTTGAAATTGAAAACAGAAAAGAAATAGAAAAGGAAAAGAGAGCGTACAAAAAAAAATAAGAAAAGCAGCAATGACCACTAAGGCCCAACAAACCAGTACCCCCTTCAGAAGGAATCTCTTCTCACTAAGAAATCTACCCACCCAGAGACAGACAACCGGGACCCACTTCTCCCTCTCCCTCTCTCGCTGACGAGACGACCCCCCCTCCACTTATTTCCTCCCGAACCGTTTTTACTGCAGAAAGAAACCCCGAGACACCGATTGGTGGACCCGTTCCTTCTCTTTTTCCCAATCGACGTCGGTCCCACTTCTCTAGCCATCGCCTTCCCGCGACTTCTTCTCCCCAGACGACGCTGCCATTTCGCCCGTTGAAATCTCGCATCAATTAGCGTAACGTTGCGTTAATCCCGCATGACGATGCCTATTTAAACGCCTTCCTCTCCTCTGTCATTTCCCCAGACACGCCGCCTCCCCTCGCCCCTAGGCTGCCTCCATTTCTCTGTACACCGACCACCGCCTCCGAGCAATTCCGCGAAACCAGACCTCCTTGCCTCATTGACCACGCACGCATACTCCACGCATCCAGACGCATCTGTCCGTGCCCTCCGTTCAGACGCGGGTGCCCTGTAAGCTCGACTTCGACGACGACCACCGTCGCCACCGTCTGCCTCGTCTCCGTCAAGTTTCTCCGGTGTACAGACCACCCGAGCCCTCGTTTACGCCAGCCTTCGACATGATCTCCCGCATCTAACCTGGACCTCCGTTTGTCCTCTCGTGGTCCCAAAGACCGTCTTGACAAGCTCGACTCGCCGCCATCCGCTTCCTCTCCGACGAGCCCCACGGTAAGACCAGACCGTCCCTTCACTCCTTGTTCACGCACGACCTTGCCTTGGACCGCGCATCTAATCATGCCTTCCTTTTCGGAGTGAATCACGGACGTCCACGACGACAAGCCGAGAGCACCGCCGCCAAGCAACTCCGATGAGAGATTCCACCTAACCCAGGCGCCCTCGTCAACCGTCAAGACGAGCTTCACCGCAACCTCCTGAGCACGGTGAGCAACTTCTCTCTCTCCCTCACCCCCTGTAGCATCGCCTCCGTCATCGACCGACGACTCCGCCGCCGCTATCCACCGCAGCGCCGCCCACTTTAGGTCGAGCCTGCCACAGCCGTTCGATCCAGATCCACCGGACACGATTAGATCACTTAACGCGAAGAGGTATGTCCTCTGGACCGCACGATCTAACTTAGATCCAACGCTCCACAGCGACTGATCCGACCGAACCGGTACCGACGAATAGAATTACGCCGCGTGTCACCTATCTGTTTAAAAACAGAATTAGAAAACAGAAACTTTTGCAAACTTCAAACCTTTGTATCTTTGGATCCACACGTCCAAATTTTACAAATTTGATGTCGTTGGAATCAGCAAGACAAGCTCTAACCAACCCTGGCCTTAGTTTAGCAAATAGTATCTGTTAACTTGTTTAACTTTGCAGATTCTTTTGTATGCTTGCTAACATTAGAGAAATCATTTAAAAATGATATTTAGGTTAAAACCTTTGCAATTTAGTTTGTTGTGACCTTGCTAACCATAGGAACCAACCCATAGTTTGGGAAAGTGATTTTGGAAAAAATAGAATGGATTAATTAGTTTAGTCCATTTCTAGCTAACTAAAACTATTTGTTTTGTTTATGAAAATGCTTTCATAAAGAAAACCTTGAGAAAATGTTTGGACCAAACCTACTGACCCAAAACACCAAGTTTTGCAATAGCAACTCATTTGGTGAACCCTATAGACTAAAACCCTAGTAGACATATTTCTTCACCACATAAAAAGACCAAATAGGTGCCTTGTTTTGGAATTGGTCTTTGAGGTGAAACCTTTTGCTAACAACTTTGCCACTTTGGTAAATGACCAATTTGGATCTTACAAAGTTTAGGAATCTAATAGAAACCCTTTTGCAAATGACTTTGCCATTCTGGTAAATGACCAATTTGGAACTTACAAAGTTTAGAAGCCTAGTGAGGACCATCCCTACATTAGAACCAACCTTTGCATGCCTATGCATAACTTTGCCACTTTACAAAAATGACCATTAGGTGTACCCAAATGTCTATGACCCACTAGGAACCACTTTTGCAAACAAAGCAAAGCTTGGCATGCTTGCATGCATTTCTTTGACTTTGTTATTTTATGTGTGTTGATTTGCTTGATTGGTAGATTGAGTTTGTGCCTTGCTTGATTGATTGTAGTGACTTGAAGAGTGTGAGTGTTGCAAGGACAAGGAGTGAACTTATACCCTCTACCAAAAAGGCAAGTGATGCTTCATATCTTATGTCCTATTATTTTCACTATGCATTAGTGTTTTTGCTAAAGTAAAAACTTGCATGGTTTTTATTTTGCTAAGTATAGACCTTGCTATAGGAAATCTAGTAGATGAATCCTTAGTAGGATTTTCCTAAGTTAAGAATCCTATTACTACCAAGCTTAGCCTAGCTAATAGAAAACTTGGGTGGGATATATATTCATACTATGAAAAATATTCTAAGTCTAAGGACTTGTTTTTATTTAACAAAACAACTAAGTTAATGAATCACCTGGGTGGAATGGAAAGAATGGGATATGTTGAGTGGTTACACAAGGCCAGGGGTACTGGTGAACCTTGTGTATCTCACTTGTGGATGGCCACCCAGGAAACAAAGAGATTTGAGATGTCAAATGTTGAGAAACTTCAAGTGCAACCACTTGGCATTATGGGCTCTGCCATGATCTTAGGATGCTGGAACTTAGTCTTTTGGACAGTGGGTGGTAGTGATTGATAGGTTGGAGCGCGTCCAATTGACTAAGGAAAGGCTACTGAAGGATCATTCTTGGGAAACCAAGACTTGTGGGGAAAGTGCACCACCTCTGCAGAGTGTAAAAACCTAAGTACTTAGCCATGTCCCTGGTAAAGGACAATTTGAGCATCAAGACATGGAAGCAATCAAGAATCTCATCATTCCAATTTCTAAAATTAAAACTTGTGGGTGAACAAGGGTTGTGTGAAATTCTTCAATCTTTGATGGAGAGATGGCTTGGTACAAGGATCTCAAAATCTTAGATTGGGAAATTGTTTTTGCCAAGTAAATCTTCAGTCTTTGATTGATAGATGCCCTGAGTGGATCTTCAGTCTTTGATTGCTAGATGCCTTGGAGTTTGTTTTTGCCAAACAAAACTTATTTTCAAATGATAGGGAAAAATCTATTTTGAGCAATGCAAAGCCTCAACTCCACTTAGCCAAAATGCATATAGATGATAGACTCCACTATACTACCAAAGTATCACTTGCCAATACAATTCAAATGTATTGACCCTGGTGGCTGTAACTTATTATGTTGCAGGTTTGATTGTTTTAGTGAAGATTGATTGATTAGGATTACAAAGTCTACAACCAACATCTGCCTGTGGCACTTTGAAGATGAAGGACCCATGACTATAGATATTCCGCTGCAATGTAATGTAAATAGCCAATGAGCTATGTTTGATGTAATAAAACATTTTATTCCTGGTTATAAAGTTGTATTATGACCTTTGTTTCTTGATATTACATCTGAACTGTGGATGCTAGCTATTGATCCAGGGACTAGCATTGTAAACACAGGGGACTCAATCTTATTAAAGGTTGGGGACGCTACAGAATGGTATCAGAGCATTGTGTTGCCTGTAGGATTTGTAACCCTAGGATTGGACAAAAACCCTTAGACAATAGGAGTTGTCTTACTACAAAACTTATTTACAAAAACAATCTTGTAAACTCTTTCCTCAACCATTTTGATTTCAACTCTACTTCTCTTCTATTTCAAACTTGATGGAAAGCCTACCCCATGACCAAAGACTACACCATGTACAAAGGACTTCTTCAACTTCATCAACTCTAATGACTTCAACTTCTTCAACATCTTCAACATGTACACCAAGGACTTCAACTTGGATGTCACTAAAGAATACAAGTCTTGAGTAACATTTCACTTGAAGATTAGGGAAACACAACTTAGAAGAAGCCATCACCACCTTTGAAGATTTGTGACCAAAAAATTCTCCAAGGATACAATGATCTCATTCAAGAAGAATCAACCGAGAAGGATGGAAAGATCACAAGTGAACCATGTAGATGGACCACCATATTTTAGTTAAGTCAAACCCACCAACTTATGTGGTGTAACAAAAAAATATTTTGTTGCCTAAGTATGTGCTTGAAACTGTTGTTGAGTGGAGTGTTTGTTTGTGATTGCATGCACATTGCTTGTGTTAATTGTGATGTGTGTGATTAGGATTGATTTCCTTAGAAATCTTTTGTCTATGCTAACCCCAATCCAACCCAAACAGATGACTTCTCCAAGAAACTCCGACATCAAGGATGGTGACAACAACAACAACCAAGAGGTCAACATGAGAGAACTCATAGCAACCCAACACCAATTGAGCCAACTAACAGCTCAGTTCATAGCCAACAATAGTGATAAAGACCCTACCTTGCAAAAGTTTTTGGAAGAACAATCCCAACTGATGCTTAAGGTGACTAATCAAATGATCAGCATGGAAGAAAACTATCCCAAAAGAGTGTATGACAACAAGGATGACAAGAACATTATGCTAGATGGAGCACCAGCTTGCAATATTTGTGGAGACAAGGATCATACTTCCAAGGAGCATGAAGATCAATGCCCCAATTGTGAAGAAGAACATCCAGTTGGCCAATGCCCCACATCTCAAGTTACTTGTTACCTTTGTGAAGGAAACGACCATGTACCTATCCAATGCCCCGTCTATGCCATTGTTGAACAAAAGAAACAAGAAGGATCCAAGTACGCCAAGAATGATGATGACAAAGGAAAAGGACCACTTATACCTCCAAACAAGACAACCCAATTCAAAGGATCAAAGAAGGCCAAGAAACCAAAGCAAGACATGAGCCTTGTGCAATGTCGTAAATGTAAGGAAATGGGACACAACCCCAGTGGATGCCCAGAGTCCATAAAGAATAAAAGGATGGACCAAGTAGTGTGCAACAACTGCAAAGAGCTAGGCCATTATGTAGCAGTTTGTCCACAAGAGCAACGTAAAGAACTCCAAGATATCCACTGTTTCAATTGCAAGGAACCAGGACACTATGCAAGCAATTGTCCAGAAAAGATGAAGAACAAGATGAACAAGCCAAAGGAGAAACCCAGCCTTAGCCCATGAGTCAAGTGGGAAAACAAGGGCACTATGCAGAAGTTTTCCAAGAAGAAGTTCTCCAAGATTCCAAGCAAGCCAAGATGTAGTTAGTTGGAAAATTTTTAAGAGTGGTAGTACCTTAGCTGTTTGAGTCAATTTGTAACCCTAGCCTCCCCAAATCTCGGGACGGGATTTCTTTTAAGGGTGGTAGCCTGTCACATCCCAAGATTTTCCAAATCTTGTAATGTGAAAAATAAAATAACAAAATAAATTTTTGTTGAAAATCAGGGTGAAAAGAAACTTTTGTTTCTAAAAGGAGACTTAAAATCCCATCTTGAACAAACTTTGGTAGAAGTTTGAATTCAACAAAAAATCCAAATCAAGGGAAATGCATTCCTCAATGAATGTATCTGGAAATTTGAACATTTGGAAAGAAATCCAAAACCCTAAACCCTAATGGAAGGAAATCATTTTCCAAAGTATCTCCAAATCTATGGATTTGATCCATACCAAGTTGATCAACAAATTTTCACAAAGGATCAAGAAAGACCTTAGAAATTGGTTTCACTTAGTTTGGAACCTTAGACAAAATCTTGTGGATACAATAAGAGAAGGAAATTGAATTTCCAAAGCCAATAAAGCCCTTACCAAAAGCCACACCAATTGGTGATCAAGAAATCCTAAAGGGATTAAAAAGATAAACCTTTGATAAAGGAAAAATAAATTGTTTTGAAAATACAAATTTAGATCTTTTAATAAAAAGACTTTGGTTTCAAATGAAAAGATAAGCCAAATTAATTTTGGCCAAACTTTTGAAATAAAATATTTTGTTTTGATAAAATGAGTAAAGGTTTATTTAAATAAAATAAAGGATTTAAATATCCAATTTTATTTAAGTAAAAGCTTTTCCCATTTTAAATGAACACCAAGTATTTTATTACTACTTTGAAATCTTTTATTAAAAGGTTTTGCTTTGATTAAAATGAGTAAAGAATTATTTAAATAAAATAATAAGGATTTAAATATCCAATTTTATTTAAGTAAAGGCTTTCCCATTTTTATTAAAACACCAAAACTTATTCATTTATTTAAATAAGTTTCCAAGTATTCTTTATTTATCAAATTAAACCTTCTGGTTTGGTTTTGAAAGTAATTGGATTTCAAATGGAAATTTTATTTAAATAAATCAAACACTATTAATAAACTAAAGATCCATTTTATTTAATTATTAAATGGATCCTAAAAATAAATAAAAATAATATTTCATTTTGAGATTTGGATTATGTTGTCAAACAGAACCAAATTCAAATGAAAAGTTTGCTGTTTGATTTGATTTGAGTGTTGTTTGAATTGTTTGAATATTTGTTTGAAATTGAAAACAGAAAAAGAAATAGAAAAAGGAAAAAGAGAGCCGACAAAAAAAAAATAAGAAAACAGGCAATGACCCACTAAGGCCCAACAGTCCAGCAGTACCAAGACTTCAAGGAATCTCTTCTCACTAAGAAATCTACCCACACAGAGACAGACAACCGGGACCCACTTCTCCCTCTCCCTCTCTCGCTGACGAGACGACCCCACCTCCACTTATTTCCTCCCCGAACCGTTTTTCTGCACCGAGAAAGAAACCCACTGAGACACCGACTGGTGGACCCCGTTCCTTCTCTTTTTCCCACTGACGCGTCGGTCCCACTTCTCTAGCCATCGTCTTCCCCGCGACTTCTTCTCCCCAAGCACGACGCTGCCGTTTACGTTGAAAGCTCGCATCAATTCGCGTAACGTTGCGTTAATCCTCGCATGACGATGCCTATTTAAACGCCTTCCTCTCCTCTGTCATTTCCCATGACACGCCTCCCCTCGCCCCTAGGCTGCCTCCATTTCTCTCTGCCGCTTGCAGCTCCGACCACCGTCTCCGAGCAATTCCGGCGAAACCAGACCTCCCCTTGCCTCATTGACCACGCACGCATACTCCACGCATCCAGACGCATCTGTCTGTGCCCTCCGTTCAGACGCGGGTGCCCTGTAAGCTCGACTTCGACGACGACCACCGTCGCCACCGTCTGCCTCGTCTCCGTCAAGTTTCTCCGGTAGGTACAGACCACCCCGAGCCCTCTCGTTTACGCTCACAGCTTTGACATGATCTCCTGCATCTAACCCAGACCTCTGTTTGTCCTCTCGTGGTCCACAGCACCGTCTTCGACAAGCTCGACTCGCCGCCGCCATCTGCTTCCTCTCCGACGAGCCCCACCGGTAAGACCAGACCGTCCCTTCACTCCTTGTTCACGCACACGACCTTGCCTTGGACCCGCGCATCTAACTGTGCCTTCCTTTCGCTTCGGAGTGAATCACAGCGACGTCCACGACGACAAGCCGAGAGCACCGCCGCCCGCAGCAACTCTGATGAGAGATTCCACCTAACCCAGAGCGCCCCTCGTCGAACCGTCAGTACGTAGAGCTTCACCGCAACCTCCTGAGCACGGTGAGCAACTTCTCTCTCTCCCTCACCCCCTGTAGCATCGCCTCCGTCATCGACCGACGACTCCGCCGCTATCCACCGCAGCGCCGCCCACTTTAGGTCGAGCCTGCCACAGCCGTTCGATCCAGATCCACCGGACACGATTAGATCACTTAACGCGAAGAGGTATGTCCTCTGGACCGCACGATCTAACTTAGATCCAACGCTCCACAGCGACTGATCCGACCGAACCGGTACCGACGAATAGAATTACGCCGCGTGTCACCTATCTGTTTAAAAACAGAATTAGAAAACAGAAACTTTTGCAAACTTCAAACCTTTGTATCTTTGGATCCACACGTCCAAATTTTACAAATTTGATGTCGTTGGAATCAGCAAGACAAGCTCTAACAAACCATGGCCTTAGTTTAGCAAATAGTATCTGTTAACTTGTTTAACTTTGCAGATTCTTTTGTATGCTTGCTAACATTAGAGAAATCATTTAAAAATGATATTTAGGTTAAAACCTTTGCAATTTAGTTTGTTGTGACCTTGCTAACCATAGGAACCAACCCATAGTTTGGGAAAGTGATTTTGGAAAAAATAGAATGGATTAATTAGTTTAGTCCATTTCTAGCTAACTAAAACTATTTGTTTTGTTTATGAAAATGCTTTCATAAAGAAAACCTTGAGAAAATGTTTGGACCAAACCTACTGACCCAAAACACCAAGTTTTGCAATAGCAACTCATTTGGTGAACCCTATAGACTAAAACCCTAGTAGACATATTTCTTCACCACATAAAAAGACCTAATAGGTGCCTTGTTTTGGAATTGGTCTTTGAGGTGAAACCTTTTGCTAACAACTTTGCCACTTTGGTAAATGACCAATTTGGATCTTACAAAGTTTAGGAATCTAATAGAAACCCTTTTGCAAATGACTTTGCCATTCTGGTAAATGACCAATTTGGAACTTACAAAGTTTAGAAGCCTAGTGAGGACCATCCCTACATTAGAACCAACCTTTGCATGCCTATGCATAACTTTGCCACTTTACAAAAATGACCATTAGGTGTACCCAAATGTCTATGACCCACTAGGAACCACTTTTGCAAACAAAGCAAAGCTTGGCATGCTTGCATGCATTTCTTTGACTTTGTTATTTTATGTGTGTTGATTTGCTTGATTGGTAGATTGAGTTTGTGCCTTGCTTGATTGATTGTAGTGACTTGAAGAGTGTGAGTGTTGCAAGGACAAGGAGTGAACTTATACCCTCTACCAAAAAGGCAAGTGATGCTTCATATCTTATGTCCTATTATTTTCACTATGCATTAGTGTTTTGCTAAAGTAAAACTTGCATGGTTTTTATTTTGCTAAGTATAGACCTTGCTATAGGAAATCTAGTAGATGAATCCTTAGTAGGATTTTCCTAAGTTAAGAATCCTATTACTACCAAGCTTAGCCTAGCTAATAGAAAACTTGGGTGGGATATATATTCATACTATGAAAAATATTCTAAGTCTAAGGACTTGTTTTTATTTAACAAAACAACTAAGTTAATGAATCACCTGGGTGGAATGGAAAGAATGGGATATGTTGAGTGGTTACACAAGGCCAGGGGTACTGGTGAACCTTGTGTATCTCACTTGTGGATGGCCACCCAGAAACAAAGAGATTTGAGATGTCAAATGTTGAGAAACTTCAAGTGCAACCACTTGGCATTATGGGCTCTGCCATGATCTTAGGATGCTGGAACTTAGTCTTTTGGACAGTGGGTGGTAGTGATTGATAGGTTGGAGCGCGTCCAATTGACTAAGGAAAGGCTACTGAAGGATCATTCTTGGGAAACCAAGACTTGTGGGGAAAGTGCACCACCTCTGCAGAGTGTAAAAACCTAAGTACTTAGCCATGTCCCAGTAAAGGACAATTTGAGCATCAAGACATGGAAGCAATCAAGAATCTCATCATTCCAATTTCTAAAATTAAAACTTGTGGGTGAACAAGGGTTGTGTGAAATTCTTCAATCTTTGATGGAGAGATGGCTTGGTACAAGGATCTCAAAATCTTAGATTGGGAAATTGTTTTTGCCAAGTAAATCTTCAGTCTTTGATTGATAGATGCCCTGAGTGGATCTTCAGTCTTTGATTGCTAGATGCCTTGGAATTTGTTTTTGCCAAACAAAACTTATTTTCAAATGATAGGGAAAAATCTATTTTGAGCAATGCAAAGCCTCAACTCCACTTAGCCAAAATGCATATAAATGATAGACTCCACTATACTACCAAAGTATCACTTGCCAATACAATTCAAATGTATTGACCCTGGTGGCTGTAACTTATTATGTTGCAGGTTTGATTATTTTAGTGAAGATTGATTGATTAGGATTACAAAGTCTACAACCAACATCTGCCTGTGGCACTTTGAAGATGAAGGACCCATGACTATAGATATTCCGCTGCAATGTAATGTAAATAGCCAATGAGCTATGTTTGATGTAATAAAACATTTTATTCCTGGTTATAAAGTTGTATTATGACCTTTGTTTCTTGATATTACATCTGAACTGTGGATGCTAGCTATTGATCCAGGGACTAGCATTAAACACAGGGGACTCAATCTTATTAAAGGTTGGGGACGCTACATGGTGCCAAGCTAGGGTTTGTTCTGAGGGGTAGGGGGCGCCCTACCCCTCCTTTTATAGGTGGGAGAGGCGGTTGGGGGAGGGGAGTCCTTCCCCAACTTCTCGTCTAGTTCGGCGGCATGGGAGAGGGAGGAATCCTCCCTTAGGTAGGATTCCTTCCCTCCCTCCACTTGGCAACCAATGTTGGCATTTGACTTTTTCAAACTGGCATTTGACTTTCAAACTAGAGTTGTATTTCTCTCTTCCAAGTTACCTAGGACATGATGCAACCATTCCACTTTTTCATGACACATCCATGTACCATTCCCACTCCGAATCAGTGGACCTTCTAGACCCTTATAGAACATTCCGGTGAAAACACTAAAACCATTCACGAACTCCGGAATTGGACTTTCCTTATATGAATCTTATTCTCCAGACCATTCTGGATCTCCTCGTGATATCCCGGATCCAATCCGAGACTCTGAACAACATTTGGTCTTCTTGCTCACATTCCATATCTACTAAACAACATCAAATCCTTAAGTGTGTCTCCCTATGGTTCGTGAATTATGCAGACATGATCGAGACTCTTCTCCGATCAATAACCAATAGAGGAATCTAGAAATTCATATGGCTCCCACATATTTCTACGATTACTTCGTGATCGAATGAACCATTTACATACGATACCAATTTCCCTTTGTCTCGCGATACTTTACTTATCCGAGGTTTGATCGTCGGTATCTCTGCATACCTAGTTCAACCTCGGTACTGATAAGTACTCTTTACTCATTCCTATGATATGTGATCCCTTGTGAGCCAGTCACATGCTTGCAAGCTAATTGGATGACATTCTACCGAGAGGGCCTGTAACATCCCAGCATTAGAGCTTAGAAATAAGCTGAACCCAGATGTGTGCATTGCATTCATGCATATAAAATCCGAATTTTTTTGCGGTTTTGAACAGCAAAACTTTCCAAAGTGATTGAAGCTTCTCTCAACTTGATGGAATTGAAGTAGATCATCAAGTTGACTGCGATAAGTTTCAATATGACCTTTGTTAAAACCTTATTTTGGGTAAAGGATATTTGATCTAAGGGTAGATCAAATGTAATAAAATTAGACCATAATACATTGCTTAATGATTAATATTTGATCCTTAAGTGATCATTCCATAGTATTCATTACAACAACCCATAAATACCAAGCTATGAATATAACTTAAGTAATAAGAGTGTAATAACTAAATCTTGATATATCTTAATCTCATCCACTTATACCATGAGTATCATGGTAATACCTAACCTTAACTCTTTAGTGAGATTGAGTAGGAAAGAAACTAAGTCAAGATCATTCACCATATATCTTTCTTTCCATATCAATCCTTATCATCTCTATTGAATCTTATTCTAAAATATGTTGTTCATCAATGTTGAATAATCAACTAATGAATCACCAATTCTTAACCTATCAAATCTTGATCTATCAACTCTTATTCTTATCATATCATTCACTTAAAATCCTTTAGAGAAGGAGGTAAGAAGAGATCAGTGGCAATGCTAGTTTTAGATATCATCTATAGGATGGGAGTGTTGGAAGATAATAAGATCAATGTGATAACTGATGGAGTTAACTCACTCCTGAAATGATAGAAGAGTTATTTGGAATATATAATTATATGGTAATAAGGAAGATTACAAGGATGAATCCTGAAGATAGTTACCAGGAGTAATCTTATTGGATCAAGTAGGTATAGTCAATGAATAATATCTCTTAGTCCAATAGAGATAAACAGAAGATAATTATAATACAACTATAATGTTGTATGGATGAAAGCCTTGATTAGCCAACTAGAAACCTAAACCATAAAGGATCAAAGGATTATAATGATCATGCTTTAGTCACAAAGATTGAATGCTTATATCATGTATAAGTGACATTGGTGGATAGAACATGATTGAACCCTAGTATAGATATGTTATTCTAGGTTAGCCATGACAAGTCACCATGATATGATGTAAAGTTTATATATAAGATACTGGAGTTAAGTAGATATAAGACAGTATAATTAAGCTGAAGCTAGAGTAGCATGGAGTTATTGAAGTAGTATTATTCCTCTTAAAGGATAGTAAACTTTTGAGGAGAGTAGTTTGATATATACATCTACTAGAGTAATATTAGTGGTGGATGATTAAGTAAGTGTATGAATGGAGTTAGAAGTAACTACTTATTGGATTGGAGATTATCAGAAATAGAGTAGTTGATATAACCAAGTATGGATATGAGAAGATTATGAAAGCTTCAGTGTTAAGCTCATTGGATTTATAAATGGATTAGAAGAATAAAAGGTGGATAAGAATATTCTTGTGAAGTAAAGCTCATCATGTTAACACATGTTGATGGATAGGAAGAAGTAGTATATCTAGGAAAGGAATTCCTTAATTAGAAGTCCAGGATTGTGAATTATGGAAGATAGGAATTCTTGGTAAACACTAGACCCTAAATCTTTAACCAAACATAATATCCATTTCATCTGATTGATCTATCATCTTGTTTCCACAATGGTTTATAGGAATATTTTACTATAGCAAATCACTTAAGCACATCCTTATCATTTCCAATTATCATAACCATATGTGCTTAGGAGTTATCTTTATCAATTCTTTTCCATAAGATATTCCAGAGAATAACCTTACTATTTTAAAGGATGATATCATTAAAGATCACAAACATAAAAACAATATGTTTAGCCATTAAACTTTATTCACATCAACAAAGGAATATAAATATATTAAGTACCCTAAAACCTAAGATAAGCATTTACAATTCAAACCCTAACTCCTATGTTAGTTATAACAAAATATATACATTGCTATTTCCTAAATTTATGAGAATAATATTAACTATACTAATTACTCAAAACTTTATGTATCAAATAATAATGAAGGATCACTATACATCAAAGTTTCTTTAATATTATATGTTAACTAGAATTAAGTTTTATAAAAAATAAGGAAATATCCTAATATAAATCCATGGTTTATTATGGAGAGAAAATTCATCACAAAGCTTATTACAAAATATTAAAAGGATCTATATAAAGAAAATAAAGAAATATAACACTATATGATAAAAGCTCACAAAATGACTTTAAATACCATCCATTATTGATGCAACTATTTAACAAATAAATTCTATAAAGGAAATTTGAATCAAATGTATAATATACAAATCTGAAAGTAAAATACAAAACAGAATATAGAAAAAGAAAAGGAACAAGGAAAAAAACAAAGGGAATTGTTTCTGGCCCGTGGCCCATCTTCCCTCCTTATTTGTCGCCTGCTAGCAGCCGCAGCAACCCATCTGGCAAGATTTTCCATGGCCCAACTGGCCCAATTACACAACCCATACTATTTCGCAATTCCTTTTCCTTTCTTCCTCCTTATGACAGAGGCAGCGCCAGGGAAAGCAGCTCGGTGGACCTCCAGCGACCGCCCGATCGTCCGCCTCCGTCGAGATTCGCGCCGCCGCTGATCATCGTCTATAAAAAGCTCCGGCGCGGCCGTCAAGGAACCCTAGACCCCAATTCCCCCTCTTCCTCTCCAATTTTTAGCTCTGTCCGAAAACCTAGCCGCCGGAGTCGTTCGCCGTCGCCACTAGAGACCACCCTAGAACCAATCACGCGTGCTACAACCTTACCCATGGTGTGATGCATCTCCCAGGTGAAGGAATCGAGCTAGGAAGTCATAATCCTCCACATCGACTTTGTCTACCCGAAGACCGGTCGTCGTCGTCCACCTCGATTCAGGCCACGAATCTCTTCACCGAACCTTCCACGAGCTTCCTGGTGAGCTAATGAGCACTCTACTGTCCTATGTTTATTCGTTTTCTTCCAAAACCGAGCTACCACCACGTGTTGTTTTGCACCGCCGCCAGTCGCCGCCGTGCACTGCTCTCCGATGACCAAAAACGAGCGGCTCAGTGATACGTCCAAAACGTATCTACTTTCTCGAACACTTTGCTATTGTTTCTCCTCTAAACTTGTGTGATTTGTATACAACTAACATGGATTGACGTTGTTTTCAGCAGAATTACCTTGGTGTCTTGTTTTTGTGCAGAAAATGAACTATCAGGAAAAATCCCGGAAAATATGCCAAAAATTATATTTCACCAGAAGATCCACAGAGCCAGAAGGGGAGACATAGGGGATGCCTGGGGGGCCAGACCCACCCCAGGCGCGGGCCCACTGACCCCGCGCCTTGGGGAGGTTTGGCCACCCCAGGCAGCCCCTCGGCCTCCCTCTGCGCCTATAAGTTGCCTTTCGACATAAAAACCGAGCGGGGTTTGATAGTTTTCCAGAAAGAGTTCCGCTCCGCCGCTGCCACAAGAAACCAAGATTCGGATCCAAAAACTCCATTCTGGCACCCTACCGAGACGGGGAATTTGGAGAGGATCATCGCCATTTTCATCACCAACGCATCTCCATCAACCACCGATGTTTCCCTCATCCATGAGTGAGTAATCCCCCGGTGAAGGCTTGGGGATGGTAGGGATTGGATGAGTTCTATCATGTAATCGAATAAGATCTGTTAGGGCATAGTGCCTAATATCTCTATTAGTGCTATCTGACTTTGTTGCAACTTGTTGTGCTTAATGCTTGTCACTAGGTCCCGAGTGCCATGATCTCAGATCTGAACTTATTAGTGAATCATTATGATAGTATTGTTTATGATCTTTTCTGCAAGTTGTGTACACATATCATTGTCCGGATCCAAAGGCCCCAAAGTGACAATAATTGGGATAACCGGAGGGGATGGCTGTGGTGTGAGGATCACATGTGTTCATGGAGTGTTAATGCTTTGCTCGGGTGCTCTATTAAAAGGAGCACCTTAATTGCCAGTAGTTCCCTAGAGGCCCCGCTGCCACAGGCTGGCTGGACAAAAGATGTTGTGCAAGTTCTCGTTGCGAGAACGTATGACTATATTTGGAGCACATGCCTAGGATTGTTTAGTACTTGGATGCTTGTTATTATTTATCTGCAATGCCCTAGATCTTTAAGTTACATGTTTAGACTCATCCATGCAACGTCCGTCCATCCATACCTATGCCCACCGCACTCGAATCCTACTATTACTGTTACTATTACTATTGCTACCGTTTCACTGTTGTTGTTGCTATTGTTGTTGCTTTGCTGTTGCTACTACAACTATTGCTACTGATAAACTTCTGTGAGCAAGAACTATTTCCAGGTGCAGCTAAACTGACAACTCAGTTGTTAAGTCTTGCAAGTATTCTTTGGCTCCCCTTGTGTCGAATCAATAAATTGGGTAATACTACTCGCGAAGACTGTTGCGATCCCCTACACTTGTGGGTCATCAAGACTATTTTCTGGCGCCGTTGCCGAGGAGCATAGCTTTATTTGTAAGTTCACTTGGATCTATTATTGTTCACTGCTACTCCTTTCATCATGGGGAAGTCTCGTGATGTAAAAGTTCCCTATTTTACCATCCACTACAAGAAGAGGTACAGTCCTAAACACCTTTACTGCTCTTGATTCACCGTCTGTTATAATTAAGCTTGTTACACCACCAGCACATACTCATGCTACACACACTTCTACTACTGCTGAATCTGAAACTGCTTTTGATACTCATGATGTTACTTCTACTGTGCTTGATGCGAGTAGTTCACTAGGTCCTTTTCTAGATGCTACTATGGCTAGTCTAGGAAATACTAAAACTCCTAGTGAAGACACTGTTACACCTGTTAGCTCACCTGAGCCTAGTGAGAGTTATAATATTAATGATGGTTACATTGAGTTCACTGATGAATTTGTTGAAGAGTGCCGAAACACACATGGTGCTAGTGCTATTAAGAGTCTCCTTGCTAGACGTACTATTATGCCCAAGAAGTCCTATGATCCTAAGTTTTCCACCTCTCCCATAGATATTAAAGATAAATATTATGATTTCTCTCTTGATTTAGCTTATTTAGATATTGTTGAGAAAGAACCTTTTTGTGGTACTGAAAATGAGAGTGATGTGGCTCATATGAATGAGCTTTCTACTATAAGTGCTTTGTTCTCTGATGATTTTAAAATGTGCAAGTACTTTGTTGCTAAGATCTTCCCTTTTTCACTAAAAGGAGAAGCTAGGGCTTGGGCTAATAGATTACCTCCTGGTTCCATTGATAGCCCTGATTGCTTGATTGCTTCTTTCTTCCATAAATATTTTCCTCCCAGTGCTAGACATGCTGCTTTGCAGAGACTTTTTGATTTTAAACAGGAAGAAGAAGAGAAATTGCCAGAGTCATGGAAAAGATTTTGTTCCTTGATTCATGCATATCCTGGATGTCCATTACCTCAGAATGAGCTTCTTGATCTTTATTATAATGGACTAACTGATGATTCTAGGACCTACCTATATATCTTTGCTAATTGTGTTTTCAGGAAAAGGACTCCTACAAATGCTGAAGAATTAATGAATAAGATAAGCAAGAATTATGATGATTGGACTTCAACTGAGCTGAATACACCTGAGCCTATTACTCCTGAACCAGATGTTCCTGTACCAGTTCCAACACCAACAACAAAGAAGAGGGGAGTTATTGCATTAAATGATGAAGTGATGCGGGAAGCTAAAAACTGTCTAAAGGAGAAAGGTATTAGAGCTGAAGATGTGAAGAATCTACCTCCTATAGAAGAATTATGTAAGCCAATTCCCCACTCATCTACTATTAAGGTACACTCTCTCCAACACTTTGATGAAGGTGATATTCCCTATGGTAAGCCTCCTAATCAATGCTAAGAGGAACTTGACATTTTTATTGTTAAACAAGGTCACTTTAATAAACAAGTTCAGAATCATTTATTGGAAAACTCTAGAGCTATCCATGAGTTGAAAGATATTGTGGAAGGAACTTCTAATGATATTAAAATGCTTTGTAAACACTTTCAAATGGTTCAAACCCAACTTGATCAACTTGCTAAGGTGCAAAAGGATATGCTAGTTAATGCTTCAGGAAATAAACATGCTTATGGAATTAGAACTAGGAGTGGTGCAGCTACTCAAGATCCTTTATATCCTGAAGAACACCCTAAAAGAATAGAGCAGGATTCCCAACAAGGTGAGGATAGTGGTAGTCCTTGTAAGAGGAAGAAAAATAAACATAAGAAAGTTGAGGAATCACTTGAACCTGCTGTAGATCCTAATAGTATATTTGTATCTGATGCTGAAACTAAGAGTTGTAATAATATTAATGAGTCTCCTGATAAGGAGGAAGTTGAGGAAGAACCTGAAAAACACACTAAGAACACTAGGTACACAAAGGAAGATTTTATTGCTAATTGGTAAAGAGAGAGAACCTTGGGTGCAGAAACCTATGCATTTTCTAGGTAAGAAACACAAGTCAAAGGAGGAAGAACAGTAAAACAAGTTTTGTGAGTGGATGAATTCTTTATTTCTACAAATTCCTTTGACCGATGCTATTAAGTTGCCTCCTTATTCAAAGTATATGAAGGATATTGTCTCTAATAAAAGGAAGCTTCCTAATGAGGAAATTTCTACTTTGCTTGCTAATTACTCCTTCAATGGTAAGGTTCCAAAGAAACTTGGTAATCCAGGTATACCAACTATTCCTTGCTCCATTAAGAATAATTATGTTAAAACTGCTTTATGTGATTTGGGAGCTGGAGTTAGTGTTATGCCTTTTTCTCTCTATAAGAGACTCCAACTAGAAAAATTGATACCAACTGATATATCTTTGCAAATGGCTGATAAGTCAACTACTATTCTTGTTGGTATATGTGAGAATGTTCCTATTCAAGTTACTCATAATTGCATGGTTTTAACTGATTTTGTTGTGCTTAAAATGCCTGAAGATGATAATATGTCTATTATTCTTGGGAGACCTTTTCTTAATACTGCAGGTGCTGTCATCAATTGCAATCAAGGAAAAGTAACATTCAATATTAATGACAAAGAGCACATTGTCTATTTCCCCAAGAAGGTTGTCAGAAGATATTGCCTGAATTCTATTGAAAATATTGAAGGCATCAAGGTTGGAGAAATATATTGTCCCATTCCACAAGAAAATATTGAAACTATTATGATTGGGACCATTGCTATCAAGTATGAGGTAACATAATCACCTTGTGGAATGCAAAGTTTTGATTCATATAAGAATGTTTTGGTAACAAGAATTGATCAACCTTGTTAGCAAAAGGATTTTAATGAACAAAATAATGTTTTCACAGTGGTTATACTTGCTCACTTTTTTTTTCTCATTTCCAATCTTTGCTCTTCGCCGTGCCTAACTTAAAGGCGTTAAAGAAAAGTACTTGTTGGGAGATAACCCAAGAGTTTCCTTGAGTCTTGGAAGTTATTACTTCAGTAATTACCTCTCCTTATCCTTTTTGTTTGTTTTTTTGCCAAGAATGACCTCTAATGAGAGGGAAGTAAGATTTGGGGAGTTGCTGTCCCAAAACAGATTTCTGTCCTCCACCATAAAAATTAGTGAGGAGTCTCTGTAAGTCGGATTGAGCTGAAAATTGACGAATAAATCCCTCAGTATGTTATGTAACTTTTGTTAGTTCAAAACTTTTTGATTTGAGCAACATAAGGTCTTCTAAAAAATCGGTTTCTACCTGCTGGTCTCTTTTGACAGATTTCTGCCATTATTTGCATTTTCTTCTTATTGATTCCTTTTCGGGTTCTTTTGGGGAAATTGAGCTTTTTGAAGGAGTTAATACAGTAGCTTGTGTTTTTAATGAAAAGTCTTATTGTTCCAAAGCTTTTCCAGAGGTCTAATATCTTTTGAATAAACTAATGTTGCTAATGAAGATTGTGTGAAGTTTTGTATGAAGGAAAAAATTCAGGTGTAGAGAGGATGATGTAATGAGATGAAGAATGGACAAAAGCTCAAGATTGGTGGGAGCCACTCTGTGTCACTCCATGAATTACTCAAGAGGTACAAGCGTCAAAGCTTGGGGGTGCCCAAGGCATCCCCTTCTTCATCAATAAAAATCTCAGGTCTTTCTAGACACTTCGTTTTTATTGTTTCATGCACAATTGTGTTATTCTTGGAGCGTCTTAGTTTTTGTTTTTGGTTTTCTTTTGCTTCGTTTGGTTTTGAGTTGGTTGCCTTCTTTAAAAAATCGAAAACACCAAAAATATTTGTTGTTCTTCTTTGGTTTTGTGAGTTCTTTGCAGGGTTCGGCCGTTCTCAGTGGATATTGGTTTTCATGTTAATTATTCAAGTCACACAAGTGAAGGACAATAATGAAGATTAAGACAACTCGAGGTGTGGTAAGAGGCTGGTAACGAACTCTATTTGTTTCATTTTTGTACATATACTCATCATTGTGAGCATGCTTAGCCTGTTTGTGTAAAGTGTATGTCATTATGGATGCTTAGTAGTTCTTGCTGGTCTATGATTAGCTCCAGCTTGCTAATAGTTTGTAGCATGTCATGTGAATGTTTGCTTGAATTGTTTTATTCATACTTTGGTATGACATTGTGGTATCCTCCTCTGACTATTCATGTGAATCGACATGGCACATGCTCACGCATGCATATGACTAATCAATAGTCAGTAAGCTTCGATGATTTATTTTGCCTCAGAGTTCTTGTATCACTTTTATGCCATAGTTAGTCCTGTTTTGTTGCAAGCATGATTATGACAGTTATTGCTCTCTCGTTTGTTGCTCCCTCTCTATTGCTAGCATTCACTTGCACTGAGCATGTGCTCTTCCTGTGCTTCCAACTCCCCAAACCAATATTGCCAGCTGTGTCCACCATACCTACCTATTAGCATCATTTGCTATTTCAGTGCATATTCCTTATGCCGTGTTTTCTTCCAAAAAAAATGTTTGTCTGTTTTGAGAAAGTTAGTTAGTAAAGCTCTCATGAACTTGATGGCACACTTTATTCCTTGCGCTTAATAATCTTGAACCATTTTGACTAGTCCATGAAAGTTATATGCTTGCTTATTATATACTGGGAGTCAGCAGAACCGTGCTGTCACGGGGAACGCTTTCAACACTTTTTGGATATCTCATCCAGTTGATACTTTGCTCTTTTGTTTACGGATGTCGACGATGTGAAATAAAAGGGGGAGTTGTTAGTTCATGGAGTTTATACATTGTGTTAGAGAAACGCATGGGCCGCTAGCCTAAGCCATGCTTAATCATGGTGGAAACTTGCAGCATCACCATAATGAGCATCTATGAAGCTTCCTCGATAAAAATTTATGCATATGGTAAATAAAAAGATTTCTGAGATTCATTGTCTGCTTGCCTTGTCATTTTGGTTATGGGAAAGCTCCTGTACCATGTACAAGGGGTACCACGTTGGCGGTTCTCGATGATATACATGTATTTACAATGACAAGAACTTTCAGGTGACCAAAGTTGAGTAGAATGCAGAGCGACCCTCGTACTCAAGGGACTTGGGATTTCCAGTCTATGGTCTGTCAAGCATATGATTCAGAGTGGACCTCACTTTCACCTTAACCACATGAAGATGCCTATGATAGGGGAAATGAGAGCTCAAAGCTAATGAGTGCCTTCCTTTCAGCATTAGGAAGCCTTCCAAACCTTCACAAAAACCGTTTTCACGATTTTGTTGAGTCACCACTCATTCTATGAGCACCTTCTTGAGAGCATAGTTGGCATTCTTGTGTTTGTTCCAAAACTTGGTTAATTATGTCATGACTTTGATGCTTGTATCTCTGATCTCTTTACTTCTAGTCTTCATGTGAACTTCAGAGGTGCCTTGGCATTTATATTGTGCTCTTCAAACAAAGGCAAGCGAGATACCAATCTATCATACCTTATTGTGAGCATTGCAATGTTGCTTATGTTTATGTTTCATGCTACTTATTATTATTGAGTGGGTTTCTCTTCATAGCTTGCAATGACTATTGAGTAGACTTAGTTGCATACTATTTATTATGAATTGTCTAAGCATATACTCCTGTGCTGAGAATATTTACATCATATGAAGCAAAGTGTTCGTGAAAGTTCTTTTATCGCACTCAGTTTTCAACTGAATTGCTTAAGGACAAGCAATAAGCTAAGCTTGGGGGGAGTTGATACGTCCAAAATGTATCTACTTTCTCAAACACTTTGTTATTGTTTCTCCTCTAAACTTGTGTGATTTGGATACAACTAACACGGATTGACACTGTTTTTAGCAGAATTACCTTGGTGTCTTGTTTTTGTGCAGAAAATGAACTATCAGGAAAAATCCCGAAAAATATGCCAAAAAATATATTTCACCAGAAAATCCACGGAGCCAGAAGGGGAGACAGAGGAGAGGCCTAGGGGACCCAGACCCACCCCAGGTGCGGGCCCACTGACCCCGCGCCTGGGGGAGGTTTGGCCACCCCAGGCAGCCCCTCGGCCTCCCTCTGCGCCTATAAGTTGCCTTTCGACCTAAAAACCGAGGGGGGTTCGATAGTTTTCCAGAAAGAGTTCCGCTCTGCCTCCGCCACGAGAAACCAAGATTCTGATCCAGAAACTCCATTCTAGCACCCTGCTGGGACGGGGAATTTGGAGAGGATCATCGCCATTGTCATCACCAATGCATCTCCATCAACCACCGATGTTTCCCTCATCCATGAGTGAGTAATCCACCGCTGTATGCTTGGGGATGGTAGGGATTGGATGAGTTCTATCATGTAATCGAATAAGATCTGTTAGGGCATAGTGCTTAGTATATCTATTAGTGCTATTTGACTTTGTTGCAACTTGTTGTGCTTAATGCTTGTCACTAGGGCCTGAGTGCCATGATATCAGATCTGAACTTATTATTGAATCATTATGATAGTATTGTTTATGATCTTATCTGCAAGTTGTGTACACATATTATTGTCCGGATCCAAAGGCCCCAAAGTGACAATAATTGGGACAACCGGTGGGGATGGCTGTGGTGTGAGGATCACATGTGTTCATGGAGTGTTAATGCTTTACTCCAGTGCTCTATTAAAAGGAGCACCTTAATTGCCAGTAGTTCTCTGGATGGACAAAAGATGTTGTGCAAGTTCTCATTGCGAGCACGTATGACTATATTTGGAGCACATGCCTAAGATTGTTTAGTACTTGGATGCTTGTTATTATTTATCTGCAATGCCCTAGATCTTGAAGTTACATGTTTAGACTCGTCCATGCAACGCCCGTCCATCCATCCCTATGCCTACCGCACTCGAATCCTACTATTACTGTTACTATTACTATTGCTACTGTTTCACTATTGCTGTTGCTGTTGCTACTACAAATTGTTGCTACTGATAAACTTCTATGAGCAAGAACTATTTCGAGGTGCAGCTGAACTAACAACTCAGTTGTTAAAGCTTGCAAGTATTCTTTGGATCCCCTTGTGTCGAATCAATAAATTGGGTAATACTACCCACGAAGACTGTTTCGATTCCCTACACTTGTGGGTCATCACTCAGCCACCCCTCGGTTCGCCGTCATCTCCTCTGTCTAACCAACCTATCCACAGCGTCCCGCGTGCTCTCAATCGGCCAGAACATCGACAATCTGAAGATCATCTTCAGATGACGTCACTGTGACGTCGTGCTCACATCATCCTTGACCAATTCAACATATTGACCCAGTCCTTGCCCATGTGGCATCTGACGTGGCGTTGGTCCCATCTATCATCGATTGTGAGTAGAAATAGGTTTAGTAACCAATGTACTCACTGATCTGGGCATGTGTTGTGGCCACTAGCCCACTAGTCAGTGACTAGGGTAGGTTTAGCTTCGGTAAAAAAAGTATTTTTCTTGAGGAAATAGATAAAACATTATAAAATCATATATAAATATTTCCTGAAATGTAATAAAATGATTAAAACTTGTAAATTCAATAACTTTTGTTTTATAATTCAGAAAAATATGTGTAATATATGAAAATGTTTAGAAAAATAAAATCTAAAATTTAAAATTATTATCAAACATTATTATGTTAACAATTTAAATAATTATTATTTAATAAAGATTTTATAAGTAATAAAACTTAGATAATTCATATTTTAATATTGGTAAATGTTAAAAATATAAATAAAATACCAAAAATCTTAGAAAAATTAGAACTATAATCATGCATTATTATTTCACCTAATTAAATATTTGTTATTCATTAAGTATTTATAAAATAATAAATCTTATAAAAATCATATCTTATTATTTATAAATCATAAAAATAAATGTAATATACCAAAATGATCACAAAAATAATACCTACATGTTAAAAATATAATATTCCACTTTTGAACTAAAAAATTTAAAACACTTTAACAACTTGAATTTAAACATATTTCCTTAGTTAATAATTCATATAAGGGTAAATAAAAATTGCTAATATTTCTAAAATTAGTAAATTGAGTCCAATAAATAGTATTAGTCTTAAATATTGATAATATGAAGTCAAAATGGTTTAAAACATTTTAAATACAATTTTATTGAATTATCATTCAACCATAAGTGTAGATTATTTTCTAAAAAGGATTCCGATGAAATTACACCTTAAATCCATCCATGTTCTTAAAGTTAACTTTAGTCCACAAGACTTTAAATATAATGTTAAAACCTTGTTATGTGTTTTATAGTTAACTTTGGTCTGTTATAATTAAGTCGTAAAGCATCTCAAGTCCAGACTCTTCAAGCAAGCATAAACAACATCAACCACATTCTAACAATTATATTCAAAAAGCTATCAGGATTGTTTAAACCTTAGTAAAGAAATCTTTTCTTCAAATGTTATTCTTTTTGCCACTTTAGACAACAGATGACAATTAATAGTAATCACAATACTTTATACTTTACTTGTATACTTAGGATTGATAACACTTAAGTTCTTTATTAGTGACATTACTTGTAAAGTAAAAATTTGAATATAAACAATTATAGTATAAGCAATCTTGAGTAGCATTTCAAATTTGTGTGTATCTCATTGTTTTATGATATTATAATCACATGTTGTTTAACACACAATCACAAGCCTTAATAAGAAGCACAAATATGAAACTTAGCTAAAAGGACAACACATTCTAACAGGAACCATTTCCAGTTTCCAAACCCTAGAACAACGTTATTCCCGGGATTCGCGTTTATCAATTGCATTACATTACTTATGCATAAAAGCATCTTGCTTATTTAACCATTAGTACTTACTGGACCAATGATGCTGATTTCAGATATTGGATCTTATATTGTCTTGAAGACCGTGAGTGCATAATCTTGCAATCACAAAAGGCAAGTTCACACTTGCTCATGTCCTTTGATTATTTTCTGTAAAGTATTTTGCAAATGAAGTGTTGTCATCACCTGCATTCCAAAAAGGTCAGAAAACACTATTTTTGATAATAATGTAAACTATTGGTTACTGATCCAGGGTGATCATCTAATCTATTAAATCTGGCAGTTGGAATACCACTGCTCAGGAATATATCATCTAGGACTTAACAACCAATGTCGCCAGTGATTCTTGCGCCGTATATTACGCGTTGACCATGAGATTTGGAATGGGACAGAGAAGTCAGCTGTATGTTTTCCTCTCGCATGGAGCCAGATGTGCGGGTCATGGCTGTTATCACTCGTAGCATGCATATTAATTGGTAATTCGTAGAGGATATGCATTATATGGGTGGGAACCCTCAACGTTCCACGATAGTTCCGGCATCTGAACGGTCAGTACAAACCATTGCCGTAATTCAATTGGTGGGCATGGTGTACACCAAGGAGACATGCGGGATCGCGGAGAAGGCAGTGATTGGCTTGGATATTAGGTTGGGCCTCAAACCAAGGAAGTTTGAACGGGAACATACTCCCGGCCGTGCAACAAAGCCTAAGTTCTCTCATGGGTAAAGTGACGCACCTCTGCAGAGTGTAAGAACTGTAACTTGTTACTCCCTATTCCGGGAAGGAGCTGCGAACGCTGCGGGAAATCAACTCCATGAAAGTTCCGGTAAACCCGTGAAGGCTGACGGACATAGATTTTCAGAATAAAAGCAACCTTTGAAGAAATGTTTACGAAAACTTGCATTGTCTACGACCTATGGTCTGTGGCTGTAGATATAGTGCATCAAACACTCCTTTTCTAGTGAACTTGCTGAGTACGCTCATACTCAACGTATCTTCTTAACCCTTGCTAGATTCTGGAGTCATTAAGACGACGTCTACATCAACTTATACTCTAGGAATCATCATCAAAAGCTCAAGTTATTCAATGAAGTCAAGAAAGCCAACATATACATCAACTCAAGTGAAGACGAAGTTGCTGATTAGATAAGAATAGAATCTCTAGCCATAGAACCTACTTCTATAGAGTATTGCAATAGCAGCAATGTAAGCCTCAATAGTTTAGATACTAGTCTATTAGTATATTAGATTTGAGTTGATTAATTATAATTCTTCTTTGTAAGAAGTTTCTTTCTCTCTCTTTAACCTAGAGTGTTCTCTGGATCTTGTGTAAAGAGTTGAGTTGTAACCTGTAGTCATGTCTTGGACCTGCTATGTTTATGTTGTACCACTCTAAGGGATGTAATACTATTCATCGGTGTTTCATTGGTGTCAACGACTATAGTGTACTACATCATGCAGTGGTATGCTGGGTCACCGCAGGGCCCAGAGTATATATATCCATCATATGGATGGACAAATCCCACTCTTGATCCATGTGCCTCAACACATACTTTCCGAACACTCAATGCCACCTTTATAACCACCTAGTTACGAAGTGGTGTTTGATGTCATCAAAGCATCCATCCGGTGATGGTGATTAACATGATCTCATGGTCAAAGGATTTAGGTTACTCTGAAAGCTTATAGCAAACGAACTATTGAAATGACTTGATCTTATGCTACGCTTAACTATAGGAGTATGTCCATCACATCATTCTCCTAATGATATGATATTGTTGTCAATACCATCTCAATGTTTATGATCAGGAAACCATGATCATCTGTTAACCAACAAGCTAGTATTATAAAGAGGCTTTACTAAAGACTCTTACAAGTTTACAAATCACACAAGTATTAATGTTTCCGGTTAATACAATTGTAGCATAATTATAAAAATTTATCATAAACACAAATATAAAATAATAACTACTTTTATTATTGCCTCTTGGACATATCTCCAACAGTCTGTACATGCTAGGCTCGCCAAGTAAGAATGTGTGTGTAAAACTATCTTACACCCATTGTATCTGAACGTAGAGTCTATCACACCCGATCATCACGTGGTGTCTCGAAACGATGAACTTTCTTAACGGTGCATACTAAAATTAGAACATATTTTTAACTTGATATTCAAATGAGGGATCATCTTATCATACTACTAAAGCGTCATACAAGAAAAATAAGATGCAAACAAACATCATATGCAAAAAGTGACATGATATGGTTCTTGCACTTGATCACTATCTTATGCACCGTGCTATGATCTTTATCATTTCTATATGTAAAGCCAAGGTCTATGGAACTTATACTTTGGAATATTATAATTTCCAATAGTATCAATCCATACTACGAATTATAACATTAACATATCACAGTACTTGCCCAGCAAAACCAAAAACTAGACGCCTCTAATTTATCTTTTGCATGTTTTTATGTGGTTTAGGGCTTTAGGAGACAGAACCGTTCATACCTATGAACATGGAACCACAACGATGATAATCAAATTATTGGCAACTCGTTGTAAATCATATATTAACTATAGTAGGAGAGACAGACACATGCAAGCCACTTATGCAAAACTAGTTGCATGTCAAGCGTGGAACAGATCTCATGTGCGAGGACATATAAAGTTTGTCCGGGCCGCTTTATCCCACTATGCCACCAATATCCAAAATACATATAAGAATAAATAATGTGACCATCAACGTCCACATAACCATATGTGTTCTACCCGTGCAAAGCATCTACACGTAGATCCGGCTCTGATACCACTATAGGATTCGCAGCATAGAAAACAAAAAATTTCCTATGATATGAACAACTAAGAACCAAGATCTATCTATATAGATACAAGCAACGAGCGGATATACATCCATAGAGAACTTATCCTCGAAGACCGAAAAAGCGTTATGATATTTGTTCTCGTGAATGATGTAGTCGTTCACTTGCCAATCTCAAGACCGTGATGAAGTCCAGCAGGTCCAGCACCAGCAAGTCCAGCACCACAAAGCAGTGATGCATTCGTGATCGCACACGTGTATGGTACCCCGACAATTTTTGAGTCCCCACTCTAGCGAAGCAGCGGAAGCAGAAAATCCTTTTAAAAAAATCCACCGGGAACATGTACCTCGCTAGTCCGAGACCATGGGGAATATTCTAGAGGGGGAGAGAGATCCTTCATGAGGAGGTGTGAGATGAGAGGAGGAGAGGAGGGCCTTTTATAGGGAGAGGTGGGTAGCCCCCTCCCATGGCCTGCGGCCATGGAGGTGCCCCCACCTCTTCCATCATTCATGTAGGTGGATATCCCACTCACTTAAAAAGCCTCCACTCACATAAATCATGCCTCCACTCTCCTTCATTAAATTTCCACCAAATAGAATGAAATCTCTCATTTAATAAAACTCTTTTATTTATTTTATTCAGAATTTTGTTAATTATATTAATTAACAAACATTCACATGAAAACCCCTTGCAATATTTTAATTTCACATGCAGAACCAATTTCAACAATTTCACCTAAAACAATTTTGGTGTCTATTGAAATAATTCTAGCGCTTTGATATTCTTTCTCTAGCATTTAGTTTGCTCCAAATGGTGTAAGTATTCCTTAAGTGTATCACCCTACGATTCACGAATAATGCAGACATGATCAAGACCCTCTCCGATGACTCTAGTAGCGGTACCTGTAGATTCATACTGACTCCCACATATTCAACGATAACTCTAGTGATCGTATGAACCTTTAACGCTGTAACTAAATCCCTTTGTCTCGTGATATATTACATGTCCCAGATCCGATCATTTTTATCTCCATACCTAGTTTAATCTCGTTATCGACAAGTACTCTTTTCTCGTTCCCATGGTATAACATTCTAATGATCTTATCACTTGCTTGCAAGTTATGTCAATATTATATCACCGAGAGGGCCCAGAGTATATCTCTCCTTCACCGGGATGGACAAATCCCACTCTTGATCGATGTGCATCAATGTAACACTTCCAGAGTACCCAAACCCACCTTTATAGTCACCTTGTTACGGTGTGACGTTTGATATTGTCAAAGTACTCTTCCGATGTTAGCAATTAACATGATCTCATGGTCTAAGGATTAGGATTACTTCGTACGATTTATTATAGCAATGTAAATATAATGACTTTGATCATATCACTATACTTTGGGTGAGTGCTCATCACATCATTCCACCAATGTGGTGACCTCGTTATTAACAACATCCAATGTCCATGATCAGAAAACCTTGATCATCTTGTTAATCAATGAGCTAGTTTATATGAGAGGCATAAGTAGGAACTCTTTATTTGTTTATTAATCACACATGTATTAACGTTTCTAATTAACATAATTATAGCATGAGAAATAAACATTTATCAACAAATAATAAGATAATAACTATTTTATTATTGCCTCTCGGGCATATTCCCTTCAAGATGCCCTAAGGAGAAGGACGAGTGCAGAAGGAAAAATGCATAGAGAAAGAACATGATGCTGTAGTAGGAGTACAAAACCGCCATACCAGCTGGTCAGGCGAACATATTAATCATTTTCATATTTTCCTTTCCGAAAGAGATAGCCTTAATAACACTTACCTTAATATGACGACTAAACATCCATTGAGTTTTCTTGCATACATTTAAGTCCACTAAGCGACTACATGGTTAGATCGATATAACAGGATCAACGACTACATGGAAGAGGCTCAAATCAAATCAAATGTAAGGTACAGAGATGCGATATGTATCGATTAGAAGTTCCCTCTCACGGCTCCATCTCGTTTCCCTCATTCAGCACACCCAGCCGCCACTAATCTATGATTCAAATGGAACGCTAAGATCTAAACTGAGAAGGATGAGAGGGGAATTATGGTTCGAAAAGCCACTCACCATGTTCGCCGTAGAATGAAAGCGTCGTCGCCTTCGAGAATGTGCCGCCGCTGGGAAGGAGGGGTCACACTAGTGGAAACGAGGTCTTTTGTTGATCCCGAAAAAGGGCTTTAACACCGGTTCTTCTACGAACCGGTGTTAAAGGGGGGGCTGTACCAGCGTGGCCCCTGCGGCAGAAAAGGAGCCCCCCCTTTAACACCGGTTCATGCCACGAACCGGTGTTAAAGGTCCCCGCGATGTTCACATTTCTTTAACACCGGTTCGTGGCATGAACCGGTGTTAAAGGGGGGGCTATATAAGACACCACACCATCCCACACACACCCCACTCTTCCATTCTTTCACATTTTGGAGCCTAGCAAGAGGGTGTGAAGAGTGCTAGTTTGTGTTTTTTTCATATGCACAAGAGGTGTTCGGTGAAATGCCCGAGAGCTCAAAATAAGTTTTCTTGTTGCTCTTTCCGTCTCGGTCGAGGTCGGCAACTATAGTTTCATGTCATTGATGTACTATATATATAAATGGTCATCTCCCTATTATTTTTTGATATATACTACATATTAATGTAGAGAACCGGCAATGGATGTACGGTGACCGCCGCACTTCCGAGTACATTACGGGCCTCCAAAATTTCATCGTTGTGGCTAATGCAAACCATGGTCACAATGGTTTTATGTGCTGTCCGTGTGTTCACTGTCAGAACAAGAAAGACTACTCAAATACCAGAACCATTCACGCCCATCTGCTTCGATCCGGTTTCATGCCCAGCTATAATTGTTGGACCAAGCATGGAGAAAAAGGGGTTGTGATGGAAGACAACGAAGAAGAAGAGGATGATGACAACTATCATAATATGTATCCTGAATATGATGATAATGCAACGGGGGTAGATAATGAAGATCAAGAGGGAGCAGATGGGCCCGCTGATGACGATCTTGGTCGGGTCATTACTGATGCAAAGGAAGAATGTGAAACTGAAAAGGAGAAGGAGAAGCTGGAGCAGATGTTAAAGGATCACAAAACATTGTTGTATCCAACTTGTGAAGATGGCCACAAAAAGCTAGGTGCCACACTGGATTTGCTGCAATGGAAGGCAGAGAATGGTGTGACTGACGGCAGATTTTCAAAGTTGTTGGTAAAATGAAGAATCTTCTTCCAAGAAATAATGAGTTGCCCAAAGACATACCAAGCAAAGAAGGTTGTTCCGCCCTCTAGGATTAGACGTGCGTAAGATACATGCCTGCATTAATGACTGCATCCTCTACCGCGGTGAGAAGTACGAATTTGGATGCATGCCCGGTATACCTGCTGCGGTATAAGATCAGACGAGACGATCCTGGCGATGTTGAGGGCGAGGCCCCTAGTAAGAAGGTTCCCGCCAAGGTTATGTGGTATGCTCCTATAATACCACGGTTAAAACGTCTCTTCGGAAATAAAGATCATGCCAAGTTGTTGCGATGGCACATGGAAGACCGTAAGAAAGACGCGATGTTGAGACACCCATTGATGGGTCACAGTGGAGAAAAGTCGGCGAGAGTACCCGGACTTTGCACGTGACGCAAGGAACTTAAGGTTTGGTCTAAGTACAGAGCATGAATCCTTTTGGTGAGCAGAGCTGCACACAGCACTGCCCGTGACCCTATGTATCTATAACCTTCCTCCTTGGTTGTGTATGAAGAGGAAGTTCATTATGATGCCAGTGCTCATCCAAGGCCCGAGGCAACCCGGCAACGACATTGATGTGTACCTAAGGCCATTAGTTGAAGAACTTTTATAGCTGTGGGCCAAACCAGGTGTACGTATGTGGGATGAGCACAAAGGGGAGCCATTTGACCTACGAGCATTGCTTTTCGTAACCATCAATGATTGGCCTGCTCTTAGTAACATTTCAGGGCAGACAAACAAGGGATACAATGCATGCACACACTGTTTAGATGATACTGAAAGTGTATATTTGGATAAATGTAAGAAGGTTGTGTACCTAGGGTATCACCGATTTCTTCGAACACGCATCAAAGAAGAAAGAAAGGCAAGCATTTCAAACGTCGCGTAACTCCGGAGGAAGCCTGTCCTCCGTACCGGTGAGGAGGTATTTGGTATGGTCAAGGACCTAGAAGTAATCTTTGGAAAAGGTCTTGGCAGTCTATCTGTTCCGAATGACGATGCTGGACATGCGCCCATGTGGAAGAAGCAATCTATATTTTGGGACCTACCCTATTGGAAAGTCTTAGAGGTCCGCTCTTCAATCGACGTGATGCACGTGACGAAGAATGTTTGCGTGAACCTGCTAGGCTTTCTAGGAGTGTATGGGAAGACAAAAGATACACCGGAAGCACGGACCAGCAACGTCTCAAGGCCCTCAAGAGCCTATGCATCCCGAGAACGAGAAGGGTAAACGGTGCCACTTAACTCCCGCCACCACGCTCTTACCAAAGCAGAAGGAAATCTTTTTGAATGTCCGAGCAGTATCAAGGTCCCGTCGGCTTCGTCGAATATAAAGGGAATAATAAATATGGCGAGAAAAATTCCAAAACCTGAAGTCTCATGACTGCCACGTGATTATGACACAATTGCTTCCGATTGCATTGAGGGGGCTTCTACCTGAAAATGTTCGAGTACCCATTGTGAAGCTATGTGCATTCCTCAATGCAATATCTCAGAAGGTAATCGATCCAGAAAGCCTACCAGAGTTACAAACAGATGTGGCCCAATGTCTTGTCAGCTTTGAGTTGGTGTTCCCACCATCCTTCTTCAATATTATGACGCATCTCCTGGTTCACCTAGTAGAAGAGATTGCCATTCTCGGTCCTGTATTTCTACACAATATGTTCCCTTTGAGAGGTACATGGAGTCTTAAAGAAATATGTTCATAACCGTTAGGCGAAGGAAGCATCTCCAAGGGCTATGTAACAGAGGAGGTCATTGAGTTCGTGTTGATTTTATTCCTGACCTTAAGGCGATTGGTGTTCCGTAATCACGACATGAGGGGAGACTGTGGAAAAGGCACCCTAGGATGTAAAGCAATGATATGTAGGGACGCATTCTCTCAATCAAGCACACTACACGGTTTTACAAAGATCTATCTTGGTTGCCCGTATATCAATGAACACAAGAATTTAATACGCCTCAAACACCCGGGGCAGTCTGATGAATGGATTATAAGTGAACACATGGCGAGTTTTGGCGGCTGGCTGCAAAGACTTCTCACGAATAACACCACTATTGGGGATCAGCTGTACTTGTTGGCCGTGACACCATCTTCGTTGTATGTACTTTCCAAGGGTACGAGATAAATGGGAATACATTTTACACGATAGGCCAAGATAAAAAGAGCACCAACCAAAACAGTGGTGTCCGCTCGATGCAAAGAAGACAATGGGCAAAAGACCACGTATTATGGGTTCATAGAGGAGATATGGGAACTTGACTATGGACCTAATTTTAAGGTCCCTTGTTTGATGCAAATGGGTCAAGCTAACGGAGGAGGGGGTTGAGGTAGACAAGAAGTACGGAATGACAATGGTGGATCTCAACAATCTTATGAAGGTAGACAAGAACTTAGACGAACCATTCCTCCTAGCCAATGATGTGGCTCAGGTTTTCTATGTGAAGGACATGTCCTCCAGACCGAAAAAAGAAAAATATGCAAACAAATACATCATATGATGAGCCAAAGCGTCACATAGTTCTTTCAGGGAAAAGAAACATCGTGGGAATCAAGGACAAGACAGACATGTCAGAAGATTATAATAAGTTTGATGAAATTCCGCCTTCACAAAGGAAAAACTGACCCAAACATTCCGTTAAGTAAAGAAGATGCTCCATGGTTACGTCTGAAGCGATCATAAGGAAGGACATATGCCAAGAAGTTCATGCTCATATTATGTAACTCTAGTTCATGTTTTTAATATTAATACATGTCTTGAGTGTTAGTCATGTTTTGTGGATGGACCGGGACTATGAGAAGAAGTTGTCCCGATTCGTACTTACCATTAAGATCTGATCTCCAAACGCGCGCGGTCACATATTAGGGAGTGCCTCTATGACCAGTTTCTTGGAGATGCCGGAGGACTAGGCTCCGTCGGCATCTCCCCGAAACTGGCCGTAGTGGTGTCCCTGCTCTCGAAAACCATCTTGCAGCTTTGTAACTTCTCTAACTAGATCAATACACCTGGGAGCTAACTAATTTCACATATTAGGGAGTGCCTCTATGACCAGTTTCTCGGAGATGCCGGAGGACTGGGCTCCGTCGGCATCTCCCTGAAACTGGCCGTAGTGGTGTCCCTGCTCTCGAAAGGAGGTAAGGCATAGCCTCAAACTGGCTGGAGGACTGGACTCACAAGGATGCCTATTTATAGTACAAGCAGCTCGACATAGTGTCGACACTTACGAAATAATGTCGACACTCACCCCTATTATTAGTCCCGGTTGGAGGACTGGTTCATTTTTAGTCCCGGTTGGTGTCTCCAACCGGGACTAAAGGTTCATCTTTAGTCCCGGTTGGTGACACCATCCGGGACAAGGTACACGCCGCACGACATAATGTCGACACTCACCCCTATTATTAGTGCTGACTCGTGTTTTGTCCCGGTTGGTGTCTCCAACCGGGACTAAAGGTTCATCCCGCCATTTTTTCCCGCCATTTTTCTTCCCGCCATTTTTCTTCCCGCCAGTTCTTCTTCCCGCCATTTTTCTTCCCGCCATTTTTCTTCCCGCCAGTTCTTCCCGCTAGTTCACTATATATATATGTAGGGGGTTGGCCTCCATTGTCATTGCACATCTCTAGACTCATATCTGCAACCTCATCACTCTTTCCCATGGCTTCCACCGTAGCACTAACCCCCAGGGAGGCGGAGGCGCTTTGCGCCTCGAACTACCCCTGCCGCCATCGTGTCCCCGTCGGCTGGATGCTGAGCGTCGGAGGCGTGTCGGTTCCTCCTGTCCCTCTAGGTATGGCGCGCCGGATGGCCATCACGAACCACTACTACTTCGAGCTCACGCCGGAGCAGCGGAGGAATCCCAGATGGCATCCCGACTATTTTCCTACTTGGAAAGCCTTCTTCGTGGATCGGCGTGAGAGGGCGCTCGCCAGGCACGAGGAGGACGGCCCACCTCCTCCTAACTTCAACGAGGCCGATCGTCGGCTATGGTGGCGCGGTCGGACCCTCCAGAGCGTCATGGCCTATGACACTGCCGCCAACTCTAACCCCCGTCTGCGCTACCCTCAAGTCCAGCCCACGCGCTACCCTCAAGTCCAGCCCACGCGTACTCTCCAGAGGTTCAATTATGGCGACCCGGCGACGACATGATGACGGCAAGTAGTACGATGACTACAGTGGCGAGTATTACAGGTGTAGGCAGGAGCATGGCTGAATCACTCCAACATTCCGAAACAAGTTCGGCCGATTGTTACTTAATCTGGACATGTATCTTAAATTTCAGTTCTTTTATGTATCTTAATTTTCAGTTCCAGTTCGGCTTTATGTAACTTACTATTAGTTGCATTCTCATTCGAGGTTGACAATATGCTATTTTATCAAAAAAACAATGCAAGTTGAGCGAGGCTTGGCCCCGAGCTAAGAATCATCATGCCCGTTGTTCGACAAAGTTTGTCGATAGTTTAAAACAGGGATAAAAAAATAAAAAAAGATCGAAACAGTGCGAAACCTTCGCGTGGTGTTTTATTATGTGACATAGTTAGAAGGAAAAATCTCAAACTTGGTATATTGATTATGTCTCGAAAAAACCTTCACAAAATGACCTATCTCATTCGAGGTTTCTTGGCTTTCGAGTCAAATGACCAATGTTATGGCTAGAATCAAGGCATAGTTTGTGATAATATGGCCATATTGTGCATACATGTGCATCATGGCATGGCAAACAATGTATACAAAAGATGCGACATTTAAATATCCAATCAATTCAAAAATGTTAATACAAAAGATGCGGCATTAAAATATGATTTGATCTAATAAAATAGGGTTAGATTTATTTTTAGATGCTTAATATTTATTATGTTCAAAGTTTTAGGATTTAACAATTTATTTTTGTTTGAATTGAATAATCAAAATTTATATGTAAGTGTTTTAATTATTTTGAAAATTTTCATGTAAAGTAAATATATAATGATTTACATGAATGGATAGATATTATTTTTCTGAAAATTATGATATATTATTCATATTTTTCTGAGTTGAAATGAAAAAGATGTGAATTTTCTAAATTCATATCATATTTTTTGAATTAAAAATGCCCCTTTAATGCATGAAATAAATGCCCCCCTTTAACAACGGTTCCAGACACGAACCGGTGTTAAAGAGCATTATTTCGCTTCAACAACACACCCCTTTAACACCGGTTCGTGGCTGGAACCGGTGTTAAAGGGGAAATATCATGCTGGAAGCGAAATCTCCCCTTTAACACCGGTTCCAGCCACGAACCGGTGTTAAAGGGGGGTGTATTAAATGCGCGCCTTCCTCTTCCTCTCTTCCCCCAGCCAGATCGATCGAACCAGGAACGAAATAAGCAGAGGAGAGCTCGCCGTCGCCGCCCTGCTGTCCATCGCCGCCCTGCTGTCCGTCGCCACGTCCGTCGTCGTCGCGCCGCCCCGACGTCGCTCATCGCCGTCCGTCGTCCTCGCGCCGCCCCGACGTCGCTCATCGCCACCTCACTTCGCCGCCCGCTTGCCGACGCCGCCCTCAAGACTGGTTTCAAGCGCCGCCCAGCTTCCCCAGCCGCGCCTCCACCATACCGGCGCCCCGCCACCCACGCTGCCAGCTGCTGGCCGGCCGCCCCCGTAGAGGTTAGTATTAGTTTAGTATTTTATTTTGTTAGTTTTTGGGTTAGTTTAGTGTTAATTAGTTAGTATTAGTTAATTATTAGCAGTTTAGTGTATTAGTTAGTATCTTTTTTAGTAGTTAATTAGTTAGTATTAGTTTAGTATCTTTTTTTGGGTTAGTTTAGTGTTAATTATTAGTAGTTAGTTAGTATTTTATTTAGTTAATTAGTTAGTATTAGTTTAGGGTTATTTAGTGTAGTTTAGTGTACGGGGACGACCTCCCCTCTCGTTGAGGGTGGCCTATGTGGTGCGAGCTCCGGTGGTGGCCATGGCGGTATAGCAGTATGCCCTCGATGTCGGTGTATGCATGGTCCTTCTCGGTTGCTGTGTGTCCATTGCAGCAACGACGCAGCGTCCCTCTCTTCAGCGATGCGATGTGTCGTTGGTCGTCGTTGTGGAGCTCTTTGGTGAGCGTCGTTGTGGAGCTCTGACTCATCCTGATCTTGGTTCATTGACTTCGGAGGCAAGTTTAGGTTCTCCGCGGTTTTTCTTGCAGCAGACTTCCGCGGTTTTTCTTACTATAAACTTGTTTGCTCGATAAATTGTACTACATGCATATATTAAAACTTGTATACAAATTGGACCTCTGACTCATCCTGATTAGGGTTTCGACCCTCGGAACTCGTTTAAAATGATCAAGCATCCTTAGGGTTTTAATTTCATTTGTGTATTTATTTGTGTATTTTTGTATGTATAATATGTATATTTGTGTATGAATCCAAGTCCACTTGAATGTTTACACTCTTACTCTAGATAATATTATTGTTTTAGAAACTATGGATCCACTTAGTAGAAACCTTGAAGAAGAAGAAATAATGGAGAACATTATTGATGAGGACACCTCACAATATCTGAACTAGGAGGGACATGATGACGACAGCTCAAGTACTAGTCATGGAGAAGATGAAGACTCCGGTGAACGCAATTTAATGGTTATAAAGTCCGGCGAGGTATATGCATTGATTAAGCCTCTGCTGACTTCCACCAACAATCTTCTTCTACATGTATTAATTAATGCTTCTTTCTTCTTTTAGCCCTCTCGATCGACCAGCTAGCAACCATCTTCTTCTACGAAAAAGAGCAAGCGAGGCGCGAGCCAGTGGTTGAAAGATCGTGCAAAGTTCACGATCGAAGCAGTCCGTGTTGATGGCAGGCCGATGGAGCCCAAGAAGGCCGCAGACAAATTTGTACGTCAGGCTGGAGTTCTTGTTAGGGACCAAATCCCAATCATAATTGAAAATTGGAATAAGCCAAATAAGGGCGACGGTACCTTTGTCGATGACAGATCCAAAGAAACGCTTTGGAATTCGTTGTTGGTAAATTTCACCCTTTCGCCAGAGGAGGATGAAAACAACCCGGTTATAAAGGAAAAGGTCAAAGAGTGGACTCTAAAGAAGATGGCTGACGCTCAAGAATCGGAAGACAAAATTGAACAAATTTGTCAACCGGCGAGACTCCAAATTTCAAGACGATATTATGCGAAGATAAGACCTCAACGCCCGAATTTGAGACATATAAAAAGTGCTATAGCTAAAAGAGGTCGAAACCAATACGCTTAATGCCCCAAGAAGGAATATCACCAGAGGACGGGGTCGTGGCTACATATCTCAGAGGCCTAAGTGGGAGGAAGCTGAGAAGGCTCACGCTAGAGGATCACACCCAGCAGATGGGTGGGACCTACGTGCAAAGACTTGGTTCTACGGAATCGGGGCCAGGTTGGACCCAGAAACAGGATTGTGTATCTTCCCAACACTCCTTGCCAAACCCGTCACTGAACTCATCACGATATACGAGGAAACAGCCGCCAGGACCTTCTATCCCGACAGAGAGAATGACCAGCTCACACGCGCCATCGGTAAAAAAGAACACGCTGGACATGCACGAGGCACAGGGGGTATGACGTGGAAGGATGGGTTTGCCGACTGGAGCGATTTCTGATGGCGCGGCAGAAAAGAAAAAGAGCGTACAGAGCGGATGACACAGATAGAACATGCACTTGCGGCGCTGCAGGCGCAAGTGAATGCACAACAGAGCCATCAAGCTACCGGCCCATCTCAGCAGCACGAAGAGCCTGCATTGGAAGCTGCCGGCGGCCCAGACTCTGCGTGGAAAAGCAGCGTGGCTTCCACGGAGAACGTGCAGCCCACGCTTGAAATGGCGGGTCCTCGATACCCCGTGGATGAGATCACGGAGAGCGAACACGCTGAGCTGCATGTGAGATTAATGGGCTTATCCATTAAGGTGGCTGTCGCCTATGCCTTACCTCCTGTAGCTGGTGGAACTTACCACTGCCGACCGATTCCAGATGGCTATGCTATTGTCGGGGTGGATGAGGTTGTGAAGGAATATGAGGAAGCACAGCTTGACCATGCTACAGGTAAAGGGGAAACTCAACTCAAATTTGCAGTGAAAACAACCATTCTTTGGAAGAAGGAACACATTGTGCTTCCAAATTGGAGGTCATCCGCCATCTCCGCTTCAGCCATCTCCTGGCGCTTCAGCTGCTATCTCTGCCTGGCAGCCATCTCCTGCCCGTCGACCATCTCCTCAACAGAAGCGGAAGAGCACTGCCACGAAGAGCATCAGTAGCACTGCCACAAAGAAATCCGCAGGAAACCGTACGCCAAAGAGTTTAAAAAACTACGTCCCGCAGCCTTCCGTCAAGCCATTGCCGGTTTTACCGTGGAATCGCAGCGACGAGGAGACCAATAGGATCTCGGAAGAACAGGTCAAGAAATTCTTTGCACCTAGACGGGCCGAGCCAAAGGAGAAAATAGATCCGGCGGTGGTGGAGAAGTTTTACAATAATCTTTTGAAACCTGAAACCCCACTTGTGCCGGACTACGAGCACCAGATTTTGAAGGCGGATGCAAGGCGCCGTAGGGAGACTGAAAGTAGCAGTCGTGAGGCACCCCAGAAAACAGTTCCCATGCTCGGAGAGCAGGAAAACCAATCATGCGCCCCGCTCCAAATGTTCGACACACGGGACGCTCCTCCCGTAAATGATTACGAGGCAGAGCTACAAAGAAAGGCCAATGAGATGGGGATGACTTACATTGCATACTTGAACGTCATGGGAGACAACTTGCCCAAATGCGATGCCAACCCCATACAGCCATGGAAGTATGGGAAGAATCTCGTCAAGAAAGAGGAGCTCAAGAATCTACCAACAAAGATGGGAAAATTGCACAAGTGGTACCTTCATTTCTGCAAGACGAGAAAGGTAGAATGGATCATGGCGCATATAAGAGATGAGATTTTCTTCTGCGGAGACGACGCGATCGACTTCAACATTCACGACTTGCATTTTCTATTCAATCAGAAGGAACTCGACAAAGCTGCCATCAGCCTTTATTGTGTGTAAGTACTATTTCTATAATTTATATCTCATCTCATTCACTTTATTAATTGCATGTATATATATATGCTCACCATATATGTATATACTATTATGCAGGAAAAAGGTTATGGAATGCAGGAAAGGAGGCCCTTTTGACATTGGGTTCGTTGACCCAAATAGAGTTCATGAAGAAGTGGTAGAAACCAAACCCGGGCAAACAGAAGATTACTTGCTAAGGTTTTTACTGAGACAACAAACCAAAAGGGAAATACTATTGCCTTACAACTTCTCGTGAGTACTGTTATCCTCTCTCTTGTACACATTCTATTTCAGCTTAATCGATGTTAAGTGTAACTGATGATGAGTTATGCGTGCGTAGGTTCCACTTTATTCTGCTAGTCATTCAACCCGACTCAGGAAAAGTCCTTGTCATGGACTCGTTACGAAAAGAAAAAGAGATATGGGCAAACTTTAGAGAGATGCTTCAGAGGTAATTTCAATCATATTATCGCACTAGATCGGCAACTTTCGTGATAACAAGTAATTAATTACTCCTTTATCCATTTTCTTTGCCGGACAGGGTTTGGAAAAGGTTCACGGGCAGGGCCGTGGGTGAATGGTCAGAAGAACTAAAATTTGTAGACCAAAATGTAAGTAATACTAGCTAGCTTCCAATTCCATTATATCATGCTTTATTGATTATTATTTTGATTGAACTCTCTATTCTCGTAAAGTGCGCGCATCAGGGACACGGCAATAACTTATGTGGGTACTATGTTTGCGAGTTCATTCGCAATACGATATGTGCGACGGGCCAAGCCGCACTAGAACAACTTAGAGTAAGTAAACAAAGTCCACAACATTATTTTATTACCATCAATTGTGTTGAGTTTTATTCTTATATATATATTGACGACCCATTTTTCGTATATATTCAGATCGAACGGATGCGGGACCAACTCCTACCATTTGAACGCATACGAGCCATTCAAGAGGAATTGGCGGGGTTCATACTTGATGAGGTCGTCACGCCTAGCGGAGAACTCTTTAGATATCCACCAAAATGAACGATGACGATGTATGTGCCGATGACGATGTATGTGCCGATGACGATGTTTGTGTACAATAATAGTTGCTTAATTATTCATGTACTCGTATGTACCGATGACGATTTATGTGTATACCGCTCCCGATCGATTCCCCCTCGCTCCCCCCCTCCCGTAGAAATCGCCGGAAGCAGGGGCGGCGAAATCTGCATGGCAGAGATTTAGGCCGTTTTCCTGCCGCGGCAAAGTTCTGCCGCGGCAGGAAAACGGCCTAAATCTCTGCCGCGGCAGGAAAACGGCCTAAATCTCTGCCGCGGCAGAAGACCTTTAACACCGGTTCCAGCCCCGAACCGGTGTTAAAGGGGGGCCTGAGGCCTGCTGCAGCCCCACGTGCGCCACCCTTTAACACCGGTTCGTATAAGAACCGGTGTTAAAGGGGCCCCCCTCTAACACCGAACCCTCAACAGGGATTGGGGAACCGCTGTTAGAGGGCCCTCCCAACCGGAGTTAAAGGGGGGCTCTGCACTAGTGTCAGCTCCGCCGTCGCCGGAGAAGAACAAAGCTACGAGTAGCTACAGGGGAGGGTGATAAGCGGGCTCGGTCGGAAGTGGTTGGTCTGACTCGGTCCGTCAATTGCTACTAATTGTGAGCAATTAGTGTTAACATTAACTGGACCTAATATAAACATGTTGGTTAAGACCGTTTTAGCGCTCATATGGCTCTGTGCTATTTTATACCGAACAAACGTCGCATAAACGTCGCATGCGAGCTATTCTCTCTAGTAAAGTCTCTCTGTTTTCAATTCCACGCAAAGACGTCGCACAAGAGCTATTTACCCGAAAGAAGATGATGCTGTAATAGGAGTACAAAACCGCCATACCAGCTGGTCAGGCGAACATATTAGGCATTTTCACATTTTCCTTTTCGTATGAGAATAGCCTTAATAATACTTACCTTAATATGACGACTAAACGTCCATTGAGTTTTCTTGCATACATTTAAGTCTACTAAGCGACTATATGGTCAAATCAAATCGATATAACAGGATCAACGACTAACCCATTTATTTAGCTAACTAAAACTACTGCCAACTGAATCTGAAGACTAACCGCGAAAAAACTACAGCAGTACAGTTAACTGACGAAACCGTCGCTAACTGAAGAACTACTTTACCAGGTTTACGACAGTTGAACAGCCTCCAGCTCCGAACATACTTTGGCGACGAGTGATCGCTCGGTGACCCGCCGGATCTCTTCGTCCGCTGTGTGGTCCACCGCGCGGATGCAGGTGTGGAGGGTGCGGACGAGGTGGTCGGGGAAGTCGGCGCCACTGGCCTTGAGCTTCGCGTCGAACTCGGCGACGGAGGGGGAGGCGCGGCCGAGGTGGATAACGAAATCGGCGAGGGATCGCTCGTTGATCCGCCGGACCTCTTCGCTCTCCGCGTCCGCCTGGATACTGGGGTAGAGAACGCAGGCGAGGTAGTCCGGAAAGTCGTCGCCGTAATGGGCATTGAGCTTCCCCTTGAACTCGGCGACGGAGGGTGAGGTGCGGCCGAGGTAGATAATGTGCTCGGCGAGGACGCGGCCACCGTTGCCGAGGTGGGCCGCCTTCAGCTCCAAACTGACCATGGAGGTGAGGGATCGCTCGGTGCGCCGTCCGCGGGCGCCATGGGTGCGTCACGTGGGCAGCGGTGGGCAGTTTGGGTGTTCGCGCCGTGGCAAGGGAGAAACAAAACAATCGTCGAAGCCGTCGTAGATGCGTCTATGTATAGATTGGTGCCCGGCCGAAATCATATACAGCTCGTAACTGAAGTCGGTTCCTCGAATCTGTTAGAACCCGAAGTCGGTTCGTAGCAAGTCATCCAATAAATTATTTTTATTTCAGATTTTTTTGTGATGTTATTTCTCGGTTTTTGAGAACTCAAAAAATCCAAAATATTGGTATGCGCTCCCAGATTTCCAGAAAAAAACTAAAGAAGCGAAAAGTTTACTTGAACGTAGCAACGGGCAAGAAGGGAAAAAATCATCAGCACGAAGTTTTCTCTGCCTTGGCGTGTCCTTACTGTGAGTGTCACTATTTCTTCGAGTTGATTTTCATTCCTCATTTTCTAAGTCGAACAGTCTTCTGCAGCTACTGACTTTTCGCTTCATCTCTTGGCATGGCTTTACTGAATCTTCTGTTCTTCACCTGATTTGCAACTTGGAATTATTCCCCCGGAGCATGAGAGAGTAAATACAGTAGCTTTTGGGGAAACATTTGTTTCCGCCTCGAAACAGCCTTTCACCCAACTATATTAATATAGCAATCATCCGATACAACGATACAACTGTTGGGGGCCTCGGCATAATCAAACTAAACAAAAAACATAGAAGAACAAAAGATAAAACAATGCCAACAACCGCAGACTGACTAAGCGAAGATGACCCGCAACTGCTGCGTCCTCCAGATTTGTCCCACCACGATCCTAGTGCGCCGAACCGTCGAGTACCAAGCAACATCTCCAAAAAGGAATACAATGATGATGGCGTTGTTGTTCGGACTGGTCCCAGTCCCCCGATACTCGAAGGGGAGTGGGGAAAGGGTACACCCTATGCCCTTCAGAAAGGAACGACGACACCCATAGGCGTCACCGTGTCGGTGCCAGATGAGCCGGCAAGGATTTCACCGACCCCCAAAAACCATAATCCCAGCCGCTCTGTGAAATCCATCCAACTTGCTACCCACCATTGTGCGCCACCACAGTCTTGTCACCACACTCATCGTCTCTCTACAATCACCATCACGAGGTTTGAAGACGAAATAGGATGGTGCAGCAGTAGTCAGGGACGGCCGCGCCGCAGTCAAGCAGGAGGGAACTTTCAAGAAAGCATGAGGGAACTTTCGCGGTAGCCGACCGGACGTGATAGCAAGGCACAACAGGCCCCGCCGAGCCCGGTAGAGCCCAGATTGGGCCTGTAAAGCCCCGCCGCCCCGCTGCAGCAAGCTGACGTGCAACACCACCGTTCTTAGTGCCTGCCAACGCTCCACCTCCACCTCCACCTCCAGGGAGCCAAGCCACTACTAGGACAGCCGCTGGCCCACCCAGGCCTAGATGGGGCCCAAAAGGGCCTAGATCTGGGCCAAGCGGGCATCTCTGCCGCCTTCCCGTACCGCTGCAAGGCACCGCCGCCAACGGCCACCCCACCGCGCCGCCCAGGTCCGCGATGAGAAGCCCTGACACCGAGCCGGAGCTGTTGCCGCGCGCCTTGTGCAGAGCTCAATCGAGAGGGGGATGTCGAGGGGCCACCGCCGCTGGCCGAGCCTTGCCCAGCGACGCATGCCGACGACAGCGAGGGGGAAAGGGATAAGGGGAAGGCTGGGGGCGAGCTGGCGGCGGCGTGGCCCAGTCGCCCGCGGGGGGCGAGGCGGGTCATGATAACGCTGTCGTTTTGGGTTATGCCCAGGAGCCAGTTGAAACATTTGGTCCTGCTATTTCTTTAATAGCTTAGTTTAGAAGGCTAAGTAAGTTTCCCGCTACACCAATTTATACTGCAGCAACATTGCTTGCAAAAAAGCTTTTGCAGTAATAACATAAGCTTACATGTCGTGCTAGGTTAGTTCACAAGAAAAAGAAACTGATCATCTCTTGGGCCAAAGAAAATAGCAGCTCTGGACCATTTGCCCATCATTTGGAACTAACCGTCTACATGAGTGAAAACACAAACGCAACACTTAATTTTACACGTTGCATGCTACACCACCCATAATATCTGAAACTTTAAAACACAGTTCTCAAATTTTCTAAGCGATGCAACTGTGCTCCACAACGAGCAATCCTGCTCTTCAGCATATTCGACACACGTGATATACACTCCAATGAAGAAATGCATTAACAGACATGACATGATATTTCAAGTTCACCAATCACTTTATCATGACATGATATTTCAAGGTCACATGCATTAATATGCATATGACCTTTTATTATGTTATTGAGCAAGTTTACAAACTATTACAGTTCACGGATCACGTAGGACGCAAAAATCAGCCATCTAAACAAAGAGTAGCAACATGCGGCACCTTTGCATCAATATGCTAACCTTCTATCAAAAGACCAGCCATATTGGTTGTAAATAGCCCGTGCGATAATCTCCAAGCGGATACACTTAGAAACCATGAAGTGACCCTGCTCCACTGAAAGAAGAAATGACCACATATGGATCCAATGAGTAGCTATAGAAATAAGCTGTAAAAATGATGGGACACTTGATTTGGTAAAGATAAAATTGTTACGATGGCCCATAATAAAACGCACACACACACTCATATATGAACTTTGTCCCTTTTCTTTACCCTGTTCAACCAGTTCCCAAACAGATTGGTTACATTAAAAGCACGCCCGTCTCCAGAAATTTGGGGCCCCGGTGCGAATTCATGATAGGGCCCTAAAGTTGAAATGTGTTGTCAAGGTCGCGAAGCTATGGGTGCCGGTTTTCTATATTCTAATGAACTTTTTGTTATTTAAATATTTTGAAAAATTGTGTGTTTTTTAGATCTTACATGAATTAAGCTAGTTGGAGCTTACATAATAACGCTAGGTAAGTTGACTTTGAAAACCAAAACTATGTACCTCCTCCTATATGCACTAGAACCTATAGGATCGATATACCATATTGATATGACTACATAATCATATTAATCTAAATGAAGGCAAAGACAGTGAATTAAAAATGTAAGAGCCATATGCACCTTAACTTAAGGAATCAAAGCTGGTTCTTTTTTTGCTGGACCGCCGCCCTCAGTAGGATAGGAGAGATCCTACTCGATCAAGATATGACATATTAGTACTTCTGGTAATCTTCTAGCAAAAAAAGAGGCATACAAACAAGTGATGTGTTAGCATCTGTGTATCAGAAATATTCAGAATTGTGTACTGCTATTTGATAATATAATTACTAGTAATTGGCCACACAAAATAATCGTCTAAACAAAGAACAGTGAATCCCATCACAACCTGCGAGCAGCAGCCTAATGCCTGATCCCATATCACAAAGAACAGTAATCGTCTAAACAAAACATCAACACTGGATCAGATGGTCACATGCCTAATCCCACATCATAATACTAGATCTTTCCAATGCTGCGCAACCATATTCGATCGGCCGGCAACCCAGCTCACGCATGGCGATGCAGGAAGACCACACGGCTCGTACAAAGCGCTTCTAGCTTCCGGCCGGCGGCGACGTCACTCGGCGGCGGCGCTTGCGGAGTACTCCATGTGATTTGGCTGGATCGGGGTCGCAGGCACGGAAGCATGTTTTGTGGTGGCCCATCACGTCAGTTGGTTGAGACGCACTAGTCACATATTGTCATACCCCTTCGCTGGTAGGACCCAGAGCACATGTTCATCTTCTTCCGCCTATCTTTTCTATTCCTCAAAAACTGACGAAGCTTTCAACCTTCAGATTCATGGCGCTCCAAACAATGAATATAAGATTTGGGGGCCCCTAATTTCTGGGGGCCCTGTTTCGTCGCTCATCTCGCACATGCTCATCGACGGCCCTGATTAAAAGCAGGCCCGTCTCCAGAAATTTGGGGCCCCGGTGCGAATTCATGATAGGGCCCTAAAGTTGAAATGTGTTGTCAAGGTCGCGAAGCTATGGGTGCCGGTTTTCTATATTATAATGAACTTTTTGTTATTTAAATATTTTGAAAAATTGTGTGTTTTTTAGATCTTACATGAATTAAGCTAGTTGGAGCTTACATAATAACGCTAGGTAAGTTGACTTTGAAAACCAAAACTATGTACCTCCTCCTATATGCACTAGAACCTACAGGATCGATATACCATATTGATATGACTACATAATCATATTAATCTAAATGAAGGCAAAGACAGTGAATTAAAAATGTAAGAGCCATATGCACCTTAACTTAAGGAATCAAAGCTGGTTCTTTTTTTGCTGGACCGCCGCCCTCAGTAGGATAGGAGAGATCCTACTCGATCAAGATATGGCATATTAGTACTTCTGGTAATCTTCTAGCAAAAAAAGAGGCATACAAACAAGTGATGTGTTAGCATCTGTGTATCAGAAATATTCAGAATTGTATACTGCTATTTGATAATATAATTACTAGTAATTGGCCACACACAATAATCGTCTAAACAAAGAACAGCGAATCCCATCACAACCTGCGAGCAGCAGCCTAATGCCTGATCCCATATCACAAAGAACAGTAATCGTCTAAACAAAACATCAACACTGGATCAGATGGTCACATGCCTAATCCCACATCATAATACTAGATCTTTCCAATGCTGCGCAACCATATTCGATCGGCTGGCAACCCAGCTCACGCATGGCGATGCAGGAAGACCACACGGCTCGTACAAAGCGCTTCCAGCTTCCGGCTGGCGGCGACGTCACTCGGCGGCGGCGCTTGCGGAGTACTCCATGTGATTTGGCTGGATCGGGGTCGCAGGCACGGAAGCATGTTTTGTGGTGGCCCATCACGGTCAGTTGGTTGAGACGCACTAGTCACATATTGTCATACCCCTTCGCTGGTAGGACCCAGAGCACATGTTCATCTTCTTCCGCCTATCTTTTCTATTCCTCAAAAACTGACGAAGCTTTCAACCTTCAGATTCATGGCGCTCCAAACAATAAATATAAGATTTGGGGGCCCCTAATTTCTGGGGGCCCTGTTTCGTCGCTCATCTCGCACATGCTCATCGAGACGGCCCTGATTAAAAGGTTAAGTAATATTGAAAGCAAATTGAACAATTCTCCATGGTACTCCGGAAAAAGGACAATCAAACAAAAGGTGTTATATTGTTTTATCTTGATCGCACAAGTAGCATTTCTTACAACATTGCCAATTTCTCTTAGCAAAATTATCTTTAGTGAGAATAACTTTTCTACGGAGGCACCACATAAAAATTCTTATATTAAGTGGTACCCTGATTTTTCAAATATATTTGCGTAGAAACCTGGTATGACCGTTAATCATATCGAGATACATAGACCTAACCGTGAACATCTCCGATTTAGTTAGGCTCCATTTGAACTTGTCGTCATGGTCCGAAAGCTGAACTAGCATCAGTCGTTGCACAAACTAACTCCAAAAATTTCAGTTATTTCCAATCAAGGCTCTACGGAAACCTATGTATATAAGAGTGGTTGACATGACATTTGCTACAATAACTCATTTTCGGTGAGTAGTATCATAAAGAGATGGATATTACTTAGCTAAGGGCTTATTCCCTAGCCAAGTATTTTCCCAAAACCTACTATTCACCCCGTTACCAATTTGAAAGAAGCCTCTTTCTTTAACATTCATAAGGGCTTTCTAAAAAAAGAATCAGTTAGTTTTACTAAAACCTAAGACAATTTTTTAGAATGAAGGTACTTGTTTTCCAGCATCTCTTGCCAGTTGCCACACCCCCTCCTCATTAAGAAGTTTAAAAGCCACTTGCTAAGTAAACATCTATTTTTTATTTTCAAAACTTCAACTCCCAATCCTTCATGATCTTTAGGTCTACAAATTAAATGTCACTTAGTTAGTATATATTTCTTTTTGTACCCATCACTCTGCCAATATAAACGCGACCTAAAGAAATCAAGTCTTTCCTTACCCCTTTAGGTATTTCAAGAAAAGACAATATAAACATAGGCAAGCTTGTAAGAACTATTAAGTGGTCTCCATAAAATAGCATCTTGCCTATCCAACTGCTCAACATTCTTTTAAAACAGTCTTCGACAGGTTTCCACTCTTCATTCTTGTGTCTTCTAAAATAAATGGGTATTCCTAAGGGCAATACTACGCGTCCCCTGGGGATATTTGCCCCGGATCCCCCGGGTGGACAGCGTGACGCGTGTCCCTAAAAATAGCACTTTCTCCCGCTTTTGCTATAAATGACCTGATTTTGCTACATAATGTCCCGTTTTTGCTACATGTAGCAAAAAATGGTTCGCCTAAAAAATAGAAAAACAGACTGGACCTCGCCGGAGATTTCGCCAGAGACCTCGCCGGCGACCGTGTAGCAAAAAAGTTGTGCTAATGTAGCATATCCGACCTCGCCGGAGACTCGCCGGAGGTTTCGCCGGTAGACCTCATCGGAGACCGTGTAGCAAAAACTTTATGCTTGTGTAGCAAAACCACAAAACGTATGTAGCAAATAAAAATTTCTATTGTAGCAAATTCGACCTCGTCGAAGACCTCGCTGGAGATTTTATAGCAAACCATACAGACTATTGTAGAAAAATAAACAAACCTTTGTAGCAAAAAAAATTATAGAAAAAACGACGCTCCACATAGCACCACCAGAGGTCTCGTAGCTCCACCGCCGGCCGCATATAGCAAAACCAACACTCGCTTGTAGCATCACCACCGACTGCATGTAGCACGTGTAGTCAACCTTGGAAGCGGCGGTGATAGCCAGGAGACTCCGGCAAAGGTGGGCGACGTGAGGGAGGCGACGACGTGAGCTGTTTGAACGGCGACAACGCGAGCAGCAGGGCATGGCGGCACGAGCAGCAGAGCGCGGTGGCGGGAGGTGCAGCGGCGACGGCGCGAAGCAATCAGCGGGGCAGAGCGCAACGGCGCGGACGCGACAGGCACAGCTGGGCGGTGCGTGCGAGCTAGCAAGGTAAATAAATACGAAAATAGTAGCAGTAGTGCGCATGCAAAGCAACACCAGGGAATCGAACGCGAAAATAGCAGCAATACGCGTGCAAGACGAAGCCACAGAGCAGTTGTTCGTTCGCATGTGGGCACTACGCATGCAAGGCAAAGCCACAGAGCAGCAGTGCACATGCCGGCAAGGCAAGTTCACAGGCCCACGCGCATGCGGCAGCCGTGCGTACCTACGTCCACCCGGGAGATAAAATCACGCGATCCCCGTAGTAACACTGATTCATGACTGAAAAGAATTTTATATCTTCCTCTCTTTCTTTAATCTTTCCAAAACAGAATATTTCGTTGTTGTGAAAATTGATTTTTAATCCTGGAAGTTAATAAACGTTCCATCTCAAAATAAATGTCTTAAATTTGTCAAAATTTGAATGAATCTAGACACTATTTAGTATATAGATTCATTTAAATTTTGAAAAATCCGAGACATCTATTTAAAGACGGAGAGAGTATATTTTAATAAAAAACGTGTCAATACATTTTTTTCCCCCAGAAATTTAAGGAGGATGACCCCGCCTTCTGTGTCGCTAGATGCACACATCCAATTCATGTTAGCTACGTTGGAGTACAAGTGAAGGGCTTCTCGAGAAGATTATTGAACCGTTTGAACTCCTTTGCGTGGGCTTCGTCCTTTCCACACACGAACTTCCCCTTCTTGGGATGGAAGATCTCAGAGGCAGGGGAGCAGAGTATGCACACACGCCGGCGGGGTTTCTTTTCTGTCAATGAAGAAGCCAAATAAACAAAAGGAGATGATTCAGTACTCATGTTGTGGGGGAATGGCCGATAGATATCAGATAATCGCATATCATGGAAACAATTCATCAGCAGGTAGCCACTGAAAAAGAGTTTGCACGCTTACTCTTGCGGGTAGGCGTCTGCGGCTGAAACGTGGATATTTTATCTGTATTACAACAATCGAGAAATGAAACAGAAAGAAGTTAATCGCGGTCACACAACCACGTATACAAACATGTACGTAGCACTTAATATGTTCCATAGTACGTACAGTATTACGGAAAGAAATTAGCTGGGATCGATGGGGGAGGAGTCTTACCGACGATGGCGCATGTTTCCACCACCGGAATGTTGCAGCTGTGTGTTTGGGCGGGCACGTCGTCGTCGTCGTCGTCGTCGTCGTCGTCGTCGTCGTCGACATCACAGGCGGCGCAGCTTCTGTAGTGCAGCTCGCCGAAGAACTGCTGGACGGGGGTCTCCGGCGGAGCGCCCCTCCTGCGAGCCCAGAAGCTGATGTGGTACCACCAGTCGCCTCTAAAGAGGACGTGAGCGACCATCAGAGGCTTCACAAGATCGAACTCGGCGCCCTGAAAATAAATTTGTTGTAGATCGATCGATCAGTGGAGTGCTTTTTTTCTTTCGAGAATGTCGAAACTAATACTAGAGGAACGATGTCGTACCGGGTTCTTGGAATTGTAGTGGTGAAGGGCGAAACGAGCATGGTGTCTGATGGAGGCGTCGCGTTCCCTGAACTCGAGATTAGCTTGCAGGATGTAAGTAAAAAAAGATACTAGTACTAAACGGGAACTAGGAGTAGGCTAAACAGCAGACGGGAACTAGGAAACTTAACGTACTCTTCGGAGCGCCGTAGCAGATCGCGGGTATTTCCGACAACACCTCTTAACGGGAAGATGAATTCATACATGTTTGCTGCGATGAAACCGACAACCTCGGCAAAGGAAGAGAACAGAGATCCCATCGTAATTCGTAGTCTCAAATCAGAGCGCCGGAGCTTTTCTTTCTTTCTTTGATGATCGAGGCCTGGATCTATGAAACCCTGCTAAATATATTGGTGCAGCCGGAAGGAGGAGCAGATGCCAGATTTGATTGGCATCAAATTCTAGGTCGACTCCCAGAATCCGAGTCGAATTTGTACTACTGTAATAGGATAACGTCGTAACCGTGGAGGATAACGTACTCAGCGTTTGTGGCTATCGGATCTGTCGCGGGCTGTCAGAGCATCTCCACTCCGCTTCCCAAGACACCAAGCCGGACGTCGAAATTAGGTCTCGACGCTTTCGGCCGGTCGCGTTTCTAGAAATCTCTTTCTGTCCGAATTTAGGCCAACTTTGGTCCGGATTTTCCAGGCCATTCCCAGCATCTCGGGAACGCTCTGAAAACGCCGGACGAAGCGAATTCGTCGAGTGGACCTGTCATGTCAGCGACCGAAGTCGAGTCGTCGTCGTCCTTCCCGCCGTTTTTCCTTTTTCCGTCATCGCCGCTACACCCCTCCCGCGCTCGCCACCGGCCTCGGCCTATAAAAGCCGTAGATCTCGCCCTCTCCCTTCACACTCTCTCTCACACGGCTCTCAACTCCGGCGAACTGCAGGCCCTCATACCTTTTCAGAACTCCACCGAAACCCCATGGCCGATAGATTCCCCGGCGATATTGCGGCGGCGAATGGCCGCCGCACCCTGCAGACGTGGGAGGCCCGGCTGCTCCACGACACGGGCTATACGGCGCCGTCGGACTTTCGTCTCCCAGTCGGCTGCAGTCTCAGCGTCGGCGGGATCACTATTCTGTCGGTGTCGAGCGACGAGGACATGGCGGGCGAGATCCAGGCGGCTATCGCCACCATGGAAGACCCGGATCTCGCCGAGGATCCTGGCAACCTGGTCTTCTGAGATCAGTTCTTCGCCGACAGGCGCCTCCAGGAGCTCGCCCGACACGATGGACCGCCGGGCTCGCCGCCGATGCGTCACTGACAAGGTTCAATCTTGTTAATGCCCATTGTTATGGACTTGGTTTTTGGAGAAGATGGGGATGCTAGAAGTCGCGGAACGGTTAACAGACAAGCAACACAAGGACACGAGATTTACCCAGGTTCAGGCTTCCGGAGGGAAAAGCCTACTCCTGCTTGTCTGCTCTTGATTACGGAGAAACCAAAGATTATAGGGGTGCGCAAATGCAATTTTGTGTGGAGGTGTGTATGAGGTGAGTTGAGGATCCTTCTCGCCGTACCCTCCTGGCATTTATATAGATAGGCTAGGTTCTGGGTCAGGTCGAGTCGGTTACAAATTAGGGTTGATACCCTTTGAAATTCTATCTAATCTAGACTTGTCCTCCAAGGAGTCTAATTCGTCACGGGCTTGGGCCACCCGAAATCTTCCTGTGCTGCAAATCCTCGCATAGACCTTCCTTGGGCTGGACCGGGTATACCAATGTCGTGCACCCGCGGGATATATCCATGTCAGTAGCCCCCGAGTGTTCAGTCGAATCATAGATTCGACTGGAGACTCTTCAATCTTTCGGGTGCTATGTAGTTGAGCATGTTTTACAAGGGGAAATGTTTAGTTTATAGGGATTGTTGATGCGTGTGCCTGGCTCACCCGACGGATCAGGTCCAGTTAACTTTTATAGGACAAAACAACACGATCTTCATCAAACTCGAGTCTCCGGACTCGAATTCGGAAGGATTGCTGGTGTGATTCGACTCAGGCCGTTTTGGTCTTACAGGAGTCGAATCCCAATGTTTTTCAAGTGATATACCCAACGCGTTCGTCGGAATTTTTATTGTGCCTGTTGACACGGAAACTGACGAGGTTCGATCTCGTCAATGCCCATTGTTATGGACTTGGGTTTTGGAGAAGATGGGGATACTGGAAGTCACGGAACGGTTAAAAAACAAGCAACATAGGGACACGAGATTTACCAAGATTCAGGCTTCCGGAGGGAAAACCCTACTCCTGCTTGTCTGCTCTTGATTATGGCGGAACCGAAAGTTACAGGGGTGCACATATACAATTTGGCGTGGAGGTGTGTATGCGGTGAATTGAGAGATCCTTCTCGCCGTACCCTCCTTGCCTTTATATAGATAGGCAGGTCCCGGGTTAGGTCGAGTCGGTTACAAATTAGGGTTGATACCCTTTGAAATTCTATTTAATCTAGACTTGTCTCCAAGGAGTCGAAACCGCCATGGGCTTGGGCCACCCGAAGTCTTCATGGATCGCGTGTCCTGACGTGGGCCTTCCTTGGACTGGACCAGGTATACCAATGTCATGTACCCGTGGGGTATATCCATGTCAGTAGCTCTCGAGTGTTTAGTCGAATCATAGATTCGGCCAGGGACTCTTCAATCTTTCGGGTGCATTTGAGCCTGCTATTTCAAGGATAAATGTTTTAGTTCATAGGGATTGTTGATGCGTGTGCCTGGCCCACCCGACAGATCAGGGCCAGTTAACTGTCATAGGACAAAACAACACGATTTTCATCAAACTCGAGTCCCCGGACTCGAATTCAGAACGATTTCTGGTGTGATTCGACTCAGGACGTTGTGGTCTTACAGGAGTCGAATCCCAGTGATTTTTTAAGTGATGTACCCAACGCGTCCGTTGGGATTTTCATCGTGCCTATTGGCACAGAAGTTTACTGGCAGAGCGTAGTCAGGTGTGTTATCAGGCCATCAGATGATATATGTAGGTCTTATCTTTGCGTCGTAAATGCAGCATACGAAGTTTTATCACCGCGGAGGTGTTTTGGGTAGCCAAGTAGACTGCTTCTCACTTAGCGTTGGTTTGGGCAAAGTTGCCAAAAAGATTTTGTTGTATTTTGATTTGAAGGATCGCAGTCGAAGAATTCATAGGATGCGCGACCAGCGCTCCCTATGGGAATAACCCCCGAGTGTCTGTTCGAGTCGTAGACACGAGCAGATACTTTTGTTCAGTCGTTTTCAGTATAGGTCCGAAGGACACAATTTTTTTGGATGCTCAACCAACGCTCCCTATAGGAGTAGCCCCCGAGTCCGTAGTGGAGTCGCAGACTCGACGTAGGACTCAAAGATAATGTCGAGGTGATGTTACCTTAGGAAGTTCTCAGGTGCGCGGCCAGCGCTCCTGATAGGAGTAGCTGATACGTCCAATTTGCATCTCCATTCTATATCATAATTTGCTTCTATTTATTGATATATTTCATATTAAGAGGTGTTACTTATGTCTTTTCATCTATTTTTGCATGTTAGGTGATTCTTGGAGGATGAACTGCCGGAGTCAGGATTCTGATGGAAAAAACGGTGTTTTGATGCAATTTCGCGAAGATCAGAAAAATACCAGAAAAACTACGAAAATTCCTATTTTCCTAGAAGACGAACAATGTCAGAAGGGGAAGCGGAGATGGGCCATAGGGAGCCCACACCCCCCAGGCGTGGGCCACCCCTAGGCCACGCCTACAGGGGGTGTGGCCCACCTGGCCCACCTCTGGCTCCGCCCTCTCGCCTATATCTTCTCCTCGAAACCCTAATACACAAGGAGCGACCACAGAAAGATTCCACCACCTCTGCGGGGCGGAAAACACCGAGAGAGAAAGAGCTCTCCGACAGACAAATTTTTGCCGGGGAAATTCCTTCCTGGAGAGGGGAGATCGTCGCTATCAACACCATCATCAAGCTAGACTTCATCGGAATCATCATCATCATCCACACCATCATCTCCACCAGCACCTTCATCATCACTCCATCCCGCTGTAATAATTGTGTTGAATCTTGCATAGTTCTTAGGGGAAACTTTTCCCGGTGTTGATTACTATTGTAGTTGATGCTTGTGAGTGAAACCATTGGATTATTGTTTATGTTCATATTGTTATTCATCACCATATCATCTTTGATTTTGATTCATATTATGTCTCGTGAGTAGTTCGTTTAGTTTTTGAGGACATGGGAGAAGTCATGTTGTTAGTAGTGGATTTGTGTTGAGATATTATTCAATGGTTTAGTATTTAAGTTGTGGTGCTATTCTTCTAGTGGTGTCATGTGAACGTCGACTATATGACACTTCACCATTTATGGGCCTAGGGGAATGCATTGTGTATTTGGCTACTAATTATGGGGTTGCCGGAGTGACAGAAACTTGAACCCCTATTAGGAAACCATTGCACAAGGGAGTGTAGGATCTCAGAGTTTAAGACTATGGTTAGGTTTATATCTTAATTGCTTTCTTGTAGTTGCGGATGCTTGCAAGGGGTTTAATCACAAGTATGTATTAGTCCAAGTAAGGTCGGTATATTAGCACAGGTTCACCCACACAACACTTACAAAACCAAAGAAGACTACTCAGCTATATGAAGTAAAAGCACTTGACAGAATTTCCATGTGTCTTCGAGAACGTTTGGTCCTCATTAGTATTTCCATCGGCTTGTCCTTTGCTAAGAAAGGATTGGACCACTGCAATTGTTTGTTGTTTTATTTACTTGCACTTTAATTCTTTGTTTTATCAGAAAACACCTAAAAATCCGTTTGCTAAGTATTTATAGAGATTTCCTGCTCCGTACCACTAGTCAACATCTTCTGCTCCTTGTTGGGATCGACACTTCTATTTATCAAAAATACTACGATACACCCCCTATACTTGTGGGTAATCAACACTATTTTCAGGCGCCATTGCCAGGGAGTGAAGTGCTATTGAATAGTGGAACTGGTAAAGGAAACTTCTACTGTGAGTATTGTTTTTTATTTCTGTTAGTTAGTTTGTTTTCAATATGCATAACCCACTTGGTTTTCTGTTTGAAAAAACTACTATCACTGTTAGGATAGTAGATGAACCACCACCTGTTGAGATAGATATTTTTAAGATACCTACAAGTATTGTTGATCATGTTATGAATAATTATTATTTAGAGGATGAAACTGTTTAATATGGATAACCAATTATGTTAATCTATCCTATCTAACGTGGAAACCGCATGTCCTCTGCCAAGGACATACTAGGGGGCAATGATGTCTATGACGTGGTGAGATGGCAAAGATCACGGAAATAGGCTAGCTAGTACGCTCGGTCCTAAATGAGCTAGTTAAACTAGTCTTCTTAAATATTGATTGGCATGATTGAAGACTTTGCATTGTTTACTCTTAAACATGTTGCTTGGGAAAAATTGTTCAAGAATATTCTTTTTAGTGGTAGTAGATGTATAGGGCATGCTTGCACGATCACCAACAAGTCATCCCTATACCGCACGATCGGAAAATCTGTGTTTAGTATTGGCAAAGGAGCGGAAAAAATACCATCCGAAAATAATTGGTTGACCATGCACTATAGCAATTCAGAAACACTCACAAGAAGTATTGGAGAAGTGAATCGTCTTATCGCACGCCACGTTTGCATGATATTTTTTCCAGGTACACTATTGAGGAGAACCGAGGAAGTATCCAAAGACATGATCACCCACATCCAGTGTAGCCATCTATCATCATCCCTGACAGGCTAGAACCTTCATGATGGCTTGATGTCGACAATATCAAAAGCCTTAGAGAAGTCCAATTTTAGGATGACTATCTCATTTCCCAATTGCTTGCATTGATTAGATACTCATAGACTCATCCAACACAGTCCTAAATTGTCCTTGATTTTAAAAAATTGTACTGATTAATATGAACTAAATCAAGAATGTGTTCTTGCAGTCATTTGGCCAGGAGCTTGGTGATCAACTTCAAACAGATATTCAACAAGGAGATGGGCCAAAAATCATTAGTAGCACATAAAGGAGAAGAAATTTTTGGGATCAAGGTAATAAAGGAGTCATTGATGCTTTGTAGGTTCAACGAGCCTTCCCAAAATTCATGACATTAGCGATAAAAATCATAGTTGACTATGGACCAACATACTTTAAAGAAGAGACCAGAGAAACCGTCTAGATCAGACGATTTGTCACTAGGCATTTGAGCCACCACCAAATCAATCTCCTCGTGTGAGAAGGGTGAAAGGTTCCATAGCAAAAAAAATAGTGACTAGCGTAACACCAATATGCCCAAGATTTATTTAGGAGTAATGATGGTTGATGCAATCTAAGCAGCCGCGGGTGACAGATATTAGATATGATATCACAGTTTAAGGAGTAGGATACTATGTATCTAAGGCCCAGTTCTTTTGGGGGCTTCTCCGAGAAGCTGCCCTCCCCCCAGCTTCTTGGAGAAGCCGGTCTAAAAAATTTGCGAGGCTTCCAAAATAGTTAAGTCTAAACAAATTTGAAAGCCTCGCAAATTTTTTAAACCGGCTTCCCAGAAAGCTGGGGGTAGGGTAGCTTCTGGGAGAAGCCGCCAAAAGAACTGGATCTAATTATTGCAACGATAATCTCTGTGACTTGATCGTGTTGCAATATTTATGTTATGTAAATATCCGTCATACCATTCACTGATGATATGATTTTATTGTCAATTGGCATAAATATTCCATGATCGGGAAACCTTAATCAGCAGTTGCCAATGAACTAGTTATATAGAGGCTACTAGGGATATTTGTTTGTTTATATACCACACATATATCAATGTTTCCGATTGACACAATCATAATATGGTATAAAACTATTATGACCTAATGAAATATGATAATAAACTTTCTTTATTATTTGCTTCTAGGGCATATTTCCAACAAAGGGCACGCGGGGAAAGGGGCGGAACTTGGTCGAGGATGATCGAGGAATGGAGGGGGAGGCCGAGGGTGGTGGGGAACTACAAGGATGGTAGGCGGAGCAGGGGCGACAAGGCAGGGCCTAGGAAGGGGCTTGCCGGGGCGGCATGACCGCGGTTGGGGAGAGTGGAGCGGGGGTGTTGGGGCCGTGACCGGCCTCAAGAAGCAAGGGACGCTCGGGACCCCTCCCATGTGGCGTCGATGGTGACGAAGAGAAGGAAAAAAGAAGAAAGAGAAAACAAAAGATTACGCACTGCCATTTAGGCCCCGCGTGTGAGGTGGGATTTTTAGGTTTGTGTTGCCATATCTGCTCCGTCGTGGCCACACGAGACCAAAACGATGTCTTTCATGACCACTATCCGTGTTTTAAAGAAAATAGTTTTAGATGGTCTGCTAGAGATGCTCTAAGTCTATATTGCCAAGTTAAGTTGAACATGTACATGTTGAGTATGACCGCGATACACTTATAGGTTAAACTAGGCAGGAGCTCCACCTTTTCACTTATCAAGGTGTAAACAATGCCGTGGCCGAAATGAAAACATGTCACAGCTCATTACATATAACAATGTTTCTGGATTTATCTTTTTGTTGAGAACTAAGTTTATTTTAGCATTGTTGAAAACTTTTGTTTTTTTTAGAATTGTTGAGCACAAATTAGGCCCAAATCTGGGTGCTCGTCATAACCCATTAGGCCCAAATCCATTCCGTGCTACTCGACGGGCCCCTTAAATTGCTCCACCGTTAACCCGACGGGCCGTGTTTCCTTCCTGCGCCGCTGAATGTTTCGCGTCGATCGCACGCCGCCCTCTCCGCCGTTCCCGCAATGAGGGAAATGAGGCGTTTCGTTCCGTCGCGCCGTCACCGCTCGCCTTTCCCACCGACCCTCCCCACCTCTCCTCCTCGCCCTCTGGCCTGCGCGCCGCCGACTGCCGCCATTGACGTAAGCATCTCTTCCCTCTACAATTGCGCTTCCCTGCGGCTGCTCTTTATTACTACTACTTACTTCCGGCTGTCTCTCCCCGTGACGCCCTCGTACAGATGACGAGCGCCTCCTACTCCGGTTCCCGCTACCTCGACCCGCACCGCGTCTACGAGCTCGTCATCCGCCGCATCCCGGGAGAACTCCTTGACTACTTCGATTCGATACCCGGAGCATCCCAAGACCTGCACTGCTACAAGGTCAAGCTTGTCGGGAAGGCTCTCCTGTCGGAGCCGCCAAGGTGCGCTTCTTGGTGACATGTCGGTTAATCGACCCAGTTCTTTCTCTGATTCTAGCAAAGCTTCTTGTTCTTCCCCTTCATCCAGGGGGCTAGTTGATCCGATTATTGCCGTTCTTGCTCTGATTTCTGCGCTGCTTCTCGCGCGCGCTTCCCCTCGGACTAATTTTTTGCGTTCTTGCTTGCAATAGCTTTTTGTCTTCCTCCAGATATTTGTTACCCGAAGAGAACAGGTGGTTCATGAATTTGGGCCAACATGCGTGGGCTTACGCTACGTATGGCAGGTTGGTACTTGAAATTTCGTAGAGGCTCATGCTGTGCCACCCGCTATCTGTTCGATGTTTGTACCCCAAGAAATGGTCTTAGCCATCTGCGATTAATTCCATCTGCTCTCTGGTGCTGATTTGTTGCTCGTGTAATGGGCGATTCGGTTTAGTATAGTGCCTGGAATTTGTTGTTGTTGGAATGAATTACTATGTGCTCAAGCACTTGTTTGTTTTGCGTTAATCTCCTGTGCAGAATTTCTCTACTGGATAGAATAATTATGGTAATTTCTGTCAGTTTTGTTCCTTACCTTAAAAGGATTGTTTTAGTCTCGTGTTACAAGACACATCTTCTATCGAATTGTTTGAGTAGAAGTTATTTTTGTTGGCAAGTCACCATCTCACTGGAACAAAATGAAACCGTCTTCCATTTTACAAATGGATACTGCGTGTGTTGCTTCTGAACACATTGGGTGTGCTGTTACAACTAGCTGGATAATATTATTTGAGTTTATCCCTGCATATAAATTAGAGGATTTTTCTATTTGTTGTGCAGACTTTGTGCACCTCAGATGATTGGTGATCCATCCAATCGTACTTCAGATGGAGGTTTCACCCTATAACCTCTAACAGATCTTCTTTCAGTGTTACTGAGCGTTTTGTTGAACATCATTTACAGATTTACCTCAAGATTTTCCCTATTATGATTCTATGACTCGTAGATGGCCTTTTCTTATTGCCATTTTGTCGAGATAGCTTCACAGTACAGTGTATGTGTTGTGAATGTATGCCTGTGCGTATACGATCAAGATGTTTGCTTCAAGGAGTACTTTTTTCTACTACCATGTTTATCCAAGATTGAAATTGCAAGTTTTGGTTACATTGTCTTTCAGGTAATTCTTTATTTCTCGAACTCTTGTCAACTAATTCATGGTCTTCTGAAATAGGATGAACGTTTGCTTATAGAAATAGGATGGACGTTTGGTTATAGATACTAGAGTTCACCAAGTATTCTGCATTCAATATACACCTATGGTAGATATACTCATATACTTGTTACAAGGTTTTTGTGTACTGTTCCTTGTCATGTATGTAATTCTAATATTTACTTTCTTAGTCAGTCACAAATTGATCCAGGTGAATGATCTGTGTCATTTGTTTGCAGGTCATAGTATGCATACACAAAATTCAAGTTCATATTCTGGAAGGCTGTTGACCAATGAACCAAGTAGCAATGGTATAGCTAAATTCGATGTTTTCTTCTAGCCGAACTCTGTATTTGTACTAACCATCATGGGACATTTGTGCAGAGCTCAGGCATGCTGCAATGCATAATCAGTCATCTGCTTCTAGATCAATAAATCGTGCTGCAACATTTCCTCCACTGAAGGAAAACTGGAATGATGGTTAGATGGGCTTTTCTTTTTTCCGTTTTCATCAAGATTACCTTCACATGATATACTATGTGTTGTGAATGTATGAATGTACATGTACGATCAAGATGTTTGCTACAAGGATTATGTTTTTCCACTACCATGTTTATCGAAGATTGAACTTGCAAGTTTTAGTTACATTGTCTTTCAGGTAATTCGCTATTTCTCATACTTATATCAACTACTTCAAAATTTTCTGGATTAGGATGAACATTTGCTTATAGAAATAGGATGAACGTTTGCTTATAGAAACTGTTCACCAAATATTCTGCAGTCAATATACAGCTATGGTAGATATACGCATATACTTGTTGATAAAGTTTTTGTGTACTGCTCCTTGTCATGTATCAAATTCTAATATTTGCTTTCTTAGTCAATCCAAAATACAAATAGATCCACCTGAATGATCTGTGTCATGTTTTTGCAGGTCATAGTATGGCTACACAAAATTCAAGTTCATATTCTGGGAGGGTGTTGACCAACAAACCTGGTAGTAATGGTATAGCTAAATTCAGTGTTTTACCTCTAGCCGAACTGTGTATTTGTACTAACCATTATGGGACATGTGTGCAGAGCTCGGGCATCTTGCAATGCATAATAAATTATCTGCTTCTGGATCAAGCAATCATGCTGCAGCATTTCCTCTGAAGGAAAACTCAAACAATGGTTAGTATGTGTTCCTTTTTTTTCTTACTCTACAATTTTTCTCACTTAAGTATGTATTTACACGGATCATCGTGCCTGGTTGTGTGTAGTGATGCTTGATGAAACATCTGCTTCTAACTCCGGAGCTCATGGTTCAGCATCTGTTCCATCGCGAGGTAATTTCTACTCTAAGCCAAGTGACATTTCCAGTTTTCTTATCCGACTTGCATGATATTACAGCATGTTTATTAGTTTGTTATGACACTCCTGCTTGACATGCAAATTCACAACTAAAGAACGAAATCTGGATGACTCGTGAGATTTGCCTAACAAAACATTTACAGTGAAAAATTTCTTGATTTGTACCATGGTCACAAGTCTGCTTTCTCGATACAACAATGAAATATTGGTTTGCTACTCGTTCATCCATATATTATATAATGAAAGGATTGCAGGTGCATTAGCGATCCAAGTTTCAACCTTTGCAATGTGGTCTAGAATGTTTGGAATTAACAAGATGAACTTCTTGCTACACTTATATGGTTTCACCATTTGCTTCTTAACTGACAGAGTCGATAAGACATTGGGTTATCTTTGGTTTGTAATACAGTGAAATATAGTGTTGTCAAATATATGCACCTAGTTACAATGTATATACCTTTATCCAGCTATGGTTTTTGCATGCATCTGTGCTTTCTTGCTCTAATTCAGACATGTTCATTCTGCAAATATTCTTAGTTTATGTTCAGAGATACACTATTTTTTTATTTCATCTTATCTTGTGTGTGCAGCATCTACTCTTAGCTCAAGGATTCATGATGCAATGTTGCTTCCACTGCACACAAGCTCGAATAATGGTTAGCAAGTGCTCCATGTTTACTTACTCTACGTTTTTGTAACTTATAGGTATGTATTCACCCAGATCACCATGTCTCATGTGTGTAGCGACGAGACGTCATATCAGACATGCTGGGATACTTCCTCAAACATCTTCCTTTAGCTCAGAAACCCATATTTCAGAATATGTTCCATTGAGTGTGGATTCTATGCTTGGTGAGTAACATTTCATGTGTGACTACCCCACATATGTCCCTGAAGTTGTGTTTTAGTTTTTCATGTTACTCCTGCTTGAGATTTTTTTTCGCGAAAACGCAAAGCTTGCGTTTCGATTCATTGATAGAAAAGAGATTTCTGTACAAATTTACACGCTCGGAAACAAGCGAACACCCTGCACAACACAGCCCACTCGACACGGTAGATCTAGACGACGGGTAACAGGGCACGCAGTCCCTTTGCCCCGGCATCATCCCAGGTGCGAGCCTCGGATCGGATTGTACCCAGGAGCCCTCCTAGATCCGGTGAGATGTTCTCGAAGACGACAGCGTTCCTAAGCTTCCAGATCCACCATGCCGTCAGCATCACTAGTGATGATGTGCCCTTACGCATGGCACGTGGGGTAGATTGGCACACCTTGATCCACCAGTCGACGAAGTCCATCTCATCCTCTTCCGGGGGGGCAGCCGTAGATCGAATCCAGGACAAGACCTCGTGCCAGATCGATCTCGAGAAGGGGCATCTAACGAGTAGGTGCCTCATAGTCTCAACCGATTGATCGCATAAGGGACAGCACGGGGGATGCGGTAGTCCGCGCCGAGCCAGCCTCTCACCTGTCCAGCAGCGGTCTTGGCAAGCCAGCCAGACAAAGAACTTGACCCGTGGCGGGGCCCAGGTCCGCCAGTTCAGCCTCCAAGAGCTTGATAGGAGGGCCCCCTCAAAGAGGAACTCGTAGCAAGACTTGGAAGTGTACTGTGCATCTGTCGTCCACCGCCAGAGCAGGGTGTCTGTCTCCTCTGACAAGGGGAAGTCCCGAAGCCTGATCCATAGCTGAACATACTGCCAGAGGGCAAGCGAGCCCAGCGCGCCCTGGATGTCAGCGATCCATTGGCGCTGAAGGAGCGCCTCTCTCACCGTGCGGCTCTTACGAGCGCGTTTTCGGATTAGCGCGAAGAGCTCCGGCACTATCTCCTCAATGGTCCTCCCGTCGAGCCACCGGTCCGTCCAGAAGAGGGCTGTGTTCCCATTCCCAACCACCATCGTAGTGTACTCCTGCTTGAGATGCAAGTTCACAATGAAAAATGGAACATTAATGACTCATAAGCTCGGCCTGTTACTTTAAACTAGATTTAGGGCCTGCCGGTTTAGCCTGCTGGTGTACATTTAATGAAATTCACACTGAACATTAATGACTGAAATTTACAATGGAGCAACTGCACACAATTAACCTAGAAGAAAGGGTGGTTTAGCCTGCCGGTGTACATTTAACTGCCTGGGTTGCTGTTCCTTGGTGAGTGTATCAAAGCAGTGAGTGCTGCAACTGGTCAAGATACAATAGTGTTTTACTTGCTCTATGTTTATTCAGTATTTTATTCAATTGACTGTCTTCTTAAATTGATGTATGTCAGATCTTCATTACCTTCTGGACACCTATGCATTGGGGCCAATTGACATGGTGTTCTCGTTTGCCATGACCTTCGCTGCAACTCCTTCTAAGATGCACTCCCAGGATAGTGAAATGAAACACCAGGAGTGTGATGAGGATTTTGAACCTTTGACAGAGCTCAAAGATATCAAGGACATGCTGGAAAGCAGTCTAGATGAAGATAGAGAGTACTTTGACAAGTATCATAATTTCATTCAAATCAAGGTATTATATGTCTGTCTCATTTCATCATCTTATTATCCTATTCTTCTTCTCATCTCACTGTTGTTGGATTTATCGTGCATCTTTGCAGAAATCAAGGTTTGCCGGACACAATATTTCGTTTTACGGGTGTATATTTCCTCTGATGCATAGCAAGAAGAGATGTTAGAGCAGTACTGAAATCACAAATTTGCAGACCTACAGATCAAAACTAAAATGGTTGAATAACCATGTCATTAAATACAATTACAGATCATAAGGAATGATCAAATTTTAGTTGCAACGACATCTTTCTACTTTCTTTATTTTTAGAATGCTTGTCCATCATTTTTCCCGCAAAAACTAAAGGGGGACTTCAGTACAAGTTTCACCCCTCTAATATGACTAATCCTCTCTATGTTTGTCAATGCAGATGCGTGATGATGCTTACCCGCTAATGCGTGAGCTCACAAGGGTGAACAATGCCAACATGCTGATGCATGACTCTGAGGTGATGTCTACCACGAACTCTGCACTTGTAACATCTGGTAACAAGAGTCATGGTATAAATCATTTATTGCAATTCACAACTGCTTTGTTGCTATGGATTAGATATGGGATGTAACAGGAAATGATGGGGTGGCCAAATATGTCATGCACTCCGGACGTGGGAGTAACAAGTATACAAGAAAAAAATGGCCCAAATGGCTGAACAATGCCTTTTGCCAGAAGCTTGGCCAGCTTATTGCATTCTCTATCAGATACTTGTGGTGTACATCGTGTTCGGTGAGTATTGGTGATTTGTCATAGCTAATTAATTTTGAGACAGAGTGAGTACAAAAAATGTTTAGGTTTAACAAATTATCACTGCAGGTGTTGCCACGGAGGGCCTCACGGTTTTTGAAAGCCCATTTCCCTGCGTTAGCTGTGCCAAAGCAGCATTCATGGCGCAGTGTCATGGGCGATCCAATTCCACAGACAAGGGATAGTAAGAATGCTGTCTTTGTCATGTTGCTTGTTCTGTCTAAACCTTTTCAATCCCGTAATTATGTCTTTGGTTGAACAAAGTTACATTGACTCAAGTTGTTAATAAATTTGTCTCTAGTATTTATTGCCTATTCTACATGGAAACGTTTAGCATTGGTTTAAAACCATGGTTATAATAATGAATAATTGTATGGCTTTTGCAGATTTATTACATGTTTACTCTCTGATTAGGATTTTGAGATTGCAAATATACATAGAGACTAGAGTTGCCCATGCATTTTATTCGTCCTTAACCATGGAAACTGAAGATGCTTCTACTTCGCCCTTGAGTGTTTACTTTTAAGCAATCTTTTGGACTACTCTACAAATCCAGTGTAAAACCATATTAAGCATCATCATCATTATATAATGTCCATATGAAGTATATGCAATTGTTTGTGCGTATACATGTATAAACTGAAGATGCGTATACATGTAGGCACCTGCTCTGTGTGTGCAGTAACAGTTGGCATAGAGGGTGTACACAGAATGGAGTATGAGTGGATTAATGGTCCTGGAACCTTCCTTGTTAGAGCATCATACCCAAGGAAGCTAGTAAGAAGATGCATGAAGACAGGCTCTCTGAGCTACGATGATGGTTCTTATGTTGACGACATTCTTGACCAAGTAATGAAGCAAGGCGGTGTGCCCACCACAAGCAACCCGAAGATGTATTTTCTTGCCATCCGAAGATACAAAACAATCACATGGAGTTGGCTTGCTTCTACCAATCTGCCTGAGTACACCTTCGCCCAGCTCTTGTTCACCAGGGGGCCGTGCATCGGAGTCCTTTGGGTGAACGATTACTATTTCAGCATGGTCGACAAGGATGCCGATGAAGACGATGAGCAGGTCTTCCGAGGCGTTAGCAAGCTTAACAAGGCGATGCCCGGTAAAAATACCGGATGCCATGCGGTCGCAGTATACGCATACAAGTTCGTAAGGCGAGGCCTACGGCTTCGTGTGCTAGATAACCAGGATGAGAATGGTCCGCGCAGGTGGGTCCTTTTCAAGGCTTTTGATAAATTCTTCTTTCTGTCAGTTGATCCATTGCCTCACTCTCCAGAGGCCCTCCGCCCATTGAGATAGGCAGGCCCTCCGCCCATTGAGACAGGTCTCATTTTGTATAGGTATACTAGGCTCGATGCGCTCTTCAGTCGTCACGTTGTAAATAAACTGATGGGAATGTTTGTTGTAGAGATGTCACTTTTTGGTATCACAAGATTTTGATGCTGCTCCACATATATGGTTGATTACATTCAAGTGTCGTATATATAGTGTTCTAGTAGTATGAATCTGTAACTTGGTTGATTTTAGTGCCGTCGTTGAGTAGCTTCTGTTTTCTACTCAAGTGCTGAATTTAAGATGTACAGTGTTCTACTACGAGATATGGACAGTATGGATAAGCCTAGGGTTCTTTTAGAAGAAACCTGGTGCACTTTATTTATTCTCAGTTAGTAGATTACATTCTTAGTCAATACGTCTGGTGAGAAAATCCGGAACGGAGTCTAGCTATATGGTACTACTCTCTCCGTTTACAAATATAAGATGTTTTAGGTTTGTGAATAAGATGTATCTTCATTTGAACCTATACACTAAAAGATGTCTAGGTACATCTCCTTTACAAACCTACAAAAAACATCTTATATTTTTAAACGGAGGGAGTACACATTAATGATTCGATTGCAAAGCACACCGCTGTGCAGCATGATTAGCTTCCTATTGGGCAGAGTCGGTAGAGGAGGTGTCCAACTGGTTGCTTTTTTTGGACAGCGAAAATATATTAATATCGTAATATCACATAGATACTAATTATATCTGGCCTATGCAATATTAGACATTACGGATACACGCAGCCATACAACAAAAAGAAAATACAAAAAATCCCGCTACAGTGATCAAAGCTTTGTAGCTGCAACACGTCAAGACAACATTCGGAGTTCAAATTCTCTAAAAGGGAAACAGTGGGAGGCCCACGATGGCCACGATGCATAGGGTCCCTGCAGTCCAATTAGATTAAGAGAGCACACGGTGTGCAGGTAGCAAATGGCAGCCCTTCAAAAAGTCTCTAGCCAGTTTCCACCCGAGAGCATGACGGCGGCAGAAGACATTCATGTATCATGGTTACACGATGGCGTAAAAAGCATCCATGTCACACGGTTGCACGACGTCCATAGGAAGACATGCATACACCAAGATAGTGGGTCGGCGCAAAACACACCCATGTCCCATGATTGAGCAACGTCGGCAAGCACACATACTTGCAGCACGGTGGAGTTTCTCCTAATTATCATCTTACCAACCGTTATCCAGCAGAAAAAACTTGTAGTAAACATGGTTTTATTGAGTTAGCACGGTAGCCGATGGTTCTGACATTGGTCTTGGACGTACGTGAAAAACGGTAGTAATCATCTCATTTTCAAAGACCTTGTACATACATGCATTCTGGCTTCAAGTACTTAGATCAAGTCGACATTATCGTCTCCACTAGGCATTGATAGACAGAGCAAGATCCATGGCCAGCAGTCAAATTTCAGGTGCTGCTATTACGTGGCGAGTTGTTTCTAATCCTTTGCACTGTTTATTCATGTCAAACGATATATTCTTCTCATCGTTAGCTAGCTTGTTGTTTTGCCCAACACGGGAGCTAGAGATTCACCGCCGGCGGGACCGGGTCATGGATCGATCGCAAGGGCATAGCGCATGCCTGATGAAGACTTACTCTAGCCGCACCCGTCGTCCAATGCATGGATGTAGAAGAGCAATATCTATGGCGTTAGCGCATGGACGCGGGGTATTAAACGTCGGTTGTCTGTGCATGCCTATATTCGTGATCCGCACGAGAATGTACTTCTCGCCCGCCCTACATTCTCATACGCGGTTGCCGGTGTTGCATGCCCGTGCACCATGAGTAACCTTTGAAAACACTGACCGATGCATGTGACCCGCGGTGGAGGGTTAGCGGTGAATGCTGAATACGGTGGATGACGGACGAATCGACTCTGTTAAACAGCCATCACATCCGTGACCACCGTATATTCATCAAGGAGAATATGCACCACAATCGGACGGTGGCCAGAGCGAGCACCGCAACCACCATGGACAGCAAATCCGCGCTGTTCTCTAAAAATAATGTCTCCAAGAAGAAACTGTGCACAAGCGCCATCGCTGCCCGATATAGATCTTAGGTTTTCACCTCGAAGAAAGTCCGCACTTTCAAAACAATGCCTCCAACAACGTCATTAACATGCACAACCGATTAAGCTCAAACCTTGGATTTTTACCCTGAAAGATAAGACTATGTACTCATGTATTGTCGTCTCCGCTTTGTCAATGCTGCTGCTACAAGTCAAGAATCAGCAAGCAAAGTCCTCATCACCTCAAAGACTCAGTCCATTGGTTTCTAAGCGTCTCAATCTGTTGAATGACTACCATAATCTCCAAACGATGATTATCTCTTGAGACGCACATGGAGATGGGCAAGATGAGGCAGGAAGAGAGACCGACAAATGAGGGTGATTGCCATGGTGCGTTTACCATAATGTAAGAGCAGCATCAAGAGCAAGATTAAAAATGGTGTTGAACCGGGGAGCACAGTAGGGAGACATTGAGATGAACCGAAGGAGAAGACTCACGTCGATGCACAACATCATCCATCCCTCAAAGAACACACTGTCAACACATAGAGGAGGGGACAAACTAGAAGGAAATACGGTTGACCTGGCAAGCCTCCCTCGCCTAAGGCATGGAAGCTCACCATGCCTACCGTAGACAGAAAGGGCGTAGCAATCTCCAGAAGTCAGGAACGATGAACCATAAGAAAAAACGCCTCACCAGCGACAAGAAGCACACCGATCACCCATGGTTGCAAGAAGCTGTGAAAACATACACTACAAAAAAATAGATGATCAACAAAAAAGGAGGGAACAAATCAAAAGAAGAAATAGAGGACTCATAAATGACATATGGGAACCAACCACTACTCGGGGACGAACCGCAAAAAGAAGAAAGGAGAAAATCGTACCAAGGCGAGGCCTGTGCGAGGCACACATCGACCACATCACAATCGGGCCAACAAAAAACTACCAGAGTACACGAATCTGCAACAATATGTGGTCGGGAAGAGCAATAAAGGGAATTGGAAGATGATGTGAAGCTTTTTGATTATGCTGAACTGTTTAATTTTCAGAAAGGGAATTGGCCCATTAAATATTTTGGGGTTCCAATCTATCATAGAAGATACACGGTTGCAGAGATGACTTTTATGGGAGAAAAGTTGAAAAAAGGAAATGGATGGGTGGATAGGAGGTGCTCTGTCCATTGGTGGGAGAGTGGTTAGAGTATCTTCTTGCGTTTAAATTTTATCTATGTATCCAATTGTGCATGATGCTTCTTCACAAAACTAATGAAAGAATTAGATAAACCCACTAAAGAGTTCTTCCTGGTATGGTGGTGCAAACAAGAAAGGTATCATCTGGTCAAATGGGGATATGTGTGTAAACCAAGGAAAAAGGGTGGTTTGGGAGTGAGAAATCTTTACAAATTCAATATTAGTATAATGTGTGGTGGCGTCTGGAAAGAGAGGAAGGCCCATGCCAGGATTTTATGAGAAAAAAATCTAGAAGAGGAAAGCATTTCTGCAATAAAAAAAGACCTAGAGACTCAGCTTGCAGGGGTGATATGCCACTGGTTAAAGGAATATATTTGAAAGGAAGATATATGGTGATTGACAATGGCAAGAGAACCATCTTCTTGAGGGATGCTTGGTTTGATCAAATGCCTCTGAAAGATAGCCATCATGAATTGCTTGAAATTTGCAACACCCCTGATGCAACATTTGCTGAAGTGGCAGCCATGGCTGGAACTTTTGGATATTTGGAACCAATTTTTCCTATCTAGCTTGATTTTTACCTATAGTGTGATCGTCTCAAGAAAATAGATGTCACGATATATAACAACCCTATGAACTATACATGGACAACAAAACAATGAAGATTTGTCATCAAACTTAACATTGCCACAAAACTTTCCCCACACTACATCATGAAACCAGACCGCTACAATCTATCGTACAAATTACGAATCTATTACGAGCGACCATATGCTAACATGTATAAACTTGCAGAGCTAGGGTTAGATGTCTCTTACAACGATTTGAACATTGGATGATGAGGATGACATCTCGAAGATGCGGACGAAGAACACTTGTCGTAGAGGAGCTCAACTGGCTGAAGTAGACGACGTTGCTTACTTGCTTGTAGGTGAAGAACCTTTTGGAGGGAGAGCTCGAATGACGGGTAAATGGTGGCGCAGGAATCAGCAGTGAGGAGGAGCAGCATAAATAGACGGTAAGAATAGGCCATCTATCTCTTTCACGTCCTATGCAATCATTTCCCTAGCGAGCCAAGAAAAAGTTGGCTTCATTGTCCGATTAGGGCATTTCTCGAGAGCCAGACTTGAGGGTGCTTTAAGACCCGTGCAGTGTAAAGATTCATTTTTGTGTGAGCAACCAAACGAGCCAAATTCTTCAGGACTAATGCGATAAATCCAAATACGCCCTAGAGTTCAGGTCGATTGCACCCACCAATTATTTAGGGTATGTCCTGCCAAACAAAATTTATTTAGTTGGTTTTCTTATCGGCAAAAAAAGTAAACAGACAAGCATGAATCTGACGGTGACCCGAGAATATATCGATTGTTAACAAATTTTGTACGACGCGATGTCACAATTGATTATTCGCCGCAAAATGATACTGGTAGAAAAATAGTGTGGTCATCTCAAGATATGAGATGATCTATGGTAGGAAAAAACAACCGGAGTACATGAATCATCAACTATATGTGGACAGGAAGAGCAAAAAAAGGGAATTGGAAGATGTTGAGAACATTTTTGATTATGCTGAACTGTTTAATTGTCAGAAAGGGAATTGGCCTATTAAATATCTTGAGGTTCCGATCTATCATAGAAGATGCATAGTTGAAGAGATGACTTTCATGGGAGAAAAGTTGAAAAAGGAAATGGATGGGTGGATAGGAGGTGCTATGTCCATTGGTAGGAGATTGATTAGAGTATCTTTTTGCATTTCAAGTCTAGCTTTGTATCCAATGTCTATGATGCTTCTTCATAAAACTATTGTGGATGATTAGATAAACCCACCAAAGCATTCTTATGGTGCTGCAAACAAGAAAAGGTATCATCTGGTCAAATGAAGATATGTGTGTAAAAACCAAGGAAGAAAAGGGTGGTTCAGGAGTGAGAAATCTTTATAAATCCAATATTAGTCTAATGTGCAAATGGTGGTGGCGTCTCAAAAGAGAGGAAGGCTCGTGGCAAGATTTTATGAGAAAAAACTAGGAGAGGAAGGCATCTCTACAATCAAAAAAAGACCTAGAGACTCAGCTTGTCGGGATGATATGCCCCTGATTAAAGAAATATATTTGAAAGGGAGATATATATGGTGATTGGTAATGGCAAGTGGACCATCTTCTTGGGGCATGCTTGGTTTGATCAAATGCCTCTGGAAGATAGCCATCCTGAGTTGCTTGAAATTTGCAACAACCCTGATGCAGGAGTTGCTAAAGTGGCAGCCATGGCCGGAACTTTTGATATTTGGAACCAATTTTTTCCTAACTAGCTTGATTTTTTTCCTATAGTGTGGTCATATCAAGAAAATAGATGTCAGAATCTATAACATCCCTATAAACTATACATGGACTACAAAACAATGAAGATCTGTCATCGAACCTAATATTGCCATAAAACTTTACCCACACTATAGCATGAAACCGGATAGCCACAATCTACCGTACAACCTCCAAATCTACTACGAGCGACCATATGCTAACTTGTCTATACTTGTAGAGCTAGGGTTAGATGTCTCTTACAGCGATCTGAATATCGGATGATGAGGATGACATCTCGGAGATACGGAGGAAGAACGTTTTTCACGGAGGAGCTCGACCGACCGAAGTAGACAACGCCGCTTAGGGCATGTATATTGCTAGATTCTTAGATGGGCGCTTAAGCGATTTAAAATAATATATACAAAAATAAAAATCAATCGGGCCCCTCAATTCTCCAACACCAGGCGCTAAATGAGGCGCTTAATCCGAATTATTTCAGGCGCGTAGATAGCATATGGCATAGTAAAGCTGGTTCGGTACATGCGAAAAAAGTGGAGCCTCCGAACGACTACCTAGTTGTCGATGCTAGAAGAATTCCTAGGATCGGCCAGGAATGGAGCTTAACGAGAAACCTAACCTAGTGCCCGCACTTAACGCCTGCATTGTATCGTGTTCTTAGCTGCTCGTAGATGAAGAACCTTTCTTAAAGGGAGAGCTCGAATGAGGGGAAAATGGTGGCACAAGAATCAGTAGTGAGACAGAGCAGTGTAAATAGGCGATGTGAATAGACCATCTCTCTCATGCACGTCTTGTGCAATCGTTTTCCCAGCGAACAAGATAAGAAGTTGACTCCATGGAAAGGCTGATTTGAACGTTTCTCTGGAGCCAGACTTAGGGATGCTTTAAAACTCGTGTGATGCAAAGATTTATTTTTGTGTGAGTAACCAAATAAGCCAAATTCTTCATGCAGAAATCCAAACACGTCCTAGGAGGTTAAGTCGGTTGCACCACCAATTATTTATGGTATGTTTTACTCTCTCCGTTTCAAAATATAAGATATTTTAGGTTTGTGAAACAGATATATCTAGACTATTTTTAGTACGTACGTTCACTCAGGTTTAGACTGAATCTACACACTAAAACAAGTCTAGATATTTTTTTTCACAAATTAAAACATCTTATATTTTGAAACAGAGGGAGTACTGGTATAAAACAAAATTTATTTAGTTGGTGTTCTTATCGGTAAAGACATGTAAACAGGCAAACAAGTGTACAGACAGACATGAATCTGACGGTGATCCGGAATATATCGATTGTTATTCACCACAAAATGATACTAGTACTAGGAAAAATAGTGTGGTCATCTCAAGAAATGAGATGATCTATGGTGTGCCAACTTTTCCCTATCTACTATAGCTTGATCGCCGTATGCTGCTGTTGGATGATCACCGTGGAAGGTTCCAATAATTACACTTTCTACTCATGTTATTCATGTCCACAATGGTGCGGAATAGCAAGACTGCACTGTGCAATTTACAGATCCTTTTTTATCTCCAATTTACAGATCCTGCAGTCGTTCCATCACTCCATTTGCTTCACGAACTCGGCGAATGCGGTGCGAGAGGAGCCACCTTCCTTCCACGCGGCGGCACTGCTCTCCTTCATCTCCATAAGCCGTTCCTCCATTTCTCGCCGTCTCTCCGGCTCCATGTCCATGACCTGCCTAACCACCGCATCCACGTCGTCGGCCGTGACAAGCCCGCCTCGTGTATACCCTCTCACCTCCACGCCGACCTTCATCTCCTCCACGATGTACACCTTGTTCATCCACTGCTCGGCTACCAACGGCCAGCACACCATTGGCACGCCGGCGGCCACCGCCTCCAGCGTCGAGTTCCATCCGCAGTGTGTTACGAACGCGCTGGTGGACGCGTGACGCAGCACCTCGACCTGAGGCACCCAGGAGGAGGACGCGGTCACCACGAGGCCCCTGTCCGCGGTCCGGACCAAGAACCCGTCGGGGAGAAGAGACAACGCGGCGTCCGGCTCGCCGGCAGCTGCGGCGAAGGCAGGAGGCGCGCGTAGCACCCACAGGAACCTGTGCCCGGACACCTCGAGCCCCTTGGCCATCTCGCCGATCTGCTCCACCGACACGGTGCATCGGCTGCCGAAGCAGAGGAACACCACGCTGCGCTCGGGCTGCGCGTCCAGCCACGGGAGGCATGGGTGCCTCTCCTCCCCCTTCTCCGCCTCCGCAAACAACGGCCCGATGCAGTAGACGGGCGGGGTGGCGCGGTCGGGAAGGCAGCGCCCGTCTCTAAGCGCCTCCAGCGCCGAGCTCTCCAGCGCCTCGAAGGTGTTCACCAGAATGCCGCTCGCCGCCGCCATCCGACCGAACACGTCCAGCGAGGCCGCGTACAGGTCCGTCCCTCTGTCGAGCAGCGCGTCGGGCAAGTGGGACGCCGGCATGGGGGGCGCGCCGGGGAACGACACGGGCGCGTTGACGAGATCTTTCAACTCCCTGTCGCTCCTGGAGCAGAACATAGGCAAACCGAGGAAGACGGAGAGGGTGGTGGCGCCTGTGGAGAAGAATAGGTGCCCCGGTATGCCCACCTCCGCGGCGACGTCGACGGCGCACACCACGTCGAGCATGTCGGCGACGAGCGCGTGGACCGCGGGGAGGCTACGGAGGAAGTCTCGCAGGCCAGGCGCCTGGGAGCGGGCGGCGGCCTGCATGCGGATGAACGGGTGCGCGGGAGCGGAGGCGGTGTCGGGGGGTTGCTTATGAGCTGGAGGGGGAGGAAGGGAGTGGACGGAGAGGGAGGGGAGCCGGGAGGCGTACCGGCAGACCGTGGAGCGGAAGGCCGGGGCGGCGAGGGACGGGTCCGGGACGACGACTGTGACGGCGAGGCCGCGATCGAGGCAGATCGCGGCGAACTCCAGCATGGGGATGAGGTGGCTTATGCTCTGGCCGGGAACGACGACCACCCTTCTCGCCGTTGACATTTTGCTTTGGTCTGTGAATTTCGCAGTTCAGACTTGGAGACTGGAGCAGCAAAATGAGGCAGCCATGTTAGACGATCTGCACAGACCATAAAAGCGTGGACCAGAAAATGCGTTTCAAGGTTGGATTTCTCGTGTTTGTTCAGTCCGCACACGATGGAACGGAACAGAAACCACGACCCGAACCGAAAAATGGAATATTCGATTTAGATTCCGTCCGTTGTCTTCGTGTACAAATAGGAGGCGCCGACACGTTCATCTTCATCCATCCTTCCCTCTCCAATCTCCATCGCGCCGCCATGGAGGTGCCCACGCTGAACTTCTACGAGGCGATGATGTTCGCGCACTTCGACATTGTCGCGCCGCCGACCGCGACGGTGCCCTACGGATGGCGCATCAGCTATGCGGGGGTGTCAATGGCTCCGCTCCCGGGCCGAGTCGAGATGGAGAGCAACATCGCGGCGCGTCGCCGCCAGATGCCCGCATGAAAGAGTGCGCTGCCCTGGTACGCGGCGGCCAGCCCGTACTGACCGGCGCTGTTCAAGAAGGAGCGGAAGGCCAAGATAAACAACCACATCGTTTACAGGCGTGTGGCGCACCCTGATCTCCGCAACCGAGAAGGGCGGGAGAGGTTCTGTGCGGTGACCCAGCATACCACTGCATGATGTAGTACACTATAGTCGTTGACATAACATTAATGAAACACCGTTCACTAGTATTACATCCCTCAGAGTGGTACAACAGAAACACAGCAGGCAGTGGTGGTGCCAAGACGTAAATGTTGTGTTGTCAAACTCATATCATTTATATATTTTCAGTTATTTTACAGATTATTTTGTGAATTTTCTCATGTATATATAGATGAGTTTCCAAAATCCTGTGTAGTCAACTGACTACGCAGAAACCCCTTGGCACCGTCACTGATAGCAGGTCTAAGACATGACTATAGGTTACAACTCAACTATTTACACAAGATCTAGAGAACACTCTAGGTTAAAGAGAGAGAAAGAATCTTCTTACAAAGAAGAATTAAAAATAAACAACTCAAAAACTATCATACTATTAAGATTAGTATTTTAACTAATGGTCTGGCATTGCTGCTATTGCAACACGCTATAGAAATAGGTTCTATGGCTAAAGATGATGTTCCTATCTAATCAGTAAGTCGTCTTCACTTGATTTGATGTATATGTTGACTTTCTTGACTTCATTGGAGAACTTTAGATTCTGGTGATGATTCCTGGAGCATAACTTGATGTAGACATCGTCTATACTGGCTTCAGAACCTAGCAAGGATTAAAAAAGATACTTTGAGTACGAGCGTACTCAGCAAGTTCACTAGAAAAGGATTGTTTGATGCACTATATCTACAGCCATAGACCATAGGTCGTAGGCAATGCAGGTTTTTGTAAACATTTCTTCAAATGTTTTTTTATTCTGAAAAGCTATGTCCGTCAGCCTTCACGGGTTTACCAGAACTTTCATGGAGTTCATTTCCCGCCGCGTTCGCAGCTCCTTCCCGAAACAGGGAGTAACAAGTTACAGTTCTTACACTCTACAGAGGTGCGTTACTTTACCCATGAGAGACCTTAGCCTTGTTGCACAACCAAGTCATGACCTTGTCCATACTTCCTTGGTATGGGGCCCAGTCTAAGATCCAAGCCAATCACTGCCCCCTTCGCGACCCCACATGCCTCCTTGGTGCACACCATGCCCACATATTGAATTACGACAATGGTTTGTATAGACAGTTAGATGCCAGAACTATCGTGGGACGTTGAGGGTTCCCACCCATATGTTGCATATCCTCTACGAATTACCAATTAATATGCACGCTACGAGTGATAACAGCCACGACCTGCACATCCAGCTACATGTGAGAGGAAGAAGATACATGTGACTTCTTTGTCCCGTTTCAAATCTCATGGTTAACGCGTGATATATGGCGCAAGAATCACTGGCGACATTGGTTGTTAAGTCCTAGATAATATGTTCCTTTACCACTAGAACTTTCATAGTAGGTTATTACCTTATGGTAAATAACCTATAATCATATTATTATGAAAATAGTGTTTTCGGACCTTTTTCAAATGCAGGTGATGACAAGACTAGATTTGTAAAATACTTTACAGAAAATAATCAAAGGACATGAGCAAGTGTGAACTTGCCTTTTGTGATTGCAAGATTATGCACTCACGATCTTCGAGACAATATAAGATCCAATATCTGAAATCAGCATCATTGGTCCGGTAAGGACTAATGTTTAAAGAAGCAAGATGTTGTTATGCATAAGTAATGATATGCATTTTGTAAAATTCCCAAAGTGAATCCCTAATACTGTAAGTGAAGTGAACTTAGGTGATTATTTTAAGGGTTGGTTTATCTTCAAATTTTTACTTCTCATGAAGTGCATTTATAGGGATTTTAAGTTTTGATATTCAAGATATAAAAGTAGAGTGCAATAGTAATTTAAGATTTAGATTAGTTGCTATTTGGTGATTAGGATGGAAGTCTATGTATTGAATTATTAAGGTTTGAAAGAACTATCCTAGAGTTGTTGCTTGAAGTGGCAAAAAGAATAACATTTGAAGAAAAAATTTCCTTTCTAAGGTTTAAACAATCATCATTGTTAATAGAACATGATCAATGTCTTTTGGTGTTTGATTTATTAGTTTGGACTTGAGATGCTTTATGTCTTAAGTTAAATAGACCAAAGTTAACTATACAAATATAAGTGATTTATTAGACCTGATGTTTTTAGGCTTTGAGACTAAAGTTAACTTTAAAAGGGTAAGTAAACTTAAAATGTAATATGTTTTAATTATTCCCAAGTTTTAGATTTATGATAAGTATAACTAAGGTGTGGGATTATTCACTTTATATTTTAGTGAATGCTTATAAAGTTATTTTGAAAGTTGTGGTTTTTAAATCTTTATTTAAGGTGTCAAAATATATTATAAAGTTAATAATTTACACTTAAATTTTATTATAAACCTTAGTTCTGGTTTAGAACTTTAGTAATTTGATTTTTAGGGTATTAATATTTTTGAAGGAATATAATTATTTCTTACTTAAGAAATGTTCTTAAAGAATTTTCAAAAAAAATATTGGATAAGGATTTATTATTTTAAAATATTAAAAACTTTTCTAATAATATATTTAATATTTTTCTAGTGTAATATATTTATTCAAGATCTTAAAAATGATTTTTATTTGTTTCTAAGTATTATTTTTATGTTTATAAAATTCCATCAAGGATTAAATGTCTTTGAATATTTACTTCATATTTGATTTATAAAGAATTAAGCTAGTATTTTTTATAAAATAGTATATTTATTTTATACACAAAAATGATTTTTTATTTATTTTTAGGATTTTTCCTTATTTTATGAAATTTCACTTAAGCTTTAGTGATGTTAATATTTATTTGCATTTTATTTAACTTGAATAAGTAAGATTTTATTTTTCTTAGGTGGATATTATTTTTGTGATGATTTTTATCTATCATATGTATTTCTAGGATTTGATTTAACTGTAGGGTTTCGTAGCATGAAAAACAAAAAAATTCTACCGCATACAAACAAACAAGCCAAGATCTATCTACTAGATTGTAGCAACGAGTCGATGGAATAACTCACCCTCGAAGATTCCAAAGTGTTTAACGAGAGCGGATTCTCGTGGATGATGTAGTCGTACTCTTCCCGATCTCAAGATCGTAGGCGATCCTTCCCACTGCGTTCCTGGCGCTCCCTGATCGGTCACACGTTCGGTTGACGAAGACCTTCCTCTCCTTGTTCCAAAGAGGCGGAGGTTGTAGCACTCTCCTCATGATTCCAAGGCAACCTGTGGTACGGAAGTAGAGGGAGATCTCGCAGGCTTCGCCTTAAGCCGTGGAGTATGAGAGAGCTCCTCGGCGATCTAGGTTTAGACACACCAAGGAGGAGGTGCTAGATCCGGCTAGGGTTTGAGCACCCAAGTCGGCTAGGGCAACCCTAGGAGGCGGCGGCAGCTGCAGGAGGTGGTGGCGCCAAGCTAGGGTTTGGAGGAGAGGTACTTGTGTGTGCTAGGAGGGAGCCCTGCCCCTCCTTATATAGGTGGAGGGCGGCGTGAGGGAGGGAGGAGTCCTCCCAACTCGGCTTGGGTGGTGCCCGGCTTGGGAGGAGGGACTCCCTCCCCAACTCGGTTTCCCCTTTTCCCTCTTTTCCACTTTCCAAATTTAGCCGTTTGACTTTTCAATTTAGCTATTTGACTTTTCAAACTAGGATTTGAATTAATCCTTTATTTGGAACAGCGATGACACTCAGTACATGATGCAATCATACCAACTTGATACAACACATTCATGTACCCTTCCTCCGAGTCTGGACATTCGAACATTCTAGAACATTCCGATGAAAACACCTAACCATTCCCCAACTCCGAAACGGGACTTTCCTTATATGAATCTTATTCTCCGGACCATTCCGTATCTCCTCGTGATATCCCGGATCCCATCCGGGACTCCGAACAACATTCGGTCTCTTTCTCATCATTCCATAACTATTCAAACAACGTCGAATCCTTAAGTGTGTCTCCCTACGGTTCGTGAATTATGCGGACATGATCGAGACACTTCTCCGAACAATAACCAATAGAGGAATCTGGAAATTCATATGGCTCCCACATATTTCTACGATTACTTTGCGATCGAATGAACCACTTACATACGATATCAATTTCCCTTTGTCTCACGATATGTTACTTATCCGAGGTTATGATCGTCGGTATCTCTGCATACCTAGTTCAACCTCGTTATCGATAAGTACTCTTTTCTCGTTCCCGTGATATGTGATCCCTTGTGAGCCAGTCACATGCTTGCAAGCTAATTGGATGACATTTCACCGAGAGGGCCCAGAGTATATATCCGTCATATGGATGGACAAATCCCACTCTTGATCCATGTGTTTCAACCAATATTTTCCGAACACTCAATGCCACCTTTATAGCCACCCAGTTACGGTGTGGTGTTTGATGTCATCAAAGCATCCATCCGGTAAAGGTGATATGCATGATCTCATGGTCGAAGGAATTAGATTACTATGTATCAGAAAGCATATAGCAATTGAACTATTAAAATGACTTGATCTTTATGCTACGCTTATCTATAGGATTATGTCCATCATATCATTCTCCTAACGATATGATCTTGTTGTTAATAACATCTCAATGTTCATGATAGGGAAACCACAATCATCTATTAACCAACAAGCTAGTATTATATAGAGGCTTTACTAGGGACTTCAAATTAAGTTTACAAATCACACAAGTATTAATGTTTCCTTGTTAATACTATTATAGCATGAACGTAAACATTTATCATAAACACAAAGATATAATAATAACTACATTTATTATTGCCTCTAGGGCATATCTCCAACAGTCTCCCACTTGCACTAGAGTCATCTAATCTAGATTACATGGTAATATACCGAACACCCATGGCAGTTTGGTGCTGGTCATGTTTTGCCCTCGGGAGAGGTTTAGTCAACGGATCCACCACATTCAGATCTGTGTGTACTTTGCAAATCTTTATATCCCCATCTTGGATATGTTCTCGAATAGCGTGAAAACGTAGCTTGATATGCTTCAGCTTCTTGTGTGACCTTGGTTCTTGCGCATTGGCTATGGCGCCCATGTTATCACAGTAGATAGACATTGGGTCCAGGCACTAGGAACCACACCCACTCTGTAATGAACTCTTTCATCCATATCGCTTCTTGTGAAGCCTCCGGCGACCATGTATTCCGATTCGTTGAAGATCTCGCCACAACGCTTTGCTTTGCACTCCTCCAAAGCTTGCTGCACCATTCAAAATAAATACATTATCCAGATTGTGATTTAGAATCATCCGGATCGGTGTTCCAACTAGCATCGGTGTAACCATTAACAACGAGCTGTTCATCACCTCCATAAGAAAGAACCATATCCTTAGTTCTTCTCAAGTACTTAAGGATGTTTTTGATCATTGTCCAATGATCCACTCTGGATCACTTTGATATCTGCTAGTTAAACTAACGATATGCAATGTCGGGTCTAGTACATAGCATGGCATACATTAGAGATCCTATGGTGAGGCATAGGGAGTCTTACTCATCCTTTCTCTATCTTCGCCGATGTTGGACTTTGAGTTTTACTCAAGGTATTAGCAACATGGGCAAGAACCCTTTCTTGCTATCTTCCATTCCAAACCTCTTTAGAACTTTGTCCAAATATGTACTCAGTGACAATGATATTTGGCGTTTGATCTATCTCTATAAATCTTTATGCCTAATATGTAAGTCGCTTCGCCAAGATTCTTCATTGAAAAATATTATTCAAATATTCCTTGACACTATTAAGAAGGTCTACATCATTCCCAATCAATAATATGTCATCCACATATAGTATTAAGAATGCTCTGAGCTCCCTCACTTTCTTGTAAATACAAGCTTCTCCATAAGTTTGTATAAAACCAAAACTTTTGATCACCTTATCAAACGTTGATTCCAACCGGGATGCTTGCTTCAATCCATAGATGGACCGTTGAAGTTTGCATATCTTGTTAGCATCTTTAGGATCGACAAAACCTTTGGGTTGCATCATATACAACTCTTCATCAATGTCTCCATTGAGGAATGTTGTTTTGACATCCATCTGCCATATCTCATAATCGTAATATGCAGCGATTGCTAACATAATCCTCACAGACTTTAGCTTCACTACTGGTGAGAAAGTCTCATCGTAGTCAACTCCTTGAATTTGTCGAAACCCTTTTGCGACAAGTCGAGCTTTATGGATAGTCACATTTCCCTCAGCATCTGTTTTCTTCTTGAACATCCATTTGTTCTCGACCTTAGGCCATCCGTAAGTCCACCAAAGTCCATACTTGGTTTTCGTACATGGATCCAATCTCGGATTTCATGGCTTCTTGCCATTTATTGGAATCTGGGCTCATCATCGCTTCCTCATATGTCTCAGGGTCATCGGTGTTGTCCACCAACATGACACTCATAACGGATCATACCAATCTGGAGTGGTACGAGTTCTCGTTGACTGCGAGGCTCAGAGCAACTTCAACGAAGTTTCATGATCATCATCATTAGCTTCCTCTCTTATTGGTGCAGGCACCACAGAACTTCTTCGGTCTTTGCGCTACTGCAATTCGAGAGAAGGTTCGACAACCTCGTCGAGTTGTACTTTCCTTCCAGTCACTTCTTTCGAGAGAAATTCCTTCTCTAGAAAGGATCCATTCTTAACGAAGATTTTGCCTCGGATCTATGATAGAAGGTATACCCAATAGTTTCCTTGGGTATCCTATGAAGACGCATTTTTCGCTTTGGGTTCAAGCTTGTCCGCTGTAACTTCTTTACATAGGCTTCGCCCCAAACTTTAAGGAACGACAATCTAGGTTTCTTCCCAAACCATAATTCATAGGGTGTCGTTTCAACGGATTTAGATGGTGCCCTATTTAAAGTGAATGCGGCTGTTTCTAATGCATAACCCCAAAATGATAGCGGTAAATCGTAAGTGACATCATAGAACGAACCATATCTAAGAGAGTTCGATTCTGACGTTCGGACACACCATTACGCTGTGGTGTTCCCGGTGTCAATCGAAAGTATCCCGCATTTCTTCAAATGCTCGCCAAACTCGTAACTTAGATATTCACCTCCACGATCGTAACGTAGAAATTTAATCTTCTTGTTACGTTGATTCTCTACCTCACTTTGAAATTCCTTAAACTTCTCGAAAGTTTGGACTTATGTTTCATGAAATAGATATACCCATATCTACTCAAGTCATCCGTGAAGGTAAGAACATAACGATAACCACTGCGATGCTACACTCATTGGACCACACACATCGGTATGTATGATTTCCAACAAGTCCGTAGCTCGCTCCATCATACCGAGAAAATGGAGTCTTAGTCATTTTTCTCATCGGACATGCTTCGCATCTTTCAAGTGATTCAAATCAAGTGATTCAAGAAGTCCATCGAATGGAGTTTCTTCATACGCTTCACTCCAATGTGACCAAGACGACATTGCCACATATAGGTCGAGTTATCGCCGATTTCAAACGTTTAGCCTCATAGTTATTAAAATGTGTATTTCCACAATCGAGATTCAATAAGAATAGACCATCTATCAAAGGTGCATGTGCATAAAACATATTACTCATATAAATCGAACAACCATTATTCTCGGATTTAAACAAGTAACCGTCTCGCAATAAACAAGATCCCGATATAATGTTCATGCTTAACCCAGCAACCAAATAACAATTAATTAAGTATAAAACTAATCCCGATGGTAGATGAAGGGTAGCGTTAAACCGCGATCACATCAACCTTTGATCCGTTTCCAACGCGCATCGTCACCTCGTTCTTCGCTAGCTTCCGTTTATTCGCAGACTGCTTTGAGTTACAAATATGAGCAACCAGACGATTATCAAATACCTGAGCACTACTACGAGTTCTAGTTAGATACACATCAATAACATGTATATCGGATATACCTTTCTTCTTGATGTTGCCGTTCTTCAAATCCGCCAAGTACTTTGGGCAATTCCGCTTCCAGTGACCTTCTCCCTTGCAGTAAAAGCACTCAGTATCAGGCTTAGGTCCAGCCTTGGTCTTCTTCGTCGGCGTGGTAACTTTCTTACCACCCTTCTTGAAGTGTCCCGCTTAGACTTGCCTTTCTTGAATTTGGTGGTCTTATTGACCAACAACACTTGGTGATCTTTCTTGATCTCCACTTCGCAGACTTCAACATGGCAAAGAGTTACGACAACGTATTGTTCATGTTTTGCATGTTGTAGTTCATCTCATAGTTCTTGTAACTTGGTGGTAGTGATTGGAGGACACAGTAAATCCCCAAAGTATTGGGAATCACAATACCCAAGCTTTGAAGTTTGTTTGCGTGCCCGGACATCTTAAGCACATGCTTCACGACTGAGCCGCCTCTTCCATCTTGCGTTAAAGAACTTTTCGAAGCCTCATAGCTTTCAATTGCCGCATGAGTCTCAAAGATCAATTTGAGATCCTCGACAATATCATATGGGTCTGAATTCTCAAACCTTTTACAAGCTCGATTCTAAACCATACAAGATAGCACATCGAATCTTGAGTCTTAGAGTGAGGTAAACATTCTTTACTTCATCGGAAGCATCACCGCAGTGGGTCACCAGTGGTGCATCCAGCACATAGGTCAAATTACCATTTGTGAGGACAATCCTCAAATTGCGGAACCAATCCATGAAGTTGCTTCCATTGTTTTTCAACTTTTCTTTCTCTAGGGACGCATTAAAATTGATGGTAGGCTGCCATTGATCTACAACATATTTGCAATAGTTTAGACTAAGTTTATGACAAATTGAGTTCAAATTAATGTTAAAATTAATCTAGGTGAACTCCCATCAAAACAATATCCCTCACATTGTTTTAGTGATCACGAACCAAATCCACCACATCAACACCGATCATCACGAGAGTTGATATAGTTTCAATGGCGAACAATCGACATGTTCATCATATCTACTATATGATTCATGCTTTACCTTTCGGTGATCCGTGTTCCGAGATCATGTCTGCATACTAGGCTCGTCAAGATCAAACCTTAGTTTCGCATGAGCAAATCTGGCTTGCTCACGTTGTATACACTTGCGGAATCTAACACACCCGATCATCACGTGGTGCTTCGAAACAACAAGCTTTAGCAACGGTGCTAACTAAGGGTGAACACTTTATGACTTGAAATTCATGTGCATGAGGGATCATCTTATAATGCTACCGTTGTCAACTAAGCAATACAAGATGCATAAAGGATTAACATCACATGTAATTCATAATATGTGATATGATATGGCCTTTCTTCTTTGTGCTTCCGATCTCCATCTTCTAGCACGAACATGATCTCCATCATCACCGGCATTGCATCAAGGTCAATGACGCTTCTCCATGGTTGTTGTCCACCGGCTTCAACTATTACAACTACTTTGAATAGACACGCGGGTCTTAACATAAATTAAAGACAACCATATGGCTCCTGCCGGTTGCCAACTTACAATAAGGAACATTGCATACATCAAATATAATCACAATCATGGCCATATCACATCACAAGACACCCCGCAAAACAAAGTTAGACGCCTCTACTTTCTTTGCATGTTTTACGTGGTTTGGGGCTTTCAATAAGTGTCGTTCTAACTTACGAACAAGAACCACAACATTGATACTAGTATTGTTAATCACCCGTTGTAAATTGGATCTTAACTATGCTAGGAGAAACAGGCACCCGCAAAGCCACTTATGCAATACAAGTTGCATGTCAAGCGTGGAGCAAGTCTCATGAACGATGTCATGTAAGGTTAGCCCGGGCCGCTTCATCCCAACATCCCGCAAGATGCAAAGTACACAAGAAGCAATCGACAATAAAAGCATCAACGCCCACAATGACCATTGTGTTCTACTGCGTCTGTGATCTACATATAAACTGGCTCGATACCCTTTGTAGGGTTTCAGTAGCATGGAAAACAAAAAATTCTACCGATACAAACAAACAAGCCAAGATCTATCTACCCGATTGTAGCAACGAGTCGATGGAATAACTAACCCTCGAAGATTCCAAAGCGGTTAACGAGAGCAGATTCTCGTGGGTGATGTAGTCGTACACTTCCGATCTCAAGATCGCGTAGACGATCCTTCCTACGTTCGGCGCTCCCATGATCGGTCACACGTTCGGTGCCAGCGAAGACCTTCCTCTCCTTGTTCCAAAGAGGCGGAGGTTGTAGCACTCTCCTCATGATTCCGGCAAGACTGGCGTAAGTGCAGGAAGTAGAGATCTCGTGAGGCCGCCTTAAGCCGGAGCGAGTATGGTGGAGTAAGAGAGAGCTCCTCGGCGATCTAGGTTTTAGACACACCAAGGAGGAGGTGCTAGAGCCGGTGGCTAGGGCAACCCTAGGAGGCGGCGGCAGCTGCAGGAGGTGGTGGCGCCAAGCTAGGGTTTGGAGGAGAGGTACTTGTGTGTGCTAGGAGGAGCCCCGCCTCCTTATATAGGTGGAGGGGCCGGGCCAGGAGGGAGTGGAGTCCCTCCCCAACTTGGCTTGGGTGGTGCGCCGGCTTGGGGAGGAAGTTCCTCCCCAACTCGGTTTCCCCTTCTCCCTCTTTTTCACTTTCCAAATTTAGCCGTTTGACTTTTCAATTTAGCTATTTGACTTTTCAAACTAGGATTTGAATTAATCCTTTATTTGGAACAGCGATGACACTCAGTACATGATGCAATCATACCAACTTGATACAACACATTCATGTACCCTTCCCTTGGTCTTGGGACATTAGGAACATTCTAGAACATTCGATGAAAACAGGAACCATTCCCCAACTCCAAACGGGACTTTCCTTATATGAATCTTATTCTGACCATTCCGGATCTCCTCGTGATATCCGGATCCCATCCGGACTCAACAACATTCGGTCTCTTTCTCATCATTCCATAACTATTCAAACAACGTCGAATCCTTAAGTGTGTCTCCCTACGGTTCGTGAATTATGCGGACATGATCGAGACACTTCTCCGAACAATAACCAATAGAGGAATCTGGAAAATTCATATGGCTTCCACATATTTCTACGATTACTTTGCGATCGAATGAACCACTTACATACGATATCAATTTCCCTTTGTCTCACGATATGTTACTTATCCGAGGTTATGATCGTCGGTATCTACGCATACCTAGTTCAACCTCGTTCGATAAGTACTCTTTTCTCGTTCCGTGATATGTGATCCCTTGTGAGCAGGTCACATGCTTGCAAGCTAATTGGATGACATTTCACCGAGAGGGCCCAGTATATCTATCCGTCATATGGATGGACAAATCCCACTCTTGATCCATGTGTTTCAACCAATACTTTCCGAACACTCAATGCCACCTTTATAGCCACCCGATTCGGTGTGGTGTTTGATGTCATCAAAGCATCCATCCGGTAAAGGTGATATGCATGATCTCATGGTCGAAGGAATTAGATTACTATGTATCAGAAAGCATATAGCAATTGAACTATTAAAATGACTTGATCTTTATGCTACGCTTATCTATAGGAGTATGTCCATCATATCATTCTCCTAACGATATGATCTTGTTGTTAATAACATCTCAATGTTCATGATAGGGAAACCACAATCATCTATTAACCAACAAGCTAGTATTATATAGAGGCTTTACTAGGGACTTTAAATTAAGTTTACAAATCACACAAGTATTAATGTTTCCTTGTTAATACTATTATAGCATGAACGTAAACATTTATCATAAACACAAAGATATAATAATAACTACATTTATTATTGCCTCTAGGGTATATCTCCAACATTAACTTCATATGTATTGGAATTATTTTATAGAGTTTATTTAATGGCAAAATAATTTAATAGTGGCAAGTAGTTGGGCTATGGCCCAATTGGGTGTAAATAGATCTGGTCCAAATTTGAGTTGGCTTAGCATGCCAATGATTCGACTTGGGGTTAACACATCCCACCCCAGGGCCCTCTATTCCTCCTCGTACCCGAGTACACCCCGCATGCCCATGACCTCCTGGACGCCGTCGTGTCGTCGTTTGGCTCCGGCTGCTCCTGCCCTCTCCGACGCCGGTAAGATGGGGCTTTGGTCCGTCGTGCCATGATCTACAACCTCCCCTTGTTTGATTTGTTCCCCTGCCTCTCGTGCACACTCGGTTGAAAACCCTAGCTCTGCCTCGCATCTGGCGATCAATTTCAAGTGTTGTTCTTTGGCCGTGATTTTCTCCAGCGTGCCACTCTGCGAGATTTTAGGCGCGGCGCAGTGCGCTTGGTGCCAGTGCCGTCATTGCCCTCGCCAGCCTCTGCTTCCCCGTCGGTGAGCTTAGACTCGTCCCAGGTAGGTACCCCTCAACCTTTCAAACTCCTCTCTCTTTCTCTTGCTGTTCCACACAGGTTAAGTTCCCCTTCTTATTTTTGGTGATCAAGGATGTTTAGTGATTTTCTCATGGATCTGTTTTGAGCATGTGAACTTTAGCTAAGTATAATGGTGGTGATGTCAGTGGTATATGTGCCTTAATCTTATTCAGTCCAATGAGCTCTTACTATGTTTTGATGAATTGATGCTTGTATAATGAAGTACTGAATTTTTTTATAACTGTCAAACATGACAAGAATGCTTTATTTTGTGTGATGTTGGTACTGTGAAATTATTTGCAAGTGTTTCCTAAATCTGTACCCCTAATGTTGGCCATGCCAAGTTAAATACCAGGCTATGTTATTTAAATAAGTGTTATGGTGGTATGTGTTGGAATTATGCCCTAGAGGCAATAATAAAGATGTTATTATTATAATTCTTATTCATGATAAAGTTTATATTCCATGCTAGAATTGTATTAAGCGGAAACTTTGATACTTGTGTGGTTTATGAGCAACACCGTGTCCCTAGTACGCCTCTATGGACTAGCTCATTGATTAATGATGGTTAAGGTTTCCTAACCATAGACATGAGTTGTCGATTAATAATGAGATCATGTCATTAGGAGAATGATATGATGGACAGACCCAAATTAAGCAGAGCAATTAGATCGTGTCGTCGTGTTCATCTTTGCGAAGCTTTTTCCTATGTCAAGTATTGTATTCCTTAGACCATGAGATAATACAACTCCCTGGTATCGGAAGAAAGCTTTGAGATCATCAAACGTCATCCTATGTGAGGGTGATCATAAAGGTGTCTCTCAGGTAATCGGAAAGTACTTGTTGGGTTGTATGTATCAAGATGGAATTTCTCCTCCGTCGAGAGATATACTTGGCCCACTCGTGTCGATATCAACAAGCTTGCAAGCACGTGGTTAAGGAGTTAATCACAAAGTGATATCGGATTACGAAACGAGTAAAGTACTTGCTGTGAACGAGATTGAACTAGATATGCCGATACCAATGATCGAATCTCGGGCAAGTAAAATATCGCGTGACGAAGGAATACATATATGGGATTAATTGAATCCTGGCATCGTAGTTCATTCGATATGATCATCGATGAATATGTGGGAGTCAATATGGGTTTCCAGATCCCGATGTTGATTATTGATAGAAGATCATGTCTGCATATTCTCGAACTCGTAGGGTCACACACTTAACGTGCATCGACGTTAGGATAGAATGGATAATTGGTTTATGAGTTTTTTTGTTCGGAGTCTCGGATGAGACCCAGGACATCACGAGAGGTTCCGAAATGGTCCAGAGAATAAGATTCATATAAAGGAAAGCAGTTTTTGGATTTTGGAATCGTTTCGGAGTTTATCGGTATTATACCGGAAGGTTCTAGAAGGTTCCGAAGTGGGACCAACGTGGGCCCACTTGTCGGAGGCCTGCGTGGGCCTAAGGGGAAGTGCCCTGGCCACTTTGGGCCAGGAGCACAAGGCCCCTAAGGCCCAGTAGAAGCCACTAGGGAAACCTAAGGGCCTTCTAGAAGAGGGATGACTTGCCCACTCCATCCTGGCGCCCAGGCTTGGAGGAGGGTCGAGGGGCCGGCCACTATATAAGGAGGCGCGGTGACCTCACGCTCCAACCCTAGGCGCCAACTGCTGCCCCTCCACCTCTCTCTCTCTCTCCCGACTGCGCGTCCTCCATGCCACCACTGCGTCGAGGTAAACCTCTGGCCACCGGCCGCCCGAAAGCCTCCACGTTCGGGCGCCCGCCCGCCTCGTCTCCTCGGCAAGCAAGCCGTGTTGGCCGGGAGAAACCGCACCTGCACGCTTGCCGAGGTCGAGGACACCATACAGCGAAACCAAGCCGAGCCACGGCTCGAGATCCTGCGATCACGAGGACACGCCATGGCCCCAGCCCGCCCAGCCCATCCAGGGCCCAGATCGGGCCCGCCAGATCCCTCGTTGTGGCGCCGCCGCGCCACCATCCTCTCCGCGGGTATGAAGTACATGGCTGCCATAGCTGTCCAACACTGCAACCAGCCAGCCACTATCGTGCTTTTCAAAAATTTCTTAGGCAGGGAAATCAAACCATACGTCGGAATTCTTACTAGAACCAGTTCTAAACAATGTGTTCTAACGGCTGGACTGGAATAAAGGCCTTCTTTTCAAAAAAGAAGGAATACTGGTGATGAATTGAGCCATTTAAGATCAAATTTCTGCATTCTAACTAGTCATTGACTTCAAAAGTGAAAAAAAAAACTAACATAACATTCATTTCCAGCATAGGCAGGAACCACATGATACTGCATAGATTGCAATTTCTACTGATGTTATTCATGTTCATAATGACGCACAATACTGCAATGTCACAATGTGCAATTTACATAAGCTAACCTGCATTTGACATGTTGCTGCTAACATCCCCTTACCCCATTTGCTTCACAAACTCAGTGAATGCGGCGCAAGAGGACCCATCTTCCTTCCACGCTGCGGCAGCGCTCTCCTTTACCGCCATGGCCTGTTTCATGACTGTTCGCCAAGCCTCCGACTCCAGGTCCATGATCTGCCTAACCGTCGCATCGACATTGTCGGCTGTGACAAGCCCCCCAGGTTTATACCCTCTCACCTCGATGCCGACCTTCATCTCCTCCACGATGTACACCTTGTTCATCCACTGCTCGGCTTCCAGCGGCCAGCACACCATAGGCATGCCGGTCACCACCGCCTCCAGCGTTGAGTTCCATCCACAGTGCGTTATGAAGGCACCGGTAGATGAGTGACGCAGCACGTCCATTTGCGGCACCCAGGACGCGGTCACCACGAGGCCCCTGTCGGCTGTGCGTTCCAAGAATCCCTCGGGAAGAAGAGACAGCGCTGCATCCGACTCGGCGGCGGCGACGCCCGGAGGGGCACGCAGCACCCACAAGAACCTGTGCCCAGACTTGTCGAGGCCCTCAGCCATTTCCCTGATCTGCTCCAGCGAGACCGTGCACCGGCTGCCAAAGCAGATGAACACCACGCTGCGCTCGGGCTGAGCGTCAAGCCACGGGAGGCATGGGTGCCTCTCCTCCTCCTTCTCCCCCTCCGCGATCAACGGCCCGACGCAGTAGACCGACGGGTTGGCGCCGTCAGGGAGGCAGCTCCCGTTTCTAAGCGCCGCCATCACCGAGCCCTCCAGAGCCTCGAAGGTGTTCACCAAAATGCCGCGCGCCGCTGCCATCCGACCGAATACCTCCAGCACAGGCGCGTACAGGTCCGTCCCGCTGTCGAGCACCCCGTCGACCAGGTGGGACGCCGGCATCGTGCGCACGCCGGGGAACGACACTGGCGCGTCGCCGAGATCTTTCAAGTCTCTGTCGCTCCCGGAGCAAAATGAAGGCAATTGGAGGAATACGGCGAGATTGTTGGCGCCTGTGCAGTAGAAGAGGTGTCCCGGGACGCCCACCTCCGCGGCGACGTCGAGGGCATAGACGGCGAACATGTCGGCGACGAGCGCGTGGACGGCGGGGAGGCTGCGGAGGAAGTCTCGCAGGCCGGGTGCCTGGGAGCGGAAGGCGGCCTGCATGCGGATGAACGGGTGGACGGCGCCGAGAGATTGCTGGTGGGAAGGAGGGAGGGGAAGGGAGTGGACGGCGAGGGAGGGGAACCGGGAGGCGTACCGGCCGATGGCGGAGCTCAAGGCCGGGGCCGTGAGGGTTGGGTCCGGGACAACGACGGTGACGGCCAGGCCGCGACGGAGGCAGACCGCGGCGAACTCCATCATGGGGTTGAGGTGGCTGATGCTCTGGCCGGGGATCAGGACCACCCTTCTCGCCGTCGCCATGGGAGGGTTGTTCTGATTTTGCTTTCGTTGCTGGCCTGTGGCTGTGAATTTCGCAGCTGCTGGCCTGTGGCTGTGAATTTTGTACTGGAGTGGAGCCTGGAGGAGCGAAACCAGCGGGCGGCGAGGTACTACTCGGAAAGTGTCGGCACATGGGTGCTGATTGAAAATTTCAAAATCTTACATTTTTGTCTCCAAAAATTAAGGAGCGTATGCAAAAAAAAAAAATCCACTAAAATACGATTCTACTCCCTCCGTTTCAAAATATAAGATGTTTTAGGTTTGTGAAGAAAATATATCTACACTTTTTTTAGTATGTAGATTCACTCTAAACTTGAATGAACCTACATACTAAAAGTAGTCTAGATACATTTGCTTCATAAAACTAAAACATCTTATATTTTAAAACGGAGGAAGTACTTTGGAAAATACAAAAGAGAGAAATTTCTCTATATGACTTTTTTGCATACACTCTTCCTATATATATTCATCTATACATTTAACTCCATAATTTTTAAAGACATAGAAGTGTGAGATTTTAAAAAATTTAAAAATCTAAAAGTGAAGGAGCACTGGTGTCCATATGCACCAAATCCCTTCTCCTTTTTTCTTCCCTATTCGCTTCTTTTCTCTTTTTCTTTTTTATTACTTTCTTTGATCTAAATTAATTGATTTGGATTTGTCTAGATATGAATGTATCTAGTCGTAGTATTCAAATTTCTAAATTTAAATGTCAATATGAAAAAAGGTGTACAATCTAAACAATCGACCCTCTATAATATTTTCTACTCCGTAATAAAAATATCAGCTAGCATCTCTTTATGCAAGACAATTTCTGTAGTGAAGTATATGTAGAATTGATAAGTTTGATCTACAATCCTATGTCTAGGATAGGAGCCGTCAAAAAAGATGCCCGAGAAAATGATTATTTATTTCTCTTATGAGTAGGAGTCTCTCGAAATATGACACATGTCTCTGGGACCTCCAATAGAAAACTTAGGATATGGATTTGATTTTTGAGTAGATAAACATACCGTTCATTTTTCGCTCATACCTCTAGGAATAGCTCTAGCGTATCATGTAGATAAAGAGAGAAATATTTCTTGAAAGCTGTTGTCAAGGAGGTAAGTATACCCATGCTAACGGGGTGAAATTAATTTCTTTGCTTTGCCTAGCCTGCCATGATATCGAAATTTATTTTCTCTATGTTTGTGGCCTTCACATTTTACCGCTCAATACTTTGTTGACAAAAGGCTAGCAAATGAAATTAAAAGGGAACTTTTATTAAAGGATTATAACTCAGTGGGGTCATCATCGGGATACCTTTGTTGGAAATATGCCAAGAGACAACAATAAAGTTGTTATTATCATATTTTCTGTTCATGACAAGTGTTTATACTACATGATATAATTGTATTAACTAGAAATTAAATACATGTGTGGATATATAAACAACATTGTATCCTTTGTAAGTCTCTACTAGAGTATCTCGTTGATTAAATGGTGATTAAGGTTTACTAACCATGAACATATAATGTCATTTGATAATGAGGTCATGTTCCTAATGATGTGATGTACATACCCAAAACTAGGCATAGCAATTTAATCGTGTCACTAAGTTTTAATTGATGCATCTTTATAATGTCAAGTATCAAGTTCCTTAGACCATGGGATATTACTTACTAGTAGTAACGTAAGAATATTTTACGGACATCAACCGTCATTTCGTAATTGGGTGATCATAAACGTGTTTTTCGGGTATCTCGGAAGGTACTTACTGAGCTGTATGGATCAAGATCGTGGTTTTTCACTCCAATTTGACGAAGAGATATCTTTAGGCCCTCTCGATAACACAACATCCTAAGAAGCTTGCAAACATGTGACTAATGCGTTTAGCCACATGGATATTGTATTATGGAACGAGTAAAGAGAGCTTGGCAATGACGACATTGAAGTGGTGAGGTAATACCGATGATCAAATCTCGGGCAATTAATATATCGTGAGACAAAGAAAATTGAATACGAGATTGTTTGAATTCTCGACGTCATGGTTTGACTGACGAAAGATCCTCGTAGAATATGCGGGAACCATTATGGGAACCCATGGCTTTCTCTTGATTATTGATCATAGAGGTGTCTCATTCATGTATATATGTTCTTGAACCCGCAAAGTCACATACTTAATGTTCGATGTCGCTGGAGTAGTAATCAGGTATTAAGATGGTGATATCTAATTTTGATTTGGAGTTTTGGATGAGATCTATGGCATCCCGATGAGCTTCGGAGTGGTCCATGATTTATGTGTTCCGGAAAAGTTCGAGAACATTTTAGTATTGTATTGAGAATATTCTAGAAAGTTCCAGGAGTCCACTAGTGGGGCCCACATGCTTGTAGGGGGGCACATGAACCTGGGTGGGGGCACCTCATCCCTAAATGTGCCAAGGCGCCACATCTCCCAGGCCCATGCGCCAAAACCCTTCTAGGGGATGTTTTGGGAATATTTCAGTATTATATTGGGAATATTTCAGTATTGTATTAGGAATATTCTAGAAGTTTCCCCCTCCCTTGGCCGCCGCTCCACAATCTTGGAGGAGGGGAAATCAAGGTTGTCCCCACGTCTATATAAGAGGGAGGGCAGAGTCCAAGCGCTGCATCCCAAGCCCTAGACATCGCCGCCCTCTTGCGATGACCAAGCATACCACTGCATGTGTAGTATACTATAGTCGTTGACATGACACTTACAGAACACCATTCCGCAAATATCATATCCCTTAGAGTGGTACAACCGAAACATTACGGTACAAATTACAAACATACACACAACATTATTATTACAATACCAAAATATCATCACTTCAAAGTTATTCAAACTTACAAACCATACTTATAAGTTTCAGCGGAAGAACAAAGGTTCAAACACATATCATGACTCGAGTTCAGCAGCTTATTATATAAAGTTTATGCTGCTCGGCTCATTTGAACTACTATATAATTATAGGTAACTACTCGGACTCGTTGCCTTCAACTCCATAGCGTATTTCGTAGTCCACCCCTTCCACTCCTCCGAAAGGTGTGCTTCCTCGTAGTAGACACCCTCTTGTCCTTCGGTAATGTAAATTGGAGTATCTTCTGGATCCTCAGAGTCTAGGTAGGGGATCAAATGAAAGAGTGAGTAACAGCGTTACCCAGCAAGTTCATTATATGTAAGGTGGGAGGTTTGATGTTCTATCTACCACCTCGGACTATCAGTCCTTGGCACTATGCAGTTTTCATAAACATTTCTTCAAAGATTGATTTTAATATCAAAAACTATGCCCATTAGCCTTCACAGGTTGACCAGAACTTCATGAAGTTCATTTCCTTCCGCGTTCGTAGCTCCTTCCCGGAATAGGGAGTAACATGTCACAATTCTTACACTTTGCAAAGGTGTGTTGCTTTACCCATGAGATATCAAATCCTTGTTGCACAATCGGTCGTACTTTCCCGTCCATAATTCCGTGATGTGGGGCCTAGTAGATGATCCAAGCCAATTGATGTCTACGCACTTCTATTCTTGTAGACAATTGTTGGGCCTCCAAGTGCAGAGGTTTGTAGAACAGCAGCAATTTTCTCTGAAGTGGATTACCCAAGGTTTATCAAACTCAGGGAGGAAGTGGTCAAAGGTATTCACTCTCAAGCAACCCTGCAATCAAGATATAAGAAGTCTCTTGTGTCCCCAACACACCCAATACACTTGTCAGGTGTATAGGTGCACTAGTTCGGCAAAGAGATAGTGAAATACAAGTGGTAATGGTGCCAGAAAATAGCTTCTGACTTGTTGTGGACATGGGGTAACGTGTGTGAAACTGAAATAAAGATGGAAGCAAGCAAACATGCAACAGATCTAGATGTGAATGGTGTTTCAATGTTTAGAAACAAGGCCTAGGGATCATACTTTCACTAGTGAACACTCTCTCATATAAATATCCTCTCTTCATGATACTACCCTTAACTACTCTCCGGTTGGATACTCTAATCCACGGTAGGGCCTTCCCCAATCTAGATAACCCCACACTGTCACCTTGAGCGCTAGACGGTTCCAACAAACACCACAATTTCATAAAGACAACCAACTCAAAATATAACTCATGAATATATATGTAATCTAGCTTAAGTGCCACACACGGCGTGCACGCTATCACTGTCACACATGTGGGGAAAAGCATAGATCGATTAAAGCACGATGAGTATTTATGTAGACTCTAGCCTAAGTTCCACCATGGAATGCACGCAATCACTTTCACACACATGGGGAGAGCAGAGATCTATTGAAGCACTTGAGTAGCAAGGTAAATCTACTTGATTACAAAGCTCATGACCACAAGATCATGCATAGAGAGAGAGATGAACAGATAGCTACCGGTAGAGCCCTTAGCCCTGAAGAAGAGCTATTCCCCTGGTGTGAGCATGCGACAAAACATTACTAATCAAAGAATAGAGTGGTACAACAAGTCAAGTACTAAATGATCATAGAGGCTATGGTGACTTGTTAATAGTCATAACATGGTGTGAGCATGTGCCAAATCAACCCAAGCAAAGCATCAAAGGAGAATACCATAGTACTATGCTTTTGTATGCTAAAACAACGCATGATTACTTCAAGGCACATTAAGCAATCCTAATTGTTTGGAACAAGTCATGCTACAACAATAATCATTAAGCATAAAGTCAAAACAACATCTAGCATGACATGATAAAGTCTAAGTCACGGTCAAAACAAGCTCCTTTTTGTACCACTTTAAGCATGAAACTTTCTACTGTTTTCCAACACCAATCAACTTATTTGAAACAACTCACAAAGATGATAATCAATAAATATCAGTGAGCATGTCTCACAAATACACAAATAAGAACTAAAAAGTTCTAAGAAAACAGCATAAGAAAACTAAGGCTAAACACAGTGCTAGCTAATGTGAACACTCACAGAACAATAAGAGTGAAAACTAGAGTGTTCTAGGCAATGAAAACAGAGTGTGTCTCTCTCCAAAAGAAGTGAGCTGGGATCCAACCAACTTACTCAAGCAAACTAAAACCAAAACCAAAAACTAAGACGCTCCAAGAACAACACAACTGTGCATGAAGCAATAAAAATAAAGTGTCTAGAAAGACCTAAGATATTTATTGATGAAGAAGGGGATGCCTTGGGCATCCCTAAGCTTTGACGCTTGTACCTCTTGAATATTTCTTGGGGTGAAACGGGGTGGAATCCCCAAGCTTGAGCTTTTGTCCATTCTTCATCTCATTACATCATTCTCTCTCTACACCTAAAATTTTTTCTTCATATAAAACTTCACACAATCTTCATTAGCAACATTAGTGTATTAAAAAGATAATAGACCCTTGGGTTTAGCTTTAGAACAACAAAACTTTCACTAAAAACACAAGATACTGTAATAAATCCTTCAAAAAGCTCAATTTCCCAAAAAGAACCCAAAAAGAAATCAATAAGAAGCAAATGCAAATACTTGCAGAAATCTGTCCAGACCAGCAGGTAGAAATCAATTTTTTCGAAAATCTTTTGTTGCTCAAATCAAAAAGTTTTGAACTAATGAAAGTTAGATAACATACTGGGGTATTTATTCGTAAATGTTCAGCTCAATCCGACTTACAGGTACTCCTCACAAATTTTTATGGTGGAGGATAGAAATCTGTTTTAGGACAGCAACTCCCCAAATCAAACTTCCCTCTCATTAGAGGTCATTCTTGGCACAAAAAGCAAACAAAAAGGATAATGGGAGGTCATTACTGAAGTAATAAATTCCAAGACTCAAGAAAACTCTTGGGTTATCTCCCAACAAGTACTTTTCTTTAACGCCTTTAAGTTAGGCATGATAGTTTGAGAAGATGCTCTCATAAGAAATACGAATTGAAGTAAAACAGAGCATCAAGAAGAAAATTCAAAACACATCTAAGTCTAACCCACTTCCTATGCATAGAAATCTTGTAAAGAAACAAGTCATGAAAGCACAAAGCAACAAGCATAGGAAAGCAAAACAAGTGCAACTTCAAGATTTTCAACATAAAGAGGGGAAACTTAATATTTGTGAGATGCATAAGACCATGTTTCCCTCTCTCATAATAACTTTCAGTAGCATCATGAATGAAATTAACAATATAACTATCACATAAAACATTCTTATCATGAGCCACATGCATAAAATGATTATTACTCTCCACATAAGCATTGTCATGCTTATTAATCATAGTGGGAGCAAATTCAACAAAATAGCTATCATTAATATTCTCATCACCATAATCATCAAATATAGGAGGCATATTGTAATCACAATTAATTTTCTCCTTAATAGTAGGTGGACTAAAAATATCATATTCATCATTATAATCATCATATTTGGGAGGTTTGGTATCATCATAAAAAATAGAATAGCCATCTTCCAAAGTCGGGGAACTAAAAAGATCATTTTCATAAAAACTAGCTTCCCCAAGCTTGGAATCTTCCATAGCATTAGCAACAATTGTGTCCAAAGAGTTCATACTAATAACATTGCTATTAGCATGCAAATAAAGTTCCATAGGTTTTTTAATTTTCTCTTCAAACACTTCATGTCCTAATTCAAGCTAGATACTGTAGAGCTCTCTAATTTTTTTGTTGTTTTCCATTAAGCCTAACTAGTGAAACAAGAAACAAAAAGACACAATTTCAGAATCTAAAGGAAATAACTTCGAGCACTCACACCGGAGGATGTGAGTACCTTTTACCTTACATCCCCGATAACGGCGCCAGAAAATAGCTTGATGTCTACGCACTTCTATTCTTGTAGACAGTTGTTGGGCCTCCAAGTGCAGAGGTTTGTAGAACAACATCAAGTTTCCCTTAAGTGGATTACCCAAGGTTTATCGAACTTAGGGAGGAAGTGGTCAAAGGTGTTCCCTCTCAAGCAACCCAGCAATCAAGATACAAGAAGTATCTTGTGTCCCCAACACACCCAATACACTTGTCAGGTGTATAGGTGCACTAGTTCAACGAAGAGATAGTGAAATACACGTGGTAACGGTGCCAGAAAATAGCTTCTGACTTGTTGTTGATGTGGGGTAACGTGTGTGAAACTGAAATAAAGATGGAAGCAAGCAAACATGCAACAGATCTAGATGTGAATGGTGTTTCAATGTTTAGAAACAAGGCCTAGGGATCATACTTTCACTAGTGAACACTCTCTCATATAAATATCCTCTCTTCATGATACTACCCTTAACTACTCTCCGGTTGGATACTCTAATCCACGGTAGGGCCTTCCCCAATATAGATAACCCCACACTGTCACCCTGAGCGCTAGACGGTTCCAACAAACACCACAATTTCATAAAGACAACCAACTCAAAATATAACTCATGAATATATATGTAATCTAGCTTAAGTGCCACACACCTGGCACAATCCTTGTCACACGTGGGGAAAATCATAGATCTATTAAAGCACGATGAGTATTTATGTAGACTCTAGCCTAAGTGCCACCATGGCGTGCACGCTGTCACTTTCACACACATGGGGAGAGCAGAGATCTATTGAAGCACTTGAGTAGCAGAGCAGATCTACTTGATTACAAAGCTCATGACCACAGCATGATCATGCATAGGGAGAGATATGAACACATAGCTACTGGTAGAGCCCTTAACCTCGAGGAAGAACTACTCCCTCCTCATCATGGGAATCAGCAACGGTGATGAAGATGGCGATGGAGATTGATGGAGATGGTTCCGGGGGTACTTCCCCGTCCCGACAGGGTGCCGGAACAGAGACTTTCTGTCCCTCGAATATCCCCTTCGGTGGCGGCGGCGCAACGGAGTTTTTCTGGAAGTATGATGGATGATTTAGGGTTTTCTCCCTAGGGACTTCTTATAGGCGCAGGAGGCAAGGTCGGTGGTGGTACAGGGGGTCCACACCCCCTGTAGGTTCCACCAGGGCTTGCCCGCGCCTGGGGGGTGCGACCACCCTGGTGTCCTCCTCCACCTCTGCTTCGTGGTTCCGTGTTACTCCGGGAAAAATAATGACTTTGGCTTTTGTCCCGTCCAATTCCGAGAATATTGATTTTCTTTCTTTCTGGAACCAAAAACAGAAGAAAACAGGCAACTGACACTATGGCATATTGTTAATAGGTTTGTACCAGAAAGTGCATAAAAATACCTCAAAGTGTAGACAAAACATAAGACAAATGATATAAAACAAGCATGGAGCATCAAAAATTATAGATACGTTTCCGACGTATCACCAATCACTGCCTTCTCTGTGAACCCACATGGAACATGAATCCCCAAGCAGGAATACCTCTGTTAAGCCCCATATAGGCAGATATAACCATGGTAACTCCTTCAAGACTCCAGTAAGCAAATCATGTCCCTGGTAACCCCCACTGAAGTGGTAGATATACCTCCGACAACCCCTCATGGATAATATAGACACAAGTATCGCATGGACATAAGGGCTCCCACCCATGTTGAGTCCTCGCTAGGAATCTACAACGTCACGATAAGGTCATCCGTTCATGTGAAAGGAAGAAGATCCAGCTGACTTCTCTTTCCCATTCCAAATCTCATGGTTAACGCGTATTATATGGCGCTAGAATCACTGATGTCATGGATTATTAATTCCTATATGATGAATCTTACTGCATATAGAATCCTAGGTTCCATTGTCAATCTTATATTTATCATCACTTAGGATGATAATAGCATTTTATTTATTTGAGAAAATAGTATTTTCTTTCTCCTTTATAGAACATAGGTGATGACACACAAGTTGCAAATACTTTGATAAACACATCAAAGGACATGAGAAAGTGATGAACTTGCCTTGAGACTGCAAGGTAGTGAATTCGAATGCTTGCACTTGACCATGAGCTTATATTTCTACAAAACACCATTATTGCCCAGTAAGGACAATATTTAAAGAAGCAAGAATGGAAATGCATACTAATGCAATGCATCATTTTATTATTAATCTTCTTTGCGTGTTTTACCCATACTATTAAAATCTTAAAGTTTCTTTTAATAAAATAAATTTAATTATTGATAATTCTTAAAATCTCGTAAATATTATATTTAATATTTTTTGTGATAACAAACATTAATGTAAGAGTTTAAAACTAATCTTTATTTAATTTTAAATCCAATTAATATTTTCCCAAAATTCCATTAAGAAATAAGTGTTTTAATTTAGAGGATTCTATTTTATTAAACTAAAATACAATTTAGTATTTTTCTTAAATACTATATCTATTTACGATTGTAAAAGTGAATTTTATTTATTTTCATGTATTTTATTTATTTTTACAAAATTCCATAAATAATTTATGTCATAAAAATAATTATCCTAGATTTATTATTTTAAAATTCAATTGAATAATTTTTATGAACACATAGATATATTGTTTGTATTTTCGAATTTTTATTTATTTTCTTAGAGCTTAACAAGTATTGGGATTATTTAGTCTTCTTAATAAATAGAATTAGGGTTCTTTTCTTTAAAACTAGGCCTGGCCCGTTGGACTGACCCAACCCGACCCGGTCCAAGTGGGTTGGGTCAAACCCAACCAGAGTGGCACTAGACCGCCTCATCGGTTTAGTGCTCTCCTCTCTCTCTCTCTCTCTCCTCTCTCTCTCTCTCTCTCTCTCTCTCTCTCTCTCTCTCTCTCTCTCTCTCTTTCTCTTTCTCTCTTGCTCGCATCGATCTCATCCTCTTGTCTTCTCCCTCTAACGACCATGAGTCGCGCTGTCATTGCTGCTTGATTTCGGCCGCCCTTGACCTCCCTTGTTGCTGCGGTGCAAGTTGATGATATTGACGATGTTGTGGCATCCTATCCTCTTTGATTCGTCCTACTGGCGGTGTCGCCACCTCACTGGTGCCTAGGGTTTAGACCCCGCCAATGACTTGGCGCTCCGACCCTCTTTGGTGTTCTGTAACATCCCAACATTTAGGAACCAATGAAGGGTAGATTTAGGAATCTGTGCAATTGCATGCATTCATCTGTAAAAATGTGGGTAAATTTTTCGCCAAATAAAAACTTAAAGTGATCAAAGTTTCTTTCACTCTTTAAGTTTAGGAATAGCCTTGGAGAATGATCGTTATAAACTTTGACATGATATTTATGGATTAGTGTGTTTTGGGGAAAGGAATTTGAATTCAAACTTGAGAGTTGGATTTATATTTTTAAAAGATTAAGTTTATGTTTAAGTAATATTAATTAATCAAGAAATAATATTTAGTAACTCAAACTTTAGATAACATAACACAATCAAGTAAATGAATATTTATTCCATATTTATTCAATGAATAAGTTACAAAATGTAGCTTATGAAGTTGATAAAGAATCTTTACAATAGTAAATTATAAAAGGTGGAATATTTACGTATTGAGAAATATTACAATCTTTCTTACAAAAGAATAAAATAAAGATTACAAAAGAATAAAATAAAGATTACAGAGGAACTATTTTATCAAAAAAGAAAACCTATTCTAATCTTGAATCTTCAAGCCTTGTACCTGCAAAACAAAGAACAAACAAAAAGAAAGAAAATAAGGCTTAAGATATTTTTACTCTCAGTAGTGAACAGTGTGATGCACTGTTCCACTTTACATCATTGAGTAAATCTTTAGGGGAAAGTTTCACCAATATGAAAGAATTAAATCTTTCATAATTAATAAGCCACAAGTCAAATGATTTCAACCAGTAAGATGGCAAGTTTCACCAGGCAGATGAATGGTAATCAGATAAAAAGGTAAATCATCTCCCTGAGCATATCCATAAGGATGCAGCAGGCACACAAACAGCTTACACACCTAAATGCATGGTGTGTGCTGTCAACACAGCCACAACTGTCTACACAAGCAAAAGAGCTCAACACAACCGTGGGCAAGCACCACAGAACCATTTCCTTGCACATACACATCAGGCATCAGCAGTCTAGCCACAGCAAACCAAGCCAAACCAAACCAAGACAAACCAAACCAAACCAAACCAAACCAACCACACACCAGATCATCCCAGTACTCACCAAGATGGTGACATAAGGAGGGGGTGGATCAGGTGGATAGCAAGGACAAGGCCAAGCTCACAGGAACCAGAAGGTGGATAGCAAGATCAAGGACAAGCTTCTAGGAGTTGGAAGTAGTAGGAGTAGCATCAAGAGAAGCACAAGATCAGGCCAGCAGCACAAGATAACAAGATCAACCAGTTACAACACCAACAACTCAACTGTTGTGGTGAGTAGTATAAAACCATCACATGATCTGTCTATCTAAGTTAGATAAGAATTCATGTGTTGTCTTATATTAAACCTCTCAGAAAGCACCCAAGTGGGGTGAATCCATCATAGAGGATTTTGGATACTAAATTCATAGCCATAAGAAAACCATACAAATAAAACCAGGATCTCAGACCAACATCACTTTTCCCGTATATAAAGGCCAAATCTTTTAATCTAATATAATCATAGTCAAGATTATGAATTCTGGGCACATCTCTTAAAAGAGTAGCACCCTAGAATTCATAAATCTTATGGATCCATGCAAAATCATTAGCACACAAATCATTTTATCGAAAGGATTCGATAATAAGGAACTGGTATCACTACCAGAACATCTCTATGAGGAACAGCAAGATAGGAACCTAGTTTATAAGCCTCAGACCAACATCATAGGCATTGATGTTTAAAGAAAAAAAGCTTCCAACTTATCTTTGGCATTAATCCAATCTTAAGCATTAACAGAATCAAGCCAAGTAGTAGAACCTAGACTCGTGTGCCATTTCAAGATGGTGTCACAAGAGTAGATTCTAAACCAAGCAGATTAAGTATCTAGCTTTCATAGATAAACTGACAAAAAACTAATCATCATTTTCCTGGTATCAATCACCAGGAATTATTTCCAAGTTTATGTATACAGAACATCACTGTAAGAAACTAATTAACCTCAATCTGCATATGAATCCATAAGCCAACAATTACAGATACAATGCATAAATCATTCACAAAATCACTATTAATAACCAAATCATGACAGTAGTGAATTTCCAAATCACTAGGATCCACAAGTAATGATTCCACAGTAGTAGTATCATTTGAACCATATCAAATTAACCACTGGAATTAGTCTGGTAAGCCACTAGCATCATAGAAATTAACTATAGACAGTGATCAACATAGCCACCATACTCAAGGATCATCACTACTAGTTCCAATTCATTAGATATAACCACAACAAAGGGATGAAACCTAATCAAGACATGAACCCTAATCAAGACATGAACCCTAATCAAGACATGAACCCTAATCAGGGGTAGCCACTATAAGCACACAGGATAGGGAGGCAGAGTATAGAGAGCACGAGTGGGTAGAGAAAGCAAACTTACTGGAGGTTCTGCTATGGTCGAGAAGAGGAATAATAAGGGGTCGACGAGCGTGGCGGCACGGGGAGCACCCAAGGGGCGCTGCAACCCGCACCAAGCCAAGGCGGCGAGTGCAACATCGCTTGAGGGCGAGCAGCACCACCCCAACAACATCAGAATACCCACAACACCACGAGAACAGTGACGACGATAGCACCAGCACCACCCCAAACCCTAGGGTTCAGGACGGAACCGGCCTGGCCACAAGAGAGCCCCAAATCCAAATAGAAATGGAATAGATGAAGGAGCGGGTTCAGCAACCACGCCATGCACCACGGCAGCGGACGGAGAGGACCACGACAGCGTGAATCGCCCGGCGGTGGTATCGGCAACCACGGGGTCGAGGAAGAAGAAAAGATAAGGACGAGAGAGAAGGACAGGGGAGAGTGGGCTGAGAGGGCCAGCCCTTCAGGGAGCCTTTTTGGTCTTGATCACTTTGACCAAAACGGCCCAATAAGCCCAACAAAGTCAGCCCAACAACCTAAAGAAAGTTTAATAATTAGGAAAAGACCAAAATACCCCTGAACTTAAATAAAAAATCTAAAAATTATAAATAAAATATTTTTAGATTCACAATAATCCAATCTATCTAAATAAATTAAGAAATAAATTTTTATGCATATAATTTTTATCAAGAATTTTATAATATATGTATTCCTCATGGAATTATATAAAATTAAAGAAAGAAGATAAAAATAAATAAAAATCACTTTTATTATATATTAATATTTTAGTATTTTAGAAAAATACTAAATAAATGTTTAATATCATAAAAGGAAATTCTTGTATTTAAATGATAATTCTTAAAAGAATTATTAAATAAATAAAAATAAAATAAAATAAAATAAAAATACAATATTCAATAAATATTAATATTTATAAATCCTTTACTACTTAAAGGAATTTTTGTAACTAAAATAATGGGTAGAACACACAAAAATAAGTAATGCATTACATTACTTTGCATAATCATTTTGCCTCTATAAATATTGTCCTTACCGGGCAATAATGATGTTTTGTAGACATAGAAGCTGAAGGTCCAGTGCAAGCATCCGACTTCACTACCTTGAAATTACAAGGCAAGTTCATCACTTTCTCATGTCCTTTGAAGAGTTTTTATCAAAGTATTTGCAAATTGTGTGTTATCATCTATATTCCAAAGAAAGAAAATATTATTTTCTCAAATAAATAAATCTTAGGTATCATCCTAAGTGATGATATAATGGAGCAATAAAACTTAGGTTTCTATTTGCAATAATGATGATCAATTAGGGACTTAATAACCCATGACATCAGTGATTCTAGCGCCATATATTACGCGTTAACCATGAGATTTGGAATAGGACAGAGAAGTTAGTTGTATCTTCTTCCTCTCGCATGTAGCCGGATGTGCAGGTCGTGGTTGTTATCACTCATAGCGTGCATATTAATTGGTAATTCGTAGAGGATATGTAGCATATGGGTGGGAACCCTCATCGTCCCACGATAGTTCTGGCATCTAACGGTCTGTACAAACCATTGTCGTAATTCTATGTGTGGGCATGGTGTACACCAAGGAGGCATGCGAGGTCGCGAAGGGGGCAGTGATTGGCTTGTTTCACCTACTGGGCCCCACAGCATGGAATTGTGGACGAGAAAGTACGCCTGGTTATGCAACAAGGAGTTGATCTCTCATGGGTAAAGTAACGCACCTCTGCATAGTGTAAGAACTGTAACTTGTTACTCCCGGTTCCGGGAAGGAGCTACGAAAGCGGCAGGAAAGGAACTCCATGAAAGTTCTGGTCAACCTGTGAAGGCTGATGGTCAAATATTTTAATAATAAAATCAATCTTTGAAGAAGGATTTACAAAAACTGCATAGTGCCAAGGACTTAAGGTCTGAGGTGGTAGATAGAGCATCAAACTTCCCACCTTGCATATAATGAACTTGCTGGGTAACGCTGTTACTCACCCTTTCCTTTGATTCCTTGCTTAGACTCTGAAGATCCCAAAGACACACCTATGTATGTAGCCGAATGCCAAGAAGATGTGTTCTACGAGGAGCCTGACCTGTCAGGAGGTGTTGAAGGAGTGGATTACGAAATCCGCTATGGAGTAGATGGCAACGAGTCAAACTAGTGCTCTAGTTAGTAGTAACTGACGGAGTCGAGCAGCATGAACCATATAGAATAAGCTATTGAGCTCAACTCTTAGTTGGAGTTGTTACTTTTAAATTCCGTTGAAACACTTTATATTTTGGTTTGTAAGTTGAATCTTTTCGAAGTCTTGAACTTCTGGTAGTGTAATATAATAATGTGTGTATGTTTGTAATATGGACCCGCAATGTTTCTATTGTACCACTCTGAGGGATGTGATATTTATGGAACGGTGTTCTGTGAATGTCATGTCAACGACTAAAGTGTACTACACATGCAGTGGTATGCTGGGTCACCGCATGTTCCCCTGGTGCTTTGGCGACGATGTGCTGCCACCCTCTCTTCAATAGCCGCCATGGACACGGCTTGGCGAGGATTGCAGCGTCCCCCTGGGTGCTTCCCGTGCCGCCGTGTTCTTCCCCAACGTCGGCCACTGCTTCCTCTTCTAGTTTCTTAGCGAGGACCTCAGGTAAGAGGTGATTTTCCCCTTTATTATCATGATTCTTTCTCTTCAATCTCTCACTGTGGTGTTGTATTACCCCCAGATAGCCCCATACTTGGTTCTAGGGTTCTGTGATGTTTAATATTGCTTGTGGCTACATTCATTTAATATTGATGGATTCAGAATTAGCCCTTAATTTCTTAACTTGTACTCTGGTTCATGCTTGATATGATTCATGTTGGGGTTCGGTGCAGAAAATCAAAAAAATTATTCTAAGCGGAAGAAACCCCGAATGCCCAAGATCTATCTACTAGTAATGCAGTAATGGAGAGAGACATTAGTGATGTACCCTTGAAGACCGAGAGAGCATTACGCTCATGCATAAGAATGGATGGTGTAGTCGTACCCATCCTACCTCAAAGTCACGTAGCTCCTCGCAAGTCACCCTTGTCCTGGTCCTCGCACGATGGCCCGAAGGCTTCAATAGCCCCATGATGGCTGGCTGTTGACGAGGGAGCTTCTTCTTCTTTAAGTCCCCGACAACGGCGCCTGTTGGGAACCCCAAGAGCAAGGTGTGAAGCAGCAAGCAACAAGTTTTCCCTCAGTTGAGACTGATGTTATTGAACCAGTAGGAGGAAGGAAATGTCACACAGGTGTTGCAAGCAACGCGCAGATCTGCATAACACAAACTCAAGACTTTGCCCCAAAAAATCAGTGAGGTTGTCAAGCTCACCGGTTTGCCGTAACAAAGGATCAAACGTATGGTGTGGAAGGTAATGGTTTGCAGCAAGTAAACAAGTAACAGTGGAATATGTATCAATGGTAAAGATTGGACCGGGGTCCATAGTTCACTAGAGGTGATCTCCTTAGATAAACAACATGGCATGAAGGGTAAACAAATTACAGCATGGGCAGTTGACAGGAACTGAGCAAGGCATCACAATGCAATTACCAGTCAGAAAGATCCTATGAGATTAGTTTGGGCAATACAACAAGATACATAGACCGCCATCCAACTGCATCTATGACTAGTAGTCCACCTTCAGATTATCATCTGAACCCCCTCCAATATTAAGTTGCAAGCAACAGACAACTGCTTTAAGCAAAGTGTGTAAGGTAAACAGTCCACATTTTCCATGAACAAGGGACCGTTGTTTTCTCCCTAGTAGCAACAACACATCTACAATCTAAGAGATTATTGTCACTTCCCTTGGAAACTAGAGGCATGAACCCACTATCGAGCATAAATACCCCCTCTTGGAGTCACTAGCAACTACTTGGCCAAGATAGCTACTAATAACGGAGAGCATGCAAGATCACAAACAACACGGACATGATAGAATCATAAAGACAAAACCATTAATCAAACTAACATAATAATCTCAATATCCATCGGATCCCCGCAAACACAACATGCATGATTACAAATAGATTAGATCTTGATCATGAACGGAGCTCACAAGATCTATACATGAAAGCACAAAGGAGGAGATACAACCATCTAGCTACTACATGGACCCATAGTCCAAGGTGGAACTACTCACGCATCATACCGGAGAGAAGGCCTCCGGGATGATCTCCCCTCCGGTAGGGTGCCAGGAAGAACTTCATATCCCCCATCTAGGGACGATGGTGGCGGCGGCTACAGAAGGTTTCATGGAGATTTGATCGGGTGCTTAGGTTTCTGCATCAGGGGCTTTTTATAGGAGAAGGGGGAGGCCGAGGCGGCGGCCAGGGGCGCCAAACCCTATCTAGGGACGGGGTGGGGGCCCCCGCGCCTGGGGTGGGTTCTGGCCTCCCTGGATGGCCCCTTTGGCTCCCCTCTGGACTTCTTGTTCCCCATGGAAAGTAATTGACTTTGACATTTGTTCCGTCCAATTCCGAGAATATTTCTTTACTAACTTTTCTGAAACCAAAAACAGCAGAAAACAGGCATCTGGCACTGTTGCAACCTGTTAGCAGGTTAGTACGAGAAAACATATAAAAAAGCACCTCAAAGTGTAGACAAGTAAAGCAAAGTAGATACTAAACAAGCATGGAGCATCAAAAATTATAGATATGTTTCCGACGTATCAAGCATCCCCAAGCTTAACTCCTGCTCGTCCTCAAGTAGGTAAGTGATAAAAGAATAATTTTTGAGGTGACATGCACCCTCACAATAAAGATCCAACCATTTGCAAGCATGGAAAGCTGGGATCAAAGAACTCTAAACATGTGCATGAAAGATGGATTTCTAACAATAGGACATAGTAACTATGCATGCAACATGGCAAGTTACAAACAAAGATCATGAATAACATGCATTGAAAAACGTTTGTTCGTTTCACATACAGAAAATATAGCAAAGTGGCAATCAGCTTGTCCCTCATAGAGTAGCAATATAGATGCATATGACACTTTCAAAGTTCACAAGGGTGACTAGAAACAAATAGCACAAGAACAAGTAATATCACAATATGCATCAATTAATAAGCTTTGGAACACTGCACACAGAATGACAACTATGCTCTCTTAATGGTGCCTAAAGGTAGAAGGTGGAGACTCAATAATGGTGGAAGAAAAACCTTTTATAAAGGAAGCAGGGATTTCAAGTTTCAAAAAGAGCTTCCAAAAATTGTGGTCAAACTTTCAGCCCTCATTGCCCCTATCATAAGCATCTTGAAGTGGTTAAGGTTAAATTGGCAAAGGTGGAGTATATGCTTGACGAAGTATAAGTTGGCAATCTCAAGTCCCTTGAATACGAGGGCCACACCTCATGCATACTCAATTTTGGGTCCAGGTAAGTTCTTGTCACTGTAAGTATTTGCATATCATTGAGAACCGCCAACGGGGTACCCCTTGCACATGGTACATGAGATTTCCCATAACCAAAATGACAAGGCAAGCAGACAATGAGCATCTCAGCAATCTTCTTATTTACCATGGGAATATGGTGCTTTTTTCTCTCTTTCCTCCTTTTCTCAATGTGTCTCTTTTTTATAAGAAGAATGCTTCATAGATGTCACTATGGTGATGCTGCAAGTTTCCACCATGATTAGGCATCAGGCGTTTCTCTAAAACAGGATACAAACTCCATGGACTTACAAGTTTCCTCTTTATTTCACACCGGTGACATCCATAGACAAAAGAACATGATATCAACTGAGTACAAAGTACAAGTAAAATGTTGAAAACGTTCCTCATGACAGCACGGTTCTGCTAATTCCAACTTATAAGTGCAAGCATATAAAACAAAGTTGTCACAATGGTTCAAGTTTATTAGGGGCAAAGAATATAAAGTGTGCCATCAAGTTCACGAGGGCTTTAATCACTAAGTTTTCACATAACAAAATGGTTTTTAATTGGAAGATAGTTGAAAACAAGAATATACTTGGAATGGTGTAACACACCATGCATAGGAATTTATAGTGGACACTTTGGAATAACTTGGTTTCTTGGGAGTTGGAAGCATGAGTAGAACTTACTCATACAAGTGGAGGCTACCAAAAGACTGGGAGCAACCAACTAAGAGAGCATAATGGCCATAATCATGCAGTGCAACAAAGCATACTAATCAAAGCAAAGAGTGGTACCACAAGTCAAGGACTAAATGATCATAGAGGCTAATGGTGACTTGTCATAGTCATACATGGTGTGAGCATGTGCCAAGTCTACCCAAGCAAAACATCAAAGGATAATACCACAATACTATGCTTTTGCATGCTAAAACAACGCATAATTTCTTCAAGACACACTAAGAAATCCCAATTGTTTGGAACAAGACATGCTACATCAATAATCACTTAGCATAAGGCCAAAACAACACATAGCATGTCATGCTAAAGTCTAAGTCACAGTCAATGCAAGCTCCTCTTGCACTTTAAGCAAGAACTTACTACTCCTTTCCAAACACCAAGAAAACTTATTTGCAAAACAACACAGCGAGAACGGGGGTCCAAACTACTTAAGAAAACTAAACAAACTAAGCAAAGCAAACAAAAACTAATACGCTCCAAGAACAACATAACTGTGCATGAAACAATAAAAATGAAGTTTCTAGACAGACCTGAGCTTTTTATTTATGAAGAAGGGGATGCCTTGGGCATCCCCAAGCTTTGACGCTTGTACCTCTTGGATATTTCTTGGGGTGACACCATGGTGGCATCCCCAAGCTTGAGCTCTTTTGTCCATTCTTCATCTCATTACATCATTCTCTCTCTACACCAGAATTTTTTTCTTTCACACAAAACTTCACACAATCTTCATTAGCAACATTAGCTTATTCAAAAGATATTAGACCTCTAGCAAAACATTAAAACAGCAAGGCTTTTCACTAAAAACACAATATACTGTAGTAACTCCTTCAAAAAGCTCAATTCACCTAAAGAGAACTCAAAAGGGAATCAATAAGAAGCAAATGCAAATAATGGCAGAAATCTGTCAAAACAGACCAGCAGGTTGAAACCGATTTTTTTGAACATCTTCTGTTGCTCAAATCAACAAGTGTTGAACTAACAAAAGTTATCTAACATACTGGGGGATTTATTTGTAAATTTTCAGCTTAATCCGAGTTATAGAGACTCCTCACGAATTTTTTTGGTGGAGGACAGAAATCTGTTTTGGGACAGCAACTCCCCAAATCTTACTTCCCTCTCATTAGAGGTCATTCTTGGCACAAAAAGCAAACAAAAAGGATAAGTAGAGGTCATTACAGAAGTAATAACTTCCAAGACTCAAGGAAACTCTTGGGTTATCTCCCAACAAGTACTTTTCTCTAACGCCTTTAAGTTAGGCACAAGAAGTAAGAAGAAAAGTATTTTCAAATGAAGAAGCATTCATATCAAATCTTGCTTTCAAAGGAGGAGCAAAAAGCAACTTCTCTCTCCTCATAGGGAAGTGTTCAATACCTTTATTGAATGGAAAATGATATTTAATGGTGCCTTCTTTCATATCAATGATAGCACCAACTGTTCTAAGAAAAGGTCTTCCCAAAGTGATAGGACAAGAAGCATTGTATTCAACATCCAAAACATAGAAATCAACAGGGATATAAGCATTGTTAACCATAATGAGAACATCATTAACACTCCTCATGAGTTTCTCCTTAGCATTATCATTGAGTGGGACATCCAAATAACAATCTTCTAATGGTGGCAAATCAAGCATTTCATAAATCTTCCTAGGCATAATAGAGACACTAAAACCAAGATCACATGAAGCTTTGAGATCAAAGTCATTCACTTGCATATTAATAATGGGTTCCCAACTATCTTCTACCTTCCTAGGAATAAAATCTTTGTGTTTTATCTTCTCTTCCTTAATCTTAACAAGAGCATCTGTAATGTGTTTGGTGAAAGCAACATGCATATCACTAGCATCATGACTTCTAGCAAGCTTTTGCAAGAACATAATCACTTCAAAAATATTGCAACCATCAATATCAAAGTCAAACTTAGCATCACTAGTAGTAGACATAGTAGGAGGTGGAATAGGGGCTACTTGTGGTTTAGTGGTGATGGTGCACACACTATTGTTTCTATCAATTTCAGCTTCCCTTTCCCACTTAGCATGAAGTTGAGCTAACCGCCTAACATTTTCATCAATAGTAACTTGTATGGCATGAGAAGTAGCAAAGGTGTTCTCCATAGTTTCAGGTTTAGCAGCCATTTTATTAACCAAGGAAGTTTGAGCTTCGGACAAAGAGGATATATTTTTCTCAGCACTCCAAATTTTTGACTGTAAACTAGGAATTTCTCTATTCAGATTCTCAAGCTGAAGACTAATGTTTTTCAAGATAATAGATTGTTCCTCCATAGTTTTAGTGAAAATCTTGCTTTGCTCATATTGCATTTGCATAAAGTTTTTAGTGGATCTCTCGACTTCTAGAATCCTCTCTTCACTAGGCATTCCAGATATACCTTGATAAGCATTTCCACTAGGAGGATATGGTCTATAATTGTTGTTGCTACCAAAATTATTCCTGTAGGCATTGTTGTTGAAATTGCTGTTTCTAATGAAGTTCACATCAACATGCTCTTCGTGAGCAACCAAAGAGGCTAAGGGAACACTATTAGGATCTAGAGGAGCTTTCCCATTAACAAGCGTAGCCATAATAACATCAATCTTTTCACTCAAAGAGGAAGTTTCCTCAACAGAATTTACCTTCTTACCATGTGGAGCTCTCTCAACATGCCATTCAGAGTAGTTAACCATCATATTATCAAGGAGCCTTGTTGCAGCACCCAAAGTGAGGCCCATAAAGGTACCTCCAGCAGCAGAATCCAAAAGATTTCTTGAGGAGAAGTTCAAACCTGCATAAAAAGTCTGGATAATCATCCAAGCAGTGAGTCCATGAGTAGGGCATTTTTAACCAAAGATTTCATTCTTTCCCAAGCAGGAGCAACATGTTCACTATCAAGCTGTTTAAATTTCATAATGTCACTTCTCATAGATATAATCTTAGCAGGAGGATAGTACTTTCCAATAAAAGCATCTTTGCACTTAGTCCAAGAATCAATACTATTTTTAGGCAAAGAAAGCAACCATTCTTTAGCTTTTCCCCTCAAGGAGAAAGGAAAAGGCTTGAGCTTAATAATATCTCCATCTACATCCTTATACTTTTGCATCTCACAAAGTTCAACAAATGTATTGAGATGGGCAGCAGGATCATCAGAACCAGCACCAGAAAATTGCTCTCTCATCACAAGATTCAACAAAGCACGCTTAATTTAATAAAAGGTAGTATCATGAGTAGGTGGAGCAATAGGAGTGCTTAGGAAATCATTGTTGTTGGTGCTAGTGAAGTCATACAACTTGGTGTTCTCAGCAGAGTTCATTTTGGCAAAGGTGGGCAAGCCAAAAACAGCAGCAGCAACTTAGAGCAGGAACTAATTTTTTTGTGTTTTTGAATAAAGAAAGCAAACAAAACTAGACTAATTTTTTTTGGGTTTTTTGAAAAGAGGCAAACAAAACCAAGCAAAAGAAACAAAGCAAACTAAAAACAAAGTAAAGAGAAAGGAAGTGAAGGACTCCCCTAGTGAAGACGTCCTTAGCCTCCCCGGCAACGGCGCCAGAAAACTTGATGGCTGGCTGTTGATGAGGGAGCTTCTTCTTCTTTAAGTCCCCGGAAATGGCGCCTGCTGGGAACCCCAAGAGCAAGGTGTGAAGTAGCAAGTTTCCCCTCAGTTGAGACCGAGGTTATCGAACCAGTAGGAAGAAGGAAACGTCACATAGGTGTTGCAAGCAACACGGAGATCTACACAACACAAACTCAAGAATTTGCCCCAACGAATCAGTGAGGTTGTCAAGCTCACCGGTTTGCTGTAACAAAGGATTATACGTATGGTGTGGAAGGTAATGGTTTGCAGCAAGTAAACAAGTAACAGTGGAAGATGTATCAATGGTAAAGATTGGACCGGGGTCCATATTTCACTAGATGTGCTCTCCTTAGATAAACAACATGGCATGAAGGGTAAACAAATTACAGCAGGGCAACTGACACGAACTGAGCAAGGCATACCAATGCAATTACCAGTCAGAAAGATCCTATGAGATTCGTTTGGGAAATACAACAAGATACATAGACCGCCATCCAACTGCATCTATGACTAGTAGTCCACCTTCAGGTTATCATCCGAACCCCCTCCAGTATTAAGTTGCAAGCAACATGCAACTGCTTTAAGCAAAGTGTGTAAGGTAAACAGTCCACATGTTCCATGAACAAGAGACTGTTGTTTTCTCCCTAGTATCAATAACACATCTATAACCTGTAGTGGAACCGAATCCGGCTTGGTTCGAAATCTCTATGATTACAGTGCTAGTCCCTGGATCGAATAGGTAGCATCCACAGTTTAAGATGTAATATCAAGATACAAAGGTCATATTACATTGCATGATCTAGAATATAAATACTTATTACAATCTCATAGCCATAGGCTATCTTATTACAAAGCAGCGGAATAAAAGTAAAGCATGGAGTCCTTCATCTTCATGTGCAAGAGGCAAACATGTTGGGTGTAGACTCGTAACCCCTACTCATCAAACATCACTATCATCAAGTAATCCTGCAACATGATAAGTTACAGCCACAAGGGTCAATACATTTGAATTGTATTGGCAAGTGTCACTACTATGTGGAAATAAGTTGGAACCTATCAATACATGGGTATTTGGCTAAGTAGAGTTAGGCTCATTTATAGAAAGCAATATGGTTTTATCCTATCTTTTCAAAATAGTTTTGATCTTTCAACAACCTCCTGAACTCCTTGGCAAACTCCAAGTGCTTCTAATCCCTTGTTGACACCATCAAGTTTTACTTTGAGAAATTGGAATGTCGAGATCTTCCATAGCTTCAGGCCTTAGTTGCTCAGAGTTGTCCATAACCCGGGACACGGCTAAGTACTTAGAATTTGATTTTCTGCAGAAGTTGTACACTTTACCAACATGACACAATCTCGTATTGATGCTACCAGTGGCCGCTGGATAAGTACACACCAAATGGAGTACCGATAGATCGAGAATGTGACAAAGTCTTTCCATAGAAGTCCTCCCAATACATAATGCTAGCACGTCTACCAGGCACCAATGAAAGGATATACTTCCAATACATAATTCTAGTTAACCTGAATAGGTACCAATGCAAGGGTATTCCACTATGTAATTGACTAAGCCAGAGCCCATTTAGCATGTGGCTGTACACGGAAGCCACTGTACGAGAAACATGTTCAATCTCTAAGTCCCTGGGTGGTATTCTTCTAGTGCACACATGAAAAAGATAGCCATATATATGGTTCCCTTCGTTGCCACCTTATTCACATCTAAGTATCCACATTTCACCCATGTGATTCATTGAGTACTTGTTTTATTATATAAAACATATATTTTCCAACACTTCATATAATCATAACATGGTGTTCCACCCCGAATCTATAGCATGGCTAAGAGTACTACAACTACGATGTTTCCACTAAGGAAGATATAAAGGATATCCTAATAGGACATAACATAGCATAGTAACATAGTAGTCCTATCATGCATACTACAAAAATTCCACTAAGTATAATGAAAATAGTAGGACATGGATAATAGTGCCACTTGCCTTAGTAGTTGGTGGTGTTGGTACACTCTTAGCAATAACACACTTGACAATCAACACAATCTATCAAGTAGAACAACCAAGATAAAAGAATCACAAGATCAATACTAATGACAACACAAAAAGTATGCAAACATGCAAGATGGCAATTTTTATTGTACCAATTGTTATAACAACGTTCTGAACATTACTAAGTGATTTCTGAACATTTTAGATTTTCAAGATTACCAATGCAACCATTTGTGCAATTGTAGCAATTAGTAATATTTTCTAACACTTGGAAAGGCCGTTCCCACTAAATAATTGCCACGATATTATTTATACTAGAATAAAATTATATTTTGGCCTTACTAGACAGAGGGTTCAATTTACAACCATTTGCAAAAGGATTCGCTTAAAAATAATTTACACAACAATTTTTATACTCAAAATACTCCACAAATGGTTCTGTATAAAACGTGATTTTAACCGACTCAAAAATACCAAATTATGTATCTACTGTGTTCTACTTGCTTTTTTGAATCCATAGACATATTATTTGCTAAATTTGGATATACAGAACTAAAGATATGATTTTTAAAAGTTTGTATGTTCTTATGTCTAAAAATCCGAAAATAGGAATAGATATGACACTTGGCATATTCTAATTGGAGGATACCCCTTTGTTTAAGTGATCTATGATGGCCTTTAGATGAAGATCTAATGGTCCAGGATGGCTCACCGGAATAACTCGCCGGAGAAGTTCGCTGGATTTGCGGGCACGGGCTTGGCGTTGCCGTTCCCGTCGCTATGGACGTATCTGGAGTAGAAAAAGATGCGGACGGTGTAGAGGACGTCGAGGCGGTGCTACTGGACGTGATTTGGAGGTCGTCCGTCCCCAAAGATGACGACAATCCACAGCTGGAGCAACATGCAACGTTGGCGGCGCGATGAACTGCAACAATATGATGAAAAATCACGTCCTCGAGGTAGACAACATCAAGAATAGTCTTATGGTAGAAAGCATCGACGAGAAACTCACCGTGGATGAAAAGATCTGATGATGAGCTCAAATTTGGGACTGAAGTTGGCATCGATCATGTGTGTTCTATAGAGCTCCTCTCAAGAAAGTTTGAGAACGAAAATGATGGAGGAGGACTAGAGGAATATGGTGCTAGCTTCGGTTTTTAATAAGGTGGTCTGTGGAGAGAGATCAGGAGAGGTATGTCGCCGAGTGGTATTCGGTTCACGATATTGATTTGAGGGATTAAGACGTTAAAGTGAGGAACTAATGCCCTGAATGGATTCTCCATTGAATTTCCAATAACTTTCGTGTTTAACTCGATAAGAAACGGCCAAGAGAACTGATGGGAGGAGGAGAGCAAGATCTACAGCCATGAACGTTGGACTTTCTGTACGTGTACCTGATGAGATGAGGAAGACGATCGATCGTCCTAGATGGGCTTTGCTGAACCTGCCCAATAAGAAAATGAATGGAAGGAAAAAAATAAGTGGAATGGAGGGCTGAATGGGTCTTGGGCTGTTGTTTTTTCTTTTTTTTTCCTTCAATATTTTCTTCTTTTATTTTTCTGTTTTATTTTCTAATTTCCAATTTGTCTCTTCAGTTTGATTTAAATTTGTACCAAACCTTTTTAGATAATTTATATAAAATATAAGTTGATAGTTTACTCTAATTAGAATATTTGGAATATTTTTTTTATAAATTATAATTCATTTAAAAAATGAGCATGGTACGTACGTCTAGTTTCATTATTTTCTATTCCCTTTTCTTATAAAAACCATATCTTTTGACTTAGGACTCCAAAAAGGTTCAAACCAATTTCCTTAACTTTATAATTTTATTCTTTAACATAATCACCCATTTAAGAATAGTTTTATTTTGTTTTAGTCATTGCCTTAACTTGACGTTATTTTTCTTCCTATAATTTATAAATTTTATATCATTTTATCTAGAGCTTCAAATAGAGTCAAACTAATTTCTATGGTTTAATAAATTTTCCCTTTATCCTTTTAGCTTAATTAGGAATTCTTTTGTATATTTTAAATATGTAATATATCCAAAGTCTCATGTTGTTAACTGCCCAATTCAACTTTGAGAAGAAAGTTATTTCTCTTAATTTTTAAAATGTAACCATGCATGCTTTATGATTTTTAGGTTTTGAAAACATGCATACAACTTCACAAACAAAATTGTTTTATTTAATTTTTTGTTTTGAAGGAGTTATATGAAATAGTCAAAAAGTTTTTGTTCCCTATGAATTTCAAAGACTTAGTTTCTCATTTTGTCTAAGTTTTTCCATATTTCAAAATTTGCAAAATTTTGGGATGTGACAGACTACCACCCTTAAAAGGAATCTCGTCCCGAGATTCGAGAAGGCTAGAAAGAATAGGTTGAGTTTCGGGATAACTAGGGTACTACCACCCTTAAAAGGAAATTTTTTAGGGTTTCATTTGATGGTTCACTTGATTATGGGTTCAATAATTGACATCCAAACATGGATCCTTATATGACTGAACTGAGTTAGCTAAATCTTACCATCCACATGATCTAATTCTTTAAGGGTTCCATACATGCTGATGTGGTTCACATGTCCTTTCTGGGTCACATTGAAATTGCTCCCATTGGTGTCTCCGACACTCTTATTCTTCTTCTCAGGATATTCTGATGCATAGTATCCAAGTTTCTTACAATTGTAGCACTGCAACTGGCTAATGTCCTTCTTCATGGAATTGCCATGTTGGTTCTAACCAAGGTTATCTCCATTGTCAGTACCATTCCCATTATTATTACCACTTCCATTGTTCTTCTGGTGATTCTTGTGATGACGATGGGTGTGTCCATTTCCTTCATGCTGATGTGATCCAAAATCTCCATTTCTCTTTTTGAAAGAACGCATCTTTTGTGGTGATATCGAGCGATACTTGTCAAAACTATGCTTTCTCTTCCTGTTCTCAACTTGCTTCATCTTGCTCTCTAAAATTGTAGCTTTGCCACATAGTGATTGATAAGTTGGAACATAAGCAACTAATAACTGCATGGACATTTCATCGTTTAGTCCATCCAAGAACTTTTCCTTCCTCTTAGAATTAGTGTCGGTATCATCCGGAGCATAACGTGATAGATTGTTGAATTCCTCAATATATTCAGCGACGCTGTGGTGATGTTGTTTAAGGTTGTGAAACTCCTTCTTCTTTAAACTCATCACGCCTGAAAATATATGGTTAGTGCGAAAACCCTCTTCAAATATTTCCCAAGTCACTTCTTCAATGGGGTAAGTGACTTGAAAGTTGTCCCACCATATAGCTGCAGGGCCTTCGAGCAAGGGTGCTGCAAATCTCACTTTTATGGCATTAGAGCATCCAACAGTCACTAAATCCCTATTCACTGAACGTAACCAGTCATCGGCTACCATTGGATTAGAAGTACCAGAGAACTTTGTAGGTCTCAACCTTAGAAATCTAGTAAGCATATCTAGAGGTGGTGGATTGTTGTTGTTCTGGTTGTTATTATTATTGTCGTTGTTCTGGTTGTTGTTGTTGTTGTTGTTGTTGTTGTTGTTGTTGTTGTTGTTGTTGTTGTTGTTGTTGTTGTTGTTGTTGTTGTTGTTGTGATTCTGATTTTGATTGTTGATGGTTGCCATGAATTGTGTCATCATCTGCATTAGCTGAGCCTGTGCAGTCATCATCTGTTGTTTCTCATTTCCATTGTTGTTGTTTCCATTGTTGTCACGGTTGTTGGCACGTCTCGGAGGCATCTGTTGGTTTAATAGGGATAAGTAATGATAGATAGATCTAAATAATTTCTAACACACAACCCAAAACAAACAAGTTCAATCAAAAAATCAACAAGCAACTAATTACTTAACAACTTATGAGTTTAACTCACGAGTCGAAGAAAACAACAAGTTTTCTTGAAACAATCAACCTAGTATAGTTATACCACATAGGCCGGTATGATCCATACACTAACACGATACGAAAGTATTAAATAATTGGTAGGCAATCTAATGTCTCTTGGGTCACACTATGATAACATCAGTGGGAGATCTCTTTTGGGTTGGGCAATCATCGGTGAAATGTCCTGTCTTCCGGCAGCGATGGCAAAACACTTTCGTCATGTCTCGGGTCCTTTTCCTTGAAGTATTGTTATGGTTATCTTGAAGTTATTTCTCTAGACATTCATTAATATTGTGTCCTTCCTTCTTGTATTTGTAGCAAGTGATATGGATAAGATTTTCCTCTATCTTCCTTAGAGCTTGATACATTCCACCCTTGATTTGTTCTTTCACTTGTTGCACTATGAAGTCGAGATGGCACTTGGCAGGAATGTGGTTGGTTCCTTCACATAGGAAACAAGTGACTTGAGATACGGGGCATTCTTCAACTGGATGGTTGGAATCACAATATGTACATTGATCTTGATGTTCCTTAGAGGTGTGGCCTACTTCTCCACATATTTTGCAAGCTCGAGGACTTGTCGCAACTTCTATCTTGAACTTCTTGTTGACACAATCCATCTTCAAGGTCCTTAGAGAAAGAAAAAGGCTCGTTTTCTACATGTTTGAAGGAGAAGAGATTCGGAAAACAATCATTAAGGTATATGAGAAAACCTTCTAAGTATAAAATTATAAGTTCATTCCTAACAAGGGTCTTTATCCAAATCCTAGGGTTACGATCCTATAGGCAACACAGTGCTCTGATACCATCTGTAGCGAACCCGAACCCGGCTTGGTTCGAAATCCGTGTGATTACAATGCTAGTCCCTGGATCGAATAGCTAGCACCCATAGTTTAAGATGTAATATCAAGATACAAAGGTCATATTACATCGCATGATCCAGAATATAAATACTTATTACAATCTCATAGCCATAGGCTATCTTATTACAAAGCAGCGGAATAAAAGTAAAGCATGGAGTCCTTCATCTTCATGTGCCACGGGAAAACATGTTGGGTGCAGACTCATAACCCCTACTCATCAAACATCACTATCATCAAGTAATCCCGCAACATATAAGTTATAGCCACAAAGGTCAATACATTTGAATTGTATTGGCAAGTGTCACTACTATGTGGAAATAAGTTGGAACCTATCAATACATTCATATTTGGCTAAGTAGAGTTTAGGCTCATTTGCAGAAAGCAATATGGTTTTATCCTATCTTTTCAAAATAGATTTGATCTTTCAACAACTTTCTGAACTCCTTGGCAAACTCCAAGTGCTTCTAATCCCTTGTTGACACCATATAGTTTTACTTTGAGAAATTGGAATGTCGAAATCTTCCATAGCTTCAGGCCTTAGTTTCTCAGAGTTGTCCATAACCGGGGACACGGCTAAATACTTATAATTTGATCTTCTGCAGAAGTTGTACACTTTACCCACATGACACAATCTCGTCTTGACGCCACCAGTGGTCGCTGAATAAGTACACACCATATGGAGTACCGGCAGATCGAGAATGTGACAAAGTATTTCCATAGAAGTCCTCCAAATATATAATGCTAGCACGTCTACCAGGCACCGATGTAAGGATATACTTCCAATACATAATTCTAGTTAACCTGAATAGGTACCAATGCAAGTGTTTTCCACTATGTAATTGACTAAGCCAGAGCCTATTTAGCATGTGGATGTACACGGAAGCCGCTGTACGAGAAACATGTTCAATCTCTAAGTCCCTGGGTGGTATTCTTCTAGTGCACGCACGAAAAAGATAGCCATATATATGGTTCCCTTCGTTGCCACCTTATTCACATCTGAGTATCCACATTCCACCCAAGTGATTCATTGAGTATTTGTTTTATTATATAAAATATATATTTTTCTAACACTTCATATAATCATAACATGGTATTCCACCCCTAATCTATAGCGGGGCTAAACATACTACAACTACGATGTTTCCACTAAGGAAGATATAAAGGATATCCTAATAGGACATAGCATAGCATAGTAACATAGTAGTCTTATCATGCATACTACAAAAATTCCACTAAGTATAATGAAAATAGTAGAACATGGATGATAGTGCCACTTGCCTTAGTAGTTGGTGGTATTGGTACACTCTTCGCAATAACACACTTGACAATCAACACAATCTATCAAGCAAAACAACCAAGACAAAACAATCACAAGATCAATACTAATGACAACACAAAAATCATGCAAAGTATGCAAACATGCAAGATGGCAATTTTTATTGTACCAATTGTTATAACAAGGTTCTGAACATTACTAAGTGATTTCTGAATATTTTATATTTTCAAGATTACAAATGCAACCATTTGTGCAATTATAGCAATTAGCAATATTTTCTAACACTTGGAAAGTCTGTTCTCACTAAATAATTGCCACAATCTTATTTATATTAGAATAAAATTATATTTTGGTCTTACTGGACAGAGGGTTCAATTTACAACCATTTGCAAAAGGATTCACTTAAAAATAATTTACACAACAATTTTTATACTCAAAATACTCCACAAATGGTTCTGTATAAAATGTAATTTTAACCGACTCAAAAATACCAAATTATGGATCCACTGTGTTCCACTCGCTTTTGTGAATCCATAGACATATTATTTGCTAAATTTGGATATACAGAACTAAAAATATGATTTTTACAAGTTTGTGTGTTCTTATGTCTAAAAATCCGAAAATAGGAATAGATATGACAATTGGCAGATTCTAATTGGAGGATACCCCTTCATTTAAGTGATCTATGATGGCATTTAGATGAAGATCTAATGGTCCAGGATGGCTCACCGGAATAACTCATCGGAGAAGTTCGCCGAGTTTGCGGGCACGGGCTTGGTGTTGTCGTTCCCGTCGCTAGGGACGTATCCGGAGTAGAAGAAGATGCGACCAACATAGAGGACATCGAGGCGGTGCTACTGGACGTGATTTAGAGGTCGTTCGTCCTCAAAGGTGACGACAATCCACAGATGGAGCAACGTGCAACGTCGGCGGCGCGGTGAACTGCAACAATATGATGAAAAATCATGTCCTGGAGGTAGAAAACGTCAAGAGTAGTCTTATGGTATAAAGAATCGACGAGGAACTCACCGTGGACGACAAGATCTGACGATGAACTCAAATTTGGGGATGAAGTTGGCATCGATCATGTGTGTTCTATAGAGCTCCTCTCAAGAAAGTTTGAGAACGAAAATGATGGAGGAGTACTAGAGGAATATGGTGCTCGCTTCGGTTTTTACTAAGGTGGTTTGTGGAGAGAGATCGGGAAAGGTATACCGTCGAGTGACATTCGGTTCACGATATTGATTTGAGGGATTAAGGCATTAAAGTGAGGAACCAATGACCTGAATGGATTCTCCATTGAATTTCCAATAACTTTCGTGTTTAACTTGACAAGAAACGGCCAAGAGAATTGATAGGGGGAGGAGAGCAAGATCTACAGCCATGAACCTTGGAGTCTCTGTACGTGTACCTGACAAGACGAGGAAGAGGATCGATCGGCCTAGATGGACTTTGCTGAACCGGCCCAATAAGAAAATGAATGGAAGGAAAAAAATTGAGTGGAATGGCGGGCTGATTGGGCCTTTGGCTGCTGTTGTTTCTTCTTTTTTCCCTTCAACATTTTCTTCTTTTATTTTTCTGTTTTATTTTCTAGTTTCCAATTTGTCTCTTTAATTTGATTTAAATTTGTATCAAACCTTTTTAAAAAAATTATATTTGGAATATTCTTTTAATAAAGTATAATTCATTATTTGGAATATTCTTTTAATAAAGTATAATTTATTATTTGGAATATTCTTTTAGTAAAGTATAATTAATTTAAAAAAGTAAGCATGGTACGTACGTCTAATTTCATTATTTTCTATTCTTTTTTCTTATAAAAACCATATCTTTTGACTTCAGACTCCAAAAAGGTTTAAACCAATTTCCTTAGCTTTATAATTTTATTCTGTACCATAATCACCCATTTAAGAATACTTTTATTTTGTTTTAGTCATTGCCTTAACTTGATTTTATTTTTCTTCCTATAATTCATAAATTTCATATTATTTTATTTGGAGCTTCAAATAGAGTCAAACTAATTTCTATGGTTTATAATTTTTCCCTTTATCTTTTTAGCTCAATTAGGAATTCTTTTTTATATTTTAAATATGGAATATTTCTAAAGTCTCATGTTGTTAAGTGCCCAATTCAACTTTGAAAAGAAAGTTATTTCTCTTAGTTTTTAAAATGCAACCATGCATGCTTTATGATTTTGAGGTTTTGAAAACATGCATACAACTTCACAAACAAAATTGTTTTATTTAATTTTTTGTTTTGAAGGAGTATTAAATAGTCAAAAAGTTTTAGTTCCCTATGAATTTCCAAGACTTAGTTTCTCATTTTGTTTAAGTTTTTCCACATTTCAAAATTTGCAAAATTTTGGGATGTGACACAACCGAAGAGATTATTGTCACTTCCCTTGGAAACTAGAGGATGAACCCACTATCGAACATAAATACCCCCTCTTGGAGTCACTAGCAACTACTTGGCCAAGATAGCTACTAACAATGGAGAGCATGCAAGATCACAAACAACACAAATATTATAGAATCATAAATACAAAACCATTAATCAAACCAACATAATAATCTCAATATCCATCGGATCCCCGCAAACATAACATGCATGATTATAAATAGATTAGATCTTGATCATGAACGGAGCTCACAAGATCTATACATGAAAGCACAAAGGAGGAGATACAACCATCTAGCTACTACATGGATCCATAGTCCAAGGTGAAACTACTCACGCATCATACCAGAGAGAAGGCCTCCGGGATGATCTCCCCTCTAGCAGGGTGCCGGGAAGAACTTCAGATCCCCCTCCCCCCGATCTAGGGACGATGGTGGCGGTGGCTACAAACTGTTTTGTGGAATTTGATCGGGTGCTTAGGGTTTCTGCATTGGGGGATTTTTATAGGCGAAGGGGGAGGCTGAGGCGGCGGCCAGTGGCGCCAACCCTAGCCAGGCATGGGGTGGGGCCCACCCGTGCCTGGGGTGGGTCTGGCCGCCTTGGCCGGCCCCTCTGGCTCCCCTCTGGACTTCTTGTTCCCCACGGAAAGTAATTGACTTTGACGTTTGTCCCGTCCAATTCCGAGAATATTTCTTTACTAACTTTTCTGAAACCAAAAACAGCAGAAAACATGCATCTGGCACTGTTGCAACTTGTTAGTTTAGTACCAGAAAACATGTAAAAAAGCACCTCAAAGTTTAGACAAGTAAAGCAAAGTAGATACTAAACAAGCATGGAGCATCAAAAATTATAGATACGTTTCCGACGTATCACCCGACCGAGTTACCATAGGCAGACGATGCAAGACGATGACTTCCGGTCAACGATGCCGCCAAGGTTGCAGAAGTAGACCTCCTAGCTGGAATCTTGGCAATGCAATGATGTGCCGTAGAAGAGAACACCTTGCCTACACAGTCTAGACTTGCAACCACGCAATAGCAGAGGCAACTTTAGAGAGAGAGAGGGGAGTATTCCAACGAAAGGGAATATCTCAGATTATTGTGTGTTTAATCCCACCCATAGGAACCTCCTTATATAGGCTTAGGGAGGGGATCCCTCCCTCTTAGGTTCCCCATGTGGGACTAAAGATAAATGAAAGACAGCTGAAAAACTTCTCAGCCGGATGGGCTGAATTCCAGCCCAATAGGCAATCAACAGCACAAGGGAGCAGCCAGGTGGGCCGGCTTGCACGTGGCCCAACTCGCTCTGCCAGCGGTGGTAGCCACCAACCAGCTCGGGTGGGCTGCCCGGTGGGCGCGTGGCCTGCTGGCGCTCAGCACAGCGGCTAGTGACGCAACGCCCGAGTGGGCCATCCCCGGGACACAACGGCCCAACAAGAGGGAGCGGTGGAGATGGTGAATGGGGCAACCCCTGGTGGGCCTCTCGCGGGTGCCGACGGCCTAGTGCGCGCGCCAGGTTTCTACGAGCTCCCTGGGCCGGGTCGAGCTGGCCGCCTGCCGCCTCGTGCGGTGGCTAATACCTGCCACCCTCATGGGCATGGGCTGGTCAAACCAACCTTAGATGTTATTTCCCTTTTCCATTTTCTATGATTTCTTTTCGAGGTTAAATCCCTCTGGGATTTTGGCCTAATAAGAAAGTCACTTTTATAAATCTTAATTTAAATATTATTTAGAATATATTATTTCATAATTAACATATAATAAATACATATTCAAATTCCCATTTATCTGAAACTCCTTTTCCTTATTCCATTCCTTCTCTCCAAACCACTTCGGATCTTCCTAGAACACTTTTGGTCTCTCTCTCTCTTCATATCTCTTTCAGAATTCTCTCTTACAAGAAGATCTCAAGCATCGTAGCCCTTAAGCAGGTGTCCCTATGGATCGGGAATGCCATAGACATAATCTCCATTAATGAGCATAGAGGTAGCCGGCATGCACATGTTCCCCCTATGACACTCATGATTCTCCATCGTTTCAAACCTAAAAAATTATGTGTTATGTTCATTTTGTCTCTGCGATACTAACATTGTCCAAGATTTGATAATCGAAATCTCCATACCGAGTTCGATCTTGTTACCGACAATGCTACTTTAAACTCGTACCGATAAGTGATATCCTGTGATTCAATCACATGTTGCGCAATATATTTGATATAACTTATCTGAGTGGGCCCAGATTATCTTCCTGAAGGGAATATGCCCGAGAGGCAATAATAAAGTGGTTATTATCGTATTCCTTGTTTATGATAAATGTTTATTTTACATGCTATAATTGTATTAATACGGAAACGTTAATACATGTGTGTTTAATAAACAAAAGGAAGTTCCTAGTTATGCCTCTCTTATAAACAAGCTCGTTGATTAACAAGATGATCAAAGGTTTCCTGATCATGGACATTGGATGTTGTTAATAACGAGGTCACAACATTAGTGTAATGATGTGATGAACATTCATCCGAAGTATAGTATTATGATCAAAGTCATTGAGTTTATATTGCTATAACAACTTACGAAGTGATCCTAATCCTTAGACCATGAGATTATGTCAATCACTAACACCGGAATAGTTTCTTGATAACATCAAACGTCACACCGTAACAGGGTGATTATAAAGATGGGTTCAGAACTACTAAAGTGTTATGTCGAGGCCCATGGATCGAGAGTGGAATTTGTTCATCCCGATGATGGATAGATATGCTCTGGTACCTCTCGGTGACATCACATTGATTAGCTTGCAAGCAAGTGATTTGATCACTAGAATGTTATATCACGGGAACGAGAAAAGAGTGCATGTCAGTAACGAGATCAAACTAGGTATGGATATACCGATGATTGAATCTCGGACATGTAATATATCGCTAAACAAAGGGATTAAGATACTAGCATAAAAGGTTCCGACGATCACAAGAAAGTCATCGTTGAATGTGTGGGAGTCAGTATGGGTCTCCAGATCCCGCTTCTGATTATTGATCCGAGAGTGGTCTCGATCATGTCCGCATTATTCGAGAACCGTAGGGTGACACACTTAAGAGACACCAACATCCATTTGGAGCAAAACTTTCATGTCGAAAAGAATAACAAGCGCAGGAATTTATTTCACTAGATACCGAAACGGGTTTTCGGGTGAAATTGCAGAAAGTGTTTCTGCATGTGAAATGAAATACTAGCAAGGGGTTATATGTGAATGTTTGTCATTAAAGTAATTGACAAAATTCTGAATAAATAAAAGGAGTTTTATTTAAGAGAGAGTTTGCATTAAATTTGGTGAAAATTTAATGGGAATTTGAGTGGGTTTTTGAGTGGAGAAAATTGAAGGGCCATTTTGTGAGTGGAGTGTCCACCCACATGAATGAGGGAGAGGTGGGGGCACCCTCCATGGCCGGCGGCCATGCCCCCTTGGGCTGCCCCTACCCTATATAAGGAGCCCCTCCTCTCACTTATCACTCACACCTCCTCGTGAAGGATCTCTCTCCCCCTCTAGTATTTATCTCCCATGGTCTCGGACTAGCGAGATACCTGTTCTCAATGGCTTTTTGGAAAGAAAGAGTTGTGCTTCCGCTGCATCGCTGGAGCGAGGAGGCGGAGGTTACCCGGTTCCTCGGACGTGTCTGCGAGCATGGATGCGTTGCTGTTTTGCGGTGCTAGGACTTCCTCTCGATCTTGAGACCGGCAAGAGATCGTCTACATCAACCACGAGTTTGGACTCGTTAAGCTTTGTCGGTCTTCAAGGGTATGTTCTCTATGGATGTATATCCGCCCGTTGCTTGTATCTAGTAGATAGATCTTGGTACATAGTTGTTCCCATCGTAGGAATTTTTTTGTTTTCTATGCTGCGAACCCTACAGTGGTATCAGAGCCAGATCTATGCGTAGATGCTTTGCACGGGTAGTACACATATGAATATGTGGGCGATGATGATCATTTTATTGCTTCTTAGTTGTACTTTGGATATTGGTAACATAGTGGGATGAAGCGGCCCGGACAAACTTTACATGTCCTCGCACATGAGACCTGTTCCACGCTTGACATGCAACTATTTTTGCATAAGTGGCTAGCGGATGTCTGTCTCTCCTACTATAGTCAATATCTAATTTGCAACAAGTTGTCAACAATTTGGTTATCCTCGTTGTGGTTCATGTTCATAGGTAAGAACAGTTCTATCTTCGAAAGCCCTAAGCCATGTAAAACTTGCAATGAATAAATTAGAGGCGTCTAGTTTAGATTGTCGCTGGGCTAGTGTCATGATATGGTGATGTTGTAAGTAGATGTATGAGATGATACTCTTACAACATACATAACGTGTAAGTTCCATAGACCTTGGTCTTACACATAAAGGTATGATAGTGATCATACCATGGTGCACATGATAGAGATCATATGCGGGAACCATATCATTTCACTAATAAACATGTGATGTTTGATTGAATCTTATATTGCTTGTTTGGCGTTTTATTAGCATAATAAGATGATCCCTCATTTAGATATCAAGATAAAAATGTGTTCTTCCTTAAGTATGCACCGACAATGTTTTGTCGCTTCAAGACATCACGTGATGATCGGGTGTACTTGAATCCATGAGCATATCTCGGGTGTAAGACAGTTACACACGCGAATACTAAGGTTCTTACTTGGCGAGCCTAGCATGTACAGACATGGCCTCGGAACACGGACCGAAAGGTTAAGCATGAGTCATATGTTTTGATATGATGACCATATGGATGCTCGCCTTTGAAGCTACACCGACTCACGTGATGATCGGACTTGGTGTAGTGGATTTGGTTCATGTAATCACCAAAAACATACGAGGGATGTCATTTTTGAGTGGGAGTTCATTTCTAATTTGGATTAATAGAACTCAATTTATCATAAATTAAATCAAAGTGAATTTGCATAATTTGTTGTAGTCATTGGCATTCGTTCACCACCTTATGCTTAGTTGTAATTGAGATAATAGAACTATAGAATTCTGGATATATACTTTACAAACTGGTATTGTATTGTGTTGAGTGTCAATCTAAAGTTTAAAGTCCTATTGCAAACTTTCAGCAAACTCTGTTTACTCTGTGAAATTTAATAATTGGTATTAAATCGAGAGTAACAATTCCAGTGTTAGTATCTTAAGTATCATGTTTGCCTTCATGATTCTTGATTGTTTTTAAATATCAAGGTTATCTAGGAGCTGAAAGAATTGTTTCAGAAACCATCATGTGTGATAGATATAATGATATCTGAAACAATGTTTTGGTTGCAATATGATAGAGTATAATATGTTCTCATATTGGATGAGAATTTGCAAAGGTTGGAGATGCTAGACATCCTAATCATCCAAAAAGGATTTTGGAAAGTAGCATTATACTCACAATTCGTCTTTATAAGCTACATTAGCTTGATCATGAAAGTCTTCATGATAAGGATGAATAGAAGATATATGTAAAGCATTTACTACACTAAAAGATTACTAAAGAATGGATTTTGAAAGAATGCCGATCATTTTGATGACGGTGATCTACTTCAAAGTGCAAGTCCAAAGGTATTATTATTTGAATATACACGCTTTGGACTATGTGTCATGTATGTGGCGCCACTTTTGATGTTGATAGATTCTTTTAAAAAGAAAAGGAAATGCTCAAAGAGAATCTATAAAATATATTTGGCAGAAAAGAAAAGATTGGAAATATCCAATTTAGGTATATAGATGATATACATGTCATGGTTATATTCTTTGCTTGTTAAACAATATGGTTCTTGGGTATTGGATACCGAATTGGTTGGTATGAAATTTCATACATAATGATGCAATTCATGAACCACAATGGCCTAAGTAACTAGCAAGAGAATATATGATGATGTTCATCGAAAACAAACAAACCATTGTTTGTATTTCTTGTTGACATCAAAGCTTGACTTCAAGATTTGTTTTAATAATTGTTATTTAAATCAGGTATTATGAGAACAAAGGTTGTTCAAATAATTACCGTATTTCATATAAGATGGATGATTTACAAATCTAGTTGAAGAAATCACATCCATAAAGCTAATGCTAAAATGTCGCAAGACAAATGATTGGAAGATCACTTACAAAGTGACATCACCGTTTAAATTATATTGGAAAGAAAACATGAAGAAACTCCATTTTCATGGATTTTTGGAGTCTTTGATTTGATAAAATGACGCTTGTGAGACTTTCCTCGGGATAATTGAAACTTCGTTCAAAGGCCAAAGAAGAACGAACGACTAAAATATTGGAATTTATACATATCGATGTATGTAGTCCATTATGTATAGTCGTAAGCGATGGATTTCAACTTCATATGCTTTCTCCGAAAATTTGAGTGAATATTCAATTAATGAGAAAGAAGTATGAAATATTTGAAAACGTTCAAAGACTTTCAAGATGAAGTGGAAAATCATTGTAACAAGAAAATAAATGATTTATGATTTTATCATAAGGGATTTATTTGAGTTGCAAGTGTAACAAGAAAATAAATGAATTATGATTTTATCATAAAGGGATTTATTTGAGTTGCAAGTTTAGCAAAAACACCTAGATTTGCATTTCCCGAAACACCATAGGAATATGGAGTGTTTGAGATTTGTAATGAAACCTTGTTTGACATGGTTGGATCAAAGGTGTTATTTATAAAACTTCCATTATGTTTTAAAAGATTAAAAGCTTTAGAGACTACCGCTTTTGCACTGAAAAGAGCTCCATCTTGATCCGTTGAAATGACACCATATGAGTTATGGTTTGGGGTAAAACCCAAGTTGTCATTTCTTAAATTTTGGTATGATAAACATAAGTAAGATGTTTACAACCGAAGTCAGATGAGCATGTCTTTGTAGGTTATTTTGAATAACCATTGGGTATTCCTCCATAACACCAAGGACAAAAGGGTTTGTCGCTTGAAACGTGAAGTTTCTTGAAAAATATTTTTTTTCATAAAAGGTTAAGTGGGAGGACAATAGAACTTTCATAAGGTTAACGAACCTTAGCTAAATGTGCTGAGTTGCACAGCACCGGAAATTGTTCCGGAGGTAGCCATAATGCTCATGGCTTATGTGCCTCAAAGTTTGTGGTCACGGAGATCTAAGTTCCTATTGAACCAATTAGGTCGGTTAAACAATCAAATGCTAAGATTTGAGAGTAAATCATTATTGTTTGACAATGATGAACCGAATACATGCAAAGAAGCAATGGTGGGCCCTGACTCCGTCAAATGGCTTGAAGCCATAAAATCCGTGATAGTTCCATGCACGAGAAATCAAGTTTTGAACTTGGAAGACCCTCCGGAAAGGTGCAAAAACCTATCGGTCATATATGGATCTATAAAGAAACAGACATGGATGTTTCACATCTATGAAATAGTCGACATGTCGGTAAAGTTTTTACGACAATGTTCAAGGAGTTGACTATGACAAGATTTGATCTTTCATAGGGATATTTAGTCTGGACGGATTAAAGTAGCAACCACTACATATAATTTGGTATATGGTAGATGAATAAACAAAACAAAGTTCTTCTAATAGAACGGTTACCTAGGACGTGTACATGACACGGTCCAAAGGGTTTTGTTAAATTCAAAAGATGCTAAAAGGGTATGCAAACTTCAATGGTTGAAGTAAGCATCGCGGAGTTGGAATCTTCACCATGATGAAAAAGGAGTTTTCATGACGAGACGATGAAGATGATTGCATTTGCAAGAAATTAAGTGGGAGCGCTAAGACATATTTTCTAATACATTATGTGGATGACATTTTGTTGATTAGAAATGATGTATATTTTATTGACAAAGGTTAAGAATTTTATTTTGATGAAATACTTAGGCAAAACCCGAATATTTAGCATGAATGTCTATAGTAGATAGACTGTGACGCTAATATGGTTGTGCCAAACGTATATATATGAGATATTGAAGGAGTTCAATATAGAAACGACAAGAAATGGTTCTTGTCGCATGGAAAGGAATTGAATCAAGATTCAAGTGTATCGACACTTGATAAGTGAAACAAGATTCAAGTGCTTTGACACTTGATGAGTGAAATCACAAGGATGTTTTGATCAATCATACCATGATATGTACACATCCAGATATGTCCTATGCTCTAAGTGTTATGAGCATATACCATAATGAATCATAAAATGATCATTGGACGATAGTGAGTATATGCTTATGATCTTTTGGAAGAACTAATAATATATTTGTGTAGAGGTGACAAACAATTACAAATAGTTCATTGTAAAGCGTTACATTGATACTAGTTTTTGTCACAAGATACAAATTAAGTTTATCTCAATTTAAACTATGGGTGGCACAATGTAATGGAAAGGAGATTCCATGATGGATTTGGATGAATTCCAAAGTTAAGACATTGTGACGGATACTACAACAAAAGGCTGAGTATATGACTGCTATAGTCGCAGCAAAGGAGGGAATTTGTGTCAAGTAGTTTGTTATCAAACTAAGGTGTGTTTTGCAACAGGATAACACTAAAGATATATTGTACGACAATAGTATCGATATGATTTAACCCCAAGGAACTAAAGGTCTCACCACAAGACCAAATTTATACAATGCCATCTCATTGGAAAATGAGTGATGCGTGGAGACGCAAAGACATGCAAATACACACGGACCTGGAAGTGTCAGATCTGTAGATTATGTTAACCACTTGCAGTTGTGTATATAGAACACCAGAAAGCCATAGGTGTTCAATACGCAAAGTTTTCAAACTAGATTATTGTCTCTAGTGCAAGTGGGAGACTGAAGGGAATATGCCCGAGAGGCAATAATAAAGTGGTTATTATCGTATTCCTTGTTTATGGTAAATGTTTATTTTACATGCTATAATTGTATTAATACGAAAACGTTAATACCTATGTGTTTAATAAACAAAAGGAAGTTCCTAGTTATGCCTCTCTTATAAACTAGCTCGTTGATTAACAAGATGATCAAAGGTTTCCTGATCATGGACATTGGATGTTGTTAATAACGAGGTCACAACATTAGTGTAATGATGTGATGAACATTCATCCAAAGTATAGCATTACGATCAAAGTCATTGAGTTTATATTGCTATAACAACTTACGAAGTGATCCTAATCCTTAGACCATGAGATTATGTCAATCACTAACACCGGAATAGTTTCTTGATAACATCAAACGTCACACCGTAACAGGGTGATTATAAAGATGGGTTCAGAACTACTAAAGTGTTATGTCGAGGCCCATGGATCGAGAGTGGAATTTGTTCATCCCGATGACGGATAGATATGCTCTGGGCCCTCTCGGTGATATCACATTGATTAGCTTGCAAGCAAGTGATTTGATCACTAGAATGTTATATCACGGGAACAAGAAAAGAGTGCATTTCAGTAATGATATCAAACTAGGTATGGAGATACCGATGATAGAATCTCGAACATGTAGTATATCGCGAAACAAAGGGATTAAGATACTAGCGTAAAAGGTTCCGACGATCACAAGAAAGTCATCGTTGAATGTGTGGGAGTCAGTATGGGTCTCCAGATCCCGCTTCTGATTATTGATCCGAGAGGGGTCTCGATCATGTCCGCATTATTCGCGAACCGTAGGGTGACACACTTAAGAGACACCGACATCCATTTGGAGCAAAAGTTTCATGCCGGAAAGAATAACAAGCGCAGGAATTTATTTCACTAGATAATCAAAAGCGGGTTTTCGGGTGAAATTGCAGAAAGTGTTTCTGCATGTGAAATGAAATACTAGCAAGGGGTTATATGTGAATGTTTGTCATTAAAGTAATTTACAAAATTCTGAATAAATAAAAGGAGTTTTATTTAAGAGAGAGTTTGCATTAAATTTGGTGGAAATTTAATGGGAATTTGAGTGGGTTTTTGAGTGGAGAAAATTGAAGGGCCATTTTGTGAGTGGAGTGTCCACCCACATGAATGAGGGAGAGGTGGGGGCACCCTCCATAGCCGGCGGCCATGCCCCCTTGGGCTGCCCCCTCCCCTATATAAGGAGCCCCTCCTCTCACTTCTCACTCACACCTCCTCGTGAAGGATCTCTCTCCCCCTCTAGTATTTATCCCCCATGGTCTCGGACTAGCGAGATACATGTTCCCGGTGGATTTTCGGCAAGAAAGAGTTGTACTTCCGCTGCATCGCTGGAGCGAGGAGGCGGAGGTTGCTCGGTGCCTCGGACGTGTGTGCGAGCACGGATGCGCTGCTGTTTTGCAGTGCTAGGACTTCCTATCGATCTTGAGATCGGCAAGAGATAGTCTACATCAACCACGAATTTGGACTCGTTAAGCTTTATCGGTCTTCAAGGGTATGTTCTCTACGGATGTATATCCGCCCGTTGCTTGTATCTAGTAGATAGATCTTGGTACATAGTTGTTCCCATCGTAGGAATTTTTTTGTTTTCTATGCTGCGAACCCTACACTTCCATCACACAGATGTACAAATCCTGCTCTTGACACAGTCTCATCAACTTGTTTCCTCTGGATACCCAACGACACCTTTATGACCACCATTTAACTGAGTGATGTTTAATGTCATCAAAGTAACCTCGGGAAATAGTGATTTGATATGGTCTCACAGTCTAAGGAACAAGTCACTATGTTTCTGAAAATTGCAATTATGAACTTTGTGATATGATCGTGCTTTAGCAATAATATGCGGAACAATATCCACTCTCTCATTCCCGCAATGAGATAGCTCCATTGTAAATTAGGTGCCGAAGTACCTTGATGGTCAGGAAACCTTTGACCATCTGTTGACCAATGAACTAGTTGAATAGAGGCTACTAGGGACTTGGGTTTGTTTATATATCACACACATATATCAATGTTTCCTTATTGATATAGTTGTAGCATGACGTAAACTATTATGAACTAATGGAATGTGTATAATAAACTCCTTTATTATTTGCCTCTAGGGCATATTTCCTTCAGTGTCCCACTTGCACTAGAGTTCAAATAATCTAGTTTCATTGCTTCTAATCATAAACCATATCTCATATGCACTTTTCATCATGCTGCTCATGGAGGAATTACTTGTCCTAAATCTGTTATATTAGATTCATAAGTTCCTGTTTTGCAAATCATTAATGTCACCTATTTGACATTAACCCCATTATCACATAATGTACCTTTAGCAATTTTGGTGACTAAAGTGAGACTTCTGTTTTCTAGTATGTACAATGATAATCTACCAATCAATCTGGATTTTGTAAGATGTCATGTACAACTATAAACACACTTAGTCAAAAGTCAAACTTTCTCCGGACCAAAATTACACTTGCTAATTTCGAAGTATGCTTGATACTTCTAAATCTTAATAGTTTCAATCGAAGTGCAACCCTTGCAATTTTGATTCTGACCATCCTTCCTTTGCGCTAAGCTTAACTCTAATTTAGTGGTTAGCTCAGGAATCATTCTAGAATCTCTGTTCTTCACTACCAAGAACAAGATTCATATTACATCTAATTTTACCTAAATGATCCAATCATTTCCAATACCTAGTGCGTTGTTTACCAATATGTCAACTACATATTCCAGAACGCAGTTTTATGCTTCCACTCAAATATATCGACAATATTTTATGTTTCAGGATGTCACTCATCTCCCACTCAAATATGTCGAACACATACTGCATTGGGAAAATTCCTTAGCTCCCACTCAATTTAGAATCCCTCTCGACAATCTTGGAAAATCCAAAATTCTTTGATCTTGTATCAAATCAAGAATTTTCTTACTACAAGACTTTAGCAATTCCTGATTGATCATAACCTGCCTATTGTACCAGTTACATCCCTTTCTTCAAACTCTTGAAGACTTTGCAATTTTGAGTAGTCCTTAGCCAATTTATAAATTGGACTTATTTGCTAATTTAATACAACAGACATTAAGCTTTTATCAAAAACAGCTTTATGACAAATCATCCCTTTATGTCTTCCTTCTAAGTTTCATTTTCATCCTTTCAACTTTGAAGTTTACTATGAAGGATTAAGTAATCCCCATTACTTAATGAGATCAAGTAACTCTTTACTTCATAATCTCAAATGTTTACTTAATTTGGGATTTCATGATCCTTATTCATTTGTTGTTATTAGGTCCATCAATCTTTCTTTGTAGTCTGTAGGTATGTCTTATTGCAATAAGTCAAGTGAATCAAGAATTAAATTCTGCAAGGGGCGAAATGAAAAATTGAATCCTACTTCTTTAAAGTATGAGCTGAAACATTCTTGATCACATCATTATGGTTTCCCTTTATTTGTAAAGTTTGTTTCCAAAATATATTCCATTTTACATTCTTAACAATTCGGAGGTGAGGTCAAACCTTAGCTTACACTTATGTCCTTCCACTAAGACTTTCATGAGAAAACACTTTCTTAAACAAATACCCCACTGCAACAAACAACTTTTGTCCTTTTTGGGTGTTAGTTGGAATTTATGTTCATAGTCTCACTAAGAACACCCTACAAATACTTACTATTCGCAACGATTTCAACCTTTCGAAATCTCTAGAAATTCAAGATTGACATATCTCATATGTTGCTATTTCCGCGAACCTTTAGATGTTCCTAATCTTACATTGAGTGTTTACTGTTTAAATCTATAACTCTAATATCTAACATCAATCCCTTGGAATTTACTTCAGACCATATGTATCTTATACATCATGATTATGTTTGTAAGATCCCTCCTTTGTAAAGGAAAAGGATCCCTGTGATTGCAATGCTAGTCCCTGGATCATTGCTAGCATCCACAGTTTAAGATGAAGTACACAGATACAAAGGTCATTATTACATCCATTCCAGAGATAAACATAGTCTTTACAACTCAAGGCCAAGGCCTATTATAAGAGTTTGAATAAGTAAATAAATATAAGTCTTCATCTTCATGTGCCACAGGCAAACATGTTGAGTGTAGACTCATGACACCTAATCCTCATCAGAGTAACCTGCAACATCACAAGTTACAGCCACAGTGGGTTAATACTTTGGAATAGTATTGTCAAGTGATACCTTAGTATATTTTAAGTGGACTAGATACTATATGCAAATTTGGCTAAGTGTAGCTTGGCTTGCTTTGCTCAAAATAGGTTTTGCCTATTAGTTGAAATCACTAAGTTTTTCTTTGTCAAAACTTTAACCAAGGAACCACCAATAGACATTGAGGTCCTTCACCCTTGTTCACCCACAAGTTTTTACTTAGAAGTTGGAATGATGAGATTCTTGATAGCTTCCATGCCTTGATGCTCAAGTTGTCCATTGCCATGGACTTGGCTAAGTACTTAGATTTTTCCATCTGCAGAGGTTGTGCACTTTCCCCACCAGACTTGGTTTCACCAAGACAGGACCTTTCAGAAGCCTTCCCTTAGACCAAATGGACGTGTTCCAACCTATCATCCCACTACCACCAACTGTCCAAATGGCTAAGTTCTAGCAACCTATGTGATCCAGGCAGAGCCCATATTGCCAAGTGGCTGCACTAGAAGCTTCTCAACACTTGGCCTCTAAAATCCCTTTGTTCCTGGGTGGCTTTCCACAAGTGAGATACACAAGGTAAACCATAGCCATGGGCCTTGTGTAACCACTCAACCAAAACCACCAATCAAGTCCCTTTCCACCCAGGTGATTCATTGACTTAGTTGTTTTATTAAGATAAACATAAGTCCAAAGACTTAGAAATATTTTCATCATAGCATGAATATTTCACCAACCCTTGTTTGCTACTAGCTAGGCTAAGCATGGCATAGATATTAACTTAACTTAGAAATTTCCTAGCAATTCTACAACTACTTAGGATTCCCCAACATGGCATATAGGCAAAATAGTAATATGCAAGACTTAGCAAAATATTCCTAATGCTTAGTATAAAATATAGGGATAGAAATATTCATGAAGTACCACTTTCCTTGGTAGTTGGGAGAGTAGCACTCTTCACAATCACAATCACTAGCACCAAAGTCTACAAAAATAATGGTAGCAACAAATTACACACAACATATACAAACAAACAAAAATATATATGCATGCATGCAAAATGCTAAGTGATGATTTTTTTTTAAAACTCAACGAAGCAAGTGCATAGTACTGAATCTTAAACAAGTCAAAAACTTGCCAAACCAAGTTTATTTGACACTAAAAACAATCCCTAAACATTACATATACTCAAATAAGCCCTACACATGTTTCTGCAAATAAAGCTATTTTAACAGAAGCAAAACTTTAAACACATTGCATAAATGTAAAGGGCTTGCTCTCCTGATTCCAACGGTATAAAATTTGTTAAATTCTAACGTGGGGATCAAAAGTTATAGCTAATTCAAAATTGGATATAAATCAGATTCAAAATCTGTTTTAAACTCAAACCCTAGCCACGCGTCTGTTTCCTATTAGCCGATACCGTTTCACTCAGGATCACCCTTCCGCGCCGTCAGATCAAGTCAGATCCAACGCGCCAGATCAAAAGAAAACGTTTCACTCAGATCTAATTTAAACCGCAAGATCTACATCTAACGGCTGCTGTTGCTTTGACCATAGCCTAGCGGCGCTAGCGGCGGCGACTGGCGGCGGCGTGTCTGTCAGCGGCGGTGCCGGCGTTCTAGGTTGCCCGGGGAGGGGAGAGGATGCTCACCAGAACCGCAGTGTCGAGGTGAAGCTCAACGTGTCTCTGGTTGGCGAAGGGGCGCTCGGAGTCGTCGGGGATTCCTCGCCGGAGTTCGCGAACGCGTTGGGTACGGCTGCTGGTCGACGTTGGCGAGGTTCTGCGTCGCGCTAAGACAAGAGGAGGACACCGTTAGATGTGCAAGACGTTGGGGGTCTTAGGCATATCAAACAGAGGGCAAGGGGCGGCTGGTACTTACGGGGAGAGGTCGCCGGAGTTTGAGCAGAGAGTGGCGGCGCTCAGTCGTTGTCGTTGCCGAGGCTACAGGCCATGCACGAGCAAAAGGGAGGTGTCAGTAGATGTGCACGGAGCTGCAGAGCATGCTAGTATGAACCATGGACAGAGGGGGGCACGGTTCTCACCGGAATTTGTCGACGAGGTCATCGGAATAGCGGCAGTGTCTGGCGAGTTGCGAGCAGCCTGGTGGCGTGGAGAGGAAATTGGGTGAGGGGAAATGGCCGCAAGAGGGAGGGGCTTAAGTAGGCAGGAGCTCGGCAAGAAACGCCTGGTGAATCAATGCCAATTACGCCGCGGAATCAACGCAGCAACGGCCAGCGGCGACGTGTTCGTGCGCAGAATCTGGGGAAGACGATGATGACGTGGACGGGGCCCAGCTGTCTGCGAGAGAACCAGAGAGGGTGTGGGGTCCGAGTGTCAGCGACTCTAGGGGTGCTTCTTTGCGTGAGAGAGAGAGGGGAAACCCGGGTGGGCTAGTTGGGCTGGTTTCGCTGTTGGGCCCAAAGTCTGGCACCAGCCCTTTTCCTTTTCTTCATTCCTTTTCTTTTTCTGATTTGATTTTCTAGAATGAATTTCAAATGATTTCAAACTCAAATTGAAATCAAATCTTTTCAGGAATTTTGTAGGGTGCAACATTCATATTTCTGGGCATAGAAACATGTGGTCTCTCTGTTCAAGCTTGGTTCTTTTGAATAAACTAAATAAACAGTGCTATGGCACTTGATTTGCAAATGTTTTGAAAATGGTTTTGAAACCATATTTATTTTGTATACTTTGTCCAAACTCCACACTCAAACCAATCAACAAGGAATCAAACAAACACTTAAGCTCTCAAATGGGGATGGTTATTTGATTTAAGTTTGCTCACATAAAATGATAGCACTATGTGCTTCTGTTTTCTTGAAATTGGTTTGAAATTGATCTCAAAACTATATGCATGCATTAATGATATGCAATCTTTGAAATCATGATTTTAGGGATGTTACAATGTTGCATTAGACATATCAAAACCATTTGATTAGTCCAATCACCATAATTTGCAAAACTAACTTTTCACAAGTCCTTGTATCACATATTGCCATTAACTTGAATTCGAAGTCACTTGGATAAAATCCCTAAGACTTTGACATTCTTGTTAATTCTATATCTCCTTAGATTCTAAAAACTTTGAACGATTCAAACCATTTCAGATTCATACTTAGATATCTCTTAGAATTTTCTCATTCTTTACAAATGCTTTATTATCATGCGGATTAAGGATGAGAAAAACTTATTTCCAACTTCAATGCGAATCATAAAATAAATCATTCATAGAAAAAGGAACAACTGATTGTTTCCCATTAATATGAATAACCGTCTCACAATAAGCAAGACACACTTGCACTATTCACAAATTCGATTACAAAGATTTTATTCAAATCTTCTAATCCTAATGATAAATTTTGAGGGCAGGAGTGCTTTCAGCTTTCAACCGGATTGCTTGACGTCATCACGCCATCTGGGCCTTGTTCCATCCATAGCTCACACAGAGGGTCCTAATTTCAAATAAATCAGGGGTAACTATACAATACTTGCAACTACACAAGTGTTTCATGGAAACATTTATAACTTTTATATCATCATATACCTTCTCCGTTGACATCATTCCCAACCTTGGCTTCGACCTTGATAGTCCTTAGCTTGGCTATGACCTCGCGAAAGGTATTCAGAATCCCGATCGTGATCTGGTCCTTGACGGTGTCCTTGTAACTAGGGGAAAGTGAATGCATCACCCCATCTATTGCAAGGTATTCAGTCAACACGTTGCCTATAGCATCCTTAAGACGTTCATGGATCCTTTCCATGGTGTCTAGGTGGCTATCCAAGCTTGAGTTTTCTTCCATCCTTATGGAGACAAACTCCTATACAACTCATATTCATGCGCCCTTCCTCAGCTGGAAACATACTCTTCAATCCATCGAGCATATCATATGTGTCGATTTCATAGAAGGGTACTCTCAAGCCAGGTTCCATTGCATGAATCATGGTGTACTTGACCATCATAAACTTCTATCGGTGGTCGCAAAGAGTAACATCTTCATTTCCGTCGGAGTCATCGGAGAAATCTTCCAGGGGTTCATGAAGGACATAGAGAAGATCATTTTCTATGAGGATCCTTCTGAGGTGTTGGTACCAGTCGGTGAAATTCGACCCAGCTAGCTTAAGTTTCTCCCCGTCCATGAACAAACCAAAGGAGTTGCAAACTGAGGGGATGGCCATTGTCTACAAGATATTTGCCAAAAGCCTTAGACTTAAGTTCATAATTGAAGGAGTCAATTTTTAATCATATTAACAAAGTACGCTCCCACTTAAATCGTTCATCCCTAACAAAAATTTAAGTGATCACACAATCCCTTTACACCACACCATCCCCGATCATCACGGACTTTGATGCAGCTGCCAGGGTAGACATTCTCCAATATCAATCACATCAACCATCTGACTCAAGCTCGATCTTTCAATCTCTTATGTTTCGAGGCCATGTCTTCACATGCTAGGCTCGCCAAATCTAACTAGTGTGTATTGTAGTGTAACCTTTCTTACACCCACTGTATGTGAACGTAGATATGTCAAGCCCCCGATCGTCACGGAGGACTTCATAAAGAAGAACTTTGGTGGTGCATACACTAGGGGAACACTTTCATTGGAATTGTTTTTAGGGATCATCCTATTTAGATGCTACCATTGTGTATCTAATACAAGCACTCAAAACATGATGCACACAAAGATTAAATAATATAATCAAAATGTGACGTGACATGGTTGTCTTCTTGCTCCATGATCTCCATCAGGTGCTCCGGCGTGATCTCCATCAGGCCACCAGCTTCATGCCAAGTCCACAATGTCACCGGTCTTGTCTATCATCGTTACAATGGCTATAACTAAACTACTTAGCAATAGGAACAGTAAACTATCTTATCTTGTTCACGAATTTAAACCATATCACATCACAAAACCCTCCCTGCAACATAAAGTTAGATGCATCTACTTTATCTATTGCAGATTTTACGTGGTTGTTAAGGCTTTTGCAATAGAACGCTTCTACCTACGAAATTCCAACCACAACATGGATACAATAGTTGTTTATATACTACACCCCTTGCGGGGTCTTCCTTTGTAGATGCTATATCAACTACTGTGAGAGAGATAGCAACCCGCGAGCCACTTATATGATACTGGTCGTATGTTGAGCATGGAACCAATCTTGCATACGATTACACATAAGGTCGGTCCGGGCCGCTTCATCTCACATTACCGGGATATAAACAAATACACGTGGGAAGGTAACAACTAGAGTAACAATGCCCACACTTCTACATGTGTCTACTATGTACTAGCATACTATACATAGATCTGGCTCTGATACCACTATTGGGGTTCGGTGCAGAAAATCAAAAAAATTATGCTAAGCGGAAGAAACCCCGAATGCCCAAGATCTATCTAATAGTTATGCAGTAACGGAGAGAGACAACGGTGATGTATCCTTGAAGATAGAGAGAGCGTTACGCTCATGCAGAAGCATGGATGATGTAGTCGTACCCATCCGACCTCAAGGTCGCGTAGCTCCTCGCAAGTCACCCTTGTCCTGGTCCTTCCACGATGGCCCAAAAGCTTCAATAGCCCCACCGAGTTACCACAGGCATACGATGCAAGACGACGACTTCCGGTCAAGGATCTCATCAAGGTTGTGGAAGTAGACCTCCTGGATGGAATCCCGGCAGCACAATGGTGTGTCGCAAAAGAGAACTCCTTGCCTACATAGTCCAGACTTGGGATCACGCAATAGCAGAGGCAACTTTAGAGAGACAGGGGAGTATTCCAACCAAAGGGAATATCTAAGATTATTGTGTGTTTAATCCCACCCATAGGCACCTCCTTATATAGGCTAAAGGAGGGGAGCCCTCCCTATTAGGTGCCCCATGTGGGACTAAAGATAAAGGAAAAACAACTGAAAAACTCCTCAGTTGGATGGGCTGAATTCTAGCCCAATAGGCAATCAACAACACAAGGGAGCAGCCGGGTGGTCCGGCTTGCGCGCGGCCCAACTCGCCCTGCTAGTGGCGGTAGCCATCGACCAGCCCGTGTGGGCTGCCCGGCACGCGCAGCCTACTGGCGCTCAGCACAACGGCTAGCGACGCAGTGCCCGGGTGGGACGTCCCTGAGACACATCAGCGTAGCGCGAGGGAGTGGTGGATATAGGGAAGGGGGCGACCCCGGGTGGGCCGGTCGCGGGAACCGATGGCCCAGTGCGCGCGCTAGCTCCCTACGAGCTCCCTGGGCCGGGTCGAGCTGGCCTCCTGCCGCCCCCTGTTGCATGCCGCCTTGTGTGGCGGCTAATACTTGTCGCCCACGTGGGCCTGGGCTGGTCAAACCAACCCTAGATGCTATTTCCCATTTCCATTTTCTGTGATTTATTTTTCAAGTTAAATCCCTCTAGGATTTTGGCCTAATAAGAAAGTCACTTTTATAAATCTTAATTTAAATATTATTTAGAATATATTAATTCATAATTAATATATAATAAATACATATTCAAATTCCCATATATCTGAAACTCCTTTTAGTCCTTTTCCTTATTCCTTTCCTTCTCTCCGAACCACTTCGGATCTTCCCAGAACACTTCTGGTTTCTCTCTCTCTTCCTATCTCTTCTAGGATTTCCTCTTACATGAAGATCTCAAGCGACGTAAGACCTTAAGCGTGTGTCCCTACGGTTCAGGAATTCCGTAGACATAATCTCCTTTAATGAGCATAGAGGTAGCCGGGATGCACGGTTTCCCCCTATGACACTCATGATTCTCCATCGTTTTGAACCTGAAACATTATGTGTTATGTTTCTTTTGTATCTGCGATACTTACATTGTCCCAGATTTGATCATCGACATCTCCATGCCGAGTTTGATCTCGTTACCGATAATGCTACTTTAAACTCGTACCGATAAGTCATATCCCATGATTCAATAACATGTTGCACAACATATTTGATATAACTTATCCGAGTGGGCCCAGAGTATCTTCCATTAGACGGATATACAAATCCTGCTCTTGATGCAGTCTCCTCAATATGTTTACTCCGGATACCCAACAATACCTTTATGCCACCATTTAACTGAGTGATGTTTAATGTCATCAAAGTAACCTCGAGAAACAATGATTTGATATGGTCTCACAGTCTGAGGAACAAGTCACTACGTTTTTGACAATTGCAACTATGAACTTTGTGATATGATCGTGCTGCAACAATCATCTGTGGAACAGTGTCCACTATCTCATTCCCCAATGAGATAGCTCCATTGTCAATTAGGTGTCGAAGAACCTTCATGTTCAGGAAACCTTTGACCATTCGTTGACCAATGAACTAGTTGAATAGAGGTACTAGGGACTTGGGTTTGTTTATATATCACACCTATATCAATGTTTCCTTATTGATATAGTTGTAGCATGACATAAACTATTATGAATTAATGGAATGTGTATAATAAACTCCTTTATTATTTGCCTCTATGGCACATTTCCTTAAATTCAATATTGTCACTAACTAGTGATTATCTGAGTACTGGCTTATATGTTGTGAATATATGAGTTCACATTGCTATTGATGATGATCTATTTAGCTAACTAGCTTTAGTGTGAATTCTGAGGTATACATGATATTCTGAGGTATCACTAGTTCTTGCTAGTGACTCTTGTGCTTTTCTTGCTAGTGGTTATTAGTAAGATATACTGATTCTTGACTAGTATACATGATATTCTGAGGTATCACTAGTTGTTCCTATCAAATGAATCAAACCAATGATTCCTAAAATGATTAGGAAGATGCTTTAATTGTTTATTAGGAAGATGTGGTTGGAACTGTCCTGATAGTGAAAGTGCAAAGGACGTCCCCTAGAGGGGGTGAATAGACTTTTAAAATTATTACGATTAAGGCTAAAAAATGCGGAATAAAAGATAACGTATAATTTATTGAGCACAAAAAATAACCACTAGATTCACCTAAGTGCACCAACAACCTATGCTAAGCAATACAAGCAAAAAAAGTGATATCAAGGTGAAGTACTTCAAGCACGATGGCTATCACAATGTAAAATGCATAAGTAAAGGGCTCGGTTGAGATATAACTAATGGACGTGGAGACGAAGATTTTTATCCCGAAGTTCACTTCCAAAGAAGCTATGTCTCCGTTGGAGAGGTGTGATGGCGCAATGCTCTCTGAACGCCACAAATGGCTCACCTTGAGGTGTGGTGGCTCGATGCACACCCAACACCACACAAGGCCTCACCTCGGATGCGGAAGCACGCAACTCACTAACGCCACAAAAGACTCACCTTATTCTCCCGTGAGCTCGCCACAAAGACCTACTCACTATCCACTATGGGAAACTTGAGGGCGGTCACCGAACCCGTACAATCTTGGGGATGGCTCCACAACTTAATTGGAGGATCCCAAGAACAAGGCCACAAAATACAACATAGCCACAAAAGGATACAAGACCACGAAAGGTCACAAGGCCACAAAAGGCCACAAGAAATCAACACACCAATCGTCTAGGGTTCCAAGAACCCAATAGTAACAAGCCCACAAGGTTGTAGTCGCCGAATCTCTGAGGAGAACTCAAACCTATGCATCAAATGCAAGGGCAAGTCCTTCACTCGCAAATTCCAACACAGCTACAAAAGTTATTGGGGGAATAAGGGAGGAAGAACAAAAGAGGAGAACAGAAAACTCTCTAAGATCTAGATCCCGATGATTCCTTCACAAATAAGGGATTTGGATTGGGGGGGTTGTAGATCTAGATCTCCTCTCTCAAATCCCTCAAAAAGATGCAAGAATCATGGAAGGGGGAAGGAGAGAGGACAAGCTCTTCAAGGTCAACAATGGATCGTGATACGTCGTAAACATATCTATAATTTTTGATGCTCCATGCTTGTTTTGTACCAACTATCTTATGTTTTGTCTACACTTTGAGGCATTTTTATAAATTTTCTTGAACTAACTATTGACAAGATTTCGCAGTGCTAGTTGTCTGTTTTCTGCTGTTTTTGGTTTCAAAAAAGCTAGTAAAGAAATATTCTCGGAATTGGACGGAACAAAAGCCGAAGTCAATATTTTACCGAAGCAAAGACGGAGTCCAGAGGGGGGACGAAGAGGTGCCACAGGGCGGCCACACCACCCCTGGCACGGGTCCACCCTTGGCCATGCCAGGGAATGGTGTGGCCCCCTGGCCCTCAACCGACCTTGCCCCTTCGCCTATATAAACACCCCGAGGCATAAACCCTAAGTACCCGATCAGAAATCCACGAAAGAGTCCATAGCCGCCGCCACCATCGTCCCTAGATTGGGGGTATATGAAGCTCTTCCCGCACCCTGCCGAAGGGGAGAGATCATCCCGGAGGCCTTCTTCATCACCATTCTAGCCTCTGGAGTGATGCGTGCAGTGGCGGAGCCAGGGCCCGACGACCCCGGGCAGCTGCCTGGGCTGCTCTGGCCAGTCTCCACTAATTAATTATGTCACTTAGTGATTAGCAACTAAATTTAGTGGGGAAAACATGAGCTAATGTCATAGTCAACAGGCATTGCCCTGGCTCCTTCAGCTGGCTGGCTTCGCCACTGGATGCGTGAGTAGTTCACCCTTGGACTACTGGTCCATACAGTAGCCAGATGGTTATTTCTCCTCTTTTGTGCTATCATGTTTAGATCTTGTGAGCCCCGTTCATGATCAATATCATCTATTTGTAATGCTAAATGTTGTGTTTGCGGGAGTACTATGTCAGATTGATTATTAATTCTATCATGTCTATGTTATTTGTGATCTTTCATGCTCTCTGATGGTGCTCGACATGTCACTTTGTTGGTAACCCCAAGCGCAGGGTGTGAAGAGCAAGCAGCAAGTTTTCCCTTAGTTGAGACCGATGTTATCGAACCAGAAGGAGGAAGGAAACATCACACAGGTGTTGCAAGCAACGTGGAGACCTGCACAACACAAACTCAAGACTTTGCCCCAACAAACAGTGAGGTTGTCAAGCTCACCGGTTTGCTGTAACAAAGGATTAAACGTATTGTGTGAAGGTAATGGTTTGCAGCAAGTAAAAAAGTAACAGTGGAAGATGTATCAATGGTAAAGATTGGACCGGGGTCCATAGTTCACTAGAGGTGCTCTCCTTAGATAAACAACATGGCATGAAGGGTAAACAAATTACAGCAGGGCAATTGACAGGAACTGAGCAAGGCATAACAATGCAATTACTAGTCAGAAAGATCCTATGAGGTTGATTGGGCAATACAACAAGATACAAGACCGCCATCCAACTGCATCTATGACTATAAGTCCACCTTCAGGTTATCATCCGAACCCCCTCCAATATTAAGTTGCAAGCAACAGACAAATGCTTTAAGCAAAGTGTGTAAGGTAAACAGTCCACGTGTTCCATGAACAAGAGACCGTTGTTTTGTCCCTAGTAGCAACAGCACATCTACAACGGAAGAGATTTATGTCACTTCCCTTGGAAACTAGAGGCATGAACCCACTATCGAGCATAAATACCCTCTCTTGGAGTCACTAGCAACTACTTGGCCAAGATAGCTACTAACAACGGAGAGCATGCAAGATCACAAACAATACAGACATGATAGAATCATAAAGACAAAACCATTGATCAAACCAACATAATAATCTCAATATCCATCGGATCCCCGCAAACATAACATGCATGATTACAAATAGATTAGATCTTGATCATGAACGGAGCTCACAAGATCTATACATGAAATCACAAAGGAGGAGATACAACCATCTAGCTACTACATGGACCCATAGTCCAAGGTGGAACTATTCACGCATCATACCGGAGAGAAGGCCTCGGGATGATCTCCCCTCCGGCAGGGTACCGGGAAGAACTTCAGATCCCTCCCGATCAAGGGACGATGCTGGCGGCGGCTATAGACGGTTTCGTGGATTTCTGATCGGGTACTCAGGGTTCTGCATCGGGGGCTTCTTATAGGCGAAGGGGGAGGCCGAGGAGGCGTCCAGGGTCACCAAACCCTAGCCAGGCACGGGGCTGGGCCCACCCATGCCTGGGGTGGGTCTGGCCCCCCCTGGCTGTCCCCTCCGGATCTCCTCTAGACTTCTTGTTCCCCACGGAAAGTAATTGACTTTGATATTTGTTTCATACAATTCCGAGAATATTTCTTTACTAACTTTTCTAAAAGCAAAAACAGCAGAAAACAGGCATCTGGCACTGTTGCAACTTGTTAATAGGTTAGTACCATAAAACATGTAAAAATCACCTCAAAGTGTAGACAAAGCAAAGCAAAGTAGATACTAAACAAGCATGGAGCATCAAAAATTAGATACGTTTCCAATGTATCAACATCCACAAGCTTAACTCATGCTCGTCCTCGAGTAGGTAAGTGATAAAAAAGAATAATTTTTGAGGTGACATGCACCCTCACAATAAAGATCCAACCATTTGCAAGCATTGAAAGCTGGGATCAAAGAACTCTAAACATGTGCATGACAGATGGAGTTCTGACAATAGGACATAGTAACTATGCATGCAACATGACAAGCAACAAACAAAGATCATGAATAACATGCATTGAAAAACGTTTATTTGTTTCACATACAGAAAACATAGCATAGTGGCAATCAGCTGCGGTGACCCCGCATACCACTGCATGTGTAGTACACTATAGTCGTTGATATGACATTCACAAAACACCGTTCCGTAAATATCACATCCCTCGGAGTGGTACAACAGAAACATTGCGGGTCCATATTATAAACATACACACATTATTATTACAATACCAGAGGTTCAAGACTTCGAAAAGATTCAACTTACAAACCAAAATATAAAGTGTTTCGGTGGAATTTAAAAGTAACAACTCCATCTAAGAGTTGAGCTCAATAGCTTATTCTATAGGGTTCATGCTGCTCGGCTCCGTCGATTACTAACTAGAGCACTAGTTTGATTCGTTGCCATCTACTCCATAGCAGATTTCGTAATCCACTCCTCCAACACCTTCGGATAGGTCAGGCTCCTCGTAGAACACATCTTCTTGGCATTCGGCTGCATACATAGGTATGTCTTCGGGATCTCCAGAGTCTAAGCAAGGGATCAAAGGAAAGGGTGAGTAACAGCGTTACCCAGCAAGTTCGTTATATGCAAGGTGGGAAGTTTGATGCTCTATCTACCACCTCGGACTATAAGTCCTTGACACTATGCAGTTTTTGTAAATCTTTCTTTAAAGATTGATTTTATTATGAAAATCTATGACCATCAGCCTTCACAGGTTGACCAGAACTTTCATAGAGTTCCTTTCCTGCCGCGTTCGTAGATCCTTCCCGAAACAGGGAGTAACAAGTTACAGTTCTTACACTATGTAGAGGTGCGTTACTTTACGCATGAGAGATCAACTTCTTGTTGCACAACCGGGCGTACTTTCTCGTCCACAATTCCATGATGTGGGGCCCAGTAGGTGATCCAAGCCAATCACTGCCCCCTTCGCGACCTCGCATGCCTCCTTGGTGTACACCATGCCCACACATTGAATTACGACAATGGTTTGTATAGACCGTTAGATGCCAGAACTATCGTGCGACGTTGAGGGTTCCCACCCATATGTTGCATATCCTCTACGAATTACCAATTAATATGCACGCTACGAGTGATAACAGCCACGACCTGCACATCCGGCTACATGCGAGAGGAAGAAGATACAGCTGACTTCTTTCTCCCATTCCAAATATCATGGTTAACGCGTGATATACGGCGCTAGAATCACTGATTTCATGGGTTATTAAGTCCCTAATTGACCATCATTGTTGCAAATAGAAACCTAAGTTCTATTGCTCCATTATATCATCACTTAGGATGATACCTAAGATTTTATTTATTTGAGAAAATAATATTTTCTTTCTTTGGAGTATAGATGATAACACACAACTTGCAAATACTTTGATAAAGACTCTTCAAAGGACATGAGCAAGTGATGAACTTGCCTTGTGATTGCAAGGTAGTGAAGTAGGATGCTTGCACTGGACCTTGAGCTTCTATGTCTACAAAACATCATTATTGCCCGGTAAGGACAATATTTAAAGAGGCAAAATGATTATGCAAAGTAATGTAATGCATTATTTATCCTTTTGTGTTCTACCCATTATTTTAGTTATAAAAGATTCTTTTAAGTAGTAAAGGTTTTATAAATATTAACTTTTAACATTTATGGAATATTTTATTTTTATTTATTTAATAATTCTTTTAAGAATTATCATTTAAATATAAGAATTTCTTTTATAGGAAATTAAACATTTATTTAGTATTTTTCTAAAATACTACAACATTAATATATAATAAAAATGATTTTTATTTATTTTTATCTTCTTTCTTTCATTTTAAATCTTTCATAAGAAATTTATATATTAAAAAATTCTTGATAAACAATTATATACATAAAATTTATTTCTTAATTTACTTAAATAGATTGGATTATTGTGAATCCAAAAATATTTTATTTATAATTTTTAGATTTTTATTTTATTTTCTAGAATTTATTTAAGTTTAGGGGTATTTTGGTCTTTTCTTAATTATTAAAACTTTCTTTAGGTTGTTGGGCTGGCTTTATTGGGATTATTGGGATTATTGGGCCGTTTTGGCCCAAGTGGCTATGACCAAAAGGCTCCCCGAAGGGTTTTCTTGGCCCTCTCAGCCCACTCCCTCTATCTCTCTTTCGTCCTGATCTCCTCTCTCCCTCGACCCTGTGGGGTGCTAGTGCTGCCGCCGAGCGATGCCTGCCACCGTGGCCCTCCCTGTTTGCTGCCGTGGTGCAGGGCGAGGTTGTCGACTATGATGGTTCATCTCCTCCACCTTGATTTGACTTTGGAGCTCTCATGTGGCCATGCTGGCTTTGTTCCCGAACCCTAGGGTTTGGAGTTGGGTGCTACCACCACCGCTGATGATACTCCTATGGCGGTGTGCGGTGATGTGTGATACTATGGCCGCCGCCGTGGCTGGTGCGGGTTGCAGCGCCCTCTGGGTGCTCCCCGTGCCGCCACGAGCTCGTCGGCCCCTCTGCTTCCTCTTCAATTCGTCAGCGAGGACCCCAGGTGAGTTGTGCCTCTGTGGATTCTAGTTCATCTTGTCACCTCGAGTCCCTCTGTGTGTATTTAGTGGCCAGTCTTAGTTATGTGCTTGTATTGCTACTAGGGTTCATCCTTGGTGCTTGTAAGATGCTCCTATGGTCTGGTCATGATGTTTAGTGAGGATTTGTGTGCTTTGCACCTTAGTGCTTATGGTCATCCTTTGAGTATGTGGTGTTGTTGTTGGTCTGAGGCTAATACTGAATCAAATGCTAGGGTTTCATAGTATTGCCTTTGGTTGGTACTATGGTGTCTTGGTGTTTATTAGTTGTCAGTATCTTGATACTGACAGTGACCCAGTCAGTGATGATTCACCGTCTTAGTTATGGTTGGCTTGCCTGATTATGCTTAGTCTAAATTTTATTCAATAGAATCAAATGATTCTTGAAAATGAATAGATAATATGATATGATCTCTATGTCTGGTCTCAGGGAAATGATTGGATAGTTGATTTGTATGGATTGGACTATTTGATTGTCTTAGTGATAAGATCAGTGCTTATGAAACCTTCTTAGAATGGTACATAAGTAGATCTTGTTGCTGACTTTACTTATGGTCATTTCTGGAATTTGATAGATGCTGATAAATAAGTTGGGATGCTTATTGTTTGATCAGGCCTATGATGCTGGTCTGAGGCTCTAGGATGTAGGTCCTAGTTGGTTAAGTAAATGGTTTGTTTATAACTTATAAGATCAGCGGTGCTACTCCCTCTAGGAGATGTGCCTTGATATGGTAAGAACAAATGAGGGATTATTTAAATTGCATGTGTTAACACCAAACTCTGTGAGGCTGGTCTGAGAACTTGGTGCTTTTGGCTAGGTTTGATTTCTGATCTTTATACTCAAAATCTCTAGGATGAATTCATCTCACCTGGGTGATTATTGAGAGATTGTTTCATAAAACAACACATGCTTCTATCTAGATAATATGAATAGATCATGTGATGGTTTTACGATACTCACCACAAAACTGATGATTGTTGTGTTTGGTGGTGATGTTGATCTTGCTGATTGGATCATGTCCTTCACCTTCGATGATGTTCTTGTTTCCCTGAGTTCCTGTAGTTGGTTTTGCCGTGGCTAGACTGTTGATGCTTGTGGTGTATGTGCAAGGAACTGGTACTGTGGTGCTTGCCCATGGCTGTGTTGAGCTCTTTTGATTAAGTACACAGTTGTGGCTGTGTTGACTGCACACACCATGCATTTAGGTGTGTAAGATGTTTGTGTGCCTGCTGCATCCTTATGGATATACTTAGGGGCAATTTACCTTTTTATCTGATTACATTTATCTGCCTGGTGAAACTTGTCCCTCTTACTGATTGGAATTGTTTGACTTATGGCTTATTAGTTCTTTCATATTGGTGAAACTTGCCCCTAAAGATTTACTCAATGATGATAAGTGGAACATGCATCTCACTGTTCACTACTAAGAGTAAGAATATCTTAACCTTTATTTTCTTTCTTTTTGTTTGTTCTTTGTTTTGCAGGTACAAGACTTGAAGATTCAAGATTATAATAGGTTTTCTTTTTCTTTATAGAATAGTTCCCTTGTAGTCTTTATTTTATTCTTTTGTAAGAAAGATGTATTAGTTAAATAATAATGTAATTTCCTCTTTTTGTAATTCCACTCTTGTAAAGATTCTTTATTAATTTGTAAGTTACATTTTGTGACTTATTGATGAAATGATTATATAAAATAAATATTCATTATTTAATTGTCAATCTTACATGGAGTTTCTGGTTACTATGTATTGTTTATTTATCATCTTCACAAATTACATTTTGTAACTTATTCATTTAGTAAATATATGGAATAAATATTCCTTTACTTGATTGTGTTATGTTATTTAATATTTGAGTTACTAAATATTATTTCTTGATTAAATAATATTTACTCAAACATAATCTTAATCTTTTAAAAATATAAATCCAAATCTCAAGTTTGAATTCAAATTCCTTTCCCCAAAATACACTAATTCATAAAGATCATATCAAAGTTTATAACGATCATTCTCCAAGGCTATTCCTAAACTTAAAGAGTGAAAGAAACTTTGATCACTTTAAGTTTTTATTTGGCGAAAAATTTACCCACATTTTTACAGATGAATGCATGCAATTGCACAGATTCCTAAATCTACCCTTCGTTGGTTCTTAAATGCTGGGATGTTACAGACTTCCGCCCTTAAATTAAACTTCGTCCCGAAGTTTGTTGAAGTGTACCTGAACAGTTCTGGATAGGCTTTTCGTAAATCATCTTCTTTCTCCCAGGTGGGTTCTCTTTCGGGATGATGTTCCCACTGTACTTTGCAGTACTTGATTGCTCTGTTCCTCAACCTTTTCTAGTTTTCTTCCAAAATTTTACAGGGGTTTTCAACATAAGTCAAGTCTGCTTGTAGTTCTATCTCTTGATGTGTGATTGCATCATTAGGAACTTTGAGACATCTTCGGAGTTGTGACACATGGAAAACATTATGAACTTGATCCAATCTTGCGGGTAACTCTAAAGCATAAGCTATGGTCCTGTTCTGACTCAGTATTTTGCCCAATATATCTTGGACTTAACTTCCCTTTAACTTCGAACCTCCTTTCATTGGACTTACTTTCAAATATACCATGTCTCCCACTTCAGGATGCCATGATCTTCGAATTTGATCAGCATAACTTTTCTGCCTACTTTGAGCTATTTTCAATCTGCCCTTGATTATTGAAGGAAATATGCCCTAGAGGCAATCATAGAGATGATGATATTTCATATGTATCCATGAGTTATTGTAATGTTCCTTGAATATCCATATCAGGCAACTTGTATTGATTGGCAATTACGTGAATTGTTTGTGAAACTCTATACTTGTATGGTTATTTAAAAGTTGTCCCTAGTCGGAGTTCATGTGAGGACACACGTGAATATTAGACTAGCACATCGATTGGTTGATGACTATGTTTTGCAAGTCATAGACATGGAGATGTCAAACCAATGACGTGGACACATGTTATGAACATGGGGTTGGGTGACCCAACTTTGAGACTAGCAATTAGTTGCAGCTCTCTCTCTACACATCGTGTACGTTTTGTCCTTAGACCTGAGATTGTCGCATGTACTGAGATGTGGATCGACCTACTTTGGGGCTATCAAACGCTGCACCGTAACTGGGTAGTTATAAAGGTAGCTTTCGGGTTTGTCCTGAAGCATGCTGCAAGGCATGGTCAATCAAGATGGGATTTGCCCCTCTCTACTTGAGAGAGATATCTCTAGGCCCCTCGAGTGATCGGTGACATGGTTATACCCTGCGGGTACGTGACTTTAGCATACCTGGTCCAGCCCAAGTAAGGCCCACAGTAGATATACACTGGCCCATGAAGATTTTCGGGTGGCCAAGGCCCATGACGCCTTCGGATCCTTGGAGAGCAAGACTAGCGGAGATAGGAAATTCAAAGGGGTAAAACCCTAGAACTTGTAACCGACTAGGACTATGCCCGGGATCTTCCTAAGTCTATATAAAGGCCAGGAGGGCACGTCCTAGATCTCTCGACTCATACTTTCGCACACGCATCCACGCCAGATCGAATCACAGACCTGTAACCTTCGGTTCCGCCCGTAATCAAGAGCGCAGACAGCAGTAGGGTTTTCCCTCGGGGCCTGAACTGGGTAAATCTGTGTCCCCCGTTGCTTGTGCATTAACCGTGCCACGATCTCCAGCATCCCCATCTTCTCCAAAACCCAAGTCCATAACAATGGGCATTGACGAGATTAAACCTCGTCAATTGGCGCCGTCTGTGGGAATTGGGGCTGCTGATTGTGCGGTCGTGACGGTTCCGACCCGATCGATCTACAACTCCGCGGCGACGGAGAATCACCTCCTCTTCGGTGCTTTCGACTTCACCGCCCACTCGCTGGCCACCATGAAGGATTTCGAGCCCGTAGGCGACGGACTCGAAATTTTGTTCGGGAGCTTCTGCTTCCAGGTGGGACAAACTGGCACCCTCCGCCTCCCTGAGCGGGTGCCCGTGCCGTCAATCAGGCCCGCCTCGTGGGCTCCACACCCCGTGCTACGCACGTCACCATCGACAGATGAGTTCTACAGCAGCAGCTGCTGCAACTCCGATCTGTGCGATCCACCTTCGGATGAAGGGACCTACGGTTCCGGATCCGAAAGCTGCGGCAGCAGCCAACCAATCTGCAAGCGCTATCTATGCGCCGCAGTCATCCAAACCGACGAGGAAACGCCTAACCCGCTACCCAACCGAAACGGCGAAAACAGCGAAAACAGAAGAAGCCAGTCCCCCCATCCAACAGGGAAAACAACGGCCACGTCATCCAACTTAGCAAAGAAGGATGGGTGCAGGCGCGCCGTGCTGTCGCAGGCGACATCGTCTTACCTGCAGACGCCTCACGTGACCTACTGATGGCATACCACTACCTCCTCATCGAGGAGCACAAGAAACAAGTCAAGATGCAGGAGACGCTCGACAAACGCAAGCAAGCAGCCTCCGAGTCCAGCGCGCGACGAGCTGCGCTCTCCGCCATGGCACCCGGCTCTAGCACAAACGGAAACCAGGGAAACAAGCACCGCTCTCGGGTGGAGAACATGGATCCCAAGGAACGCCGTGACGTGACCCGAACTCTCCACACATCGTTCATGGACATGGATGCCGACGGCAACATCATCCCGAAGACGCCACAAGCTGCGATCATGGCAGCCACTGCGTATCTCGCGGCTCACCCACCTCCGGAGGGGGACCCGAAAAGGGCCATGCATAGGTCCGCACTTACCGGACTAGGACTAATCGGAGCTGCGCTCCACGAAGATGCTCCTGCGGAGCCGAAGAAGAAAGCTCCGGCCAGACGCGACCGGAGCCCCACCCCCTCATCTGAAGAGGAAGAGGAGCATGATCTTCCTCAAAGGAAGAAGAGCTCGCACCGCCATAAACGCGACTACGACGCCAGAGACAAGCTTACACAGCGCAAGATCGACAAAGCACGTGCCAAACGCGCATGCTCGTCTGAATCTGAGATGGATGAAGACGAAGGAGAACTCTGCGGAGCTCGATGCTTCAGCAGATCCGTTCGGCGAACACAGATGCCACGCAACTTCAAGCTTCCTTAGGATACTCCAAAGTTCAACGGCACGCAAGATCCAAAGTCCTGGCTCAGTGACCATCTGTCATCCGTCAAACTTCACGGAGGCAACAAAGAAACCGCCATGCAATGCCTTCACGGTGACAAAGGGCGCTGGTCCGCTCAAAGCCTATCATCGGGATCCATCCGGCTGGGAGGAGCTCGCATAGCTTCATCCGAAATTTCAAAGGCACCAGCAAGAGGCCTCAATCAAGAATTGCGAGCCTGCACTCGGAGAATGGGTGAATCTATTCGCTCGTACATACTACGCTGGTCTACAACCAAGAACTCCGCAAGACACATCTCAAGAGCGGGCCATCGACGCCAGGGGCGGCGTCAGCGCCCAGACTTCAAGGAGGAACTTGGGCGTGTAAAGCCCAAGACACTCGACCACCTCATGGAAATCGCCAGCTAAGCAGACGGCGAAGATTGCATCCAGCGAGCGCAATCAGACGAAGAGGACGACTATGGCCGAAGACGTGAACGCCGCAGCAAGAGGAGATCGCGCGTCTACGAGGACCGCAACGGACCCGACATGGTCGCGGCCGGCTACGCCGACCGCCGTAACGACAATAGCCGCAACAGCGGAGGATACCGTGGCGGAAACTTCCGCGACAACGGACGACCAACGCAGTCGTGGCAACGCCGCGACCGCGACAACGGACCCTCAGCATTCAACAAACTTTCGGGTCCATGCACCATCCACTTCTACATCAACAAACAGGATGGCAAAAAAAAGCCAGCCACATGCTCAAGGACTGCCGCGAGTTCCAGAAACTCAGCGAAGGCATGGTGCAGATGAGGCAACAAGCCCCAATCCCTGCGTTTGGAAACGCACCTGCGCCAGGTGAAATAGCACATGGAGCTCCTCCACCGCCGCCTATTGGAGGCCCAAATCAACCAACAGACCAGCAAAACAATGCCGGGGTCGCATACCCCCCACCAAAGGGAGCACTAAATATGATCCAGAAGGGACGCCCCACCAACAGGGTGCAGAAGAAAATCACCCGACAAATCAACTTGGCCGTGGCAACCCCACCTGCAATCCCTGAGTACCTCAGCGGATCGGAGTCCTGCATCACATTCACTCGCGCGGATCACCTTGCGGATCCTCGCCCAGGTCATCTGCCTCGCCTGGAGGCGCAGATCGGAGGCTTCGATATGAGTCGCGTCTTCATGGACGGCGGTAGCGGTATCAACCTAATGTTCGCAAGCACTCTAGTCGCTATGCGGATCCCGCAATGCAGCCTGGAACAATCAGACACAACTTTCCACGGCATTGTCCTAGGAAAGGGCATATTCCCCCTGGGCAAAATAGGGCTCGACATCATCTTCGAGAAGCCGGACAACTTTCGGCAGGAGCGCCTAGAATTCGAAGTGGTGGACTGGCCGTCGCAGTACCACGCCATCTTGGGGCGTGTAGCATTCGCAAGGTTCCTGGCCGTCCCACACTACGCATACCTACAACTCAAGATGCCAGGACCAAGGGGCGTCATCACAGTCCACGGGAGCTTCACCCGATCGGACCAATGCGACAAGGATTTCAACAAAATCTCCCAGTCTTTCGGCATGCAAGACAAGCTCGTAAGGCTCCGCGAGGTGACGGACAATGGGCTACCCCCAGTCACAAGGCAGAATGCACCTGACATGTCCTTCGACTCCACCGTCAACACCAAGAAAGTGCAGGTCCATCCGACGAACGCCTCCAAGACGGCGCTGATCGCCAATGACCTCAGCACCGCATAGGAAGGCGCGCTCGTCGAATTCCTCCGTGAGCACTGGGAAATCTTCGCCTGGTGTCCTGCGGACATGCCAGGAGTTCCCAGGGAATTCACCGAGCACGCACTCAATGTCTTTCTAGTTACCAAGCCAGTCAAGCAGTCCATCTGAAGACTGTCAGAGCCATGAGCCGAAGCTATCGGCAAGGAAATCAACAGACTACTCGCAGCAGACTTCATCCGGGAAATCAAGGAAAGCGAGTGGCTGGCAAACACGTTGATGGTTCCAAAGAAGGACACGGACATCCTGCGGATGTGCGTAGACTTCACGTCACTAAACAAACATTGCCCAAAGGACCACTTCCCTCTTCCTCGGATCGATCAGATCATCGATTCGACTGCAGGTTGTGAGAAACTCTCCTTCCTCGACGCCTACTCAGGCTATAACCAGATTCGACTCAAGGTCGAAGATCAAGAGAAAACGGCGTTCATCACACCGTTCGGAGTATACTGCTACAACACAATGCCCTTTGGGCTAAACAACGCGGGTGCCACGTACCAGTGGTGCATGCAGGCCTGCCTCAAGGACCAGATCGGTCGCAACGTCCAAGTCTATGTCGACGACATAGTAATAAAAACCAAGGAGGCAAGGACACTTATCGACGATCTCCGCGAGACGTTCGACAATCTTGATCGCTACAGGATCAAGCTCAATCCGGAAAAGTGCGCCTTCGGCGTCCCCTCGGGCCAGCTGCTCGGATACTTCATCTCTCAACGAGGGATCGAGGCGAACCCGAAGAAAATCAGAGCCATCATGGCAATGGAGAAGCCGAAAAACCTCAAGGGCGTCCAGCAGCTCGCAGGTCGAGTAGCGGCATTAAGCAGGTTCATTAGCAGTATGGGCGAGAAGGCCCTACCATTCTACCAGCTGCTGCGCAAGGCGAACAAGTTCGAGTGGACACCAGAAGCCAACGACGCATTCGAAAGCCTCAAGCGGCTCCTCTCCACCTCGCCCGTTTTGGTCACGCCAAAGGAGCGCGAGCCCCTGCTGCTGTACATAGCAGCCACACACCAGGTGGTCAGCACCGTACTCGTGGTCGAACGACCCGAAGAAGGCAAGACCCATGGGGTCCAGCGCCCAATTTACTACCTCAGCGAGGTACTGACACCAACAAAACAGCAGTACCCGCACTACCAGAAGTTAGCCTACGGCGTGTTCATGACGGCTCGACGGCTGAGCCACTACTTCCAGGAGCATCAGGTGATGGTCGTCAACGAGGCACCCCTGAACAGCATCCTGAATAACCCAGAGGCCACAGGACGCGTGGCCCTGTGGGGCATCGAACTATCACCCTTGGACATCGTCTACGAGAAGCGACACGCAATCAAATCTCAAGTCCTTCCGGACTTCCTGGTGCACTGGATGGAGCTGCAGCTGCCAGACATCCTAGACATGTCGCAGTCCTGGACAATGCATTTCGACGGCTCCAAACGTGAAGCCGGAGCAGGGGCAGGAGTCATACTGACCTCCCCGCAAGGTGACAAGATGAAGTACGTTCTTCGGATGAAATTCAGAGCCTCCAACAACAAAGCCGAATACGAAGCCCTCATCCACGGCATGAGGATGGCAAAAATATGCGGCGCAACGTGCCTGGTCATCTATGGTGACTCCAACCTCGTCGTCCAGCAGACGATGAATGAGTGTGACGCACACGCCGAAAACATGATCGCGTCATGGCTCTACAACGCACTCGAAGGAGAATTCGACGGCTGCGAGCTTCGGCACGTCGGAAGAGAAAGCAACGAGGAAGACGATAGACTCGCCAACATCAGCTCCACTTGCGCAAAGGTGCCACCAGGAGTGTTCCTCGAACAAATCTGCGTGCCATCCATCAAGCGGAAATTCCCCAAGGGATCACCCGAAGAAGCAGAACACTCGGGGGCTACGCTACCCGAAGGTCACGAAGGACCCGAAAAGTTGGATACCGAAGTTGCCATGGTCAACCTAATGCAGGTCATGGCAGTCGAAGAAACTTGGACGCGACCATACCTCCAGTTCCTGATAAACGGAGAACTACCTGACAGCCCGACAGATGCCCGACGCATATCTCGTCGGTCAAAAGCCTTCACCATCATCAACGGCGAACTGTACAAACACAGCATTACGGGTGTACTACAACGGTGCGTCACCATCGACGATGGCAAGGCCATACTCCAAGACATCCATGAGGGCATCTGCGGCCACCACGCAGGCAGCCGCTCCCTTGTCGCCAAAGCTCTACGAGCAGGATTCTACTGGCCAACGGCCATGAGCGACGCAAAGGACATCGTCCGAAGATGCAACGGGTGCCAACGGTTCGCCGACGAACCGCACACACCTGGGTCCGAACTTAGACCCATACCCATAGCTTGGACTTTTGCTCAATGGGGCCTCGACATGATCGGCAAACTGCCAAAGTCCTCGAAAGGGGGACACGTCTTCCTCCTGGTCACAGTCGACAAATTCACCAAGTGGATAGAGGCCATGCCAGTCACCAACCAGAAGGGCAAAACCGTCGTCAAATTCTTCGAATCCATTGTCTACAAGTTCGGCGTGCCGCACATCATCATCACCGACAACGGATCGAACTTCATCTCCGAAGAATTCCAGGACTTCTGCGAAGGCCTCGGGATCAACATCACGTATGCCTCAGTGGCACACCCGCAAACAAACGGGCAAGTGGAAAGGCCAACGGTCTAATCGGCGCCGGCATCAAGAAGCGCCTCATGAGCTCACTCGAGCACAAAGCTGGAAACTGGACGAAAGAGCTCGTCCGTCTGTGGAGCTTACGGACTACGCCAAACAGCTCCACCGCTACACACCGTTCTTCATGGTGCGAATTTGAGGCGATGCTACCGGCCAATCGCCACCAGGCTCCACGAGTCGTCGCCTACAGCGAAGCCGAATCCACGGCTGCACTCGAAGATGCCGTCGACACACTCGACGAAGCACGGGATATAGTAGCAGCTAGATCAGCGGTGTACCGGCAAAGTCTCCGCAACTACCACAGCCGACGGCTGCGCCCAAGATCCTTCGTCGAAGGAGACCTCGTCTTACGACTCAAGCAAAAGCGAGAATAAACTCGAATCACCATGGGAAGGACCCTACGTCATCACCGAAGTCATCCCAGGTGGCGCCTATCGCCTCAAGCACGTGGAGTCTGGAGTCTCATACTCCAACCCATGGAACATCTCGCACCTGCGACGATTCTACCCATAGCAACCTACCCCCTTTTTTACTTTCAATAAGGCTTACAGCCAAGGCTACTCAGCCAAACCATGTACCTCCTCCATTACGATATAAATAAAGCTAAGTGTCTCGCCTCCAACCTTCGGTTGACTATTTTCCCGCAACTCTACTACATGCTACATACCCACTCGGGGGCTCCCCCCACCTCACGATTTCATCGACTGAGGACCAAATGTGTACACCTGAGTAGCTGACCACATCAGGCAAACGAAAAGGACACGTACTCAATCAAAGCACTGCGTGCTCACAAACAAGCAAACCTTTACAACAAAGGGCACAAAACGCCCAGCCGAAATATACAAATTTTACATCTATCTGTTTATTTTCAGGTCCTACCTATTCTGAAGAATAACCTGAGCACGCTGCTCAAACAAATCTACAATCTGTTCGGCATACTGCCTTACAGCCGCGTAATGCGGACGCATGTTCCACTCGCCACCATCCGGTCGAAGAGGTGGCCCAGCCGCCACAGCAGCCAAATCTACGTCAGGGCAGTGCACCCTCACAAGAGACAAGGCAGCCTTCACTCCTGCGACGAGCTGCTGCCGCACCAGCTCCTTGACGTTGCTGGCACTCCGAAACCTCGACAGAAGACCTGCAAGGGTCGTCGGCACGGCATCCAAAGGAAACATGACATGCAGCACCGAGGAAAGTGATGTCTGCACCTGGCGGAGCACCCGAGAAACTTGATAAACACGATCCTGCACCGTTGCCAGAACCATGGCGCGAACGCGATCCATCCAGAAGAAGCCACCGGCCTCCATATCCTATTGAGTCAAGCAGTTGACCCGAACAGCGACACGCTCTTTTTCTTCCCTCGGAGCAAGATTCGCACCTGCGACAACCACACAAGACAAGAATAAGGCCAGCAGGCTCATCCGAAGAACTGAGCTACAACCCGAAAGAAGGATCAACTTACACTGCAATTGCTCGGACAACCGACCCAGCTCCGCCATCAAGTACTCCTCTCTGGCTGCGCCACGATCCGCCTTGGATTTCCAAACGTCGGCACGACCGCGTAACCCGAGCAATTCCCTCTCCAAGCTGCGCACGCGATCTCGAAGGAAAGCGAGCTGCGAGGAATCATCCAACGATGGTCGCAAGGGCTTTGCAGATGAAGTGTCAACTGGGTCAGCACCCGAAGGAACCTATAGAAGCAGAAAAAAGAAGGCACACAGACATTCAACCAAGGATGGAGCACAACTCGGAGGAATTCATAAAAATATAAGGCCACTGTGTGGCACAAGGATGGTACTACAAAAGATATTTACAACAAAAGTAAACTACATACTACCCTACATCTACTATGCCTAAGGCGCAGGACACTGAGTCGCCTCAGAGCCAGATTGCCTAGCTTTGGCCTCGCCCTGCTGCCGCAGTGTGTACTCAGACAGCAAGTCAATGAGCTTAGGCCCATATTGTCTGCAGCGCGCGGAGTAGGCAGCGAAGGCTACCTCGGATCCATCCGCAGCCGTCGGTATCCGAGAGGTGATCTGGGGCAAGTCCAGCTCCGCCCCAGCCGCCATGGCCATCGCCAGCCCGACGGATGCGCCGATGCCCTTCGGCTATACGCTTAGCGCCTTGAGCGCCAGGTATGTAGCCTTCCGCGAGGCGTCCACATCTTCAAGGGCTGCGCCCTTCGGGAAGAGCTCCTGGTAGAAGCGACTAAGGACCTCTTTCGCCTTGGCAAGGGAGTTGACGATGGTGCCGCAGCGGTCTTCGACCGCCACAGTGGCATCATCCAGAGCACTCCCGTGCTCCAGAGCACCGCGGTGGAACTCGATGCCTGCGGCATCTGAGACAAAAAAGAAGAAAAGCATGAAGAAAGGCAGCATAAAAGAAGACCCATAGAAAAAGAAACAAGTACAAAAATCCAGCACTCACCCGAAATAGCCTTGGTGGCATCCATGAGCTTCGCCGCCACCCCTCTTTCACGAGCAGCCGCAACGGTGGCCAGCTGCTCCTCACGATCTGCGGCCTCCTGCTGCAGACACTCCTTCGTTTCGGCTGCCTTCGACAGCTCTAGCTCAAGGCGCTCTTTTGGCGCAACAGCTGCTTGTCATTGGCCAAGGCTCTTTTTAAGAGCGTCGACCTCACGGAGAGAGTCGTTATGCTCCTCTGCATTTAAGACAAGCAAGTGTCAAAGAACTGGACCAGGATAAACAAGAGAAGTACTAAAAGGCAGACGAATACCTTGAAGCTGTCGCAGTTTCACCTCCAGTGTCAGGCGTTCTTCCACCAGCCGCTTGGCCTCTTGGACAAAAGGCTGCAGAAAAAGGCAATAGTAGTAAGAACAGGACTTGGGGGCTACGCCCAACACAAAGAAGCAAAACTAACATCAGGACACGAAGACACTCGGGGGCTCCTCCCGTGACATGAAGCAGAAAAACGTACGTGCTCCGATGGCGACCCCGAAGGCCCGCCTGCGAAATTCTGAGGCGCAACCACCAGCCCCTCCCGCATAGGAGGATCTGGAGCGGCGCCACCCAAAGTCGCCACCGTCTGAGGAGGAGGCGACGCAATGTTCGACTCCCCCATCATCTCACGCGCACCATCACTAGAGCCGTCGGAGGATTGCCTGCATACAAACCAATCAGCACAAATGCAAAAAATAATGAAGGGAAAAGGACAACAGCACATCAAGAAAACTTACGAGCCCAATGCGCTTAGATCGAAGATAGGAGAAGCCCTTCGGGCCCTCTTCTCCTCTTTTTTCTCTTCCTTCTTCTCCTCCTTCTTTTCTTCCTTCTTCCGCTTTGCTGGCGGGTGCGGAGCAACAACTCGCACAGGAATAGCAGGAAGGGGAGAGGAAGAGCCTCCATGACCATCACTATGACGCTCAAGGCCCAGAGGATTTCTGGGAGTCGGAGGAGTTGAGGCATCCGAAGACTCGCTCGAGCTCCATGATCGCTTGCGCGTATGGTCCTCACTCGACTCATCGGCATCCTCCGCCGGAGATCGCGCCGAAGGAAGCTCGGACACGGAATCAACCACTTCATTATCCGGGGCATTCGGATACCTTTCGGGCAAAGGTGGTACCATGCCCGGCACTTTGAAGCTCTACAAGATGAGAAGGAACTTTGTTAGCAAACAAAGGAAGCAAACACACACTCAACAAAAACAAAGGGGGAGCACTACGTGCACAAATCTACACCTTCGGCACGACCAACGTCGAAGAAAAGGGAGGAGTCAGCGACTTCCCCGGGATTTCTTCTCCGGCCTTGAACTTCAGCAGCACGCGAAGATCCTTGTCAAGATTCCCCTCGGAGATTTTCTCACTCGAAACCCTCGTCGGATCACGGCGCCCAGAATAAAGAAACATCGGGTGTGACCTCGCTTGGAGAGGTTGCACCCGACGCTCAAGAAACGTCCGGATGATGTCCACGCCGTTCACCTCCTTCTCAGGAATCAGTTGGAGATCCTCCACCCGACGGTAAAGGGCCTCTATCTCCGCCACCTCACCGTCTAAGATCTGGTTTTTCCACGACCTTTTCTTCTCAATCTTTTGGGAGGGGTCAAAGGGAACAAGACCAAAATCTTGCCCGGGCAAAACGGAGTCGCGGATGTAAAACCATCGCCTTCGCCAGTACTGGACAGATTCGGACATGGAAAAGGAAAAGAATTGCACATTGGGACTGGGGGAGATGATGAAACCCCCAATGGGATACACACCATCCGAACCAGACTGCCTCTTCACGAAATAAAGCTTCCGGAAGAGGCCAAAGTGCGGCTCAATGCCAAGCCAACACTCGCACAATGTGATAAAACACGCAACATGGAGAAGAGAGTTGGAAGACAGATGATAGAGTTGAACCCCATAGAAGAAGAGCAGTCCACGGAGGAAGTCGTGGACCGGAAAAGAAAACCCGCGAATCACGAAGGCAACAAACATAACCCGGTACCCAGATGGGGGACGGGGGATTACCTCATTGCCGGGGAGTCTCACGGCCATCGTATCTTGCGGGATCAAGCCCCGCTCATGCAGTTTGCGGAGATCGCTCTCCCGCGTCTCTGATCGCCGCCAGCCACCATCGGTGACACGAGCAGCGGTGGTGCCCTTCTTGCCTCCGGCGGCGCTGGTCCCAACCGCAGACGAAGACTTCTTCGCTTTCCCCATGGCGCTACGGCGGTGGTGGCATTGCCAACGAAGAAAGAACGAAGGAAATGTGGAGGAAACTCTCAGCGCGCAGCAAGAATCGCTCAAGAACAAGGAGGCAGTGAACAGATGAACTGGTGCGGTGAAAAACAAACCACGATTTCACCAAGGATTATAACAGCAACGACGACGCACGCTGGCCGTCCATCGAGAAGACCTAACGCCAACGGTAGATCTGGCCGTACACGTGTCAGCATCACAACGAACCGTCGTTACCACGCCGTCCACTACGTGCTGAAATCGAGGAGACGCCGTAATCATCTCCACGCCGCGCGTGACTAGTCAATTCAAAGTCAGGAAGTGGGACCCACGCTTCGTCCAGTCAAGTCATCTCTGGCGTAGCAGACGCTTGAGGTCATCGATCGTCAGCACTGACGTCATCAAAAGCTATACTAGCACCAACTTCGGCTCCACAGCTAAGAGTACTCACTCGAATCTACGATTCGACTAAATACTCGGGGGCTACTCCTATCAGGAGCGCTGGCTGCGCACCCGACAAACAAATGAGGACAAAATTACTTCTCTGAGTCCTACGTCGAGTCTACGACTCCACTACGGACTCGGGGGCTACTCCCATAGGGAGGATGGATTTAAGCATCCGAAAATTTTCGAGTCCTGCGGACTTAACAACTGAAACAATGCTTGAACTAAAGTCTCCGTCCGAGTCTACGACTCGAATGACACTTGGGCTACTCCCATAGGAGGCTGGTCGCGCACCCTATGAAATCTTCGACTGCGATCTTCCGGATCAGCACGCAAAAACTTTTTGGCAACTCTGCCCCAACAAAACGCTAAGTGAGCAACAATCTCCTTGGCCACCCGAAGCACCTCCGCGGTGACCAACATTCGGATGCTGTGTCTGTGACACAAAGATAAGACCTACAGATATCATCTGATGGTCTGGCAACGCACCTAACTGCGCTCTGCTAGTATGAAGCCGTACCAGCAGGTACGATGAAAAATCCCGACGGACGCGTTGGGTACACCAATTAAAATCACTGGAATTCCACTCCTGTAAGTCCTCCGCGGCCTGAGTCGAATTACGCCAGCATATGTTCCAGGTCCGGGTTGAGGGACCCGACCTGAAGAAGATCGTGTCGTTCGTCCTAAGGCGATTAAGCGACCCTGATCCGTCGGATGAGTCAGGCACACGCATCAACAATCCCTACGCTCATATACTATTAAAACATAGTTGCACCCGAAGAATGGAAGAGTCCTCAGCCGAATCTCGATTGAATCGATCACTGGGAATCTTGACATGGTTATACCCTGTGGGTACGTGACTTTAGCATACCTGGTCCAGCCCAAGGAAGGCCCACAGTAGATATACACTGGCCCATGAAGATTTTCGGGTGGCCAAGGCCCATGACGCCTTCGGATCCTTGGAGAGCAAGACTAGCGGAGATAGGAAATTCAAAGGGGTAAAACCCTAGAACTTGTAACCGACTAGGACTATGCCCGGGACCTGCCTAAGTCTATATAAAGGCCAGGAGGGCACGTCCTAGATCTCTTGACTCATACTTTCGCACACGCATCCACGCCAGATCGAATCTGCGCACCCTGTAACCTTCGGTTCTGCCGTAATCAAGAGCAGACAAGCAGGAGTAGGGTTTTCCCTCTGGGCTGAACTGGGTAAATCTCGTGTCCCCTGGTTGCTTGTCTGTTAACCGTGCCACGATATCCAGCATCCCCATCTTCTCCAAAACCCAAGTCCATAACAATGGGCATTGACGAGATTAAACCTCGTCAATCGGATCCACAAACGCATGGCCGTGCTACATATGGTTAAGAGTTAACCTAGTAAAGGAATTCCAAATCACGGTATCAAGAAAGGGAGGTCAGCTTGGAGCTAGACCAAATATCGTGAGGCAAAGGGAAAGACATGTACTAAACCTTGTGATGGTTCGTCCGATATGATCTTTGTATGCGTTTAGGAGTTGGCACGTCTTGCTAGAGGCCGCTACCAACTATCGACAGAATAAGTGTATTCTTGTCATGTCTATACGCATATGAACCTATAGGGTCACACACTTAAGGGGCTGGAAGCCTAATGAGGATTGGATCCGAATTAGACCAGGCTTAGGGTACTAATGGGCTGCTAATGTAGAAGCCCACTAGGGACGCCTATATAAGAGAGGGTGGGGCGAGCTGACCAGGGTTAGACCTACGACCTCAGATCATTCCCAGCCGCCACTCCTCACGCCTGTGTTGCACGCGCGGACCTAGCAGTCCAACGTCGGCTCCACGCATGCGTGTGGATACCTCGGAGGCGCTGCATCTGTAGCGCTTGGACGAGCCGCACAAGGGAGCTGCTCGTGGGACGAGGAAAAGGAGGAGACGTGGAACGTCTGCACTGCCTCGACGCACTTCATCAATTCCGCAACTGCGCGTCTAGTGGTAATCCCGTGATCTATGACAACAGTAATCCTGGTATACGTGGTAGATTTTTTTTGATTTGCGCTAGTGTAGCCTACCCGTATCCCTTCAGTGGTATCAGAGCCGATGTTGTTCAGTTATAGGTTCGGGATGTTTGCATATGGTGATATGCAGATTGATATGAATGATGTGATCATTTATATAGCGGTGGTTCAGGATTGATCTATGATCTTTCTTTCCGTGATCGTGATCTGAGGTTGTCGAACGACTTACCCCTACCGGTCGGTTTCCGCCATCGGGGTAGACAATGACACATAAATCCTGTTGAATCACGCGAAGATCAATATGATTGATCGAATCGGAACCTAGATCTAAAATCGATGTACCGTGATCAAAGGAGTTTGATTGAATCGGGACAGGAGTCGGTCTATGGTAAATTTGATTTGCCGATCAAAATCCTTAAAGAAAATTGTGAAGATTCGATCTCTCATTTTTCACGGTTTTGAGGGGCGCTGCCCCTTCGAACCCCGCAGGGGGAGACCCCCTAGACCCCCTTATCGTAGCCCCTTTTGTATCTCGTTAAGATAACTAGGTGCTGCGATGTCACATGATCCGGTAGAATGCGATTCTATGCATAACTTGTTTTTGCAGGATGTATATGATCAGTATGGCCCATATATGTATTGATGCATGTATGAAAATTTTCATGACCTGCGTGTCGTGAGTAGGGCAACACGGCTGGAGCCATATGTGTTGTCATTTATTGTAATGGCCTGCATGCCAATTTGTGATGTTCCCAATACTATGTAATTTTGATTACTAGTTGTTAGGAGTAATAGCTCGTCTAGTGTTCTTGGAGGACTCGTCACTTGGAGGATGGCTCACATGGAACATGAAGATGGAGATCATCATGGTGGACAGATTCTATGGCGATGGAGATCACCATGAGAAAATGGGCCATACTGTGTCACATCTATGTGAATGTTATTCTTATGCGTTTTACTACTATGCATGCTTAGATGATAGAAGTAGAACGATCCCTCACAAAGTTTAAGTTAAACCATGCCCTCCCAACCAAACCTTGCACCATCCTATGCCCTGTACAATCGTTGGTGGGCCTATGAAATTAGGGTGCCGCGGTTTTCCTTAGCTGGATGGGTTTGTATCGGATACCTACACACATAAGGGTTGGTGAACTTTACAAGGTCATCTTAACAGTTAAGGACCTTGGGGCATAAAGGTTGGGAGCCTAGTTTTGACATAGAAATGTCACCCAACAACAAGAGTCATATGTGATATGATTAGCAAGTGTTGCTTACCGATTTACCTTGTCTTCTAGCAGTGATGCTAAAGCTCACTAGTCGACTTGTTAATTGTGGATCTTGAATCACTTAGTATCAACAGAGGGATATTGATTTAAGTGGGAGTATATGCTATTAAATTATTTAATATGTTTTACTCTTTCATGGTTACATGGCTTAGTATTTTGCATGTTTTCTGTTGTAGATCAATGGCACCGAACACTACATCACCTTTCTCTTTGCGTTCGATTCTTAACAAAGATAAACTAAATGGAACAAACTATTCGGACTGGGTCCGTATCCTGAGAATTGTTCTCAGGTCTGATAAAAAGGAAACGGTTCTGGATACCCCAATCCCCGATGAACCTACAGAGGGAGCAGCTATAGGCCCCCATGTGATCAAAATGGTTGGTTACAGTCAGACTTTGGAAAACCTTGGTTTTCCACTAGGCCAAGAGTTGGCCACTGACTTCATTTTAGCGTCTCTTCCATCCAGCTATGGGCAGTTCATTTTGAACTACCATATGCATGGGGTGGAGAAGGGCCTTAATGAGTTATGCAGGATGCTTAAAACAGCAGAAAGTGACATGAAGAAGTGTGCAGGGCATAGCCATGTGATGGCTGTGCAGAACAAGCCTAGCTTCAATAAAAAAGGTACTTCTTGGAAGAAGAAGGGCAAGGCTAAGGATACGATCCCTAAGCCTGCACCCAAGCAAAAGGCTGGACCTGTAGAAGACACTGAGTGCTTCTTTTGTCATGAACATGGCCACTGGAAGAGAAACTGCAACAAGTACCAGGCTTCTTTGAAGAAGAGTGGAAGTAAGAGTACTTCCAACTCAGGTACGCTTGTTGTAAATGTTGTGGACATTCTTCTCGCTGATTCCTATGTTAAATCTTGGGTATTTGATACCGTATCGGTTGCTCATATTTGCAATTCGATGCAGGGGCTAATAAGGACTAGAGAAGTGCAGAAAGGCGAAGTGGATTTTCGCGTCAGAAATAAAGCAAGGGTTGCTGCATTGTTCGTCGGCGTCATGCAACTTCACCTTCCTTCAGGATTTATTATGGAGTTGAATAATTGTTATTACATTCCAAGTATGGGTCGAAACATTTTATCACCTTCATGTTTGATGAGGGATGGTTATTCATTCGCGAGTGCAAACAATGGTTGTGTAATCTCTAAGAATGATATGTTTATGGCTAATGCTCCCATTGTGAATGGGTTATTTATTTTAAATCTTGATGCATCTGTTTACAATGTTAGTTCTAAAAGGCTTCGGCCTAATGATTTGAGTCCTACCTATTTATGGCATTGTCGTTTGGGGCATATAAGTGAAAAGCGCATGAAGAAGCTCCATGGTGATGGTCTTCTAACTTCGTTTGATTTTGAATCATACGAGACATGTCAGGCTTGTTTACTTGGAAAGATGACCAAGTCACCTTTTTTGGGTTTACCCGAGAGAGCGACAGACTTGTTGGAACTCATACATACTGATGTATGTGGGCCAATGAGCACGACAGCCAGAGGAGGATATCACTACTTCATCACTTTCACTGATGATTTCAGTAGGTATGGTTATGTCTACTTGATGAGGCATAAGTCTGAAACTTTTGAAAAGTTCAAGGAGTTTCAGAGTGAAGTAGAGAATTAACGTGGCAAGAAAATAAAGGCCTTGCAATCTGATCGTGGAGGTGAATATTTGAGTCACGAATTTAGTGATCATCTTAAGAGTTGCGGAATTGTTCCACAACTTACGCCGCCCGGAACACCTCAAAGGAACGGGGTCTCCGAACGGCGTAATCAAACTTTGTTGGACATGGTTCGATCTATGAGCCAGTCGGATTTACCATTGTCATTTTGGGGTTACGCTCTAGAAACGGCAGCTTTCACACTTAATTGGGTACCATCTAAATCCGTAGTTAAGACACCATATGAGATGTGGACTGGAAAGAATCCCAGTTTGTCTTTTCTAAAGATTTGGGGTTGTGATGCATTTGTCAAGCGACTTCAGTCGGACAAGCTAACACCCAAATCGGATAAGTGCATTTTCGTGGGATATTCGAGGGAAACCTTAGGGTATTACTTCTACAACCGAGAGGAGGGCAAAGTGTTTGTCGCTCGTAGCGGTGTTTTCCTAGAGAAAGAGTTTCTCACAAAGGGAACAAGTGGAAGGTCGGCGCGACTTGAAGAAGTTCAAGATGAGCCAGTTGGGGATGCTTCTACGAGTGATGCTATTGTAGCAGAACAAGTTAAGGAACCCGTGGCAATAGAAGCACCACAACCACGAAGGTCGGCGAGGTTTCAAGCTGGGAATTATTATTGTTAGACAATGATGAGCCTGCGACCTATGCAGAAGCGATGGTGGACCCAGACTCTGAGAAATGGCTGATCGCCATGAGATCCGAGATAGAGTCAATGGGAGACAATCAAGTTTGGAACTTGGTTGACTTGCCTGATGGTTTTAAATCCATCGAGTGCAAATGGATCTATAAGAAGAAGATTGATATGGATGGAAATGTTCACATCCAAAAAGCTCGACTTGTTTTGCAAAAGGTTTTCGACAAGTTCAAGGAGTTGACTACGACGAGACTTTCTCGCCCATAGCGATGCTTAAATCTATACGGATAATTCTAGCCATTGCTGCACATTTCGACTATGAAATATGGCAGATGGATGTCAAGACGGCTTTCCTAAATGGAATCCTAACTGAGGACGTGTATATGATGCAGCCCGAAGGTTTTGTCGATCCAAACAATGCTGGAAAGGTAGGCAAACTTCTGAAGTCCATTTATGGGCTGAAGCAAGCATCTCGGAGTTGGAATATTCGATTTGATGAAGTTGTAAAGGAGTTTGGCTTCATCAAAAACGAACAAGAACCTTGTGTTTACAAGAAGGAAAGTGGGAGAGCGCTGGTATTTCTAATCTTATATGTAGATGACATATTGCTGATTGGAAATGACATTCCTATGCTCGAGTCTGTTAAGACCTCATTGAAAAATAGTTTTTCGATGAAGGACTTGGGAGAAGCGGCATATATTCTTGGCATCAAGATCTATAGAGATAGATCAAGGAGGCTAATTGGATTAAGCCAGAGTACATACATTGACAAAGTGTTGAAACGGTTCAGCATGGAAGAGGCTAAGAAGGGGTTCTTGCCCATGTCTCATGGCATAAAACTCAGCAAGACTCAGTGTCCTTTGACTACTGATGAGCGTGAGCGCATGAGTAGGGTTCCATATGCTTCGGCTATTGGATCCATCATGTATGCAATGATATGTACTCGCCCAAATGTTTCCTATGCTCTAAGTGTTACGAGAAGATACCAGGCTGATCCAGGTGAAGGTCACTAGACAGTGGTAAAGAACATCCTTAAGTACTTGAAAAGGACTAAGGATGTGTTCCTAGTTTATGGAGGTGAGGATGAACTCAGTGTAAGGGGTTACACAGATGCGAGTTACCTTAACGACTCAGATGATTCGAAATCGCAATCAGGTTATGTGTTTGTCATGAATGGTGGTGCTGTGAGCTGGAAAAGTTCCAAGCAAGATACGGTGACCTCCTCTTCAACAGAAGCTGAATATATTGCTGCCTCGGAGGCTGTAATGGAAGCTGTTTGGATTAGGAATTTCCTGATCGCTCTCGGTGTGGTTCAGGGCGCGTCCAATCCCTTGGACGTCTATTGTGATAACAATTGTGCTATTGCACAGGCCAAGGAACCTAGACAGCACCAGAAGAACAAACATATTCGCATGCGTTACCATCAGATTCGAGAGTTCGTTGAGGATGGTAGTGTCATGATATGCAAAATACATACAGACTCAAATGTTGTTAATCCCTTGACTAAGCCTCTCCCGTAGTCCGCGCATGAAGCGCACACAAGAGCAATTGGTATTAGATACATTTTAGATTGGCTCTAGTGCAAGTGGGAGACTGAAGGAAATATGCCCTAGAGGCAATCATAGAGATGATGATATTTCATATGTATCCATGAGTTATTGTAATGTTCCTTGAATATCCATATCAGGCAACTTGTATTGATTGGCAATTACGTGAATTGTTTGTGAAACTCTATACTTGTATGGTTATTTAAAAGTTGTCCCTAGTCGGAGTTCATGTGAGGACACACGTGAATATTAGACTAGCACATCGATTGGTTGATGACTATGTTTCGCAAGTCATAGACATGGAGATGTCAAACCAATGACGTGGACACATGTTATGAACATGGGGTTGGACTGAACCAACCTGAGACTAGCAATTAGTTGCAGCTCTCTCTCTACACATCGTGTATGTTTTGTCCTTAGACCTGAGATTGTCGCATGTACTTGAGATGTCGACCTACTTTGGGGCTATCAAACGCTGCACCGTAACTGGGTAGTTATAAAGGTAGCTTTAGGGTTTGTCCTGAAGCATGCTGCAAGGCATGGTCAATCAAGATGGGATTTGCCCCTCTCTACTTGAGAGAGATATCTCTGGGGCCCTCGAGTGATCGGATCCAGAAATGCATGTCCGTGCTACATATGGTTAAGAGTTAACCTAGTAAAGGAATTCTGAATCACGGTATCGAGAAAGGGAGGTCAGCTTGGAGCTAGACCAAATATCGTGAGGCAAAGGGAAAGACATGTACTAAACCTTGTGATGGTTCGTTCGATATGATCTTTGTATGCGTTTAGGAGTTGGCACGTCTTGCTAGAGGCCGCTACCAACTATTGACAGAATAATTGTATTCTTGTCATGTCTATATGCATATGAACCTATAGGGTCACACACTTAAGGGGCTGGAAGCCTAATGAGGATTGGATCCGAATTAGACCAGGCTTAGGGTACTAATGGGCTGCTAATGTAGAAGCCCACTAGGGACGCCTATATAAGAGAGGGTGGGGCGAGCTGACCAGGGTTAGACCTAAGACCTCAAATTATTCCCAGCCGCCACTCCTCATGCTCAGCAGACGCTGCGACCTAGCAGTCCGACGTCTGACGCTTCCACCCTGTACGTGTGGATACCTCGGAGGCGCTGCATCTGTAGCGCTTGGACGAGCCACGCACGGGGAGCTGCTCGTGGGACGAGGAAAAGGAGGAGACGTGTAACGTCTGCACTGCCTCGACGCACTTCATCAATTCCGCAACTGCGCGTCTAGTGGTAATCCCGTGATCTATGACAACAGTAATCCTGGTATACGTGGTAGAATTTTTTTGATTTGCTCTAGTGTAGCCTACCCGTATCCCTTCAATTATATCAATTATATCTTGTCTTTCTTTGATATAGTCCGCCGCAAATTCTTTGCTATATCCAGGATCATACCAACATATTGGTGATCTACACTTCCTTCCGTACAATACTTGATATCGAGTTGCCTTTAGACTACACTGATAGCTACTATTGTAGGAAAATTCTGCCAACGGTAGATGATCTTCCCATGAACCTCCAAAATCTAATGCACAAGCCCTTCGCATGTCTTCAGTATTTGATTGGTTCTTTCTGTTTGACCCTCTATCTCTGGATGATAAGCTGTTCTAAAATCTAACTTTGAACCCAGTGCTTCATGTAATTGCTTCCAAAATGCCGAAGTGAACACTGATCCCCTATCAGTTGCCATTTTCCTGGGAACTTCATGCTTACTTACTATCTCTTTAATGTAAACTTCCACTAACTTCTCGGCATTATCCTTCTGATTTACCAGGATAAAATGTGCACTTTTAGTGAGTCTATCAACAATTACCCATATCATATCCTTCCGTTTAGGTGTCATGGGCAATCCTACGATAAAGTCCATACCAATTTCCTCCCATTTCCATTCGGGAATTTCCAAAGGTTGCAATGGTCCTGTTGTACTTTGATGTTCAGCCTTCACCCTTTGGCAAGTATGGCATTCTGATACATACTTAGCAATGTCTCATTTCATGTTATTCCACCAGAATAGTTCTTTTAGATCCATGTACATCTTAGTACTTCCTGGATGTATAGAATATGGTGTTTCATGTGCTTCTCGGAGTATGACTTCATGAATCTCAGTCACATCTGGAACACAAAGACGGTCTTGAAACCACAAAGACTCATATTCTCCTAGGCGAAAAACTGATGTTTGCCCATGAGATATCCTCTGAATTTCTTCAGCAATAAAAGGATCTTCTACTTGATGTATAAAAATTTCGTGCTTAAGATCACTATCCTGTTCTGCAACTACCTGCATAGTAGCTAATCCTCCAAATGTTGTTGTTCTAATAAATTGAAGCTCTAATCTTTCCAAGTCCATATGTAACTCTTTTGGTAGCTCCCGATTGCTAGGCTGAATATCTGCACTTTTACGACTTAAAGTATCTGCTACAACATTTGCTTTTCCTGGAGTATAGTCGATTGTTAAATCATAATATTTGATTAGTTCCAACCAATGCTTCTGTCTCATATTCAATTCCTTTTGGGTGAAGAAATATTTGATACTTTTATGGTCAGTGTATAACTCACATCTGGATCCATAAAGAAAATGCCTCCATCCTTTCAAATAGAAAGACTGCTGCTAACTCTAAATCATGAGTTGGATAGTTGACTTCATGTGGTTTCAGTTGTCTTGAACCATAAGCAATCACTTTCAGATCTTGCATTAACACACAACCTAAACCTTCTTTAGATGCATCACAGTACACTGTAAAGTCTTTCCATGTTTCTGGAACTGCTAAAATTGGAGCGGTAGTTAACCTGGTCTTTAACTCCTGAAAACTTGCTTCACACTTCTCATCCCAATTGAATGGTGCATTCTTTCTTAACAATTTAGTCATTGGTCCAGCTATTTTGGAGAAACGTTCAATTGAACCTCCGATAATAACCAGCCATCCCCAAGAAACCTCGAATTTGTTTCACATTGGTTGGTGTAGTCCATTCTAGTACTGATTGAAGTTTGGATGGATTTACAGCAATTCCATCTTTACTGATCACATGACCGAGGAATTCTACCTCATCTAACCAGAATTCACACTAACTGAACTTAGCATAAAGTTTATGTTCCCTTAGGGTCTGCAATGCTATTCTCAAATGATCTGCATGCTCTTCTTTATTATTGGAATAAATCAGAATATCATCAATGAAGACTATGACGAACTTATCCAAATATGGCATGAAGATTTCGTTCATCAGGTTCATGAATATTGCTGGTGCATTGGTCAAACCAAATGGTACTACAAGATACTCATGGTGTCCATACCTTGAGACAAATGATGTCTTTGGAACATCCTCTGGTTTGATTTTTATCTGATGGTATTCAGATCTTAGATCGATCTTAGAGAATACTCCAGCTCCTTTCACTTGATCAAACAGATCTTGAATTCTTGGTAAGGGATACTTATTCTTTATGGTAATATTGTTCAGATTTCTGTAGTCCCCACACATCCTTCTTCCACCATCCCTTTTATCCACAAAGATCACCGGTGTTCCCCATGGGGATACACTTTCCTGAATAAATCCTTTTCTGGCTAACTCATCAGTTTGCTCTTTGAGTTCTTTTAATTCTTTTGGTCTCATCTTATATGGTTCTTGAGCTATTGGTGCAGTACCTGGAATTAGATCAATAGTGAATTCTATTTCCCGATCTGGTGGCATTCCAGGTAGCTCTGCGGGAAAAACATCTTGAAACTCATTTACTACAAGAATATCTTCCAACTTGACCTCCTTCATTGAGTTCAACTGAAGATCCACCATGATATGACTGTGCCTATCTGCTTAATAAACTATTCTTGCTCCACTTGGAGTTTTGATTGAGACAGTTTTCTCCTCATAATTTATCTGAGCCCCATGTTCAGTCATCCAGTCCATCCCCAGCACCACTGCAATTCCCTTCAAAGGAATCACATAAAGGTCCGCAAAGTATGTACAACCACAGATCGAAATAACCTGATCTTGTTTAATGTGGCATATGGTCACATTTCCCCCGCCGTAACTATGGTCATAGGGTTTTCTAATGTTGCCCTTCTAATCCCGAATTTATCACAGAATTCCTCAGAAATGAATGAAGTAGTTGCACCAGTATCAAATAGAAATTTGCTGGGATTGGTAAGGATATTGAGCGTACCTATCACTGCGTGCTCCGAGTTATCCACCTCCTCCAGGGTTGCGCAATTCAGCTTCCCAGTAGGTATGTTCCTCTTGACATTATTTCCTCCTCGATTGGGCTGTCCATTTCCTCCACTGGCTTGTCCTCCACCCTTGGTAGGCCAACTACCTGGTGGTTTACTCGGACAGTCGGGCTTGATATGACCCTTTTGGCCACAATCGTAACAGATAGCTACTGGCTTTTTGCATTCTCTCTGGAAATGCCCTGGAATTCCACAATTGTTACAGATAACATTCCTCTTGGGATTTGATTGATTTCCACCACTGCCCTTGTTATTGTTCTTGTTGCCATAGGCTTTGTTCCGAGGTTTGAACTCCAGATTGGGTTTAGGTTTACTTGCTTGAATCCTCTTAGTTTCCTTCTTAGCTCTCTTCCTCCTATCCTCTTGGACATTCTTGTAGTCATCTTCGAAAGTGATAGCTGCATCCAGCAACTGCTGATAAGTTTGCTTATTAGCCAACCTAATCTACATTCTCACAAATGGATTTAACCCTCGCAGGAAACGCTTGTTCCTCTTCTCTTCTGTGTTAACATATTCCTTGGCATAACGAGACAATTGACTAAACTTCCGGATATACTTCATGACACTAGTATATCCCTGCTGAAGCTCCTCAAATTCTCTCCGCTTCAACTCCATAACACTTTCCGGAACATGATATTCACGGAATCTCTGTTTGAACTCTTCCCAAGTGTACTCCCTTCCTGGCTGTTGCATGGCTATCTGATTTTCCCACCATGATGCTGCAGGTGGTTAGAAGATGAGTTGCATACCTTAGTTTCTCCTCATCATTACAACCTACAGTCTTCAATTTTCTTTCAGTATCTACTAGCCAGTCTTATGCATCCATTGGTTTAGGAGCTGATGCAAAAGGTAACGGCCTTGCATTCTGGAAGTCAGAAAGACTCACTCCTCCACCTTCAGGTGCTCTCTGATTCCCAGCTCATCCCAGCAGCTCTTCCATGAACTTGTTTTGGTTTTCTTGCATCATTTGCATAAACTTCATAAAGTTCTGCTCCATTAACGGCCTCATTGGTGGTGGTGGTAATGTTCCCTGATTTCCTGTATCTGCATCGGCCTTCTCTTTGACCTCACATTCCATTCGCTGTTGTTCAGATTCGGTCTCTACACCCGTATCCATGACCCCCTAGTCCTGCAACATAAAGCGAATACTCATAATTACATCATGCACATGTGTTCTGAGCTCGACTTTACGCACAGAACTAGTCACACAATGAAAATCCAAATATGCATTTCACATATTATACATTATAACATCTTAATAATACAAAGTCATTACAACATATACCATATAGGTATAATCACAACACTACCTTATTATCTAACTACCTTATTTTCTCGGATTACAATACACAGTACAATACTTTCTAAATAGCCGCCTGCTTCTAGTAACTACTACGCTCATCATACATGCCTCATGTCCAACCGTGATGACGTGACGTTCGTCGCATAGTTTGTGGAACAAATGGCCTTCCAGAAGGAACATACTCAGTATCTAAAGTGTCAGGACTTGAGTCATTACTCAACCTGAGCGCATTGACTCCCTCCAGCTCAGCTGAAAAGTCTTCAGAAACATATTCAACATTATCACCCACTTGCATCTCTTGAGCTTCATTCCTTGAGTCGTCAACAGAATACACAGATCCTGCTGCTCCCCAGGTGCTCTGTTGGGCAAGATAGTTAAACACCGGATAATGTATATTCCCTGGGTTATGAGATGGTGTTGATGATTCAAACACTCTCTCCTCGGGATCTTCTTCTTCATCCTGATTATTTATGAATATGGTATTTCTACTTCTGTTACTAAGGTTAATTCTTGCACCCATCTAACTAGATTGTCCAACATTTCTGTCAGAACTATCTATGGACATCTGGTGTTCATGGGATCCTTCGGATGATCCCATTCTCCAACCATAAGAATTCTCAATAGAAAGTTCTGAATCAGAACCATCCTCTGAACCCTGTGGTACTGCATACCTCATATCTAAAGTAGGATCATATATAGGTTCAGGCCTTGGTGAATACGGATATGGTGTAAAAGATTCAGGATCTATAGATATATCCTTAAAATTGGGTTTTGTACTACTACCTGCTTCCTTCTCCAACTGGAATGCTAACTGCTTCCTCCTTTCCGGATCAGTTAAATCCTCTATCATGTCATTTTTATCTTCGACAATGACTTGATGTGTCTTATAAAAAGACGCAACAAGTGTTCGGTATCTGTCCATAAACTTGGAAGCTAACTTAGGATGCTTCTTAACCAAAGTAAGATGATCCGGTACAGGCTTCGAGTCTAGAGAATCATGAGGAATCATAGAAAATGTACTACCTTCTAGTTCCTTGGCTCTATGCTCCTGGATATTAGCTATCGCCTCCACAACAGCAACATGATATGCTGCCAAGTGACTCCTACCTTCACCTATAGGTAGATCGTGATATAATCCAAGCTCCTCTGGGAGTTGGATGCTCACACGATACTTGGATAACATTCGACCATCATAATAAGTTATGGTATTCACTATAATTCTAGTTGGACAACTAAAAATCTTTAAGAGTTGGCGAAGTTGGTCCGTGAATGATCCTTGGTAATCATCGAGAGTCTCTTCCTTCCTTACCAAAGTATGGTTTGGAAACTTTGGTGCCATAACTCTGTATGTCAAAAAAATATTAGTAATTAATAATATATTGCATCATAACAAAGAATTATCGCATTAAAACATATAATGGAATATTCTCATTTGAATACCCATTATATTTCTTTTAGAGAATTCTTTATCTTTGCTACACACTCCTATAGGTAATACCCTTTACTAGGTTTCCAACCTAAGGTCAAAGCAATTTGCTCTGATACCAACTGCGGTGACCCAGCATACCACTTCATGTGTAGTACACTATAGTTGTTGACATGACATTCACAGAACACCGTTCTGTAAATATCACATCCCTCAGAGTGGTACAACAGGAACATTGCGGGTCCATATTACAAACATACACACATTATTATTACAATACCAGAGGTTCCAGACTTCGAAAAGATTCAACTTACAAACCAAAATATAAAGTGTTTCAGCAGAATTTAAAAGTAACAACTCCATCTAAGAGTTGAGTTCAATAGCTTATTCTATAGGGTTCATGCTGCTCGGCTCCGTCGGTTACTACTAACTAGAGCACTAGTTTGATTCGTTGCCATCTACTCCATAGCGGATTTCGTAATCAACTCCTTCAACACCTCCGGACAGGTTAGGCTCCTCGTAGAACACATCTTCTTGGCATTCGGCTGCATACATAGGTATGTCTTCAGGATCTTCAAAGTCTTAGTAAGGGATCAAAGGAAAGGGTGAGTAACAGCGTTACCCAGCAAGTTCATTATATGCAAGGTGGGAAGTTTGATGCTCTATCTACCACCTCAGAATATAAGTCCTTGGCATTATGCAGTTTTTGTATATCTTTCTTTAAAGTTTGATTTTATTATGAAAATCTATGACCATCAGCCTTCACAGGTTGACCAAAACTTTCATGGAGTTCCTTTCCTACTGCGTTCGTAGCTCCTTCCCGGAACAGGGAGTAACAAGTTACAGTTCTTACACTCTGCAGAGGTGTGTTACTTTACCCATGAGAGATCAACTCCTTGTTGCACAATCAGGCGTACTTTCCCGTCCACAATTCCATGATGTGGGGCCCAGTAGGTGATCCAAGCCAATCACTGCCCCTTCGCGACCTCGCATGCCTCCTTGGTTTACACCATGCCTCTTTCGTCCTCATATCCTCTCTCCCTCGACCCCGTGGGGTGCTGGCGCCGTTGCCGAACGATGCCCGCTGCCGTGGCCCTCCCTGGCTGCTGTCGTGGTGCAGGGCGAGGTTGTCGACTATGATGGTTCATCTCCTCCACCTCGATTTGACTTTGGAGCTCTCCTGTGGCCATGTTGGCTCTGTTCCCGAACCCTAGGGTTTGGAGTTGGGTGCTGCCACCGCCGTTGCTGATCCTCCTATGGTGGTGTGCGGTGATGTGTGCTACTATGGCCGCCGCCATGGCTGGTGCGGGTTGCAGCGCCCTCTGAGTGCTCCCCGTGCCGCCACGAGCTCATCGGCCCCTCTGCTTCCTCTTCAACTCGTCAGCGAGGACCCCGGGTGAGTTGTGCCTCTATGGATTCTAGTTCATCATGTCACCTTGAGTCCCTCTGTGTATATAGTGGACAGTATTAGTTATGTGCTTGTATTGCTACTAGGGTTCATCCTTGGTGCTTGTCAGATGCTCCTATGGTCTGGTCATGATGTTTAGTGAGGATTTGTGTGCTTTGCACCTCAGTCCTTGTGGTCATCCTTTGAGTATGTGGTGCTGTTGTTGGTCTGAGGCTAATACTGAATCAAATGCTAGGGTTTCATAGTATTGCCTCTGGTTGGTACTATGGTAGCTTATTGTTTATTAGTTGTCATTATCTTGATATTGACAGTGACCCAGTCAGTCATGATTCACTGTCTTAGTTATGGTTGGCTTGCCTGATTATGCTTAGTCTGAATTTTATTCAATAGAATCAAATGATTCTTGAAAATGAATAGATAATATGATATGATCTCTATGTCTGGTCTCAGGGAAATGATTGGATAGTTGATTTGTATGGATTGGACTATTTGATTGTCTTAATGATAAGATCAGTGCTTATGAAACCTTCTTAGAATGGTACATAAGTAGATCTTGTTGCTGGCTTTACTTATGGTCATTTCTGGAATTTGATAGATGCTGATAAATAAGTTGGGAAGCTTATTGTTTGATCAGGCCTATGATGCTAGTCTGAGGCTCTAGGATCTAGGTCCTAGTTGGTTAAGTAAATGGTTTGTTTATAACTTATAAGATTAGAGATGCTACTCCCTCTGGGAGATGTGCCTTGATCTGGTAAGAACAAATGAGGGATTATTTAAATTGCATGTGTTAACACCAAACTCTGTGAGGCTGGTCTGAGAACTTGGTGCTTTTGGCTAGGTTTGATTTCTGATCTTTATACTAAAAACCTCTAGGATGAATTCATCTCACCAGGGTGATTATTGAGAGATTGTTTCATAAGACAACACATGCTTCTATCTAGATAATATGAATAGATCATGTGATGGTTTTATGATACTCACCACAAAACTGATGATTGTTGTGTTTGGTGGTGATGTTGATCTTGCTAATTGGATCATGTCCTTCACCTTTGATGTTGTTCTTGTTTCCCTGAGTTCCTGTACTTGGCCTTGATCTAGCCTGCTCCTCCTAGCTCCTATGGCTTGGCCTTGCTGTCCACCTGATTCATCCCCCTCCTTATGTCACCATCTGGTGATGTTTGGTTGATCTTTGGTGGTGCTTTGGTTTAGCTGGTTTTGCTATGGCTAGACTGCTGATGCTTGTGGTGTATGTGCAAGGAACTGGTACTGTGGTGCTTGCCCACGGCTGTGTTGAGCTCTTTTGATTAAGTACACACTTATGGCTATGTTGACAGCACACACCATGCATTTAGGTGTGTAAGTTGTTTGTGTGCCTGCTGCATCCTTATGGATATGCTCAGGGGTGATTTACCTTTTTATCCGATTACATTTATCTGCCTGGTGAAACTTGACCCTCTTACTGATTGGAATTGTTTGACTTATGGCTTATTAATTATGAAAGATGTAGTTCTTTCATATTGGTGAAACTTGCCCCTAAAGATTTACTCAATGATGATAAGTGGAACAGTGCATCTCACTGTTCACTACTGAGAGTAAGAATATCTTAACCTTTATTTTCTTTCTTTTTGTTTGTTCTTTGTTTTGCAGGTACAAGACTTGAAGATTCAAGATTAGAATAGGTTTTCTTTTTCTTTATAGAATAGTTCCCTTGTAGTCTTTATTTTATTCTTTTGTAAAAAAGATGTATTAGTTAAATAATAATGTAATTTGCTCTTTTTGTAATTCCACTCTGTAACATCCCTAAATTCATGTTTCAAAACTCATGCATATCATCCATGCATCCATGATCATCTAGGGTTTCATTTTCAAAACCATTTCAAAAACAGGAGCAAATGTTGCTCATTATTTTATGTAAGTATGCTCTAGCCTTAGTGCTACTTTCTAAATGAGAAGAGTACTTGTTTTGTTCAGTAATGTTTTGAATTCAAACTTAAGTACTTTCAAAAGCTTCAGCAAAGTTATCAAAACAAAGTGTGAAAATAAAACTATATTATGCCTATTGTTTATATCACATTAAGGCTTGGTTTTATTTTTATTTTCAAATGAGAAAAGTGTGTTTGAGTAAACAGAGGAGTTTTGACACACATTTGAGTGCAAAGTTACTGTATAAAAACCTATAGAAGATTTGAATTCAAATTTATTTGATTTAGAGTTGAAAAATCATTTATAGAAAATCAAACAGAAAAGGAAAAGGAGTAAAAGGAAAAAAATAAGACAAACAACCAATCTGGCCCAACCCAGCCCAACTCGACCCACCTAGCCCAGCTACTCCCTCCCGCGAACCATTTTTCTTTACTCGCACCCACGCCCACAGAGTCGCTGACTGTCTGGACCCACCCCCTCTTCTTTTCTCTCGCTGACAACCACGACCCACACGACTGTCTTCGTCTCCACCCCCAGCGACTGGTTCATCGCCAAATCACGCCGAGTGTTTCCTGTTTAATTCGCGGCTTCAATTCCCGTTCAATGCCTGACTAATTCACGCCCCCGTCTCCCCTACTTAAACACCATGCTCCCCTCCTCCTTTCCCCCAAACCACACCTCACCGGAGCCACCAGGCTGCTTGAATTTCTCTCTGGACGCCCGCTACTCCGACGAGTTCATCGTTGAATTCCGGTGAGCATCGCGCTCCCCTCTGCCTATGGTTCAACTGGCTATTCTACATCTCCGTGTGCACCTACTAACACTCTCCATTTTCTCGCGCATGATTTGTAGCCTCGGCAGGGTCAACGACTGAGCTCCGCCACCCTCTGCTCGAACCCCGGCGATCGTTCCCCGTAAGTCCCAGCTTCCCCTCTCCCTCTAGTTGATACGCGTGTGATCCCCAGCCTTCTACGCATCTAACTGCATCCTTATCTCGTCTTAGCGTGGCCCAGAGCGTCGCCTTCATCGTCAACCGAGAGCACTGTCGCCAGGGACTACTCCGATGAGCAATCTACGACGACTCCGAGCGCCCCTTCGCCAACCGAGCACACGTTGAGCTGCAGCACACCACCGCGAGAATAGTAAGCATCTCCGAGGACTTCAACCCCCTCTATAGCCACCGCGCCGCCGTAGACAGACCGCGCCGCCGCTCATCGTCGCCACGCGCTGCCAGACTTTGGTAGGTTATAATCAAGCACTATTGGATATGGATCTGACGGGTAGGATAGATCACTTAACGAAGAGGTATGGATCAGATCTGATCGCGCGTTTTAGTTAGATCCAACGGCTTGGAAGCGCGATCCAGCGCGAAGCGGTACCAGCCAGTTAGAAAGCGCCGCGTGGCACGAGTTTTGTTTTAAAAGTTTGAATTAAATCTATTAGATGTTTAAACTTGTTTAATTCATAACTTTTGATTCCCACGTTCAAATTTGACAAATTTTATATCAATGGAATCAGGAGAGAAAGCCCTTTCCATTTATGCAATGTGTTTAATGTTTTGATTCTGTTAAAAGGGATGCTTTTGCAGAAACATTTGTAGGCATAATATGGGTATAACAATTATTTGAAAAATGATTTAATGTTCAAATAAAGTTTATTTAGCTTGTTTTGTACTTGTTTATGATTCAATACCATGCACTTGTCTTGTTTGGTGTAGAAAATCATCACATGGCATTATGCATGCATCCATATATTTTTGCTTGTATTTATTTTGTATGTGATTTTGGTGCTATTATTTTATGTGTAGATTTTGGTGCAAATAGTGATTGTGATTGTGAGGATTGTAGCTACTCTCCAAACTACCAAGGCAAGTGGTTCTTCATGATTTTATTCCTATGTTTTCCAAATATGCATTAGAAATATTTTGCTGGTCTTGCATGGATATTTTTTATCTATATGCTATGCTTGGGAAATCGTAGTAGTTGTAGAATTTCTAGAAATATTTCTAAGTCTTATCAATGCCATGCTTAGCCTAGCTAGTAGCAACCAAGGGTGGTTATATTCATGCTATGAATAAATATTTCTAAGTCTTTGGACTATGTTTTTGTTTAATAAAACAACTAAGTGAATGAAACACCTGGGTGGAATGGAAAGAATGGGTTATGTTGAGTGGTTACACAAGGCCCATTTCTATGGTTTACCTTGTGTATCTCACTTGTGGAAAGCCACCCAGGAACAAAGGGATTTGAGAGGCCAAATGTTAAGAAGCTTCTAGTGCAGCCACTTGGCAATATGGGCTCTGCCTGGATCACATAGGTTGCAATAACTTAGCCATTTGGACAGTTGGTGGTAGTAGGATGATAGGTTGGAACGCGTCCATTTGGTCTAAGGGAAGGCTTCTGAAAGGTCCTGTCTTGGTGAAAATCAAGTCTTGTGGGGAAAGTGCACAACCTCTGCAGATGGAAGAATCTAAGTACTTAGCCATGTCCCTGGTATTGGACAACTTGAGCATCAAGACATGGAAGCTATCAAGAATCTCCTCATCCCAGTTTCTAAGTAAAAACTTGTGGTTGAACAAGGGTGAAGGACCCCAATGTCTATTGGTGGTTCCTTGGGAAAGATTTTATCAAAGAAAAACTTAGTGATTTCAACTAATAGGCAAAACCTATTTTGATCAAAGCAAGCCTAAGCTACACTTAGCCAAAATGCATATAGAATCTAGTCCACCAATATTCTACTAAGGTATCACTTGCCAATACTATTCCAATGTATTGACCCACTGTGGTTGTAACTTGTGATGTTTCAGGATATTCTTATGATGATTAGGAGTCATGAGTCTACACTCAACATGCTTGCCTGTGGCACATGAAGATGAAGACTTATCTATCTTATTATACATTTTGAACTCTTGTATTAGGCCTGTGGCCATGGAGTTTGTAAAAGACTATGTCTGTCTCTGGAATGATATGTAATAATGACCTTTGTTTCTGTGTACTTCATCTTAAACTGTGGATGCTAGCATTGATACAGGGACTAGCATTGCAATCGCAGGGATCCTTTCCTCTTACAAAGGAGGGATCTTACAGATGGTATCAGAGCACAGTGTTGCCTGTAGGATTATGACCCTAGGATTGGAAACTACTAAGGAAAAAATTTCAACAACTTCCACACTTGTCTTATTCTTCTAGTAAACTTTTCTAATCTTCTTTTCTCATCTCTTTGATAGAAGGATGCATTGTTAGCCTTTAGATTAGAAAGTGAAAGAAGAATTGAGCCTTATTAGTTGGACCACCACACTCATCATTACATTTCCAAAATTTGACTAAGTTATATTGAAACTAGGTTGCTTGTGTTAGGTATGCCATGACTTGTGTGTTTTGATTTCCAAAGTTATGCATGTGATGCCTTGTCTTGTGAATTGTCTTAAATTGTGTTGATCCTAACTTATTCTATCTTATAAATAGATGCCTAATGTTACTATCAGCACGGCTGGAGAGTTCAAGGGAACTCGTTTTGGCCCCCGTATTATTGAGCTCACTAGTCTGCTCAATCTCCCTCTTCCTACTATCATGATGCTTCCCCTCACCATGTTTGAGAGGAAAGACCTTTGGGGCTTCAAGGTTAATCAGCCAGGACGCCAGACTGAGCCAGCCACGGAGGCCATCATCTTCAAGCTCATGCATGATGACAAGGAGAGAGGCCTTGAGGTAGTCATGCAGGATTTGATTGGACGTTTACTAGGGAGACACTCTCGAGAGGTTAGGGGTACTCACTTCCACACCTTTGGTAGACGTGATGATGATGGTGAGGCCATTGACTTTGAGGATACTTCGAGAGAGACGGCAGAGCCGATTCGCCTATACCTCCAGGACTTAGAGGTTCTTCTTAGACATATAGACACTGATAGGACCAACGTCATGCTTAGCAATGACGAACTCCAGGTGCAGCTTCGTGAGAAGGACAAGCTCTTCGCGGAGCAAGATGAGATAGTCAAGGAGCTGGAGGCCAAGTTTGAGAGTCAGGACAGAAAGTTCAAGAGTCAAGAGAAGCGAGTCCAAGATAGGAACAAGAGGATTCGAGACATGACTACAGAACTGGAGGCCAAGGACTTCGAGCTCGAGCATCAGCAGACTGTGATTGAGAGACTTTGTTCACAGAAGAGGGCTCTCAAAGCCAAAATAGAGACCTTGACCACCAATGTCGAGGAATACAAGACCGCTATGGAGAATGCAGGTCTTACATTTGTTGATGAGGAGGTTGATGCCGAGGAGTAGTGATGACTACTCATTTACCTTTATTTATCATGTCTTTGATTATTGAGTCGCAATGACCGTCCAACATGTGGATGGCTTGCTATTGGTGTGTTTACCTTGCAAACTTGTTGTCTATGTCGTTGAACTTTTATTATTATGATGCATGTTTGGTGATTGTTTATGTGATGTATTGTGCATGTTAGCATCTATGGGTATCTCATTCTTATCTCTATTGAACAAACCACAGATGCCTCCCCGACGTGCCAATCCCAACCCCAACAATAACAACATCACTCCTGAGATGCAGCAAATGATGACAGCTCAGACTCAGCTGATGCAAATGATGACTACGTTCATCCAGCAACAACAACAACAACAACAACAACAACAACAACAACAATAACAACAACAATTAGAACAACCCACCGGGTTTTGACATGCTTACCAGGTTCTTAAGACTGAGGCCAGCAAAGTTCTCAGGAACTACTGATCCTATGGTAGCCAATGATTGGCTACGCTTTGTGAACAAGGACTTGGTAATTGTTGGCTGTACTGATGAAGAGAAAGTCAGATTTGCAGCTCACTTGTTGGAAGGACCAGCAGCCACTTGGTGGGATAACTTCCAGATCACCAATCCCATTGAGGATGTGACATGGGCTATCTTTTAATATGGTTTCCGTACTGCTCACATCTCATCCGGAGTGATGAGTTTGAAGAAGAAAGAGTTCCATAACTTGAAGCAGCGCCACCGCAGCGTGGCTGAATATATTGAGGAGTTCAACAATCTGGCGCGATATGCACCGGATGAAGTTGACACTGATGCTAAGAGGAAGGAAAAGTTCCTTGAAGGGTTGAATGATGAATTGAACCTGCAGTTAGCTGTGGCCTATGTTCCCACATACCAGTCTCTTTGTGACAAGGCTGCTATTTTGGAGAGAAATATGGAACAAGTTGAAAGCAGGAAGAGAAAGCACTCTGACAAGCACAGCTCGAGATCGTCTCACAAGCGTTCCCATTATGATGACAGTGGAAGTTCTAGATCCCACAAGCATGGGAAGTTCAACAAGCACCACAACCGTTATCATGACAACAAGCACAATCGTAGTCATGACAATGATAAGTACAAGAACCACAAGAGTGGATATAAGAGCCACCACAATGGAAGTGGAAGTGGCAGTGGAAGCCAGCCTGTCAAGAAAGATCTTAGTCAGGTTGAGTGTTTCAAGTGCAAGAAGATGGGTCATTATGCAAATGAATGCCCAGAAAAGAAAGTTGAAGGACCCAACAAGCCCAATCCTTTTCAAAAGGGACAAGTGAACCACATCAATGTGGAGGAAATCTATGAGGAACCTGATGCTGTTGCTGGTAAGTTCAAACTCAATTCTGTTCTAGCATTTGTTCTCTTTGATACTGGTGCATCTCATTCATTCATATCAAGAGCATTTGTTGAAAGAAATGAACTACCGGTAGAAACTATTGGGTGTCCTATAAAAGTAAGTTCTCCTGGCGGAGAAATGATAGTGAATTCAGGATGTCATGATCTAGTCATAGAGTTTGGAAAGTATAAGTTTCCCGTTAACCTGATAATCCTAAATTCCCAAGGATTGGATATTATTTTGGGAATGGACTGGATGACTAAGCACAAGGTAGTGATAGATTGTGCCAACCATACTATCTCACTCACAACTCCAGAAAACAAAAGGATCAGATTCAAGACCAACTTTCAGGCAAAAAGGAGTAAGCTAAATTCTCTTAAGGGGGTTAGTATGACAAAGCAGCCAATTGTGAGTGAATATCCGAATGTGTTTCCGGAAGAATTGCCGGGAATGCCACCAGATAGAGATGTGGAATTTCTCATTGATTTGCTACCAGGATCTGGACCTATAGCAAAAAGACCATATAAGATGTCAGTTGATGAACTAAAAGAACTCAAGAAACAACTTGGAGAACAGTTGCAGAAAGGATTTATCCAACCAAGTTCTTCATCTTGGGGAGCACCAGTTTTGTTTGTGGAAAAGAAAGATAGAAGTCAAAGGTTATGCATAGATTACCGTTCACTCAATGAGGTGACCATCAAGAACAAATACCCTTTGCCTAGAATCAATGACTTGTTTGATCAGTTAGAAGGAGCTTGTGTGTTCTCAAAGATTGATCTCCGGTCAGGTTATTTCCAGCTCAAGATAAGAGAACAAGACATACCTAAGACAACTTTCACCACTAGGTATGGATTGTATGAGTATACCGTGATGCCATTTGGTTTGACCAATGCCCTAGCATACTTCATGAACATGATGAACAAGGTGTTCATGGAATTTCTTGATAAGTTTGTTGTCGTTTTCATCGATGACATTTTGAAACTACTCCAAGAGCAAAGAAGAGCATGAAGGACATTTACGTTTGATACTTGAGAAGCTTAGAGAGCATAAACTGTATGCCAAATTTAGCAAGTGTGAGTTTTGGCTGAATGAAGTTGGATTTCTTGGACACGTTGTGTCAGGAGATGGTGTAGAAGTTGATCCTGCTAAAGTTTCAGCTGTAACTGAATGGGAATCTCCTAAGTCAGTAAAAGAGGTTCGTAGTTTCCTTGGCTTGGCAGGATACTACAGAAGGTTCATTGAGAATTTCTCCAAGATAGCTAAGCCAATGACAGAATTGCTAAAGAAAGACAAGAAATTTTCTTGGTCTGATGGTTGTGAACTCAGTTTCCAAGAATTGAAGAAGAGACTAGTGACAGCACTAGTCTTATGTTTGCCAGATTTGGAGAAAGACTTCCAAGTATATTGTGATGCATCTCATCATGGATTAGGTGCAGTACTTATGCAGGAAGGGAAAGTTGTGGCTTATGCCTCGAGATAACTCAAAACTCATGAGGTAAATTACCCTACTCATGATTTAGAGTTAGCCTCTGTTGTCCATGCACTCAAAACCTGGAGACATTATCTTTTGGGAAAATGTTGTGAAGTGTTCACAGATCACAAGAGTTTGAAGTATATTTTCACTCAGAAGGAAATTAACATGAGACAAAGAAGATGGCTAGAACTCATCAAGGATTATGACTTGAGTTTGCAATACCACCTCGGTAAAGCAAATGTTGTAGCGGATGCTCTAAGCCGTAAGGTTTTTTGTAAATGGCCTTACTAAGGGAGAATTGCCAGATGATCTGTGTGCCCAATTTAGAGATATCAGATTGGAGATTGTGCCTGAGGGACATCTCATGTCCTTGGTTGTTCAACCCACTTTGTTGGACAAGATCAAAGAAGCCCAGAAGACAGACAAGGAAATTGATGAGATTAAGGAAAAGATTGGCAAAGGGAAAGCCAAAGGATTCCATGAAGACGAACATGGTACTTTATGGCATGGAAAACGTATCTGTGTTCCACAGATCCTAACTTCGAAACTGATATTACAAGAAGCACATAACTCACCATATTCCATTCATCCGGGTAACACCAAAATGTACATGGATATGAAGGAAAGATTTTGGTGGAATAATCTCAAGAAGGACATCGCCGAACATATTTTTTTGTGTGATGTATGTAGTAGAGTGAAAGCGGAACATCAGAAACCAGCAGGATTGTTACAACCACTACCTATTACTGATTGGAAGTGGGACAAGATTGGTATGGATTTCATCACCGGATTGCCAAGGACCCGGTCAGGATATGATTCTATTTGGGTAGTGGTGGATCGCCTAACTAAAGTGGCTCATTTCATACCCGTGAAGACAACTTACACAAGTGCTAAGTAAGCCAAGATCTATATGAGTAGAATTGTATGTCTACATGGGGTACCCAAGAGTATTGTGTCCGATAGGGGAACTCAGTTCACTTCTCATTTTTGGAGGCAATTACATGAGTCATTAGGAACAAGGTTAGAATTCAGCACTGCTTTTCATCCTCAGACTGATGGACAGACAGAAAGGACTAATCAGATTCTTGAAGATATGTTGAGAGCATGTGCTCTAGACTATGGAGCCAGTTGGGATGAAAGTCTGCCTTACGCAGAATTTTCTTATAATAATAGCTATCAAGCCAGTATTGAAATGGCACCATTTGAGTTTCTCTATGGGAGAAAGTGTACCACCCCATTGCTATGGAATGGTGTGGGAGAAAGAAGTTTGTTCGGACCAGAACTAATCAAAGAGGCTGAAGAGAAATTCAAGCTAGTTAAGGACAGATTGAAGATAGCACAGTCCCGACAGAAGAGCTACACAGATCCTAAGCGTAGAGAAGTCACCTATGAAGTTGGTGATAGAGCTTATCTTAGAGTGTCACCACTTTGTGGATTGAAGAGGTTTGGAGTCAAAGGAAAGTTGGCCCCAAGGTATGTTGGACCATTCAAGATTCTGAGTCGTAAAGGAGAAGTAGCTTATGAGATTGAATTGCCAGAGTCCTTGTCAGCTGTTCATAATGTGTTTCATGTGAGTCAGCTTAAGAAATGCCATCCAGAAATGGAAGAGACTTCTTTGAAGGATACTATACCATTGGAAGAGGTTCAATTGGAGAGTGATCTCACCTATGAAGAGAAACCTATCAAGATTCTTGAGACTGCAGAAAGAGTTCCTCGGACTAAGACTATCAAATTCTGCAAAGTTCAATGGAACCATCATTCCGAAGAAGAAGCAACATGGGAAAGAGAAGATGATCTTCGGAAAGACCACCCTCACCTATTTGCTAGCCAACCCGAATCTCGAGGGAGAGATTCACCTTAAGGGGGTTAGATTTGTAACATCCCTAAAAATTATGTTTCAAAACTCATGCATATCATCCATGCATCCATGATCATCTAGGGTTTCATTTTCAAAACCATTTCAAAAACAGGAGCAAATGTTGCTCATTATTTTATGTAAGTATGCTCTAGCCTTAGTGCTACTTTCTAAATGAGAAGAGTACTTGTTTTGTTCAGTAATGTTTTGAATTCAAACTTAAGTACTTTCCAAAGCTTCAGCAAAGTTTTCAAAACAAAGTGTGAAAATAAAACTATATTATGCCTATTGTTTATATCACATTAAGGCTTGGTTTTATTTTTATTTTCAAATGAGCAAAGTGTGTTTGAGTAAACAGAGGAGTTTTGACACACATTTGAGTGCAAAGTTACTGTATAAAAACCTAGAGAAGATTTGAATTCAAATTTATTTGATTTAGAGTTGAAAAATCATTTATAGAAAATCAAACAGAAAAAGAAAAGGAGTAAAAGGAAAAAAATAAGACAAACAACCAATCTGGCCCAACCCAGCCCAACTCGACGCACCTAGCCCAGCTACTCCCTCCCGCGGACCGTTTTTCTTTACTCGCACCCACGCCCACAGAGTCGCTGACTGTCTGGACCCACCCCCTCTTCTTTTCTCTCGCTGACAACCACAGCCCACACGACTGTCTTCGTCTCCACCCCCAGCGACTGGTTCATCCCCAAATCACGCCGGGCGTTTCTTGTTTAATTCGCGGCTTCAATTCCCGTTCAATGCCTGAGTAATTCACGCCCCCGTCTCGCCTACTTAAACACCATGCTCCCCTCCTCCTTTCCCCCAAACCACACCTCACCGGAGCCACCAGGCTGCTCGAAATTCTCTCTGGACGCCCGCTGCTCCGACGAGTTCGTCATCGAATTCCGGTGAGCATCGCGCTCCCCCCTGCCCATGGTTCATACTGGCTTGTTCTACATCTCCGTGCGCACCTATTGACACTCTCCGTTTGCTCGCGCACGATCTGTAGCCTCGGCAGCATCAACGACTGAGCTCCGCCACCCTCTGCTCGAACCCCGGCGATCGTTCCCCGTAAGTCCCAGCTTCCCCTCTCCCTCTGGTTGATACGCGTGTGATCCCCAGCCTTCTACGCATCTAATTGCATCCTTATATCGTCTTAGCGTGGCCCAGAGCGTCGCCTTCGTCGTCAACCGAGAGCACCGTCGCCAGGGACTACTCCGACGAGCAATCTACGACCACTCTGAATGCCCCTTCGCCAACCGAGCACACGTTGAGCTTCAACACACCACCGTGAGTCTGGTAAGCATCTCCGACGACCCCAACCCCCTCTGTAGCCACCGCTGCCATAGACAGACCGCGCCACCGCTCATCGTCGCAGGCGCCGCCAGACTTTGGTAGGTTGATCAAGCACCGTTGGATCTGGATCTGACGGGTAGGATAGATCACTTAACGAAGAGGTATTGATCAGATCTGACCACGCGTTTTAGTTAGATCCAACGGCTCGGAAGCACGATCCAGCGCGAAGCGGTACCAGCCAGTTAGAAAGCGCCGCGTGGCACGAGTTTTGTTTTAAAAGTTTGAATTAAATCTATTAGATGTTTAAACTTGTTTAATTCATAACTTTTGATTCCCACGTTCAAATTTGACAAATTTTATATCAATAGAATTAGGAGAGAAAGCCCTTTCCATTTATGCAATGTGTTTAATGTTTTGATTCTGTTAAAAGGGATGTTTTTGCAGAAACATTTGTAGGCATAATATGGGTATAACAATTATTTGAAAAATGATTTAATGTTCAAATAAAGTTTATTTAGCTTGTTTTGTACTTGTTTATGATTCAGTACCATGCACTTGTCTTGTTTGGTGTAGAAAATCATCACATGGCATTATGCATGCATCCATATATGTTTGCTTGTATTTATTTTGTATGTGATTTTGGTGCTATTATTTTATGTGTAGATTTTGGTGCAAATAGTGATTGTGATTGTGAGGATTGTAGCTACTCTCCAAACTACCAAGGCAAGTGGTGCTTCATGATTTTATTCCTATGTTTTTCAAATATGCATTAGAAATATTTTGCTAGTCTTGCATGGATATTTTTTATCTATATGCTATGCTTGGGAAATCCTAGTAGTTGTAGAATTGCTAGAAATATTTCTAAGTCTTATCAATGCCATGCTTAGCCTAGCTAGTAGCAACCAAGGGTGGTTATATTCATGCTATGAATAAATATTTCTAAGTCTTTGGACTATGTTTTTGTTTAATAAAACAACTAAGTGAATGAAACACCTAGGTGGAATGGAAAGAATGGGTTATGTTGAGTGGTTACACAAGGCCCATTTCTATGGTTTACCTTGTGTATCTCACTTGTGGAAAGCCACCCAGGAACAAAGGGATTTGAGAGGCCAAATGTTAAGAAGCTTCTAGTGCAGCCACTTGGCAATATGGGCTCTGCCTGGATCACATAGGTTGCAATAACTTAGCCATTTGGACAGTTGGTGGTAGTAGGATGATAGGTTGGAACGCATCCATTTGGTCTAAGTGAAGGCTTCTGAAAGGTCCTGTCTTGGTGAAAATCAAGTCTTGTAGGGAAAGTGCACAACCTCTGCAGATGGAAGAATCTAAGTACTTAGCCATGTCCCTGGTATTGGACAACTTGAGCATCAAGACATGGAAGCTATCAAGAATCTCCTCATCCCAATTTCTAAGTAAAAACTTGTGGTTGAACAAGGTGAAGGACCCCAATGTCTATTGGTGGTTCCTTGGGAAAGATTTTATCAAAGAAAAACTTAGTGATTTCAACTAATAGGCAAAACCTATTTTGAGCAAAGCAAGCCTAAGCTACACTTAGCCAAAATGCATATAGAATCTAGTCCACCAATATTCTACTAAGGTATCACTTGCCAATACTATTCCAATGTATTGACCCACTGTGGCTATAACTTGTGATGTTGCAAGATATTCTTATGATGATTAGGAGTCATGAGTCTACACTCAACATGCTTGCCTGTGGCACATGAAGATGAAGACTTATCTATCTTATTATACATTTTGAACTCTTGTATTAGGCCTGTGGCCATGGAGTTTGTAAAAGACTATGTTTGTCTCTGGAATGATATGTAATAATGACCTTTGTTTCTGTGTACTTCATCTGAAACTGTGGATGCTAGCATTGATCCAGGGACTAGCATTGCAATCGCAGGGATCCTTTCCTCTTACAAAGGAGGGATCTTACACACTCTTGTAAAGATTCTTTATTAATTTCTAAGTTACATTTTGTGACTTATTGATGAAATGATTATATAAAATAAATATTCATTATTTAATTGTCAATCTTACATAGAGTTTCTCGTTACTATGTATTGTTTCTTTATCATCTTCACAAATTACATTTTGTAACTTATTCATTTAGTAAATATATGGAATAAATATTCCTTTACTTGATTGTGTTATGTTATTTAATATTTGAGTTACTAAATATTATTTCTTGATTAAATAATATTTAATCAAACATAATCTTAATGTTTTAAAAATATAAATCCAAATCTCAAGTTTGAATTAAAATTCCTTTCCCCAAAACACACTAATTCATAAAGATCATATCAAAGTTTATAACGATCATTCTCCAAGGTTATTCCTAAACTTAAAGAGTGAAAGAAACTTTGATCACTTTAAGTTTTTATTTGGCAAAAATTTACCCACCTTTTTACAGATGAATGCATGCAATTGCACAGATTCCTAAATCTACCCTTCATTGGTTCCTAAATGCTGGGATGTTACATCAGCTTGTCTAGCGGCCCAGGCGTTTCTCTAACAAAGGATACAAACTCCATGGACTTACAAGTTCCCTCTTTATTTCACACTGGTGACATCCATAGACAAAAGAACATGATATCAACTGAGTACAACAAGGTATAGTGCAATGTTGAAAACATTCCCCGTGACAGCATGGTTCTGCTAATTCCAACTTATAAGTGCAAGCATATACAACAAAGTTGTCACAATGGTTCAAGTTTTTAGGGGCAAGGAATAAAGTGTGCCATCAAGTTCGTGAGGGCTTTAATCACTAAGTTTTCACATAACAAAATAGTTTTTAATTGGAAGATAGTTGAAAACAAGAATATACTTGGAATGGTGTAACACACCATGCATAGGAGTTTATAGTGGACACTTTGGAATAACTTGGTTTCTTGGGAGTTGGAGGCATGAGTAGATCTTACTCATACAAGTGGAGGCTAGCAAAAGACTGGGAGCAACCAACTAAGAGAGCAATAATGGCCAAAATCATGCAGTGCAACAAAGCAAACTAATCAAAGCAAAGAGTGGTACTACAAGTCAATGACTAAATGATCATTGAGGCTAATGGTGACATGTGAGAGTCATAACATGGTGTGAGCATGTGCCAAGTCAACCCAAGCAAAGCATCAAAGGAGAATACCACAATACTATGCTTTTGCATGCTAAAACAATGCATAATTTCTTCAAGGCACACTAAGCAATCCCAATTGTTTGGAACAATACATGCTACAACAATAATCACTAAGCATAATGCTAAAACAACACCTAGCATGTCATGCTAAAGTCTAAGTCACAGTCAATGCAAGATCCTCTTGCACTTTAAGCAAGAACTTACTACTCCTTTCCAAACACCAAGCAAACTTATTTGCAAAACAACACAGCGAGAACGGGGGTCAAAACTACTTAAGAAAACTAAACAAACTAAGCAAAGCAAACGAAAACTAAGACGCTCCAAGAAAAACACAACTGTGCATGAAACAATAAAAACGAAGTGTCTAGACAGACCTAAGCTTTTTATTGATGAAGAAGGGGATGCCTTGGGAATCCCCAAGCTTTGACGCTTGTAACTATTGGATATTTCTTGGGGTAACACCATGGTGGTATCCCCAAGCTTGAGCTTTTGTCCATTCTTCATCTCATTGCATCATTCTCTCTTTACACCAGAAAATTTTCCTTTACACAATCTTCATTAGCAACATTAGTGTATTCAAAAGATATTAGACCACTGGCAAAGATTTGAAACAGCAAGGATTTTCACTAAAAACACAAGCTACTAAAGTAACTCCTTCAAAAATCTCAATTTACCTGAATAGAACTCAAAAAGGAATCAATAAGAAGCAAATGCAAATAATGACAGAAATCTGTGAAAACATACCAGCAGGTAGAAACCGATTTTTTCGAAAATCTTCTGTTGCTCAAATAAAAAAGTGTTAAACTAATGAAAGTTATCTAACATACTGGGGGATTTATTCATAAATTTTCAGCTCAATCCGGCTTATAGAGACTCCTCCGGAATTGTTATGGTGGAGGACAGAAATCTGTTTCGGGGCAGCAACTCTCCAAATCTTACTTCCCTCTCATTAGAGGTCATTCTTGGCACAAAAAGCAAATAAAAAGGATAAGGAGAGGTCATTACAGAAGTAATAACTTCCAAGACTCAAGAAAACTCTTGGGTTATCTCCCAACAAGTACTTTTCTTTAACACCTTTAAGTTAGGCACAAGAAGCAAGAAGAATCAAGTATTTTCAAATGAAGAAGCATTAACATCAAATCTTGCTTTCAAAGGAGGAGCAAAAAGCAACTTTATCTCTCCTCATAGGGAAGTGTTCAATAACTTTCTTGAATGGAAAATGATATTTAATGGTGCCTTCTTTCATATCAATGATGGCACCAACTGTTTTAAGAAAAGGTCTTCCCAAAGTAATAGGACAAGAAGCATTGTATTCAACATCCAAAACATAGAAATCAACATGGACATAAGCATTGTTAACCATGCTAAGAACATCATTAATACTCCACATGAGTTTCTTCTTAGCATTATCATTGAGTGGGACATCCAACTAACAATCTTCCAAAGGTGGCAAATCAAGCATTTCATAAATCTTCCTAGGCATAATAGAGACACTAGAACCAAGATCACATGAAGCTTTGAGATCAAAGTCATTCACTTGCATATTAATAATGGGTTCCTAATTATCTTCTACTTTCCTAGGAATAGAAGCTTTGTGTTTTAGCTTTTCTTCCTTAATTTTCACAAGAGCATATGTAATATGTTTAGTGAAAGCAACATGCATATCACTAGCATCAAGACTTCTAGCAAGCTTTTGCAAGAACACAATCACTTCAGAAATATTGCAACCATCAATATCAAAGTCAAACTTAGCATCACTAGTAGTAGGCTCAATAAGCTTAGGCATAGTAGGAGGAATAGGGGCTACTTGTGGTTTAGTGGTGATAGTGCACACACTATTGTTGCTATCAATTTCAGCTTCCCTTTCCCACTTAGCATGAAGTTGAGCTAACAGCCTAACATTTTCATCAATAGTAACTTGTATGGCATGAGCAGTAGCAAAGGTGTTTTCCATAGTTTCGGGTTTAGCAGCCATTTTATTAACCAAGGAAGTTTGAGATTCAGACAAAGAGCATATATTTTTCTCAATAGTTAAAAGTTTTTCCTCTATAGTCTTATTGAAAGTGGTTTGTTTACTAATAAAGTCCTTGAGCATGACTTCAAGTTCAGAGGGGGCACTTCTAGCATTACTGTAAGAGCTTCCACAAGAATTTCCATTATTAGGAGGATAAGGCCTATAATTGTTATTGCTACCAAAATTATTCCTATAGGCATTGTTGTTGAAATTGTTGTTTCTAATGAAGTTCACATCAAATTTCTCTTCTTGAGCAACCAAAGAGGCTAAGGGAACACTATTAGGATCTAGAGGAGCTTTCCCATTAACAAGCATAACCATTATAACATCAATCTTTTCACTCAGAGAGGAAGTTTCCTCAACAGAATTTACCTTCTTACCATGTGGAGCTCTCTCAACATGCCATTCAGAGTAGTTAACCATCATATTATCAAGGAGCCTTGTTGCAGCACCCAAAGTGAGGCCCATAAAAGTACCTCCAGCAGCTGAATCCAGCAGGTTTCTTGAGGAGAAGTTTAAACCTGCATAAAAAGTCTGGATAATCATCCAAGCAGTGAGTCCATGAGTAGAGCAATTCTTAACCAAAGATTTCATTCTTTCCCAAGCTGGAGCAACATGTTCACTATCAAGTTGTTTAAATTTCATAATGTCACTTCTCATAGATATAATCTTAGCAGGAGGATAGTACTTTCCAATGAAAGCATCTTTGCACTTAGTCCAAGAATCAATACTATTTTTAGGCAAAGAAAGCAACCATTCTTTAGCCTTTCCCCTCAAAGAGAAAGGAAAAAGATTGAGCTTAATAATATATCCATATACATCCTTATACTTTTGCATCTCACAAAGTTCAACAAAGCTATTAAGATGGGCAGCAGGATCATCAGAACCAGCACCAGAAAATTGCTCTCTCATCACAAGATTCAACAAAGAAGGCTTAATTTCATAAAAGGTAGCATCAGGAGAAGGTGGAGCAATAGGAGTGCTTAGGAAATCATTGTTGTTGGTGCTAGTGAAGTCACACAACTTGGTGTTCTCAGCAGAGTTCATTTTGGCAAAGGTGGGCAAGCCAAAAACAGCAGCAGCAGCTAGAGCAGGGACTAATTTTTTGTGTTTTTGAATAAAGCAAGCAAACCAAACTAGACTATTTTTTGGGTTTTTTTTGGAAAGAGGCAAACAAAACCAAGCAAAAGAAACAAAGCAAACTAAAAACAAAGTAAAGAGAAAGGAAGTGAAGGAGTCCCCTAGTGAAGACGTCCTTAGCCTCCCCGGCAACAGCGCCAGAAAGACTTTGATGGTACTCGACGTGGCACTTTGTTGGTAACCCCAAGCGCAGGGTGTGAAGAGCAAGCAGCAAGTTTTCCCTCAGTTGAGACCGAGGTTATCGAACCAGAAGGAGGAAGGAAATGTCACACGGGTGTTGCAAGCAACGTGGAGACCTGCACAACACAAACTCAAGACTTTGCCCCAACAAACAGTGAGGTTGTCAAGCTCACCGGTTTGCTATAACAAAGGATTAAACGTATTGTGTGGAAGTTAATAGTTTGCAGCAAGTAAACAAGTAACAGTGGAAGATGTATCAATGGTAAAGATTGGACCGGGGTCCATAGTTCACTAGAGGTGCTCTCCTTAGATAAACAACATGGCATGAAGGGTAAACAAATTATAGCAGGTGATACGTCCAAAACGTATCTACTTTCTCGAACACTTTGCTATTGTTTTTCCTCTATACTTATGTGATTTGGATACAACTAGCACAGACTGACGCTGTTTTCAGCAGAATTACCTTGGTGTCTTGTTTTTGTGCAGAAAATGAACTATCAGGAAAAATCCTAGAAAATATGCCAAAAATTATATTTCACCAGAAGATCCACGGAGCCAGAAGGGGAGACGGAGGGGAGGCCTGGGGGGCCCAGACCCACCCCAGGCGTGGGCCCACTGACCCCGCGCCTGGGGGAGGTTTGGCCACCCCCAGGCAGCTCCTCGGCCTCCCTCCGCGCCTATAAGTTGCCTTCTGACCTAAAAACAGAGGGGGTTTCGATAGTTTTCCAGAAAGAGTTCCACTCCGCCGCCGCCACCAGAAACCAAGATTCAGATCCAGAAACTCCGTTCGGCACCTACGACGGGAATTTGGAGAGGATCATCGCCATCGTCATCACCAACGCATCTCCATCAACCGCCGATATTTCCCTCATCCATGAGTGAGTAATCCCTTGCTCTAGGATTGGGGATGGTAGGGATTGGATGATTTCTATCATGTAATCGAATAAGATTTGTTAGGGGCATAGTGCCTAGTATCTCTATTAGTGCTATTTGACTTTGTTGCAACTTGTTGTGATTAATGCTTGTCACTAGGGCCCAAGTGCCATGATCTTAGATCTGAACTTATTATTGAATCATTATGATAGTATTGTTTATGATCTTATCTGCAAGTTGTGTACACATATCATTGTCCGGATCCAAAGACCCCAAAGTGACAATAATTGGGACAACCGGAGGGGATGGCTATGGTGTGAGGATCACATGTGTTCATGGAGTGTTAATGCTTTGCTCCGGTGCTCTATTAAAAGGAGAACCTTAATTGCCAGTAGTTCCCTAGAGGCCCCGCTGCCACGGGCTGGCTAGAAAGAAGATGTTGTGCAAGTTCTCATTGCGAGCACGTATGACTATATTTGGAGCACATGCCTAGGATTGTTTAGTACTTGGATGCTTATTATTATTTATCTGCAATGCCCTAGTTCTTTGAAGTTACATGTTTAGACTCGTCCATGCAACGCCCGTCCATCCATCCCTATGCCTACCGCACTCGAATCCTACTGTTACTGTTACTGTTACTATTGCTCCTGTTTCACTATTGCTGTTGTTGTTGCTACTACAAACTATTGCTACTGATAAACTTCTATGAGCAAGAATTATTTCCAGGTGCAGCTGAACTGCCAACTCAGTTGTTAAGGCTTGCAAGTATTCTTTGGCTCCCCTTGTGTCGAATCAATAAATTGGGTAATACTACCCGCGAAGACTATTGCGATCCCCTACACTTCTGGGTCATCAGCAGGGCAATTGACAGGAACTGACCAAGCCATAACAATGCAATTACTAGTCAGAAAGATCCTATGAGGTTGATTGGGCAATACAACAAGATACATAGACCGCCATCCAACTGCATCTGTGACTAGTAATCCACCTTCAGGTTATCATCCGAACCCCCTCCAATATTAAGTTGCAAGCAACAGACAACTTATTTAAGCAAAGTGTGTAAGGTAAACAGTCCACATGTTCCATGAACAAGAGACCGTTGTTTTCTCCCTAGTAGCAACAACACATCTACAATCGAAGAGATTATTGTCACTTCCCTTGGAAACTAGAGGCATGAACCCACTATCGAGCATAAATACCCCCTCTTGGAGTCACTAGCAACTAATTGGCCAAGATAGCTACTAACAACAGAGAGCATGCAAGATCACAAACAACACAGACATGATAGAATCATAAAGACAAAACCATTAATCAAACCAACATAATAATCTCAATATCCATCGGATCCCCGCAAACACAGCATGCATGATTACAAATAGATTAAATCTTGATCATGAACGGAGCTCACAAGATCTATACATGAAAGAACAAAGGAGGAGATACAACCATCTAGCTACTACATGGACCCATAGTCCAAGGTGGACTACTCACGCATCATACCGTAGAGAAGGCCTCCGGGATGATCTCCCCTCCGGTAGGGTGCCGGGAAGAACTTCAGATCCCCTCGATCTAGGGACGATGGTGGCGGCGGCTATAGACGGTTTCGTGGATATTTGACCGGGATACTCAGGATTTCTGCATCGGGGGCTTATTATAGGCGAAGGGGGAGGCCGAGGAGGCGGACAGGGTCACCAAACCCTAGCCAGGCGCGGGGCTAGGCCCACCCACGCCTGGGTTGGGTCTGGCCCCCCCTGGCTGGCCCCTCCGGCTCTCCTCTAGACTTCTTGTTCCCCAAACATAAAGTAATTGACTTTGACTTTTGTCCCGTCCAATTCCGAGAATATTTCTTTACTAACTTTTCTGAAACCAAAAACAACAGAAAACAGGCATCTAGCACTGTTGCAACTTGTTAATAGGTTAGTACCAGAAAACATGTAAAAAGCACCTCAAAGTGTAGACAAAGCAAAGCAAAGTAGATACTAAACAAGCATGGAGCATCAAAAATTATAGATACGTTTCCAACGTATCACTCTCCGTTGCTAGTAGATACTTTGGCCAAGTAGATGCTTGTAACTCCAAGAGGGAGTATTTATGATTGATAGTAGGTTCATGCATCTAGTAATCTGGGTAAGTGACAGAAATATCTAAGGTTGTAGATGTGTTGTTGCTACTAGGAAGAAAACAACAATCCTTTGTCCAAGGGAAATTGTATTGTTTACTCTACACACTTTGTTTAATGCAATTATCTGTTGCTTGCAACTTAATACTGGAAGGGGTTTGGATGATAACCTGAAGGTGAATTATTAGTCAGAGATGCAGTTGGATTACGGTCTATGTATCATGTTGTAATGCCCAAACAAATCTCGTAGAGATTAAGATGTCTAGTATATGCATTGTCTTGCATTATCAATCTATCAATTGCCCCGCTGTAATTTGTTCACCCAACATGTTATTTATCTTATGGAGAACACATCTAGTGAACTGTGGACCCTGGTCCAATCCTTACCATTGATATATCATCTACTATTTACCATTTACTGTTTACTTTCTACAATTACCACAATCAATTACTATCTTCCACACTATATGTTTAATCCTTTGTTTTCAGCAAAATCGGTGAGATTGACAACCTCACTATAAGTTGGGGCAAAGTATTGTGGTTGTGTTGTGCAGGTTCCAAGTTGCTAGCAACACCTTGGAGTTGTTTCCTTACTCCTACTGGTTCGATAACCTTGGTTTCATAACTGAGGGAAACTTGCTGATGTGCTCATCATACCTTCCTCTTGGGTTTCCCAATGAGCTCTACATATCTGAGCCATCAAGCACTTTTCTGGTGCCATTGCCGGGGAGATAAGGACAACTTCAATCTCTTCCTCCCCGTCAATCACTTTTCTAGGAGAAAGAAGATTCTTGCAAGGGGAGTCTCTCACAACCAATCTCTTTACTTTGTTTTTTGTTTTGCTTAGTTTGTTTTGCTTGTTTCTTTTTATCAAAAATACAAAAAAAAGTTGTACTGGTTTGTTTCTTTTTATCAAAAACACACAAAAAAAATAGTAGTTCTTTCTTTAGTTGTTACCTTGTTCTTAGCTCACCATGTTGATCCCTAAGTTCACCCTGAAATACCTTTCAATAGGTAGTGGCTCTATAATTGGGAAATATAATATAGAAGAATACTTTAAACATGTTAGCAAGCATGAGGATATTGAGGATAGATCCTTAGCAGAACTTGCTCTAAATTATGAAATTGCTGCAGCTTATTTAGTTCACATGTTGGAGGCTAGGTTTGTTAACCTTAACCCCATGATGCAGGTAATATTTCTTAAAATTAAAGATATTGAGGATACTGAAAAGAGAGATTTTATTCTGAAAACTTTACTTAAAGAATTCAATAATATTGCTAAAGAAGCTAGAAAATTCTTTGATCGTTTAAATATGCTAGGCTCATCTGTAGATGTTATGGGTACACAAGAAAAGTTGGACAAACCAAACCCGAAATGGAGAGCAAATGAAAATACCAATACTTTTTAAACTTGTAGGAATGCATGAAGCCTTAGAAAAGAATTTTGATTGGATTGTTCCTGAAAACCCGTTTGATGAAAATAGTGAACCCAAGAGTATTGAGAGAGCATCCTCTAGAACTTATTTGGATGAGATACCTTGCCTCATTGAAGAAATTTCTGGTATTGATCTTAATGCTTCCTCATTCAAAAATACTTGATTCTTGCTTCCTATGCCTAGCTCAAAGGCGTTAAAGAAAAGCACTATTGGGAGATAACCCAAATTATTTTTATTTCAGTAAGTTTTTCTTTTGTTGAGTTTTGGAAGTTATTGCCTCTGTAATAACCTCTCCTTATCCTCTTTGTGTGGTTTTTGTTCCAAGAATAACCTCTAATGAGAGAGAAGTAAGATTTGGGGAAGTTGTTGTCCCCAAACAGATTTTTGTGCTTCACTGTAAAAAAATCGTGAAAATCCCAGTACGTCGCATTGATCTGTAATTTTCTATGCACATGTCCCAGGTTATTATATAACTTTCATTAGTTTAGCACTTCTCGATTTGAGCAACAGAAGGTCTTCGAAAAAATCAGTCTTTACCTGCTGGTCTATTTTGACAGATTTCTGCCATTATTTGCATTTGCCTCTTAATCGGTTTCTTTTGAGTTATCTTTGAGCACTTGAGCTTTTAAAAGGAATGCTACTGTAGCTTGTGTTTTAATGGAAGTTTTACTTGTGGTTAAACTAAACCCAAAGTCTTATTATATTGAATACACTAATGTTGCTAATGAAGAATTATGTGAAGTTTTGTATGAAGGAAATTTTCAAGTGTAGGGAGAGAATAATGTGATGAGATGAAGTATGTACAAAAGCTCAATATTGGGGATTCCACCCTTGTCACCCCAAGAAATATTCAAAAGGTACAAGCATCAAAGCTTGGGGATGCCCAAGGCATCCTGTTCTTTATCAATAAAAAATCAAGTTTTCTTTCTAGACACTTTATTTTTATTTGCTCCATACACTATTATGTTGTTCTTAGAGCGTTTTTATTTTTGTTTTTAGTTTTCTTTTGTTTGTTTTATGCAATAAATTAGTTGGACCCCCGCATTCTTATTTTGTTTCAAATAAGTCGATTGGTGTTGGGAAAAGAGTAGAAAGTTTCATGCTTATAGTGGTACAAAAGGAAGCTTATTTTGACTGTGGCTTAGACTTTATCATGTCATGTTAGATGTTACTTTGACCATATGCTTAGTGATTATTGCTGTATCATGACTTGTTCCAAACAATTGAGATTGCTTAATGTGCCTTGAAAGAATCATGCGTTGTTTTAGCATATAAAAGCATAATATTGTGGTATTCTCCTTTGATGCTTTATTTGGTTTGACTTGGCACATGCTTACACCATGTTAAGACTATGAACCAGTCACCTTAGCCTCTATGATCATTTAGTTTTTGACTTGTGATATCACTTTATGATTTAATTAATAATGTTTTTTCGCTTTGCATGATTATGGCCATTATTGCTCTCTTAGTTGGCTGTTGTCAGTCTTTTACTAGCCTCCACCTATAGTAAGTATGAGCTCTACTCGTGCATCCAACTCCCAAGAAACCAAGTTATTCCAAAGAGTCCACTATAAATTCCTATGCATGGTGTGTTATACCATTCCAAGTATATTCATGTGTTTATTTATCTTCCAAATTAAACTTGTTATGTGAAAATTAGTGATTAAAGCTCTCACGAACTTGATGGCACACTTTATTTTCTTGCACTTAATAAACTTGAACCATTTTGCCCATCTATGTTGCTTATATGCTTCCAAATTATAAGTTGTGAGTTAGCAGAACCATGCTGTCATGGGGAACGCTTTCAACACTTGTACATATCTATCCAGTTGATATCATGATCTTTTGTTTATGGATGTCGGCGACGTGAAATAAAAGGGGAGCTTGTAAGTCCATGGAGTATTGTATATGTGTTAGAGAAACGCCTGTGTGGCTAGCCTAAGCCATGCCTAATCAAGGTGGAAACTTGCAGCATAACCATTGTGAGCAATCTATGAAGCATCTTCAGAAAAGTATATAGAAAAAAATAAGAACAAAAAAGCACCATACTCATGGTAAATAAAAAGATCGCTAAGATGCTCATTGTCTCTTGCCTTGTCATTTTGATATGGGATAGCTCCTATGTCATGGGGCAAGGGGTGCCCTGTTGGTGGTTCTCTATGATACACATATACTTACAATGACAAGAACTTGCTTGTGACTAAAGTTGAGTAGCATGAGGAATGACCCTCATACTCAAGGGACATGAGATTTTCAACTTATGATTTGTCAAGCATATACTTCATATTTGTCTCACTTTAACCTTAATCACTTCAAGATGCTTATGATAGGGGCAATGAGTGATCAAAGCTAATAAGTACCGTAATTTTTGGAAGCTCTTTATGAAACTTGAAATCCCTCCTCCCCCCTGTGAAGGGCCTTTCTTTTTTACTTTTATGTTGAGTCTCCACTTTCTATCTTTATGCACCAATTAAGAGAGCATAGTTTTCATTCTTAGTTAAATGTGCATTGTCCCAAAACTTATTGGTTGATTCATAATCATGGTATTGTTTGTTCTTAAATTATTTGTATCTAGTCACCCTTATGAACTTTGAAGGTGTCCTATGCATTTATGTTTTGATATTCCATGAGGGACAAGTTGAATACCACTCATGCTATGTTTTCTATGTGAAACAAACAAATGTATTTCAATGCATTGTTATTCATGATCTTTTGTTTATACCTTTTTCATGTTACAACTTAGCTGCTTTGTCTTATTGTTAGAACTACATCTTTCATGCTCATGTTTAGAGTACTTTGATCCCATCTATCAATGCTTTACAATATTGTGATGGTGCATGTCACCTAAAAATTATTCTTTTTATCACTTACCTACTCGAGGACGAGCAGGAGTTAAGCTTGGGGATGCTTGATACGTCGTAAACGTATCTATAATTTTTGATGCTCCATGCTTGTTTTGTACCAACTATCTTATGTTTTGTCTACACTTTGAGGCATTTTATATATTTTCTAGAACTAACCTATTGACAAGATGCCATAGTGCCAGTTGCCTGTTTTCTACTGTGTTTGGTTTCATAAAATATAGTAAATAAATATTCTCGGAATTGGACAGAACAAAAGCCGAAGTCAATATTTTACCGGAGCGAAGACGGAGTCCAGAGGGGGGACGAAGAGGTGCCACAGGGCGGCCACACCACCCCCTAGCGCAGGTCCACCCTAGGCCGCGCCAGGGCAAGGTGTAGGCCCCCTGGCCCTCAACCGACCTTGCCCCTTCGCCTATGAAAGAGTCAAAAACTCTAAGTATCCGATCAGAAATCCATGAAAGAGTCCGTAGCTTCCGCCACCATCGTCCCTAGATCGGGGGGATCTGAAGCTCTTCCTGGCACCCTGCCGGAGGGGAGAGATCATCTCGAAGGCCTTCTTCATCACCATGCCAGCCTCCGGAGTGATGCGTGAGTAGTTCACCCTTGGACTATGGGTCCATATAGTATCTAGATGGTTGTTTCTCCTCTTTTGTGCTACCATGTTTAGATCTTGTGAGCTTCGTTCATGATCAAGATCATCTATTTGTAATGCTACATGTTGTGTTTGCGGGGATCCGATGGATATTGAGTACTATGCCAGATTGATTATTGATTCTATCATGTCTATGTTATTTGTGATCTTGCATGCTCTCCGTTTCTAGTAGATGCTTTGGCCAAGTAGATGCTTGTAACTCCAAGAGGGAGTATTTATGCTCGATAGTAGGTTCATGCCTCTAGTAACTAGGGAAGTGACAGAAATATCTAAGGTTGTAGATGTGTTGTTGCTACTAGGGATAAAACAACAATCATTTGTCCAAGGGCAATTGTATTGTTTACTTTAGACACTTTGCTTAATGCAATTATCTGTTGCTTGCAACTTAATACTGGAAGGGGTTCGGATGATAACCTGAAGGTGGATTATTAGTCATAGATGCAGTGGGATTACAGTCTATGTATCATGTTGTAATGCCCAAACAAATTTCGTAGAGATCAAGATGTCTAGTATATGCATTGTCATGCATTCTCAATCTATCAATTGCCCCGCTGTAATTTGTTCATCCATCATGTTATTTATCTTATGGAGAACACCTCTAGTGAATTATGGACCCCGGTCCAATCCTTACCATTGATATACCATCTATTGTTTACCGTTTACTATTTAATTTATGCAATTACCACAAGCAATTACTATCTTTCACACTATACGTTTAATCCTTTGTTTTCAGCAAAACCAGTGAGATTGACAACCTCACTGTAAGTTGGGGCAAAGTATTGTGGTTGTGTTGTGTAGGTTCCAAGTTTCTAGCAACACCTTGTAGTTGTTTCCTTACTCCTACTGGTTCGATAACCTTGGTTTCATAACTGAGGGAAACTTGCTGCTGTGCTCATCATACCTTTCTCTTGGGGTTCCCAACGAGCTCTACATATCTGAGCCATCAGAGAGAGAGAAAAAATGGACAAAAGAACTCATGCCCACGAAGGGGAAGAGGAGCCCCTTTTCAAGGGTTCCCAGGTCTGCCCGTTATGGGCATTTATGTCCCTAGCCAGAACTTCCTGTGGGACATAGCCAATGGTCAGAAAACTGTGATGCAAAAGACAGAAAAAGAGTCTGACCGGAACTTTTGCCGGTTCACCGAAACTTCTGCTGAGAGCGGAACTACCGGTAGAAAATCCGAATGAAGTTCCGTCAAATAGAGCACATAAAACACAGAGGTTACAGTATATGAGCGGAACAAGAGCCGGATTTTCAATCGGAACTTCTGGTGGCAACTAGGCCCGAGCGGAATTTCTGGTGCAACTTCCGATCCAAATTCCGTCAAATACAGCAAACCAGACAGAGAGGATACAATACGTGAGTGGAAGAAGAACCGAATCTTCCACTAGAACTACCAGCAACAAAATGCTCTAGCGGTACTACCGGTGGCTAGCCGGAACTTCCGGTCAGTAAAACTTCAGAAACCAAAACAGCAATAACTTTCACGTCCAAAATCCAAACAAGATGAAACCAATTTTGATGGAAATATTGGGTATCACCTAGGGACAAGATACCATGAATATATATGTGAGGTATATCCCAAGGTGTGGATCCGGAAAACTCGCAAGATCAAAAACCGCAATAAGATATGCAAGGGAAATCCTTATTTGATGAACTAGAGATTGTTATGATGATAACCACAAGCTCTAAATCCTCTCATGGACAAGAACCAAACAACAACCAATAAAGATGATGCTATGTATGCAAAGGTTTGAGATATCTCTGAAAGATGCGAACGAGTCACTCACTCGAGAGCCCCTCTTGATAGTACGACTATCTATCCTAAACCCGGTCTCCCAACTAACAACACGAGACCGGTAAAAGAGAAACCCTATCAAGATCATACCTTTGCCTTGAACAATCCACTTGAGCTTGATGTAGACCGTCTTGACCTTCTCAAGATGGAACACCTTTCTTGATTGCTCTTGCTTGACCTTGCTTGATGGAGACTTGCAAATTTCTCCCCATACTCCATGGGGAAACCTCTTCTTTGAGCTTGTCTTCATCACTCCATAATCACGAGGATGGCAAGCTTCAAGCAAGAGATCTTCAAGAGAGGTCTTGAGCTTTCCTTCTTCATTCCTTCTTGAGGTTGATCCATCTTGATACGACTCTTTGCACTTGCCTTGATCAATTTTCAAGCTTCTTATTTCTTCAGGATTCCAAGGAGCACGGATCACTTGGAAATTTCTTCTTCTCCTTCTTCATCTTTCAACCTTGAGACCAACACATGGCCCAAGTGATGCCAATGGACAAACCTACAAGTGAAACTCAATTTACACATTAGTCCATAGAGATTGTCATTAATTACCAAAACCACACATGGGGCATACATGCCCTTTCAGATAGTAGAAATGATTTATTTGCTACAGAGGTGCTACCATCTATTGGAATGTGTCCCATAGCACAACATGATTTGATTTGCTGCTATCTAGCCCAGTCTAGAAAATACAGGATTGGTCAATGATGTTGGTATGAGGGCAATCTTTTACTAAGAACAGATGTTCTTTACTTGCTGCCCATTATCTTGTGTGTTCCATGATCAATATATCATGCTCTTGCATGAAAACAAATGTTTGTAACATGTCAAGAGGTAAGTCTAAGGCTTTGAGAAATACCCTGATGCTAGAGTAGATTGTGGTAGTCTGTGGCTTTGTGCTAGTGTTGCCTGCTCTTTTAGTACTAGTGGCTGCCCTCTCCTTGATTTGATATCTTGGCTTGGTGTTGTTGCTTTCCTTGATCTTGTCCTGCTCCTCCTGGTGCTGCTTCTCCAGGATCCAGCTTTACCTTGTTGTCCACCTAATCCACCCCCTCCATTATGTGACTATCTTGTGTGGTTCCCTTGCTGGTTACTATGGTGGATTCTTGATTGATCTAATGGAAAATTGGTGAAATCTGCTATGGTGTTGGTTGTGTTCTTGAGATAGAGAACTATGGCTATGTTTGAGAACTTGTGAGCAAAATAGGTTTGGCTGTGTGCATGCTATGGTTTTGATCCCTTTGATCCTCTTCCTGCTATCGACAGCACACTACATGCATTTAGTTGTGTGAGCTGCTTCACTATGGCCTTTTCCTTTGGATCAGATCAAGTGAAAATTATTCACTGCCCCTACCTTTTACTATTGTCTACTCTGGCGAAACTTGCCCCTTTTATTTGGCTTATGATGTTGTCCTGAAGCTCCTTTGGATTTATAAGAACAGATATTGTACTTCTGATGAAACTTGCCCCTTTTTTACTCAATGAGGTAAAATGAATAGTGCACTTCACTGCTTAAGATTGAGAGTAAAACTAACAGAATTACTTTCTTTGGTTTCCTTATTTTATTTGTTTTGCACGTACGGAAGAACTACTGATCAAGATATGTAGATTAGGAATAGATAGATATTAGTTTAGGGTTTTCTTTATTTAGTTACTTTTGTAATCTTTCATTTCTACTCTTTGTAAAAGATCAATGTAATAATACTCTCCTATTCAATAAAGTTTCCAATTCTTTATAATTGTTCCTGTAATGTTTTTACTTGATATACATTTGTATTTGTATTGTTACTATTGAATAAAGGAAAGAAATAAGAAATATTTTATTATTTGAGTTATTCATTTTGTATTGTTTTTAATTCTATTTATTGTTTTACAAATATTAAATATTCAAACAATATTAACTAAATCATTTTGGAAAAAAATAAAATAATAAATACTTCTAACTTTAAATCTTTTCAAAGTGATTCAAATTTAAATCTATACTCAAATTGTTCACCCAAAAGCATTTAAATTCCTAAAGGTCATGTCAAAATTTATAACAACCACTATAAAGAGCTAAACCTATTACTAAATAGTGAAGGAAACTCCGATCTCTATAGGGTTTTGTTTGGCGAAAAATTTACCTCAGTTTTACAGATAAATGCATGCAAATGCATAAATTTCTATTTTTACTCTTTGTTAGTACCAAAACGCTAGGATGTTACACATCTCTTCTTTTTCTCCCTCTCCTCCACGTACAGCTTAGCGAGTGTAGTTTTTCCATCATATCCCATCACCACGTTGTCATGCTGTTGGGATCGTTCTTATCTACTTCTCTACCTTGTCTTGTTGGATCAAGGAGGAGTATAAGACATCAAGCTATACGTGTGCGCAATTCGGAGGTGTCATTTATGTAGTGTTAGATCAGATCAGATCGCGAGGAAGTACAACTACATCATCCATGATCTATAGATTGTTGTTGCTCGTGTTCTACAAGGGTATGTGGATCTACCCCATCCCCCTCATTAGTAGAATCTCGTAGATTGGATCTTGGTTTTCTTCGCCATCTCGTATGATTTTTTTGTTTTCCGTATTTCGAATCCCATTAGTGCTATCAGAGCCTAAATCTGTTCGTAGATGTTGTATGAGGACAACATAATATGTTTTGTTTGTGTTTGACCTTCTTGTTGCTACCCTTCCACGTGTACTTCTATTTTCGTGAGATAGTTCGATGAGATCCTGCCCTCAAAGAACGCCGCGTAAGCTGGCCTAGATGAGTAGATGATGTCGGATTCCCACCTCTAGCATGTCCCATCAGGCTCATCAGAGGATAGCTACAAACCCCTTAGCCGGATCCAGAGCTCTACAAACTCCCGAAGGGTTGTCGCATTGATGTTTGGCCTTACGTCCCTTATCCAGGCCCCTTCCTCGATCACATCTGTCATCGTCCTCGAAACTCTCACACCGGGTCTCGCTAGTGCCCAAAGGTTGGGTGTCATTTCCCTCATTCTATTGTTATCCAACTAGTTGTCCTCCCAAAAGAGTGCCTTCACCCCGTTTCCTACTTGTAAGATTTCGTTGCCAAGAATAGAGCTTAGATTCAACTGGTATGCGAAACTCATGCCATGAGCGACCAGGATCGTCACACTGTAATCATTGTAATCATAGACATTTGGCTCTGAGCTCTAAATTCATCCACCCAAAATTAGGCATCATGAACCCCCCTCAAAGTTCTTTGGGTGAGCACACTATGGTCCATGGCACTACACATTTTCCGTCCTGATGTTTACATGCCCTAAAATCCCCGGTGGTGATGATTGACATTGGACATAGCAAGGGCATTCGATATCGTGAACTGGTCATTCCTTGTGGAGGTGATGAGAAAGATGAGCTTGGGTATGCGGTCTACTAGTGGAGGCTTCCACATCAGTGTTACTTAAGGGGTCGCCACTAGTGAAGGCTGCCACATTAGTGTTACTTAAGGGGCCGCCTGGAAATTCTTTTTGGAATGGGTGTGGGTTGTTACAGCACAAAGACACCGCGAAGGCACGCGTACTCGGCAACGCAGGTGGCCACAATGGCTTCGAAGCCTGATGTCGTGTTCACCTGGCTCTGGCCATGCTACTTGCTCGCGGCGAGGCGTCCATGGAGCGGGACGACCATGCCACGCATGAGCACATCCACTACGCGCTCAACACAAAGACATTGCGGCAACGCTCGTACTCGACTGCCTGGAGGGATCCTCCCCCGACAACAGCAGATGATGGGGCTGGTGCAGGAGGGTGTGTACCGTCGGTGAAGTATGGGGGCATGGCATTGAGGGCTGCCTCGTCGGACTGCGTTAGCAGTGGGAGTGGTCTCGGGACGGTATGGGAGACAGTCTTAGGCCTGCGTACATATTTTTTTCGTTCCCATTTCTTTTTTTAGATATATTTATTAGATTTTCTTAAATAGGCTGATAAATGGGTCCTAGTGAGCAAATTGGCTCTGATAAATAGATCTCGCGGGTCACATTTCCATTCAATTCGAGTTAGGGCACATTGCAACAAATGGATCCAAAAGTGGTGGCTTTTGCGATTCAAATATAAAGTGATGGTTTTCTGAAATTCAAACAGAAAAAGTGACATTTTATTTACTCCTATTTATACACGAGAAAAATTCGGAAACCCAGATTCGAAGAATAACGCTTCCACCATGCGCTAATTACGGACGATTCGTTGGATGATTCACCGCGACGCTATTAAAGGTCCGATCACTTCGGCCACTACGTTGCTAATCCAACCATTCACCTCCAAAGAAGAATGCCTTAGCCACAAAGTCATTCCCTGTGCTCCCATGGAGACCGCCGCCAAGCAGGCTCGTGCGGGCGACTCCACCGACGACCGGCTGAGCGCCTTGCCGGACGAGCTTCTCCACCATGTCCTCTCGTTCCTCCCCTCCCGACGGGCCGTCCAGACGGGCGTGCTGTCCAAGAGGTGGACGGGCCTGTGGCGCTCGGTGCGTCGCATTGACATCAGGTTCGACGTCCACACCCCAAATTACGTCTACAGTTCCTACTCCAAGGAGAAGTGGGAAAAGGCGGAGGTCTTCATAAACAATCTGTTCAAGTTCCACGATGCTCCATCCTTGGATGCGTTCCAGATCTACATCGGCTCAAACCACAACGATCTACTTCCAACCATCGATCGATGGGTTTGCCAGGGCATGGAGTATCTCCCACACGACGTCGAGATCGTCTACTCCATCGAGGGCGCGTACATGTTACCCCATCTGGGCTCCAGCACTGCTCTCCTGAAAAAGCTGTGTCTTTCTGGTGTGTATTTGGACTACTCTTTCCAGGCGCAGCTCCGTTCAGGATTCCCGGTCCTGGAGGACTTGACACTCCATGACTGCTGCACTTACTTCGACTACATCCAGTCAAGCACATTGAAGAAATTTGTTCTTCGTCACTGTTATCGTTCATCAAAGATGCTGGTTATCAGGGCTCCTGCTCTCGTTTCCTTGCACATAGTCACTGTGCTATATGACAATGGTGTCGCGTTAGATGGACCCATGAACCACCTGGTGAATGCATATATTTTTCCATTCGACAATGGGAGCTCGAATTTTAGCCGAGTCTCACTTCTTGGCAGCCTGTTTAATGTGACGAATTTGGAGCTGGTAGGCCTTTCGGCACAGGTATGTGTACCCCCTTTCCCTCCTCCCGGAATGTTTATACTTATGTTCTAAGGTTCATTTGAAGTATATTAGCCTACCATTACGGTTTCTGCACTTTTTTGTGATGCATCCCTGAAACTTAATGGATTTGGGTCCAATCTCTATGCATTTCAGGTAATGCTAGACGAGGGATTAGATAAATACCCAGTTTTCATGAACCTGAAAACCTTGTCCTTATACAGATGCTTATATAGCAAAACCTTGGGCGAAGATGGATGCCTATATAGCAGTTGCGACCCAAACGAGAAACTCAAGGCCCTAGGAAGATTACTGCACAAGGCCCCGAATTTAGAGAGGCTAACTTTGCAGAGTTGCTGGGTACGCATGCAGCTCTTTTTTGATCCCTTCAATTACTGTCACTATATGTTTCTTCTTTCGATAGTAATAATTCATTTACTGTATATCTGACATGATATTTTTTTGCTGCCAAAAGCCTTTACAAGAGTCAAAGCAAAAGGTGACGGCGAGTGACCTCTCTCTCCGTAGTCTAGACCAAAAGGATTTCAATTGTCCCAGCTTGAAGTTTATTGAAATCAAATATAAAGATGATGGCACAGATGATGAGAACCAAATGTTTCAACTTGTGTGCGGCCTTTTAAGGAACCTACAGAATCCTGCTGTTACTTTCTCCAGAACTAAGGGAACTTGGTCGTCGTAGACTCGGAGTTCAAGCCCCAAATAGTGATTCTATTTTCTCAGATTTACTATAGCACTTTGTATGCCAGTGTGTGACATTTTTTGTACTATTTATTTCTATGGAAGGGTCAGCCAACTATTTTTCGACTTGTTTGTGTCCTGACTCCACTGTCCTATACTGTTTTTTTCTATGGCACTAAGTAGTGATGAATAGTAGTTTATAAACCAAATGAGCAATTCATAGATAAGCTCATGAATTGTTCATTTGATTTGTGGGGCTGACGTACTAAGAATTTGTTCATTGTCAGTTGACATACACTGTTTTCTCTGGTGATCGTTCGTTGTACTCTCTCTGTTCAGAAATATAAGATGTTTTAGTTTTGTGAATCAAATGTTTTTAAATGTCTTTTAGTGTATAGATTCATATAAGCTTGAATCTATACACTAAAAAGCGTCTAGATACATTCTCATAAAACTAAAAATGTCTTATAGGAAGTACTTGTTGGAGCTGGGAATCTTGTTGGGTTTTTAGCAGGCTATATGCTGATCGCTTCTCCTTTTTTCACAAGCTTGCTATGAGGTAGTCACGCTAGGCATCTGGTTGGGCATCTAGGAGATAAACTGGCAATAGATCTTTTTGTCACAAGATTGCTGCTCCTCGAACAGGGGACACCGAATCATACTTGTGGTCTAGTAGATAGGATTAGAGGTAAGCAACGCATTCTCCTCTAAATAATAAGAAAATAACACATTGGTAAGTGATATGTTTCCACCTGTGCAAGGGTTGCACTTTAATCTGGCCATGGACCAGGCTCGGGCTTGGCAAATGGACGGGCTAAGGAAGGCCTGGCCCAAGGCCCATCGTGCTTTTCTCAGTTTGGGACGGGGCTTGGACCTGATTTTTTGAACTTGATGGTCGAGTTAGTCTCAGGCCTAGAGCGTCTCTCTCTTTTATGCCCAGCCTGACATGAGGTTTGCCGAGTTATAGCTAGGCTCAGATTTCCCCAGTTATAGCTAGGCTCAGATTGCAACTGAGCTTTTTCGAGTTACAAATGGGTTTTAGATTTTCAACCTTTAAATTCCTCAATGGTTGCAATAAATATTTTTCTAGTTGCACATGGGTTTGAACTTTGAACTAAGATGTTCACATTGGTTACAACTAAGATTTTGTCTGCTCCATATTGGATGAAACGGAGATATCTCCAGCCATTGCATGATCTGGAGCGATCCTAGATTTTCTGACTGGATCGGGCCATTTTGCCCATGACTTGCAAATGCTAGTTACAAATGAGTCGCAAGTGAGATCTTTCGGTTGTGCATGGGTTGTAACTGATATTTTCCCGGTTACACATGGGTTATAACTGAGATTTCTTAGTTGCATATGGGTTGCAACTAAGATTTTGCGAGTTGTACATGGGATACAACAAAGATTTTTCTAGTTGTACAAGGGTTTGCAACTAATATTTTCTCAGTTGGGGCACGAGTTGTAACTAAGGTGTTCCCAGTTACACATGTGTTGCAACAAGACGGAACACAGATTTTTCTAGTTACACAAGAGTTGCAACTTTGATTTTTTGAGTTTCAAAAAGAAATCCAAGCGGTACAAATCATTGTTCAGGAGGTTAAAATCACGTCGGCGTCTTAGACAATTGTTGGTGTTTGACCGGTCATTCTCAGGTTGAACGAGTGCTAGTCACTCCATACACTAAATATCCCATAGTTGTGCATGATATGTAACCGCAAAACATAAGAGCATCTCCAATAGATAATGCAAAATAGGGCTTCTATAAAAAAACTATTTTTCGGTATATGCGGCTAAAAACGGAGCTCCAGTGGATGTCCAGCCGCATCCGGTGCCCAAAAAATTTAGGGCGCACCTAATATTTTGCCCTCCCTCTCACGATGTACATTTGCAACACGTGCCTTGACTGCCCTAAACAATCCCCGCCATGCGCGAGCTCCGGCCGCTTTCCTGAAACTTCCTCGCCTTCCTCCCATCGCGCGCGACCGTGCTGCCTCGCTTCCATCATCCCTAGGCTCCGCCCTCCTCGTAGATTCTCCCTATTCCCGCCGCCATCGAGCCCCACCGCTCTGTTTTCTAGGCGATGATCGTCTTATCTATGTGTTTGAACTATGTATGTTTCCATGTATCGAACTATCCATGTTTGAATGTATCCAACTATCTATGTTTGAACTTTATGTGTAATGAAGATCTAAAAATGTGCTTATCAACTTTGAAAAATATCATTTCCTATTCTATGGTTGTATGTTGATTTTGCAAAGATTTTAATTCAAATTTATATGCAAAATGTGATGCGGTTCTATGTGTGGTGCCCTATGTCAGGGCATTTGGAATTTTGCTTGTGCCCTATTATACATTATCTGAAAGCGGATGCCTTATATTTCGTGCCTTAAAACTGCAAAATTGGTGCCATGTCCTACTCCCTCCGACCCAAATTAGTTGGCTTGGTTTGTCTAGATTCGGATGTATCTAGCACTAAAATAAGTCTAGATACATTCGAATCTAGATAAATTTGAGTCAACTAATTTGGGTCGAAGGGAGTACTTTTTTTGCCCTATTTTATATCATATGTTGGAGATGCTCTAAGAACCCTCTAGTGGCATAACATCCAAAACTGCCACCTTCTAGATACACATTTTCACTTTATTACTCCTAGCTGGTTGAAAGAAAGAAAATTAAAAATTGGTCCATTAAAAACAAAATGCGATTTTCTGTAAAGATGATATATTAAGGTACCAATTATACCCATCTTTGCACCAAAGTAATGTTTAGAACATATTTTGACACCAAGAATGCACTCAACCAAAAATACAAAAATTAAGAAAGAAAAAATACCCCGCGCCACAGTCATCAATGACTCGCAGCAGTTATTGAAACAATCGCCAATGGAAACACCCTGACTGCATAAGGAGTTCTCCAATAGCGATGTTTTCGGATAGGAAAAATGCAAAGCACCGTCCTCACCCAATCGAATGAAATCATGTGTTTTCACCTCGTAAAAAATATGAGGTCTCCAAACAATACATTCAACAACTGTCATTACTAGGTACAACCAATGAATGTCAAGGTTTTCATTTTGGACATAGAGATTCGGTACTCAAAGAGGACCAACAAAAATGAAGACATGAAGTGATGTAGTCCCCGCTTGCCAAGGAAGGTGCTTCAAATAACCAAACATGCAAACACCAGGCTCACATCACCATCGTCCTCAATCTTCCCCTTGCACGCATGTCATCCTGGACATTAAGACACGGACTTGAAGAGGACCACCAAATATGAAAACATGTAGTGTTGTCATCCTCCATTAGTAGAAAACAGGCTATCCGTTCGTGCCCCCTAATACCATTAGTCCTGGTTGCGCCACGAACCGGGACTAATGCTGGCACGCGTCCCGGATCGAGCGGGTACGGTGGCCGGAGGCATGCGTCCCGGTTGGTAAGGGATCATACGTCCCGGTTTGTAACACAAACCGGGACTAAAGGTTGGGCGTCAGCCACGTGGCGTGGCACACACCTTTAGTCTCGGTTTGTGTTACAAACCGGGACGTATGATCCCGCCCTCTATAAATACGACGCCCCAGTCCTCTGCCTCCCACTGTTTTTTCTTGGTGGAAGGTGTGAGAGGTGTGCTAGTTTATTTTTTTTCCTATGCATGCATTCAACGTGTTTGCTGAAATGTTTGAGTGAATGATCCCGTTCAATTTCTCACAGAAAAAATATAAAAGGTGTCCGAGACACACTTGAGCTTTCTCCTCTTTATTTCCCTCGATCGAGGTTAGCAATCTTATCTTTTCTCTATCATTGATACAAGGCATGTGTCGATGTGAATTGGTCATTTCACTATTTATGATGTCCTGTTTTTTATAAACTTACTTATACAATGCAGATGAACGGTCGGGAATGGATGTACGGTGACCGGCATGTACCCGGGTACATTAAAAGCGTGGATAAATTTATCGATATGGCTACGGCAAACAAAGAGAATGGTTTTATACGTTGTCCACGTGTTCAATGTCGGAACAACAAGGAGTACTCTTCCTCGAAAATCATTCATGACCACCTGGTTATGAAAGGTTTCATGCCTAACTATAATTGTTGGACCAAGCACGGGGAAAGAGGGGTTATGATGAAAGACGGTGAAGAAGAAGATGATGATAACAACTATCATCATGTGTTTCCTGAATACAGTGATACTGCAATGGAAGATGATGAAGGGGAAGAAGGTGAAGAACGGGCATCATATGAGCCCGCTGATGGACTTGGTAGGGTCATTTCTGATGCAAAGCGAGACTGTGAAATAGAAAATGAGAAGTTGAAGTTAGAGGGCATGTTAGAAGATCACAAGAAATTGCTGTACCCAAATTGTGAAGATGGCAGCACAAAGCTCGGTACCACACTGAAATTGCTGCGATGGAAGGCAGAGTGTGGTCTAACTGACTCCTCATTTGAAAAGATGCTGAAAATAATGAAGCCGAAGTTTCCAAAACATAACGAACTTCCCGAGAGTACCTACGAAGCAAAGAAGACTCTTTGTCCTCTAGGATTAGATGTGCAAAAGATACATGCATGCATTAATGACTACATCCTCTACCGCTGTAAGGAGTATGAGAATTTAGATAAATGCCCGGTATGCAATGCATTGCGGTATAAGATCATACGAGATGACCCTGGTGATGTTGAGGGAGAGCCCCTCCGGAAGAGGGTTCCTGCTAAGGTTATGTGGTATGCTCCTATAATACCAAGGTTGAAACGCATGTTTAGAAACAAAGAGCATGCCAGGTTGTTGCGATGGCACAAAGAATACCGTAAGAAAGATTTAGAAGTTGAGACACCTCATGATGGGTCATAGTGGAGAAAATCGAGAGAGACTTCCTGACTTTGCGGTGACGCAAGGAACTTATGGTTTGGTCTAAGTACAGATGGCATGAATCCTTTTGGGGAAGAGCTGCAACACAGACTGGCCCGTGACTCTATGTATATACAACCTTCCTCCTTGGTTGTGCATGAAGCGTAAGTTCATTACGATGTCAGTGCTCATCCAAGGCCCTAAGCAACCGGGCAACGACATTGATGTGTACCTTAGGCCATTAGTTGAAGAACTCTTACAGTTGTGGGGCAAACCAGGTGTACATGCGTGGGATGAGAACAAACAGGAGACATTTGATCTACGAGGGTTGCTTTTCGTAACCATCAATGATTGGCCTGCTCTTAGTAACTTTTCAGGACAGACAAACAAGGGATATAAGGCATGCACGCACTGTTTAGATAAGACTGAAGGTACATATTTGCATAAATGCAAGCGATTTCTTCCGACCAATCATCCCGTAAGAAAGAAAGGCAAGCATTTCAAAGGTGAGGCAGATCACCAGAAGAAGCCTGAACTCCCTGCTGGTGATGATGTATTTGGTATGGTCAAGGACATAGAAGTAATCTTTGGAAAGGGTTCCGGCGGTCAATTAGTTCCGAACGACGTCGTTATAGGACACGCACCCATGTGGAAGAAGAAATCTATATTTTGGGAGCTGCCATATTGGAAAGTCCTACGTGTCCGCTCTTTAATCGACGTGATGCACGTGACGAAAAATCTTTGCGTGAACCTGCTAGGATTCCTAGGCGTGTATGGGAAGACAAAATATACACCAGAAGCACGGGAGGACCAACAAATTATGAAAGACCCAAAGAACATGCATACACAGAACAAGACGGATAAAGGGCGTCACTTAAGTCGTGCCAGCTATGCTCTTACCAAAGCAGAGAAGGAAATATTTTTTGAAGTCCTTTACAAGATCAAGGTGCCTGCTTCTCATCTAATATAAAGGGATAATAAATATGGCAGAAAAAGTTCCAAAACCTGAAGTCTCATGACTGTCACGTGATTATGACGCAGTTGCTTCCGATTGCATTGAGGGGGCTTCTACCGGAAAATGTTTGAGTACCCATTGTGAAGATGTGTGCATTCCGCAATGCAATATATCAGAAGTTAATCAATCCAGATATTCTGCCAAGGTTACAGAAGGATGTGGTACAATGTATTGTTAGTTTTGAGTTGGTGTTCCCACCATCCTTCTTTAATATTATGACGCATCTGCTGGTTCACCTAGTGGAAGAGATTGCCATTCTCAGTCCTGTATTTCTGCACAATATGTTCCCCTTTGAGAGGTTCATGGGAGTCTTAAAGAAATATATTCATAACCGTGCTAGACAAGAAGGAAGAATCTCCAAGGGATATGGAACAAAGGAGGTCATTGAGTTTTGTGTTGACTTTATTCCTGACCTTAAGCCGATTGGTGTTTCTGACTCGCGGCATGAGGGAAGACTAAGTGGAAAAGGCACGCTGGAAAAGAAAGCAATGATATGTAGGGACAGGGATTCTTTCACTAAAGCACACTACATAGTTCTACATAATTCCACCTTAGCAGCTCCGTATATCGAGGAACACAAGAATATTGCACGCTCCAAAAACCCGGGGAAGACTGAATCATGGATTACATATGAACACATGAAGTCTTTTGGTGGTTGGATGCGGACACATCTCTTGAATGACACCACTATTGGAGATCAGCTATACTTGTTGGCCGCGTCACCATCTTCTACTATATTGAATTTCCAAGGGTACGAAATAAATGGGAATACATTCTACACGATCGCCCAAGATAAAAAGAGCACCAACCAAAATAGTGGTGTCCGCTTTAATGCAACAGACGAGAATGGACAAAAGGACACATACTATGGTTACATAGAGGAGATATGGGAACTAGACTATGGAGTCTCTTTTAAGGTCCCTTTGTTTCGCTGCAAATGTGTCAACCTGAATGGGAAAGGGGTAAAGATAGACCAGTTGTACGGAATGACAACAGTGGATCTCAACAATCTTGGTTATAGAGATGAACCATTCGTCCTAGCCAATGATGTGTCTCAGGTTTTCTATGTGAAGGACATGTCCTCCAGACCAAAAAAAAAGAAAAAATATGCAAACGAATACATCATATGATGAGCCAAAGCGTCACATAGTTCTTTCAGGAAAAAGAAACATCGTGGGAATCAAGGACAAGACAGACATGTCAGAAGATTATAATAAGTTTGATGAAATTCCGCCCTTCACAGTGCAAACTGACCCAAGCATTCCGTTAAGTAAAGAAGATGCTCTATGGTTACGTCTGAAGCGATCATAAGTAAGGACATATGCCAAGAAGTTCATGCTCATATTGTGTAACTCTAGTTCATGTATGGCCGGGATATCTTATGATGTTTGCAATTTTCCAAGTTTGATAAATGTATTGAGTGTTAGTCCCGGTTTGTGGCTTGACCGGGACTATATATAGGGAGGCCATTAGTCCCGGTTTTGTAGTCACGGTTTTTAATATTAATAAATGTCTTAAGTGTTAGTCCTGTTTTGTGGCTGGACCGGGACTAAAGGGGGCCTTTAGTTCCGATTCGTAGAACGACTTTCCTGAACTATGAAGAACTTGTCCCGATTCGTACTTACCATTAAGATCTGATCTCCAAACTTGTGCCTCTATGACCAGTTTTTTAGAGATGCCGGAGGACTGGGATCCGGCGGCATCTCCCTGAAACTGGTCGTAGTGGTGTCCCTACTCTCGCACACCATCTTGCAGGTTATAACTTCTCTAACTAGATCAATACACCTAGGAGCTAACTAATTTCACATATTAGGGAGTGCCTCTATGACCAGTTTCTTGGAGATGCCAGAGGACTGGATCCCATGATCTCCCCGAAATTGGTCGAGGGTGTCCTCGCCTCGCATACCATATTCATATTGCATCTTGTAACTTCTCTAACTAGATTAATACACCTGGGAGCTAACTATTTCACATATTAGGGAGTTCCTCTATGACCAGTTTCTTGGAGATGCCGGAGGATCGATCCGCGGCATCTCCCAAATCGTCGTAGTGGTGTCCCTGCTCTCGAAAACCATATTGGAGATGCCTCAATCTGGCTAGAGGACTGGACTCATAAGGATGCCTATTTATAGTACAAGCAGCTCGGAATAGTGTCGACACTTACGACATAATGTCGACACTCACCCCTATTATTAGTGCTGACTCGTGTTTTGTCCCGGTTGGTGTCTCCAACCGGGACTAAAGGTCTTTAGTCCTGGTTGGAGACACCAACCGGGACAAGGTACATGCTGCACGACATAATATCGACACTCACTCCTATCATTAGTGTTGTCTGGCCCAGCCTGCCGAAATCCCTCCAACCGGGACTAAAGATGAACCTATTAATGTTGTTGTGCCCATATTCAAAACGGGCATATAAAATTCAAAAAAAAAATCCGAACAATGAAAATCCTTTGCGTGGTGTCATATTATGTGACATAGTTGAAAGGAAAAATACCAGACTTGGTATATTCATCATGTCTCGAAAAAACCTTCACAAAATGACCTATCATGTTCGAGGTTTCATGGCTTTCGGTCCAAATGACCGATGTTATATGCTGAATCATGGCATAGTTTGTGATGTTGTGCCCATATTATGCATGCATGTGTACATTGGTATGGAGAACAATATTGCAGGAGGAAGTTTTCCTTTTCGTCGCACGGAAAAGCTATTTTCCATTTTCCGAGCGCAAAAAACGGGTCGTTTTGTAAAGTAACCACCAAAATGCTGTTTCAGAATGCTACCGTCCCATTTTTTTAAAATACTAGACCACCTTACATGGACCATCTCCCAACCGGGACATCTCAAACCTTTTCGTCCATCCTGGGTAAAAAGGACAAATGTCTGCCGAATCGGTAGGAAGTGGGTCCAGTTTGTACTACAGGTACATGATCCGTGATTTTTTGAAAAAATCATTTTTAGACTAGCAATATGTGGTTTCTTCAGAGATCCAATGCAAGTTCTAATGATGCTCATCCCCTATCTTCATGCACGCCAGTTCGACCATAGTTAGAAATTCAAAAAATTCAAAACAGGCATAAGAAATTCAAAAAAAATCCGAACAATGAAAATCCTTCGCGTGGTGTCATATTATGTGACATAGTTGAAAGAAAAAATACCAGACTTGGTATATTGATCATGTCTCGAAAAAACCTTCACAAAATGACCTATCATGTTCGAGGGTTCATGGCTTTCGGTCCAAATGACCGATGTTATGTGCTGAATCACGGCATAGTTTGTGATGTTGTGCCCATATTATGCATGCATGTGGACATTGGTATGGATAACAATGTTGCAGGAGGAAGTTTTCCTTTTCGTCGCACGGAAAAGCCATTTTCCATTTTCCGAGCGCAAAAAACGGGTCGTTTTGTAAAGTAACCACCAAAATGCTGTTTCAGAATGCTACCGTCCCATTTTTCTAAAATACTAGACCACCTTAAATGGACTATCTCCCAACCGAGACATCTCAATGTAGGGTTTCGTAGCATGGAAAACAAAAAAATTCTACCGCATACAAACAAACAAGCCAAGATCTATCTACTAGATTGTAGCAACGAGTCGATAGAATAACTCACCCTCGAAGATTCCAAAGTGTTTAACGAGAGCGGATTCTCGTGGGTGATGTAGTCGATTTTCCGATCTCAAGATCGCGAGAGACGATCCTTGCCTGGCAGCTCCCGCAATCGTAGTCAACACATCGCTCGTACTGACGAAGACCTTCCTCTCCCTTGTTCCAAAGAAATGGAGGTTGTAGCACTCTCCTCGCGATTCCGCAAAGACAACGCGTGGTACCTAAGTAGAGGGAGATCTCAGGCTTCGCTTAAGCCGAGCGAGTATGGTGGAGTATGAGAGAGTCCTCGATGATCTAGGGTTTAGACACGCCGAGGAGGAAGCTTGGGCGGCTAGGGCTTGGCCTAGGTCGGGCGGCGGCAGTGGAGGTGGCGGGGGCTGGCTAGGGTTTGGAGGAGAGGATCTTGTGTGTCCTAGGAGGGAGCCCCGCCTCCTTATATAGGTGGAGGGGCCGGCCAAGGGGAGGAGGAGTCCTCCCCAACTCGGCTTGGTGGTGCTGGCGGTTGGAGGAGGGAACCTCCCCAACCGGCTTTCCTCCTCCTCTTTTCCTCTTTCCAAATTTAGCCGTTTGACTTTTCAAACTAGTTGTTTGACTTTTCAAACTAGGATTTGAATTAATCCTTTATTTGGTTCGGCGATGACACTTAGTACATGATGCAATCATACCAATTTGATACAACACATTCATGTACCCCTTCCCCTCCGGAGTGCCGGACATTCCGGAACATTCTAGAACATTCCTGATGAAAACACCTAACCATTCCCCAACTCCAAATGGGACTTTCCTTATATGAATCTTATTCTCCGGACCATTCCAGATCTCCTCGGATATCCCGGATCCCATCCGGACTCAACAACATTCGGTCTCTTTCTCATCATTCCATAACTACTCAAAACAACGTCAATCCTTATGTGTCTCCTATGGTTCGTGAATTATGCATACATGATCGAGACACTTCTCCTAACAATAACCAATAGAGGAATCTGGAAATTCATATGGCTCTACATATTTCTACGATTACTGCGATCGAATGAACCACTTACATACGATATCAATTTCCCTTTGTCTCACGATAGTTTACTTATCCGAGGTTATGATCGCTTCAGATCTCCGCATACCTAGTTCAACCTCGCTATCGATAAGTACTCTTTTCTCGCTCCGTGATATGTGATCCCTTGTGAGCCAGTCACATGCTTGCAAGCTAATTGGATGACATTTCACCGAGAGGGCCCAGAGTATATCTATCCGTCATATGGATGGAAAAATCCCACTCTTGATCCATGTGTTTCAACCAATACTTTTCGAACACTCAATGCCACCTTTATAGCCACCCAGTTATGGTGTGGTGTTTGATGTCATCAAAGCATCCATCCGGTAAAGGTGATATGCATGATCTCATGGTCGAAGGAATTAGATTACTATGTATCAGAAAGCATATAGCAATTGAACTATTAAAATGGCTTGATCTTTATGCTACGCTTATCTATAGGAGTATGTCCATCATATCATTCTCCTAACGATATGATCTTGTTGTTAATAACATCTCAATGTTCATGATAGGGAAACCACAATCATCTATTAACCAACAAGCTAGTATTATATAGAGGCTTTACTAGGGACTTCAAATTAAGTTTACAAATCACACAAGTATCAATGTTTCCTTGTTAATACTATTATAGCATGAATGTAAACATTTATCATAAACACAAAGATATAATAATAACTACATTTATTATTGCCTCTAGGGCATATCTCCAACAGTCTCCCACTTGCACTAGAGTCATCTAATCTAGATTACATGGTAATATACCGAACACCCATGGCAGTTTGGTGATGGTCATGTTTTGCCCTCGGGAGAGGTTTAGTCAACGGATCCGCCACATTCAGATCTGTGTGTACTTTGCAAATCTTTACATCCCCATCTTGGATATGTTTTCGAATAGCGTGAAAACGTAGCTTGATGTGCTTGAGCTTCTTGTGTGACCTTGGTTCTTGCGCATTGGCTATGGCGCCCATGTTATCACAGTAGATAGACATTGGGTCCAGCGCACTAGGAACCACACCTAGCTCTGTAATGAACTCTTTCATCCATATCGCTTCTTGTGAAGCCTCCGAAGCAGCCATGTATTCCGATTTAGTTGAAGATCTCGCCACAACGCTTTGCTTTGCACTCCTCCAGCTAACTGCTGCACCATTCAAAATAAATATGTATCCAGATTGTGATTTAGAATCATCCGGATCGGTGTTCCAACTAGCATCGGTGTAACCATTAACAACGAGCTATTCATCACCTCCATAAGAAAGAACCATATCCTTAGTTCTTCTCAAGTACTTAAGGATGTTTTTGACCGCTGTCCAATGATCCACTCCTGGATCACTTTGATATCTGCTAGTTAAACTAACAGCATATGCAATGTCGGGTCTAGTACATAGCATGGCATACATTAGAGATCCTATGGCTGAGGCATAGGGAGTCTTACTCATCCTTTCTCTATCTTCTTCCGATGTCGGACTTTGAGTTGTACTCAAGGTCGTATTGGGCAACATGGGCAAGAACCCTTTCTTGCTATCTTCCATTCCAAACTTCTTTAGAACTTTGTCCAAATATGTAATCTGTGATAATGATATTTGGCGTTTCGATCTATCTCTATAAATCTTTATGCCTAATATGTAAGCTGCTTCGCCAAGATCTTTCATTGAAAAACTATTATTCAAATATTCCTTGACACTATTAAGAAGGTCTACATCATTCCCAATCAACAATATGTCATCTACATATAGTATTAAGAATGCTACAGAGCTCCCACTCACTTTCTTGTAAATACAAGCTTCTCCATAAGTTTGTATAAAACCAAAACTTTTGATCACCTTATCAAAATGTTGATTCCAACTTCGGGATGCTTGCTTCAATCCATAGATGGACTGTTGAAGTTTGCATACCTTGTTAGCATCTTTAGGATCAATAAAACCTTTGGGTTGCATCATATACAACTCTTCATCAATGTCTCCATTGAGGAATGCTGTTTTGACATCCATCTGCCATATCTCATAATCATAATATGCAGCGATTGCTAACATAATCCTCACAGACTTTAACTTCGCTACTGGTGAGAAAGTCTCATCGTAGTTAACTCCTTGAATTTGTCGAAACCCTTTTGCGACAAGTCGAGCTTTATAGACAGTAACATTACCATCAGCATCTGTTTTCTTCTTGAAGATCCATTTGTTCTCGACAGCCTTCCGGCCATCCGGTAAGTCCACCAAAGTCCATACTTGGTTTTCGTACATGGATCCAATCTCGGATTTCATGGCTTCTTGCCATTTATTGGAATCTGGGCTCATCATCGCTTCCTCATATGTCTCAGGGTCATCGGTGTTGTCCACCAACATGACACTCATAACGGGATCATACCAATCTGGAGTGGTACGAGTTCTCGTTGACCTGCGAGGCTCTGTAGCAACTTCAATCGAAGTTTCATGATCATCATCATTAGCTTCCTCTCTTATTGGTGCAGGCACCACAGGAACTTCTTCCGGTGTTGCGCTACTCGCAATTTCGAGAGAAGGTTCGACAACCTCGTCAACTTCTACTTTCCTTCCAGTCACTTCTTTCGAGAGAAATTCCTTCTCTAGAAAGGATCCATTCTTGGCAACGAAGATTTTGCCTTCGGATCTATGATAGAAGGTATACCCAATAGTTTCCTTCGGGTATCCTATGAAGACGATTTTCCGCTTTGGGTTCAAGCTTATCCGTCAGAACTTCTTTACATAGGTCAGATCCCCAAACTTTAAGGAACGACAATCTAGGTTTCTTCCCAAACCATAATTCATACGGTGTCGTTTCAACGGATTTAGATGGTGCCCTATTTAAAGTGAATGCGGCTGTTTCTAATGCATAACCCCAAAATGATAGCGGTAAATCTGTAAGTGACATCATAGAACGAACCATATCTAAGAGAGTTCGATTACGACGCTCGACACACCATTACGTTGTGGTGTTCCCGGGTGTCAATCATGAAAGTATTCCGCATTTCTTCAAATGCTCGCCAAACTCGTGAATTTAGATATTCACCCCACGATCAGAACGTAGAAATTTAATCTTGTTGTTACGTTGATTCTCTACCTCACTTTGAAATTCCTTAAACTTCTCGAAAGTTTCGGACTTATGTTTCATGAAATAGATATACCCATATCTACTCAAGTCATCCGTGAAGGTAAGAACAAAACGAAAACCATCAGCGATGCTACACTCATTGGACCGCATACATCGGTATGTATGATTTCCAATAAGTCCGTAGCTCGCTCCATCATACCAGAAAATGGAGTCTTAGTCATTTTACCCATCAGACATGCTTCGCATCTTTCAAGTGATTCGAAATCAAGTGATTCAAGAAGTCCATCGGAATGGAGTTTCTTCATACGCTTCACTCCAATGTGACCAAGACTACAGAACCACATATATGTCGAGTTATCGCCGATTTCAAGCGCTTAGCCTCAATGTTATTAATATGTGTATTTCCACCATCGATATTCAATAAGAATAGAACATCTATCAAAGGTGCATGTGCATAAAACATATTACTCATATAAATCGAACAACCATTATTCTCGGACTTAAACAAGTAACCGCCTCGCAATAAACAAGATCCCGATATAATGTTCATGCTTAACGGGCACCAAATAACAATTATTTAAGTATAAAACTAATCCCGATGGTAGATGAAGGTAGCGTGCCGACCGCGATCACATCAACCTTTGATCCGCTTCAACGCGCATCGTCACCTCGTTCTTCGCTAGCTTCCGTTTATTCGCAAAGACCTGCTTCGAGTTACAAATATGAGCAACCGAACCAAAGATCAAATACCTGTGCACTACTATGAGTACTAGTGAGATACACATCAATAACATGTATATCGGATATACCTTTCTTCTTGATGTTGCCGTTCTTCAAATCCAAGTACTTTGGGCAATTCCGCTTCAAAGGACCTTCTCCCTTGCGGAAAAGCACTCAAGATGTGCTTAGGTCCAGCCTTGGTTTTCTTCACGGTGTGGTAACTTTCTTACCACCCTTCTTGAAGTGTCCTTCTTAGACTTGCCTTTCTTGAATTTGGTGGTCTTATTGACCAACAACACTTGGTGCTCTTTCTTGATCTCCACTTCTGCAGATTTCAACATGGCAAAGAGTTCTGGCAACGTCTTGTTCATGTTTTGCATGTTGTAGTTCATCACAAAGTTCTTGTAACTTGGTGGCAGTGATTGGAGGACACGGTAAATCCCCAAAGCATTGGGAATCACTATACCCAAGCTTTGAAGTTTGTTTGCGTGCCTGCACATCTTAAGCACATGCTCATGATGGAGCTGCCCTCTTCCATCTTGCGCTTAAAGAACTTTTGAAGCCTCATAGCTTTCAATTGCCGCATGAGTCTCAAAGATCAATTTGAGATCCTCGACAATATCATATGGGTCTGAATTCTCAAACCTTTTCTCAAGCTCGATTCTAAACCATACAAGATAGCACACCGAACGTGGAGTACCGAGTCTTCCGAGTTAGGTAAACATTCTTAACTTCATCGGTGCATCACCTGCAGTGGGTCACCAATGTGCATCCAAAGACATAGGTCAAATTACCAGCTGTGAGGACAATCCTCAAATTGCGGAACCAATCCGGGAAGTTGCTTCCATTGTTTTTCAACTTTTCTTTCTCTAGGAACGCATTAAAATTGATGGTAGGGGCTGCCATTGATCTACAAAATATTTGCAATAATTTAGACTAAGTTTATGACAAATTGAGTTCAAATTAATAATAAAATTAATCTAGGTGAACTCCCACTCAAAACAATATCCCTCACATTGTTTTAGTGATCACACGAACCAAATCCACCACATCAACACCGATCATCACGAGAGTTGATATAGTTTCAATGGCGAACAATCGACATGTTCATCATATCTACTATATGATTCATGCTTTACCTTTCGGTGATCCGTGTTCCGAGACCATGTATGTACATGCTAGGCTCGTCAAGATCAAACCTTAGTTTCCACATGAGCAAATCTGGCTTGCTCACGTTGTATGCACTTGCAGAATCTAACACACCCGATCATCACGTGATGCTTCGAAACAACAAGCTTTAGCAAAGGTGCTAACTAAGGGTGAACACTTTATGACTTGAAATTCATGTGCATGGGGGATCATCTTATAATGCTACCGTCGTCTACTAAGCAATACAAGATGCATAAAGGATTAACATCACATGCAATTCAAAATATGTGATATGATATGGCCTTTCTTCTTTGTGCTCCCGATCCCCATCTTCTAGCACGAACATGATCTCCATCATCATCGGCATTGCATCAAGGTCAATGACGCTTCTCCATGGTTGTCGTCCACCGGCTTCAACTATTACAACTACTTTGAATAGACACGCGGGTCTTAACATAAATTAAAGACAACCATATGGCTCCTGCCGGTTGCCAACTTACAATAAGGAACATTGCATACATCAAATATAATCACAATCATGGCCATATCACATCACAACACACCCCTGCAAAACCAAGTTAGACGCCTCTACTTTCTTTGCATGTTTTACGTGGTTTGGGGCTTTCAATAAGTGTCGTTCTAACTTACGAACATGAACCACAACATTGATACTAGTATTGTCAATCACCCGTTGTAAATTGGATCTTAACTATGCTAGGAGAAACAGGCACCCGCAAAGCCACTTATGCAATACAAGTTGCATGTCAAGCATGGATCAAGTCTCATGAACGATGTCATGTAAGGTTAGCCCGGGCCGCTTCATCCCAACATACCGCAAGATGCAAAGTACACAAGAAGCAATCGACAATAAAAGCATCAACGCCCACAATGACCATTGTGTTCTACTCGTGCAACAGATCTACATATAGACACGGCTCTGATACCACTGTAGGGGTTCGTAGCATGGAAAACAAAAATTTTCTACCGCATGAAAACAAACAAGCCAAGATCTATCTACTAGATTGTAGCAACGAGTCAATAGAGGAACTCACCCTCGAAGATTCCAAAGCGGTTAACGAGAGCAGATTCTCGTGGGTGATGTAGTCGTACACTTGCCGATCTCAAGATCGTGTAGACGATCCTTCCAGGCCATGCTCGTTAAGCGCTTCCGCAGTCGGTCACACGTTCGGTACTCGACGAAGACCTTCTTCTCCCTTGTTCTAGCAGGCAGCGGAGGTTGTAGCACTCTCCTCGCGATTCCGGCAGCACGACGGCATGGTACCGGAAGTAGAGGGGAGATCTCGTAGGGCTTCACCTTAAGCCAGAGCGAGTATGGTGGACTATGAGAGAGCCTTGGTGATCTAGGGTTTAGACACACCAATTAGAAGGGGCTAAACCGGCGACTAGGGCAATTAGAAGCTCTAACTCGGCGGCTTGGGAGAAATCCCTAGGCTGTGGCAAGGGTTTAGGTTTAGAGGTAGGGAACTTATGTGTCTAGGAGGGGAGCCCTGCCCCTCCTTATATAGGTGGAGGGAGGCGCCGGCCAAGGGAAGGGGAATCCCTCCCCAACTCGGATCCCAAGAGGGCCGGCGGTGGAGGAGGGACTCCTCCCCAACTCGGTTTCCACCTCCCTCTCCACTTCCCAAAAATAGCCGTTTGACTTTCAAATTGGCGTTTGACTTTTCAAACAAGGATTTGATTAAATCCTCTATTTTGTTCAGCGATGACACTTAGTACATGATGCAATCATTCCAACTTGGTATAACACATTCATGTAGCCTTCCCCTCCGGAGTGCCGGACATTCCGGAACCTTCTAGAACATTCCCGATGAAAACACCGGAATCATTCCCCAACTCCGAAACAGGACTTTCCTTATATGAATCTTATTCTCCAGACCATTCCGGATCTCCTCGTGATATCCCGGATCCCATCCGAGACTCTGAACAACATTCGATCTCTTTCTCATCATTCCATAACTACTCAAACAACGTCGAATCCTTAAGTGTGTCTCCCTACGGTTCGTGAATTATGCGGACATGACCGAGACACTTCTCCGATCAATAACCAATAGAGGAATCTGGAAATTCATATGGCTCCCACATATTTCTACGATTACTTTGCGATCGAATGAACCACTTACATACGATACCAATTTCCCTTTGTCTCACGATAGTTTACTTATCCGAGGTTATGATCGTCGGTATCTCCGCATACCTAGTTCAACCTCATTCGATAAGTACTCTTTTCTCGCTCCGTGGTATGTGATCCCTTGTGAGCCAGTCACATGCTTGCAAGCTAATTGGATGACATTCCACCGAGAGCCCAGAGTATATCTATCTCATATGGATGGACAAATCCACTCTTGATCCATGTGTCTCAACCAATACTTTCCGAACACTCAATGCCACCTTTATAGCCACCTATTTACGGTGTGGTGTTTGATGTCATCAAAGCATCCTTCCGGTAAAGGTGATATGCATGATCTCATGGTCGAAGGAATTAGGTTACTATGTATCAGAAAGCTTATAGAAAATGAACTATATTAAATGACTTGATCTTTATGCTATGCTTAACTATAGGAGTATGTCCATCATATCATTCTCCTAATGATATGACCCTGTTGTTAATAACATCTCTATGTTCATGATCAGGAAACTATGATCATATATTAACCAACAAGCTAGTTTAACAAGAGGCTTTACTAGGGACTCTTTTATGTTTACAAATCACACAAGTATTAATGTTTCCGGTTAATACAATTATAGCATGGTATGTAAACATTTATGATAAGTATGAAGATATGATAATAACCACTTTATTATTGCCTCTTGGGCATATCTCCAACAGTCTCCCACTTGCACTAGAGTCAATAATCTAGTTTCAAACCTTTGTGTATTCAACACCTATGGCTTTCTGGTGTTGTATGTACACGATTGCTAGTGGTCAATTGATCTCCGGATCTGACACTTCCAGGTCCGTGTGTAATTGCATGTCTTTGCGTCTCTACGCATCACTCATTCTCTAATGAGATGGCTTTGTATAATTTTGGTCCTTCGGTGAGACCTTTAGTTCTTTGGGGTTAAAACATGTTGATAATATTGTCGTACAATATATCTTCATAGTATTATCCTGCTGTGAACTACACCTAGTTTGACAACAAACTACTTGACACAAATGCCCTCTTTAGCTGCTATTATAGCAGTCATATACTTAGCCTTTTGTTGTAGTATCTGTCACAATGTCTTAACTTTGTAACTCATCCAAATCCATTATGGAACTTACTTTCCATTATATTGTGCCACCCTTAGTTTAGATTGAGATAAACTTAATTTGTACTCTGTGACAAAACTAGTATCAATGTAGTACTTTTACAATGAACTAACCATCTATTTGTCACTTCTACAAATAATATACTCTTAGTTCTTCCAAAAGACCATAAGAATATCCTTACTATTGTCTAATGATCATCTTATGAATCATTCTGGTATATGATCACAACATTTAGAGCATAGGACATATCTGGATTTGTACATATCACAGTATGATTGATATAAATACTCTTTGTGATTTCATGCATCAAGTATCAATCTATACTTGAATCTTTGTTTCACTTACCAAGTGTCAATACACTTGAATATATCATCAATATTGAACTCATTCAATCCTTTCTATGCGACAAGAACCTTTCTTGTAGTTTCTATATTGAACTCATTCAATATCTCATCTATGTACTTCTGACACAACCATATTGGCATCTATTGATGCCAAACATTTGGGTTTTGCCTAAGTCTTTCATCGGGATGAAATTCTTAATATGTGTTAATAAAAGATACATCATTTTTAATCAACAATATGTCTTCCACATAATGTATTAGAAATATGTCTTAGCGCTCCCACTTAATTTCTTGCAAATGCAAGTATCTTCATTGTCTCCGATGAAATTAAACTCTTTTAACAGTTTCATCATAGTGAAGATTCCAACTCCGCTATGCTTACTTCAACCATTGAAGTTTGCATATGCTTTTAGCATCCTTTGAATTAATCAAAACCCTATGGACCATGTTATGCACATGTCCTAGGTAACCATTCTATTAGAAGAACCTGTTTTGTTTATTCAACTATCACATAACAAAATTATATGTAGTGGTTGCTACATTAATCCGTCTAGACTAAATCGCTATGAAAGATCAAATCTTGTCATAGTCAACCTTTGAACATTTTTGTGAACTCTTTCCCAACATGTCGACTATTTCATAGATGTGAAACATCCATGTCTACTTCTTTATAGATCCAAACACAACTGTAAGGTCTTACACCTTTCTCGAGGGTCCTTCAAGTTCAAAACTTGATTTCTCGTGTATGGAACTATCACGGATTTTATGGCTTCAAGCCATTTGACGGAGTCAGGGCCCATCATCGCTTCTTTGCATGTAGTCCGTTCATTATTCTCAAATAATGATTCAACCCTCAAATCTTGGTATTTGATTGTTTACTCGACCTACTTGGTTCAATAGAAACTTAGACCTTCGTGACCGCAACCTTTGAGGCACGTGAGCCATGAGCATTGTTGCTGCCTCCGGAACACTTTTCGGCGCTGCGCAACTTTGCACATATAGCTAAGGTTCCTTTAACCTTATCAAAGTTCTATTGTCCTCCCACTTATCTTTTCACGAAAAATTCCTTCTCAAAGAAACTTGACGTTCTAAGCGATAAATACTTTTGTCTCCGGTGTTTATGGAGGAATACTTAACAGTAATACAAAGACAGCTTCATCCGACTTTGGTTGCAAACATCTTTCTTATGCATAGCATACCAATGTTTAAGAAAGGACTACTTGGGTTTTATCCCAAACCATAACTTTATATGGTGTCATTTCAGCGGATTATGATGGAGCTCTTTTCAGTGGAAAACGGTAGTCTCTAAAGCTTTTAATCTTTAAAATATAATGGCAGTTTTATGAATTACACCTTTGATCTTACCATGTCAAACAAGGTTTTAATTACATATCTCGAACGCTCCATACTCTTATTGTGTTTGGAAATGCAAATCCACGTAATCCATTCCTTAAATCTTAGGTATTATGCTAAACTTGTAACTCAAATATCTTCCTTTATGATCTTTATCATAAACTATTTATATTCTTATTATAATGATTTTGCACTTCATCTTGAAAGACTTTGAACTTTTCAAATGTTTCATACTTCATCCTTATTAAGTAAATATTCATATATTCACTCAAATTTTCGGAGAAAGCATATGAAGTTGAAATCCATCGCTCTTGACTACATATAATGGACTTCGTACAACAATATGTACAAGTTCCAATAAGCTAGTCATTCGAAGTTTTAATTATCTCTAGGAAAGTTTCATAAGCGTCATGTGATCAAAAATCAAAAGACTCCAAAATTCCATCCACATGGAGTTTCTTCATGTTTTCTTTCCAATATAATTTAAACGGCGATGTCACTTCCTAAGTGATCTTTCAATCAATTTGTCTTTCGACATCTTTAGCACTAGTTTTATGGATGTGATTTCTCCAACGAGATTTGTGAATCATCCATCTTTTAGGGATTACGGCAATTATTTGAACAACCCTTTTGTTCTCATAATACCTGATAAAACAAATCTTGAAGGCAAGCTTTGATGTTTAACGAGCAACAAAATAACCCTTTATTTGTTCTCGATGAACATCATCACATATTCTTTTGCTAGTTACTTAGGCCATTGTAGTTCATGAATTGTGTTGTTTCGTATGACGATTCACACCAACAAATTCAGTATCAAATACTTAAGAACCACATTGTTTAATAAGCAAAGAATATAGCCATAACATGTATATCATCTATATACTTAAACTGAACAATTCTAGTCTTTTCTTTTCTGCCATATATTTATGAGATTCTCTTTCAGTATTTATTTTCTGTTTGAAAGAATCTATCAACATCAATAGTGGAGTCATACATATGACACATAGTCCAAAGCATGTATAGTTAAATACCAATGTCTTTGGACTTGCACTTTGAAGTAGATCACCATCATCAAATGTTTGGTGTGCTTTCAAATTCCATTCTTTAGTAATCTCTTGGTGTAGTAAACATTTTATCTACATCAACTATTCACCCTCATCATGGAATTATCCATGATCAAGCTACTTTTAGCTTGTAACGGTGAATCGCGAGTATAATGTTGCTCTCCAAAACCTTTTGGAGGATTAGGAAAACTAGTGTCTCCAACCTTTTGCAAATTCTCATCAAATATGAGAACATGACTTTTGCCATATTATACTCTATCATGTTGCAACCAAAAATTTCGTTTCAGATATCACAATATCTTCCACACATCATGGTTTCTGAAACAACTCTTTCAGATCCTAGATAACCTTGATATTAAGATAATCCTTTGAATATCAAGAATCATGGAGACAAACATGATACTCATACACTAACACTTGGAATTGTCACTCTTGTTTTTAATACCAATTATTAAACTTCATGGAGTAACCGGAACTTTACTGAAAGTTTGCAATAGGACTTTTAAACTTTAGATTAACACTTCAAAACAATACGATACCAGTTCGTAAAGTAACTAACCAGAATTCTATAGTTCTATCATCTCAATTAAAACTAAGCGCAAGGTGGTAAACGGATGCCAATGACTACAACAACTATGCAAATTCACTTTGATTTAATTTATGATAAATAATGTTCAACTTTTAATCATATTGCCGTTGAACTCCCACTCAAAACAATATCCCTCACATTGTTTTAGTGATCACACGAACCAAATCCACCACATCAAAACCGATCATCACGAGAGTTGATGTAGCTTCAATGGCGAACAATCAACATGTTCATCATATCTACTATATGACTCATGCTTTACCTTTCGGTGATCCGTGTTCCGAGACCATGTCTGTACATGCTAGGCTCGTCAAGATCAACCTTAGCTTCCGCATGAGCAAATCTAGCTTGCTCACGTTGTATACACTCGCAGAATCTAACACACCCGATCATCACATGGTGCTTCAAAACAACGAGCTTTAGCAACGGTGCTTACTAAGGATGAACACTTTAAAACTTGAAATTGTGTGCTTGAGGGATCATCTTATAATGCTACCATCGTTAACTAAGCAATACAAGATGCATAAAAGGATTAACATCACATGCAATTCATAATATGTGATATGATATGGCCTTTCTTCTTATGCTTCCGATCTCCATCTTCAAGCACGAACATGATCTCCATCATCACCAGCATGGCGTCAAGGTCAATGGCGCTGCTTCATGGTTATCGTCCACCAGCTTCAACTATTACAACTACAGAATAGACACGCTGATCTTAACATAAATTAAAGACAACCATATGGCTCCTGCCGGTTGCCAACTTACAATAAGGAACATTGCATACATCAAATATAATCACAATCATGACCATATCCCGAACAATGAAAATCCTTCACATGGTGTCATATTATGTGACATAGTTGAAAGAAAAAATACCAGACTTGGTATATTGATCATGTCTCGAAAAAACCTTCACAAAATGACCTATCATGTTCGAGGGTTCATGGCTTTCGGTCCAAATGACCGATGTTATGTGCTGAATCACGACATAGTTTGTGATGTTGTGCCCATATTATGCATGCATGTGGACATTGGTATGGATAACAATGTTGCAGGAGGAAGTTTTCCTTTTCGTCGCACGGAAAAGCCATTTTCCATTTTCCGAGCGCAAAAAACGGGTCGTTTTGTGAAGTAACCACCAAAATGCTGTTTCAGAATGCTACCGTCCCATTTTTCTAAAATACTAGACCACCTTAAATGGACTATCTCCCAACCGAGACATCTCAAACATTTTCGTCCATCCCGGGTAAAAAGGACAAATGTGTGCCGAATCGGTAGGAAGTGGGTCCGGTTTGTACTACAGGTATATGATCTAACGCTCGTGATTTTTTGAAAAAAAATCATTTTTAGAATCTGAATATGTGGTTTCTTCAGAGATCCAATGCAAGTTCTAACGATGCTCGAAAAAACCTTCACAAAACCCTAAACCCTAAACCCTAAACCCAAGTTTCTTCACGCTATTTCTTCCCGCCATTTTTCTTCCTGCCATTTCTTTCCACGATTTCTTCCTGCAGTTTTTTCCCGCCATTTCTTCCCACAGTTTTCTTCCCGCCATTTATCAGTATATATATGTAGGATTGGCCTCCATTGTCATTGCACATCTCTAGACTCATATCTACAACCTCATCACTCTTTCCCATGGCTTCCAGCATACGACTAACCCCCAGGGAGGCGGAGGCGCTTTGCGCCTCAAAATACCCCTGCCCGCCGGGCTATTGCGTCCCTATCGACTGGATGCTGAGCGCCGGAGGCGTGCCGGTTCCTCCTATCCCTCTAGGTGTGGCGCGTCGGATGGCCATCACGAACCACTACTACTTCGAGCTCACGCCGGAGCAGCGGAGGAATCCCAACTGGCATCCCGACTATTTCCCGACTTGGAAAGCCTTCTTCAGGGATCGACATGAGAGGGAGCTCAACAGGCATGAGGAGGACGGCCCACCTCCTCCGAACTCCAACGAGGCCGGCCGTCGGCTGTGGTGGCGCGGCCGGACTCTTCAGAGCATCATGGCCTATGACACGACCGCCGACTCTAACCCCCGGTTGTGCTACCCTCAAGTCCAGCCCACTCGTACTCAGCCTTCAAGGTTCAACTACGGCGACCCCGACGATGGCCGCGGCGAGTACAACGACAACAGTGGCGAGTATTACAGGTGTAGGCAGGAGCATGACTGAATCACTCCAACATTGCAAAACAAGTTCGGTCGATTGCGGCTTAATCTGGCCATGTTCTTAATTTTTATTTCTTCTATGTATCTTAATCTTCAGTCGTGCTTTATGTAACTTAGTGTTAGTTGCGATATGTACTTTAATTCCAGTTCTATCCTAATAAAATTTTATTCCCGCCCATTATTTTCCGTCCTTTTTTCCCGCCCATTAATATATAAAAAATATAAGTTAATTAAAATCCAAATTAAAAACATAAAATGGTTTTGAATTAATTATTCAAATCCAAACACTTTTTATGTTTAAAGTTTTTCTAAATTCCAAATTAATATTCAAAAAATATAAGTTAATTCATTTTTAATTTTAAATGGTTCATAGTTTAAATGATTACATTAATTATTTTTAAAAACGGAAAATGGTTTTGAATTATTTATTCAAATTCAAGCACTTTTTATGTTTAAATTTTTTCTAAATTCCAAATTAATATTCAAAAAATATAAGTTAATTCATTTTTTATTTTAAATGGTTATATTAATTATTTTTAAAAATAGAAAATGATTTTGAATTAGTTATTCAAATCCAAACACTTTTTATGTTTAAAGTTTTTCTAAATTCCAAATTAATATTCAAAAAATATAAGTTAATTCATTTTTATAAATGGTTCATAGTTTAAATGGTTACATTAATTATTTTTAAAAACATAAAATGGTTTTAAATTATTTATTCAAATTTAAACACTTTTTATGTTTAAAGTTTTTCTAAATTCCAAAGTAATTATCATTTAAAAACATTACAAATTTAAACCTCAAAATAAAAAATAAGGCAGGAACAGAGAGAAAATTCCTAATTTTTTTTGAAAACAGGGTCACTCCAACCGGGACTAAAAACCCCTGCACGCGCTCCTTGGGCTGATGAAAAAAAGGTAGAGTATATGTCCCGGTTGGTGGCTCCAACCGGGACGTATGACCCTTTAGTCCCGGTTGGAGCCACCAACCGGGAAAAAGGCCCTTCGTTTATAACTGACGCGCCTCCTCTTCTTCTTCCCCATCTCACTTCTCTGCTTTATCGACGCGCGCACAGGAGACGCCCCCCACGATGATGGCAGGCTGCCCAAGCTCCGCCGCCTTGCTGACCCTGCCACGAGCTCCGCCATGTTGCCCTCTATCTCCCCGCAAAAGGAATCAAAGAGGGGCATCTGCAATCGTCGCCATCTTCCTCGTCACTGACGACCGCCGTCGTCGACATCGCCTTCGATCTAGACCTCGCGCGGTCTCCCCGAGCCCTTCGTCCGATCCGTAGTGAGCTTCTGGTCCCCTAGGACCTCTTCCTCGACCCCCTCTCCCTCTGTAGTCGTTGCTCGCCGTCGACCCGTACGTTCTGCCGCCGTACGCCGCCATTCTCCTTGCTCCTGCGACCAAAACCTAGAGGTTCTGCCACTAGTAGGCTTGCCTTGCTCGCCTCGTTCGAGTAGGCTATATCTCGTCGCCCCACGCGCCCTCCTTCGCCGTTGCCGGTGACCATCCGACGGTGGCCGTTGTGATGACGTCACGCTGGCGTCATCCTGACGTGTCCACGGACCCCGCTGGTGTGGCATGCCGATGTGTCTTATTGAGTCGATCACTGTGGGTTAGGTGCCTCTGCGGTGCAGGTTAGCAGTGGCCTGGTCCAGGTCCACCTGTCAAGCCCTGGTCCAGGTCCCACCTGCCTACGTGGAGGCTAAGGTGGCCACGAGCCCCTCTATCAGCCACTGTGGCTAGCAGTGGCCTCGATGTAAAAATGTTTTCTGTTTTGTTTAAATTCGAAAATGGTTTAATTAAATCCAGAAATTGATATAATATTGTAAATTCAATAATTAATTATTTATAACTCAGAAAAATATAAATAATATATCAAAATGTTCAAAAAATGAGATCTAACTATTTAACCTATAATCATGCATTGTTCAACAACTTTCAAGACAAGTTTAATTAGAGAACAAAATCAACCCCTCTCATATACTCCGGAGTTTTGCCGAGTTAGGGTTTTCACCCCTCGGAACCCCGTTTAAATTGCCGAGCATGTCTTAGGGTTACTTTTCAATACAAATTAACTTGTCATATCATTATCCTTGTTTGATCATTGCATCGATGCCATGTGTTGATTGTTCCCCTCTCTTTCCGTGTTCGGTTCTTCGCGGTAGAATACGAGATCGAGATCAAAGACCGAGGTCAACACCATCGAAGATCGAAGATTTCTTGATAGCCATCGTATTGTAGATGCTTAGCCATGATATTAGTTGTCATAGACCCCAGTTGAATCGATGTTGCACCTAGGATTAGCCGGTGTGTCCTTGCCAGGGCATCCCAAACCCGAGGGTTGATTGATTGCCGCCTTTCTTTCCGGTATTGGTTCTTCGCGATAGGATCCAAGCCCGATGGTTTCTCCGAATTAGGGTTTCTGATATTGTAAATTCATTTTTATTATTGTGTATGTATATATTAGGGTTTCTCCGAATTAAGGTTTATATCTCTTAACACCGTACCTAACATTCTCCCTTAGCCGCTTTGACTTATCCGTTTTTTCACCTATGTAGAAAATATGGACCCACACGACAGAGACGAAGAAAAGGAAGAGTTGATCCAAGGTGTGATCCCCGGGGAAGAAAATTTAGATGTATCGACGTTTCTGAACAACTCCGGTGAGGGTGATCCTATTTTTGCCGGAAGAGACGACTTGTTTGAGGTTGAAGGTGATGCCTTCCGCGAGGGAGAAGGCAATGCCTTGTGTGATCGAGAAGACGACCTCCCTGGCGAGGTGCATGTAATATAATTAATTCATTAATTAATCATCTACTATCTATATAGAAATAGTAACGACGATCTTTCTTCTTTTAGCCCTCCGGATCGAAGAAATACACGGAAAAGAGCGGACGAGGCCCAACCAAAAAGTTGGAAGACCATGAGAGGTTCAGGATCAAAGATATCGGTGAAGACGGCAAACCGATTGCTCCCGAAGTTGTCGCAAACAAATTTGTGGCACAATGCGGAGTAATCGTTAGGGACTTCATCCCGATCACTGTTCAAAATTGGAATAGGCCTGCTGATGCAGAAGAAGAGGAAACGTCTTTATTTCTCCCTACTGTGGCCAAAGATTTACTGTGGAAGAGGCTCATGGTTAACTTCAAACTACCGAAGATAGAGCTGGATCCAAATCTGAGGATCCGATTGAGGGCCTATAGAACATGCGCGAGCCATGGAGGCTAAGGTCAGGGAGTGGGCTATGAAGAAGATGGCCCAGTGTTTCACCAACTAGAAGAAAAGATTGCACCTTGACTATGTCGTGAAAGAGAAGACTCTGGATTTCAAGAAGATTCAGTTTGAGAAGATAAAACCATTCTGGACTGAGTTTGTGAATTACAAGACATCAGAAAAAACTAAAAAAATGTCTGCAACGAATAAGCTGAATGCTGCTAACAAGAAGTATCACCATACTATGGGGCAAGGTGGCTACAGGGCTGGCATTCCTAAGTGGAAGAAACTTAAGGATGAACTGCGTGCTAAAAAGATCATCCTAGAGACAGACGATTTGATCGAACGTGCAAGGAATTGGTTTTATGGGCATGGCGGCACGTTGGACTCGGAATGGAAGTGTATATATAACATACGACATAAATAAGACCCCTTGCCAATCGAGAAGATGAGAAAATCAGTAAATGCTATTAAAGATGGGGACTTCATTCCCGATAGAGAGAATGATGAGCTCACACTCGCCCTTGGAAATAAGGAACATGATGGACGAACACGAGGAACAAGCGGCTCCCAACCATGGAGGACTGGGTTTCCTGAAGAGAGGAAGAAATATCCTGATAGAAGCTGTCAGAGGAGAAAGGACAAGGCGGAAGTTGAAGCAGATATTTAGAAAGAGCGAATGCGTATAATTGAACAACAAATAAAGCAACAACAAGATGAAATTAACGCACTTAAAGAGCAAAGTACTACCGGCCCACCTCAGCAGCACATGGTGGTAGAACCTGCATTCGATGCTACCGGCCTATTGAATAATCGAAAAAGCAGTGTGGCTTCCACCAAGGTCCCGGGTGATGAAAATGACGATGACGATGGTGCACCGACGATGGCTCCTGTTGGCTACCCAGCGGATGCTATCACACAGATGACACACTACGAGCTACATGTCAAAGTTGTGAACATATCAATGAAGGTGGCGGTCGGCTATGCCTTACCAATTGGACCCACACCAACTTACCACTGTCGTCCGGTTCCATAGGGCTACGCTGTTGTTGGGGTGGATGAAATCATGTCCACCTTTGAAGTTTTGAAGCTTGACTACCCTGCAGGTGAAGGGGATGTGACTGAACTGCGAGAAGCAACAAACGTCACCATTCTACGGCCAAAGGAATGTATCGTGCTTCGAAATCACACGCCAAGGCCATCTTCGCCGCCGCATCACCCGTCTCTAGCGAGGTCGTCGCCGCCGCGGTAGCCGTCTTCGTCGCCTCACCCGGCTCCGTCGCCTCACCCGTCTCCGTCACCTCACCAATCTCCGGCGCAGCCATCGCCGCGGCAGCCATCGTCGGCGCCTCGGGATAAAAAGTGTAAGCGTACCACCGCTACTCTGCGTCATGGTAAGCGATCGCCGAAACGTAAACAAGAGCCTCTTCCAAAAGTACCAAAGGTTCCTCCCAAGAGAGCTTATGACTGTACTGAAGATGAGACTATGGCTATCGTTGATGCGGAAACGACAACGTTTTTCGCTAAGCTGAGGCGGCCGAAAGAGCCAGAGTTCCCCAGCACTAAAGAAGAAAAATCCCGCGTGTTCAAAATGCTAAAGACTCTTCATCAACCCGAGCCAAATCTCTCATCAGACTATGAGCGTTCTATTCTTAAGTCACATGCGGCACAACAAGCCTCGAAGAGCAGTACTGATGCAAGCGAGAAATCTGTTGCCCAGCTCGGAGAACAAGCAAAACAGTCTTGCGCCCCTCTCAAGGTGATTTCCCATACCAATGTGGGGTCGAGCAAATATGCGGCCGAAGAACAGTATAATCCAGAGGTTGTTGCACAATACGGAGAAGCTGCCGCTGCTCAAGGTATGAGTATTGCCCAGTACTTATCCCAGTTACAGTACTTCCCCATGTGTGAAGTAGCATACAAATACCAGTACGGCAAACCTCTCGTCAAACCTGAGGAGATAAATAATCTTCCAACAAAAATGCGAAGATTGCATAACTTGTACATGCATGCCACAAAGGCCGGGGCTAACTGGATAGTGCTGAGGGTTAAAAAAAGCATTATGAGAAAGAAATAGATGACATGATATCCATTGAATTTGATGAACTATTTCAATTATTCAATCAAGACGCCTTGGACAAATCGATCATCCGTGCCTATTGTCTGTAAGTACTAATTCTGCAATTAATTTAGTCTCTAGCTATCTCACCTCGTTTATTGCATGTATATAATCATACTATAATATGCAGAATGAAGATTCTCGAATGCAGCAGAGGACAAATCTATGACATTGGGTTCATTGACCCATATTGGGTTCATCAAGCTAATCTCAAAACAAACCCCCAGAATATGGAGGATAATATCGTACACGCGTTAAAGTTTTAAGAAACCAGAAGGAAAATACTATTTCCTTACAACTTCGAGTGAGTGTTATTGTCTTGTATACACTTTCTATTTCGCTTACTCGATGTTAAGTATATAATTGATTAGTTATGCATGTGCAGCTTCCACTATATTCTGTTAATCATTCAACTTGACAAAGGGCGTGTACTAGTCACGGACTCGAAACATAAACCCCTTGAGTCGTGAAAGGACATGCAGATGCTTCTCCAGCGGTAATTCTAATCATTACGACACTATATCGGTAACGTTCGTAAATTTTATGATGTCAAGTAATTAATAACTTCTTTTATTCATTTTCTTCGCCGGGCAGCGCTTGAAAACGGTTCACCAACAAGGCTAGAGGTTTTGGAAAGAGGAGCTTATATTTCAACCACTAGATGTAAGCACCACTAGCTATATCCGTGCATCTCTTTGATTCTAGTTTTGATACCGTTATTATCATGTTTGATTATTTTTTTGATTGAACTCTGTTCTCATAAAGTGCCTGACGCAGGGACCAGGAAACAATTTATGTGGATACTATGTTTGCGAGTTCATCCATCAGACGTGCTGTGAGAAGGGCAGAAATTTAGAGCAACTCCACGTACGTAAACAATTTCTATAATTTTTAATTACCATCAAATTGTTTTTAGTTTTATTCATATAGGTTGACTCCTTTTTTAAATCAGATCGAACGTCTACGGGACGGTCTTCTGCCAAAGGATCGTGTACGAGCAATTTAGGAGGAATTGGCGGGATTCTTGGATGCAGAAGTCCTAAACCCAAAAGGAGAATACTATTCGGGTGTGTATAAATAATAGGGATTGTACAAACAGCTTATTTTGTATGTAGTGCATAAACTCGATCCGTGTATCGAATGTAATATGTTCGACACTTGGATCTATATTGTCATGATGATCTTGTATAATACAATGATTTCTTCATTGATGAGTGCAAAATACTAAATAAAAAATAAAACAACATAAATGAATTCTCTGCCGCGACACAAAAGTGGCCAAAATGTTGTCGCGGCAACAAAAGTTGCCAAAATAAATTCTCTGCCCCGACAGAGAAATGTGTCAAATCTCTGCGTGAAGGTTTATTGTCCCGGTTATGTTACGAACGAGCAGTTCTCCTCCCCACTCGTCCTCTGCCGCGGCCACGTGTACGTCCTTTTATACCGGTTGGTGGGGCAACCGGGACTAAAGGTTGGAGCTTTAGTCCCGATTGCCCCGTCCCGGTTGAAAAACCGGGACTAAAACCCCTTACCAACTGGGACACATGGGGCTGTTTTCACTAGTGCTCGCTTGCGGAGGATGGTACTTCAAATCACCAAACAAACACCAGGCTCACGTCACAACCTTTAAATTTATGGTTTTGTCGTGGACAATGCCCAGCAAAAATAGAAATTGTACTCGAAGAGCCATCGAGATCTACTAGCCTTCTAGCCGTGATCGCCTTTACATTCCCCGCACTTACTAGACCATGGTAATCACGGGAGAGGTGCCAATGTGGACTTGTCCGATGGTGCCAACAAAATGGCGGGGCTTCTAGAAATAGCAAGCCACAAGTGAAAATAGGAGGAAAACAAGGAAGAACGATAAAATAAAAACACAATTAAGAAGCAGCAAATAAGTAGTAAAACATTTTTGAGGAAAGTAAAACAATAGATGAAGCAAATACCTGACCCGCTCGTATAAAAGAACAAAACAGCATGTGGGTATACAAAGGCCCGTGCTGGCAAAAACAAAAGAAAGAAAGAAAGAAAGCCCATTCAGAAAAGCAGCGACAGTGCTTACTGAAACAAAGCAGTGTATTCACGAATACTCCACACAACAGGACATGTTTGAAAATATTTTTCACAAGAAGCATTTACATTTTCCACAGCGTCACGTACACACACACGCTACGGTGCCGGTACGTAGCCGCATAGTAGTGCAAAACTGTGTACTACATGTGTTACGTTTCCAGTCGCTGAAACAGCGAGGCTCAGCTCTGACGATCGATCGATGGTAGACACACACACACGGACACGGCAGTAGCTCACAGTTCCATGTCACCAACGAACCGCGCTCCCGCGACGTTCGCGTACACGCACGTTGTGTCGTCGATCGCGCGCTAGCTCTTTGTCCTGGCGCCATGGGACCTCCACCCCGGCGGCCCTTTTCCCACGCTCGCGTGTGCGCTACGCAGCCAGCTGCATGGCGCTGCGCCTTTCTGCCGTGACCGACCGTCGTCCGTCCTCGATCTTCCCCTTGGACTCATGCAGAGCGCACACGGCGGCCGGCCGGCCGGCTGCAACCACGTACGCTGCAGCAAGGCAACGGATCGTGCACACGCGCGCGCGTGGGCGCCCATGCGCGGGCATTCAATGCCGCGCCGCCTGCGCTAGCTAGCTCTGGCGCTGCTGCCCTCCGTGCAGGCCGGCTCAGGTGCCTCTACTCTCTCTCTAGATCAGACACGCCTGCGCACGGCGACATCGGCCGGTGCGCGCGCACGATCGGGGTTCGCTTGCACGGCTGGTGCACCGCTGCCGTGCGGCCGACGCGGCAGGGCCCGCGCGCTAGCGCTAGCGCTATGCCATGCAGGTATGCATGCATGCGCCGCGCCGCCCAAACCTGCCGGGAGTCAACTTGCGTGTCAAATCCATCAGACACGCAGGGACGTGTGCATGCACGTGCGCCTCGGCGCGCCATTGCATGCGCGTGTGTGAGAGCCATGTATGAATAGGTGTTTGGGATGGGAGTTGGGGCTGCCATCCTTGGCTTATCGATCTGATCCATGACCGTGGAGCGAAACCGCCAAAACCTTAAAGGTACCACGAAACTTAATCTGGTCCTTGATAAAACTAATCCTTCTTCTTTTCTCTTGGCCTCACGCCATTTGTGCTGGTATGACTAAAGCTCACGAAAGGCCAGTTCGGCTGGCTACACAAAAATGATAGATTTTTGGCCCAAAACTGATAGATGACGCCATTCTGCTTGGCATGACTCCATGAATCTCAGAGCCTCTGAGATGATCTCGGACCCTCTGCAAATGACTTTAAAAAAATCAGCATTCAAAGGTCTGATATCCAGTCCAACAAACATCTCATGGTTTTCGGTCTCGCCAGGCCCAATGACGTGAGTCCAAAAGCCAGAAACAGAAGAAAGTTTTCCAAAAGGCCATGTCTTCCATTAAGTTGGCTAAAACGCCATTTAGGACAAATGACTCCAAAACGAACAAGAGATTAACCCTTGCGTTAAGATTTGGAAACCGGCCCTTCCTCTTTTTTCTTTTTTTGAAATGGAGGCAAAAAGATTCGTCCCATCGCCACATATAGCCTCTCATAACAAGGACAATAGTTTTACAATGTATAATCGGGCAATACACAAACCCTGGTGGATTTATGGAACCCGAGTGCTACGCAAGTGATGTTATTTTGGCGATGTTGGAGGTCAGCATGGATGATTATTTACGGACAAACCACATGTTCCTCTAGTTCCCACCCTTCCCCCATCCATCCCTAGATACGGGCCACACACTTAGCGAATGTCCTTTGGTTTTTAAAATTCTCATTTGAATGAGAGCTTAAAACTCAATCAACTCCACAGCTGTAGATGTTGACACTGAAATTCGTGTGGGTAAGTTTGTGTAGTGGTACCAACTGAAATAGTTGGATCCTAGTTACAGCTGGTAGTTTGTCACACTCTTCATGTGATTTGGGGTGTGTTTGGTTTTTGCCCATGATTGCCCTACCAAATTTTCGACTAGCCAAAATTTTGGTTGAGCCTTTGCTTGCCCACAAGTTGGTCAACATTGGCTAAAAAAGTGAACTAGAGTTGATAGTGGAGCATTGGCATGCCAAAAAATTGGCAAGAATCCAAACAAGAGCCAACCTTTTGATTATGACCAAAATATTGGTAGGGTACATTTTGGCCACAATCCAAACATACCCTTGATCTTTGCTGCATGGTTAAGAGAGGGAAGGGGATTGAAAAATGAAGATTGGGTCCGCCTAGCTTCCATCGAGTGAGAAATCGTCACACATATTTGAAACAAAATGCAGCTGCAATCATGGTTCAACTAATAGACTTTTGCTTCGGTGTCCGCCACCTCTTCCAAACTGAAAACACAAGGACGCTAAGGATTGACTGATATCTCTTAATGCCCCTCGGAACCAAAAGGACATGGGACAATCCTAGTTATTTTTGTGTTTTCGGTTTTGTAAGTCTATGAGAGAGGGGAAGGACACAGAAGCACACGTTCAACTAAAATACGTTCCGTTGCAACCATGGTGTATCCCCAAAAATTCAGTTGCAATCGTGGTGTACCAAATATATATACCAGGCGACAAAGATTCATCCTGGGACCCAACACCTACTGTCGTGGGCTACCAAGTTTTAAAAAATATGGGCTTCTTATGGGCCATGGAGTCCTGCATGGGCGATACAACGACGTGTCTTCCCCTGCTGGGCTACAGCGCCCATGGGAGATCACTTTGCTTTGCATGATGCTCAGCGAATGTTCCGGGCGAACACTGTACTGTTTATCAAATGGCAGCAGCTTTGGCAAGGACTACTCTCTTCGTTTGGAAATATAAGATATTTTAGGTCTGTGAATAAGATGTATCTAGACACCAAGGTGTTTAGATTCATTTAAACCTATACACTAAAAGATGCCTAGATACATCTCCTTCGCAAACGTAAAACATTTTATATTTTTAAACGGAGGAGTATATACCATGTGGCATAGACTGACGTAATTAGCGAAGGATGCATGCTGTCGGACCGCACAACTACAGTTCGTCAACGGATGTACATATCGTGTACAGTATGCAACAAGTACGTAGTAGTGCTCATTTCAACCTTTTTTCTGTGAGACGATATGCAAGCAACTCCATCGTGCATTCTTTCTCAAGAAAGGGGAATGTTTTACCAATTTTTTAAAAAAAGGCATTGAAGATTTTTTGTTGAAAACTCTCGCATTCCGCTCATTCCAAATATCCCACACGATGAGCATGACGAGATACGCCGTTCCCTTTCTTCTTGAGTCATTGATTATCATCGTCTTGCTCCAGTAATCTAAGACATCGTCGTATGTCCATTTAGCGTACACATGTAATAGAAGCAAGAAGGCACAAGTCCTAGTCTCGCCAAGCTATTTGAAAAGATAATACCCCCCGTTCCCCTCTTCCTCCCGTGAGTTGAGAGTCAACCGTCTAGTACCGGCCCGATCCCGAGCCCTCTCCGGCGGCCTCGCCGGCCAGAGAGGGTGGAGGAGAGGCGCCGGAGTAGCTCTTAGGTGTAGATCTAGGTGTTTGGGCCTTGTGCCTGTAGTATGGAGTAGGGTACCGGATTTCTCTGGCCAGATTTGGTACATCCGGCTGCGGTGGCATCTTCTGCATCTCCGGCGGACAGAGATGGTGGCGGTTGCCCTGGGGCCTAGGATCTCCGCAAATAAGGTCAGGCCTCCTCTTTTCTGGGGCGGTGCTCTGCCTCGTTTTCCTCTTCTGGCCGGCCGTGGAGGCGAGGGGGAGTGGAGAAGAAGCAGTGGCGCTGTTGAGAAGAGAGGCGGTCGAGGGTCTTCTGCTCTGTCGCTTCGGCGCAGCGGCAAGCAGTCGTCGGTTGAAGGCGATGCCATGCTCCCAAGGTGGGAGATGGCGTTCTTCCTTTCTCTGGCGAGGCCTTCTTGCCATAAGCGCATGTGTGACCTCCCTGCAATGGACGAGAAGCAGTTGGTGGCTCTTCCTCCGGCCGGTCGTGGCGGCGAGGGGCGGAAGAGGCGCTCCAGGTCTTCTTCGGCTTCTGCAAGGTGGTGGGTGGTGTTCTGGTTGCAACCTCGAGCTTCCTACGCGTGGGGCTTTTGTGACTCAGCTATCTATGGCCGCATGGGCGGCTCTGCCAGACGCCATGTGGGCGATCTGTTCAACCTCCACATCGGAGGCCCTTCTTCGAGCATCGCGCCGGTTTCCCGCCTTCCTGCTGTCAAGTGGTTCGTCCCCGGCAGCTTCAAGGTGGCCGGCGTTCGATGCTCTTCATCGGTGGAGAGGACCAAGGAGTCGATTGCGTTCCTTGTGTTTTTCAGAGGGTCCTTTGTGTAATTGTTCAGGCCTTAGCTGTTTCTAGTTCTTTTCTTTCAGGGTCTGTTTGTAAGTTGTACCCACCGACATCGGATTGAATGCAGCTCTCGGGGTCCTTCGAGACCCCTTTCCCGTTCAATAAAAAAAAAAACTGACTACTTTTTAAGTTTTCATCTTCTCCATAATATTCATATCCTGTTTTAGCCCGAATAAATAAACCGATCGAATCGAAGCGCAGATTGCTCTTCCAGACTACTACGTACAACGTACTACCTGTCCTGTGACGTACGGGGCAGTGTAAATCATGGCAATATGGCACGCGGGTTGAGGAGTCAGGAGGAGGATCTCTGGACCCTGATCTCCACGAGAACACATACTCCTACTAGTAGTTTAATGCATGGAAGCGTCTCTGTCAACGAGATACTCCGCGTACTGTATCAGGAATCCCCGAAGCCGACGCTGATGCTGCACACAATTATTGCGTCCGTCGTGGCGGCTTAAAAAAAACGTTGTCACCTCCCTTCTGGGTTCATGGCACGTACACGGCCGGCTCTACCTTTACGGCTTTACCAACTTCAGGTAGGCCATTGAATGCAGGAAGATGCAGGCCGAGGCAGCAACCCCACGATCTCACGCACTGTAGCGCTAGATCCGCCTCGTGTGCGTTGCTTGCATATACCCCGAGGACCCAGCGATGTGCGTGTACGACAGGAACACTGTAGCACCCACACTTGGAGAAGGGAGTCCGTCTCGACCTTTTGGAAGCGTCTTTCCTAGGTCATCTACACCGCGTCTACGCATTCGGTCCGAGCGTCTCCAAAATCGTCCTTGCGAACATGCGGGACATGGGCGGCGTTCTAGCGACCGATCTATCCAGACAAACGTGTTCGGCTCGATTTATTCGTGCAACTAATATGTGCTTCGGTTGTGTCGGCCCAGACAGCGCGCTTGTTCGAGCACGTCCTCTCTTTATCTATGGTGGACCCTTCCATTAGTGGCACAGAGACCACACCACTTCTCCCTTCAAAAAATCTCTCCTAAATTTCCACTGGCGGGAACGGAAGGGAAGACGATGGATCCCGCGGCCATGATCGATGTTGCGCCCTCCAGTGTTCCCGCCGCGAAGAAGCACGACCGGCCGAAGAAGCCCGCAAAGGAACAGACGCTAGAGGAGCGAAAGATCAAGTCAGACAAGCGCAATGTCCGGATGGTAGTGGCGAGAAAATGACGTGTCGCTGCTAGGCTCGAGATGGAGTCCCGGGAAAAGAAGGAGCGCCTCCTCGCCACCCAAAACAGGGTCGACGCCAACGAGCTGGCAGTGAGTGTTGCTAGGTGCGTCGTCAACATGCTCAAGAAGGAGGCGATGACCGCCGCTTTCGGCGGCGCGGTCTCTCTTCCCGGTCTGGCCATGACCGGCACGTCCTTTACCAGCTCCGTCACTTCACGCCTACCGGTCGGCCACCAGCTCAGCCCAGGATGACAGGACTGATACGTCGGAAACGTATCTATAATTTTTGATGATCCATGCTTGTTTAGTATCTACTTTGCTTTGCTTTGTCTACACTTTGAGGTGTTTTTATATGTTTTCTGGTACAAACCTATTAACAAGATGCCACAGTGCCAGTTGCCTGTTTTTTTCTATTTTTTGTTCCAGAAAAATAGAAAATCAATATTGTCGAAATTGGACGGGACAAAATCCAAAATCAATATTTTACCATGGGGAACGTGAAGCCTGAATACGAGATGGAGGAGACTCACCAGGGGGCCACACCCCCTGGCCGTGCGGCTAGGGCTAGCCTGCACCTGGGGAGGTGCGGCCGCCCTGGCGACCCCCTGCCTCGCCTCTTCGCCTATAAGAAGCCCCCGATGCCTAAACCCTAAGTACCCGATCAATATTTCACGAAACCGTCTGTAGACGCCGCCACCATCGTCCCTAGATCGGGGGGATCTGAAGCTCTTCCCAGCACCCTGTCGGAGGGGAGATCATCCCGAAGGCCTTCTTCTTCATCATGCCAGCCTCCGGTATGAAGTGTGAGTAGTTCCACCTTATACTACGGGTCCATGTAGTAGTTAGATGGTTGTATCTCCTCCTTTGTGCTTTCATGTCTAGATCTTGTGAGCTCCGTTCATGATCAAGATCTCATCTATTTGTAATCATGCATGTTGTGTTTGCGGGGATCCAATGGATATTGAGATTACTATGTTAGATTGATTAATGATTTTGTCTTATTGATTCTATCATGTCTGTGTTGTTTGTGATCTTGCATGCTCTTCGTTGTTACTAGCTATCTTGGCCAAGTAGTCGCTAGTGACTCCAAGAGGGGGTATTTATGCTCGATAGTGGGTACATGCCTCTATTTAATCTAAGGAAAGTGACAGAAATCTCTAAGGTTGTAGATGTGTTGTTGCCACTAGGGAGAAATCAACGGTCTCTTGTTCATGGAACAAGTGGATTGTTTACCTTACACACTTTGCTTAAAGTAGTTGTCTGTTGCTTGCAACTTATACTGGAGGGGGTTTAGATGATAACCCAAAGGTGGAATTCTAGTCATATATGCAGTTGGATGACGGTCTATGTATCTTGTTGTATTGCCCAATTGAATCTCACAGGATCAGGAATGTCTAGTATTGCATTGTTATGCATTGCTCAGTCCTGTCAATTGCCCTGCTATAATTTGTTTACCCAGCATGCCATGTTTGTTTATCTAAGGAGAACACCTCTAGTGAACTATGGACCCCGGTCCAATCTTTATCATTGATACATCTTCCACTGTTTCTTTTTACTTGTTGCAAACCACCATTACCTTCCATACCATACAGTTAATCCTTTGTTATAGCAAACCAGTGAGATTGACAACCTCGTTGTTCGTTGGGGCAAAGTCTTGAGTTTGTGTTGTGCAGGTCTCCAAGTTGCTAGCAACACCTTTGAGTCGTTTCCTTCCTCCTACTGGTTCGATAACCTCGGTTTCTTACTGAGGGAAAACTTGCTGTTGTGCTTATCGTACCTTGCTCTTGGGGTCTCCCAACGAGGCGTTGAACACGCCATTAAGGGCCGCACATGCCCTCGCTTGGAGGCCACCAGCTGTCCTGGCTCAACCATCCCCGCGCGGCGTCGTCGGAGGCGGGAGAGCCTGCCATCGACCTGAACCATACTCCATCCAACACGGACGCAACCCCGGAGGCGTCGACAAAGCGGCGGACCATCTCTGCCGCGAACATGCCGAGACTAGTCAACCTGTTCAGCGAAATGCGAGCCGAGCCGCCGACCGCCGACAACACGGTATGATTGCCACATTTCTTCGCCAATGCCAGTGCACTGCTCGATCCGCTTTATGATGGCCAATTGGGGTGTAGGATTTCGTGGGAAATGACGGCGAGGATGTCATGCACGACATGATCAACGATGGTGTCCATGGCTATGCCGACGACGGCGAGGCCAATATTGAGATGCAATAAGATGCATGCAACATTGCGAATGGGGCATTGTTTGGGAACGATGACACTTCCATGGGCGAGGGCGTCATAGCCGCGTCGTTGGCCGCTTCACTTGCGGCCTCAATTGTCGACGGCAAGAAGGTGAGCCAACGAACCGGGGGATACACCCCCGCCGAGGACAAGCTCCTATGCAAGGCATGGATGGAGATTTCACAAGATCCACTATGCGGCGCTGACAAAAGTGCTTTGCCTATAGGAAGAAGGTGTGCAAGTTTTTCCATGAGCATAAGAAATTTGGGAAGGACGCCTTTTTTTAGCAATCGAAACGATCTCTCCCTCTCCAAGCGTTGGGGCACCATCCATGCCGAGTGTAGCAAGTTCCAAGGCTCCTAAGATATGGTGACGAAAAGGAAAATAAGCGGCTTGCAGCCGGTTGACACAGTAAAACCTCTTTCTCTCTTTGTCGATGTCTTGCATTTGTGTTAAGCCATTGTTGGTGTCCATGTGTGTAGATCATGAAAGCAATGGAGCACTTCAAGACGGTGAATGATAACAAGGCCTTCTTGTTGGGCCATTGTTGGACGTTGCTCAAGGACACCAAAAAATGGGAGACTAGATATGCCTTTTGGAGAAAAACGAACAAGAAGAGGTGCAAGGCCAGTGCTTCGACGGGCGGTGTCGTTGACCTAGACGCCGACAATGACGAAGGCTTCATTACCTTTGCAAGCGACGGGACTGTCAGTCGTGCCCGCTGCCCTGGTGGCCACAAGGCCACGAAGGCCGACCTCGCCCGCCAGGCTGGTTCCTTGGCGTTCCAGGAGACCTTGAAGAAGATCCTAGAGAAGAAGGAAGAGGCCATCGCCGAGAAGGAGGAGAGGCGGCGCAAAGAGAAAGAGGCCGCCGCCAAGACCTTTGTCGAGCTGCAGACAAGGTCCATCAAGGTGGAGTAGGCCAACGCCAAGGCCAGGCTAATGGAGATCGAGGCCACGATGAAGTCGATGGAGGCCGAAGCCAATGCCAAGGAGGCCGAGGCCAGGTCTAGGGTGCTGGAGCCTGAAGCGAAGGTCAAGGAGGCTGAAGCCAAGGCCAAGGAGGCCGAAGCCAAGATCATGGTCGAGGAGAACGCCATCATGCTCACCGACCTGGATAGCATCGCCGATCCCGATCACAGGCCTTGGGTTTTGAAGATGCAGTAGGCCATCAGGGATCGCGATGCCAGAAAGGCAATAGCGACGGTGTATGCAACTTTTTGGATAGGGAAGTTGCCATTTTAAGAACATTTGTGTATGAAAATGCCCCCTTTTGTAAATTTCAGAACCAGTGGCCACTTGATGGCGATGCCCAAAGGGCGATGGCGCACGTCTGCCATGTTATTTGCCAGTAAATCCGTGTGTCTTTGGTCAGCAATGACATCATTTTCAACTGATTTGCATCTTTTGCCAAGCGATGGCGCTAACGTCCGCCTGTATGGACAAATGGGTCGCGCCGCTGGGAGCGGCTGGCCTCCTCCCTAAATCGACCGTGGTTCGACCCAAACAGACAAAAAGCGGACCGTTTAAAGCGACCGGATGGATCGACCTGGTGGAGATGACTTAATGAAGAGCCTGACTTGCTTCGCATTCCCTTCCTCGTGTCGTCACCGCTCATGAGACCTTAGAGCATCTCCACTCGCCTACTAAGGACGCCGATCCGGACGCCAAAATTCGGTCCGGATGCCGAAAATTGGCCCAATCGCGTACCCAAAAATCTGTTTTTTGCCGGATTTGGGCCAATTTTGGTCTGGACTACTCAGGCCAAACCTAGGTTTCCGGGTACGCCTTGGGAACGCCAGACGCAGCGAACTCGGCGAAAAAGAATGAAACGGCACGTGGACCCTCCGAGTCAGCGACGGAAGCCGAGTTGTCTTCATCCTCGGAACCACGCGGCGACCGCCGGACATTAACTGCCCGTCGCGTCGGCCACGTGTCGCCGATTTATGGCGCCACCGCTGCCACATCGGCTGCCGCGATGGACCAGCGGGCACTAACTTCCCGCCGTTTCCCTTTTCCCGCCCTCGCCGCCAACCCCGGCCTATATAAGCCGTACCCCTCGCCTGAGACTCTCACACTCTCTCACAGCTCCCCCGCCCACCAGCCCGGAACTCCAGCGAACTTTCCCCTCTCACTCACTCTCCCTCCCCACCAGCCATGGCCGAGAGATACCCAGCGATGGTGCGGCGGCGAACGGCTTCGACCAGCGCACCCTGTAGGCATGGGAGGCGCTCCTGCTGTACGAGGCCGGCTACATGGCGCCGCCGGACACGCGGAACCCTCCGGGATGGAAGCTCAGCGCCGACGGCATCGCTATGCCGCCGGCGCCGATGCCAGAGGAGCTGCCGTACGAGATATCAGAGTATATCGCGACCATGGACGACCCCTCCGCCGCCGAATCGCTGGACAACCTCCTGTACTGGGAGGAGTTCTTCGCGGATCGCCGTGCCCAGGATCTCGCCCGCCACGAAGGGCCGCCTAACGAGTCGCCGCCGAAGCGCAACAACTCGGCGGGTCGCCGGCGTTGGTGGAGTGCGACAGGCGGCACGCTGAGGGCCGTGCTGGAGCATATCAACGCCGGCAACACGCCACGTCTGGGCTTCCCGCGAACTCCCACGCCGGCGTCGAGGTCAGGGCAGCGTCCTCCGGCGAACTGGATGCCGAGGAGGATGGCCAGCATGAGCTCGTCCTCCTCCGCCTCGGCATCACTCTTACGGCTCGCGCCTGCTGCGCCGCAACACCTTCGTCGGGGCTGCGCGCAGTCAAGCGTGAGGCGGGCTCGCCTGTGCGCTCGCCGCCGCGGACACGCTCGCGCGGCATCGTCATCGGTGAGCCATGGGCGACGGCGTCGCCAACCGTCCACCTGCGCCTTCGCCTCCCCAAGACTGAAGACTCGACGCCGCCCGAAGATGGCGCCTTGAGGATGGCGTTGAAGCAGTCGCTCCGCGACTCGGCGCCGCAGCCGCCGCCGGTGGAGCCCTCCTCGCCGGACATCCTGGAATGGTCCAGGAAGGACTGAGAGAAGGCGGAGCGGCATCGCATCCTCGTCCTGCAGCAGCAAGCCGAGGAAGCGGCGGCGGCGGCAGGCGTTGTCGGCGCGGCTTCGCCTACCGGGCGCCGCTCTCGTCCTCGGCGGCAGCGAGGATGAAGGCCCATCCTACCAGCCGTGGAGGTTCAGCGACCCAGGTTAGGGGAGCTCCCGCCAGAACCAGCCGCCGAGCGACGACGATGATGGCGGCGAGGATGACGGCCGCGCCGACCCCGGCTACACGGCGTTCTACAGCAACTTCGACATGTAGAATGGCGAAAGCACCGACGGAGGCCACGGCGGCGGCCTTTTTTAAGTTTATTATGTACTAGTTTAGTTTAAATTTGATGTAATCCGTCTATATTCGCTCAACTTAATAAAATTCGCCAATCTTTAATGAATTTAGCCGAACTTGATACGCGAGTGGGAAACTGTACATACCAGGCAAAAAAACCAGTAGTGCAGATGAGATGCTCTTATTATAACGGGCACGAGGAAAAAATACAGGTAAAGGGTTTGCGTCGTAGCAATGTAGGATTAGTGGCCACATAGGTGCAAAATTAAGGAAAGTAGTCAGATCAGTGCATACTGCATAGCCTCTTTGTCATGTGATCGTGCAGAAGCAGATGAAGATAAAACCACGATGCGTGCAGACGCAGGAGATCCGATGGGCAGGAGGGGAGTGGTACTACTCCAGTGTTTCTGAACCTGCTGGCTGCTGGGCAGACTTGCCACAGTGGTTCGTGCACCCCACCCCACCCCCATCCCCATGCGCCTGCCTCTGCAGCAGCTGCTGCTGCTGCATGCGCCCCTCTCTCTCTCCTGCAGCTGAGCTCCTTTGCTAGTACGTGCTGTTCCAGCTAAATGCCAAGGGCAAAGGGCCTAGAGCCGCAGAGAAGAAATAGACGTAAAGAAAAGGAGAGAGTATGTATGTATGTTTTCTGTGTGGGTGATGGATGCGATGGAATCTGGCGCATGATTAGATTAATGGGGCGGGAGGCTGGCTGGGGATGTCTGGGTGAACAGTGGAGATGGTAGTACGAGACAGGCTTTTTGGCACACGCACATGACAGATCACCTATCTCTCTATCTCTCTCTCTCCCCCCTATATATCCTCTTCTCCTTTCTTGCAAACTACTATCTGTTCCCCCCTGTCTCTGCCGCCCTCCGCATGCACGCTCTCGCGTCCTCACCACTGCTCGTCGGCCTCCTGCCCTGCCCTGCCCTGCCCTGCTCGCATGTCACACAAGCTTACAAGCCGCCCACCTCACGCCCATCATTAACTCCTCTCGTCCCTCCCAGGCTCCCACCCAGGAAGCCAGGATCTTCTACGTCGGTTGCACAAAAGGAAACAGAGACACCATTCGAACGAACGTCCACATGTATGCGTGCACAGCCGGAGTAGCTACATAGGCCATGAAAATGGTCCGAGTCTGTCCGCCGGGCACTCGATGGGCGTCTCATTTGCCCCCTTTTGGCCGTTTTGGCCACTGGCCCTGTCTCGGCTATTTGGAGGCATTTTGCACTACATAACATAAAAAATAAATTATAATTAAATAAATTTAAACATTGTTATGCATAGTTTCTAATTACACTTAACTAAAATAGGTGTTAATAAGTCTAAGTAGGAGAACTATCGATTTTCAACGTGAGCTCGTGCGCCCATATATGCTCAATCAAATGGTGCGGAAGGCCCTCAACGACCCGATCTATCCGACCACTTTGTCCTTTTTTTGGCCGGACATACCCGTTTCTTGACCAAATTTGGTCTCGTTTTGGGTCGAGCTCGTCAAATCTAACTCTCTGGTTTGTTCTCCCTTGTTCGATCTGCCCATGGACTATTTCGGCCATTTGGAGCATTTTGCACTACAGCATATAAAAAATAAATTATCATTAAATAAATTTAAACATTATTATACATAGTTTACAATTACACTTAACTAAAATAGATTTTACTAAGTCTAAGTAAGAGGACTATTGATTTTCACAGTAAGACCATCTTCACCGGTCCGACCCATTCGACACTTGCAGTCCGAATAGGTTTGCCCGGACAAAACACGCAAAGGGCCAACCAATGCGACTACTTCTCCATTTTTCTGACTCTAGATCTCTAGTCCGCCCATGGACCGGTCCATCTGGCAGCGAATCACCCATCCCTTTTATGGTTCTCCACCGCCGGGGCATCCCCCCTCCCCTCCCCTCCACCCCCGCCCAAACAGATCGGACCGATTTTCTATTCGCGTGGAGACCCATTCAACCACAAAACTGACAGATTTTGTGTCCAAATAGATCGGCCTGCTCGAGATGCCCTAAGTGTATTGTTAGTCTCCCGATCATGAATTTCATGATGCAAATGGGTAAACTCTTGGATCGTTGCTGGCCCAGACTAGGGCTCAACCAACTCGGCCAGTTATCCCCTCCCTTGGTCAAAGATCTTCTCATCCTTGTTTGTCCTTGAAAGAGTATGAGTTTGGCAGAATATGTTGGATGTGTTATTGAGCCTCATGCGCGAGTATATATAGGTGTATATGGGATCATTTTGGTGTATAATTCGATTAGGATTGTACATAAACAGATCCTAACTCTATCTAAACTATCATAACAACCGTATATGCCTAATACTCTAACATTCTCCCGCAGTCGTAGCGGTAGCGTGATGAACAACAGAAACGTCGTGGACGGTTAAACTAGAGAGAAACCGAAGTAGAATTGAAAGAATAGAGATGTCGCCTAGAAGGGGGTGAATAGTCAATTTCAAAACTATTACGGTTTTAGCTTGATAAAATGCGGAATTAAACTAACTTTTATTTTACAAGCACAAAATCTAAAAACACTAGGCTCAACTAAGTGCACCAACATCATGTTAAGTTAAGCAAGATAGCACAAGATAAATATACCAAAAAGTGATAAGCAAGATATAAGTACTTCAATCTCGATGGCTATCACAAGAAAAGTAAGCTCGGATAAAGAGATAACCGAGACACGCGGAGACGAAGATGTATTTCCTGTTCCCTTACAAGTAAGGTGTGTCACGTTGGAGAGGTGTGGGATTCCACAAAAAATTTCCAACGCCATAAAGGAATATGTCCTTTCCTTATGGCTAGATTTTCTTCCACTCTGGAGATGGGAAGCTCCACAACCACTTCACAAGATCCACGAAGGAGAAGCCCGAGTCTCTTCACAATCTTCCGTGAAGAGGACATCATGGTACCAACCTCCAAGCCAACTAGGAGGTCACCTCCAAGAGTAACAAGCTCACGGTCTCTCACCCGAACAAATAGTAATGGAGAGCTTAACACTTATGCAAGAATGCAAAGCAAGAACACCAAGGGTGCTCAAATACTTCACTATCAAATCCCACCAAAGCAACAAGTGCCAGGAAGGAATTAGAGAGGAAGACCAATGGTGGAAATCAACAAATAATTCCAAGATCTAGATCCAATGGGTTCCCCGCACTTAGAGGAGGAATTGATTGGAGGATATTGTAGATCTAGATCTCCTCTTCTAAAGCCCTCAAAAAGATGCAAGAATCATAGGAGGGAAGAAAGAGGAAGAAAGCTCAAAGAGGTCAATAATGGTGGTCAAAAACATGCTCAAGAACCCTTAAACTTTGGGGAAGAAGCCCCCTTTTATACTCCTTCAAGGGGATGACTGTTGGAGACAAAATGAGATGGACGGACACGTTCCAACGGGGATACCAGCGCCGCCAGATCTGTCGCCGGAATTTCCGGTTGACCCAAAAAGTTCTGGTTAAAACCGAAACAGCATACAGAACAGATTTTCGGTGGTTTTCCAGAAATTTTTGGCGGCCGGCACCAAACTCAGTGCCGGCGAAATTTCCACCGGAACCAAACAGGACACACGAAAACAACGATAACTTTTGCGTCTGGACTTCGATTTCGATGATCTTGGGCTTGTTTTGACGAGGACAACAAGCTCTACAAGATGGTGAAGAGAAACATAATTACCCAATAGAGGAGGATAGAACCAAATTAATAAAGGTAATAAGCCTCCATAAAAGAAGAACCGATGAAACCTTGAATTCTTAGAACCATATCTTGAATTCTTTTGTTGTGGATCACACTCTCAAGATCTTGATCATATTATATTCTTCTCTTCAACTCGATGATCTTGATGCCAATACTCAAGGTATATCTTTATCTTCATGGCATCCATACTTGAATCCAACACATGGAATACAAGCATGACCTATGAAATATTCCTTCATATAAAACTCAGTGAAAATATTAGTCCATAGGAATTGTCATTAATCACCAAAACCACACATAGAGGCAATTACCCTTTCAAGAATCTAGTAGGCTCATATCCCCCACAGTAGCAGCGGGAGTGTCGCGGCGCGAATGCTTGGACTATAGAGGAAGCTAATGAGGTGCTCAAGCGAGGTGGTAGACCTTGTGCCGATGTCGAGGGAGCTGAGAGCTTGAGGCAGGGTCGAGATCAGGGTAGCCGTTGAGATGGGGCGTCGTGGTCGATGTCGGGGCCGGGAATGCCTGTGTCGAGGTAGCCGCACATAAAGCCGCGTGCGCATAGTGCGCGAGGAGGATGACTGAGACGCGTCGAGGCAGTCGTGGTGGGGATGCGGTAGCTTGCCGAGGGCCGCAGAGGCTTGCCGATGGTCCTTGGAGGCTTGCCGAGGGGCCACGACAACTTGCCGAGGGGTGTCAATGACAAAGTCGATGCATTCCGAGTCTTCGAGAACGAGATGCGACCATAGTTTTGCTGGAACTAGGCGCACGTCGGGGAAGAACGCACACTCCGATTTTGCTAGGATCCACTATGAAAAGAAGAACTTGTCGGTGATGTGGTTAAGGCAGTCGTAGAGGAAGTTGTCAATGCCGAAGAAGACTTTGTCGAGGCCGACGAAGAAGAGGCGCCGATTCGAGATTTCCAGGCTCGGGGACGCGTCGGGGACGAAGGCACGCACCGGTGTTGCCAAAACCGGGCACGCAAGAGAAGGGACCACCATGAACCTATGTGCTAGTGTCGTAGGGGACAAGATGACTATGGAGACGAGGTTGTTGTGGACGAAGATGTAGAAGACAGTGAAACCAGCGGTGACCCAGAGTGGTCGTGCTGAACGCCTAAAGAGGCGCGACGGTGGTACTCGATGTAGGCAAAGAAGAACACGACATACGTAGGCGACCCACACCATGGCAGGTGGTGCGGAGATAGCCTGGGGTGTCGTTGCATGGGTACGACAATGTAGACCGCGTGCAGCGATGCTATGACCCGAGGAAGGCGGCATAGCTGCATGGAGCGAGTTGATGCAGCAGCTGGAGCCACCGGCGCGTACACGCGTGTGAGACGCGTTTGCAGCCAGTTGGCAAGGACCAATGCGGCGTCTCTACGGCCCGAAGGGGCGACACGGCGGCATGTTATAGCTCGATCGGTGGTAGGCGCGTGCTTGGGGATGATGGTGGCGTTTTCGGTGAAATCCCGTGCGATGAAGACGAAGACGATCTGAGGGGGACGACTGCAATAGCCTAACGAGGAAGGCATAGCATACGACCGAGGTATATCGTCGATGTCGATGGTCGGAGTAGAGGCGCGGCGACGATGACGGTGGGCGACTCAATCCGATCTATGATCGGTAAACCAAAAAATAAGACCGGCCAAGCGACCGTTGGAGAGAAGCACCGATCAAGAGATCGAAAAAGACTCACCAGGGCAGCCGATCACAGATCGGCGGGGCGAACCCTACGACGGATTGCGCGGCCCCCGACGGAGATCATGGAGATCGATCCCTCTGGAGGCGGCGGAAGCGTGTAGTTAGAGTTTGAACCGGTTAGGCTGATACCATGAAAAAGTATAAGGCGAAATATGATAGATGTATTATTGAGCCTCACGGACGAGTATATATAGACTACAGGAAATCATCTTGAAGTGTAAGTCAAATTAGGATTGTACGTAAATTGATTATAACTCTATGTAAACTAGCATAACAACCATATATGCATAATAGTTTAACAATTCTTAACAATTATGTTATACATGATCACGCAGGTGGGGTGCTCCATGTTCTTCCAGCGTGCCAAACAATCACCCCAAGGAAAATGGAGCACTCTAAATGCATGTTCCATGTCCTTTCTACATTCTTTTTTTTCTTCTGAAAACCTATGAAGGCCTGCGAATTGTCTTCACAAAAATGAATCAATTAGGATAGATATCGTCGGCTAAATTGTACCCCTTGTTGTAGGACTTGACACTGAGAGACCACCCTGAGTTTCCCCTTACGCAAGCCTAGAGAACAAATGACTTGAGAGTGTTAAAACACTCGCTAATGTCCCCCTGCTATGCCAAAAAAATTTGACAAATCTAAAGTTCTTTTGATGCAATCATCTTAAGTATGACTATGCACCCTTTAACATGTCATTTATATTAAAATATGATCCAAATTCATTAACAAGGCTAACTTCTGACGAACGGAGGAAGGATCATTGAAGACCTAGGTTTTCATGGTTATATATACCTCTTGTAAGCAATCGGCTAGGGTAAGTCGCATCTAAGATAATCCCTGACGATTATAGATACTCCCTGCCATAGTAAAGTTTCACTGGTTGACGTCCGTGATTTTTTTTCTCTCTTTCTTGGAGAGTTTTTTCCATATTAAATCATGTGTCCCTTGCTATGATTTCATTTTTATTCTTTGTTATTTGTTTGTCGTATTTATAACAGTATATTGCCCCTCTCAACTAAATGGATGATTCTTCCACTCCGAGTGCATGATGTCTATACTTCCAAGCATCCCATGAAACCATCTTGATGCATTTGACGAACAACAGTTAGGCAGTGTCACTAACAGTTGATTCTCTCAAGTATACGCCGAACACCTCCACAAATGCATGACAAAACATATATAGAGAATTTATGCATGTGGACTCGCTTATGCGCATGTTCTTACCAACGAAATCGTCGGTAACTCCATAAGCAAGGAGCTGAACAACCCTAGTGTATTATTTTATCAGAACTGAAGCCAAGTTTATCGGTGGCAGCTTTTTTCACACATAAGTAATCATCGTAAACTCCCATTCCTTGTAGAAGAGTTATGAACACATGCATTCCTTATTTTAAACCGCCGATGAAACTGAGCTGGATTGTATAGTGGGTTGGTACGGTGAAAATAGCTGCACGATCGCACAGAGCCCCAAAATTTGGGCCCCATTTTCCAGCGTATATCCCATAGCATTATATTCTGTGAATTCTTATTAGGCCCAGACCAACGTTTCCTACAGTCCCACAAAAAGCATCAGGTGAACGATAGTTTTATGGGCCTAAAGTCAACCCAGCCGCACAGCTTCACGCCCCAGCTTCCGGCCTTTACCAATCCGAGGCGGACGCGCCTTGTACATCTCCTGTCTTTGTTCGATCGATCAGGGATGGACTCGAGTACCGATCGGCGCTTGACAACCTGCTCTTAAAAAAGCGATCGGGAGAGGTCGATCTGATACGCCAACGCCAGTCCACCGAGACGCAATCGGCCATGTTTGTTCCCAAATCGCCGGACCGATTTCTCCAATTTTCATCGCCAAGAGACGAGCATGTTACTAAAGGCAAATTATCGAGAAGGTTTTCCACGTCATCATATACTTCCTCCGACCCATATTAGTTGACTCCAATTTAAATGTATCTATCACAAAAACATGTCTAGATATATCTAAATTGAAGTCAACTAATATAGGTCGAAGGGAGTATTAAAGTTCTCTCGGATGGAGAAATCTGTGATAGAGAATGTCTCCTATATAGCAAAAAACTCGACGAAGTATTTTGTTTTTGTTGCAAATTATTAGGAGGCCAGTTGGCAAATATTGGTTTCATTGATTGGGCTAGTCTTAGCGAGAGACTTAGAGAGCATTAAACTAGTAGAGAAACTTGTCACAAGTATGACCTGATGGTATGACTTATGTACGAGGTTGCTGAATAATCAAATAATTGATAAAGTTGCTCAGAGAGAACTTGAAAAGAAAAGTGAGCATTGGAGAAAAGTTTTATTCATGATTCTTTTGATTGTGATTTTTTTTGCAGAAGATTACCTAACCTTTCATGGTAGTAATAGTAAGATTTACCATGATAGCAATGGCAATTTCTTAGGACTGGTTCAAATGTTAGCAGTAATAGTAAGGTTTACCATGATTGTTGACTTCGTCTTTCTTCGACATCCCATAAGTGATAAGTCCGACGTCTGGTGTAGTTGTGAGCCTTTACCAATGCAAGAACCATCCTGGCATCGGCTCTGAGCGTACTACAGAGCCAACCTCAATATCTCTTCAAATTGGGGGGGAGGGGGGAATCACTAGCTTTGATGTTGATCTGCAACACGCCGATGCCAACTCCTTGATCTAAGAAATGAAGCGCTCAAAGAAAGCACCGACAAGGAGTATCCATCTTGGACAGACTAGACCATTAGGTTCTTCGCCTAAGCCAAGGGGAACTGCACATAAAGAAGTATCCGTGGAAATATACCCAAACAAAACATCCAATTTCCCCGCCTTGCACAAGAAGGTCAATAAGTTAGCAAGGGCATACTCTTCGATGGCAGAGCGTTTGTAACATCCCATGATTAGCACCTAAAAATAAAGAGAACACAGGTTTGTGCATTGCATTCATGCATAGAAAATTAGGATAATTTTCGCGCAAAACTAAAGGACTACAGAGTGATCGATGTCTCTCTTGCTCTAATGTAAATGTCAGCACAATTTTGAGAGATTTCGACATGACCTTCGTAGAATTCTTTATTTAGGGGGAAAGTGATTCAAAAATGTATTTGAATTTTAAATTTGAATTCAAATGGATTTAGAAAAATCCACAAATTGAATTATGGAATATTAAGTACTTAGGAGAGATGGATTATAAAGTCTTGAATAAAGTAATATGATAAAGATATTGAAACACATATTATATTGTCTTTACAGTTATTCAAATAGAAAAGAAAATTGAAATCTATTATATATTAAAAGTACATGACGAGTTACCAGAAAAAAAAAATAGGCTAAAAAATCCCATAAAAATCAGAAACATGTGACCATCAATTTGACTAGATGGCCAATGACAGCCAATAGATCTTACGACTAATCCAATCCATTGACACAAAAGTTAAAAAAAATTACCCACCAATGCCCTATATAATTTTTCCCGTACCCCTTCGTTGATATTGCAACTAGCTAACTGATGCAAAGAAAACTAGGTTCTGGACTCACGCATGCCGCCGTCTCTGTGCCCTTGACTTCCCTACAAACTCTGATGCATGCACAGATTAGACTTCAGTTTTGGTTTCCATGTTTCGGTTTCAGCAGACCAGCACCGGTGCACATGCATCTCGCACGATTTGCTTCATCGTGGTATATCACATCTAGGTCAGATCCATGATTACAACTTTTTTTTTTGAAAAAATGTATATATTAATATCACAAGGACACCAATTACATTCAGCCTCTGTAACAACGCATGCCTTAATGGCTCTACGGATGTACACAGCTCAGAAAAAAGAAAGAAAAATTACAAAAAAAAAAAGTCCCGCTACAGAGAACTAATCCTCAAAGAAACGACAGTGACACCATCAGAACAACACCAGTAGTCCTCCACTCCAATAACAACGTCTTTAAGAAGGAAACAATGCCCAAGCGCTGTCGTTGCCCGATAAATGGTCATAGGTTTTCACCCTGAAGAAAGTCTTTACTTACAAAACAATGCCTTCAACAAGGTCATTGCCAGGCACAACCAGCTAAGGCCAGACCTTGGTTTTTCATCTTGTAAGATAAGACTGGGAACTCCCCTGTGTTGTCTTCCCGCACTAACAGTCGCTTCAACGAGTCCCAGATCACGCAGCCAGATCTCCTGTCGCCACAAGAACAAAAATCTCCATTGCTACCCTCAAATTTCCGGTTTCCTGACCTTCTCCGCATCTGACATCACCATGGCTCTACATGGCACTAGGTGGGAACAAACAACAGAGCTTTGCAACGCTCCCGCTGAAACCAAACGGCCAGAAAAACAAGCTGCGCGCGACCGAATACCTTCCGATCCAGCAATCTCCAGGCATGATACGCCCATGGGAGTTCGCCGGCGGAGCCTTCCGGAACCCGCCTCTCCAGACCAGATCAAAGAGGGCAGACATCAAGCAGATCTTCGTCTTCGTGTGAAGGAAATCAAAGGACAACCACCTTTATTAGATCCGACACAGCGATCCCCACACCGCCGATCGGTTCCCAACCGCGCCGCTACTGGCTGAGGCCAGAAGCACCGGATCTAGATGGGAATCGAGATCCACAACCAGCCTCCTCCGCCCGAGAGGACAATCCAAGGACGGCAATGGCCGCCGCCTGGTCCAGATCGCCATCCGACCACCGCGCCCGAGCACATCCGCTGGTGCCGCCCCAACAGCCTGACGAAGTCCTCGTCACCCTCCTCCCTTAGCGCCTTCGGCACCAGGGGCCGCCGCCACCGCGGCCACGCCGGCGGCAGCGGCGGAAGGGAAACAGGAGATGGGGAGGAGAGCTTTGGCGGCGGCGAAGGGGCCCCCCGGCGGCGCCCTGGGGCGCGCCATGGGAGGGAGGGGTTATCGGGAGGGAGGGGTTATCTTTGTCTTGGATAGTGCGTACGCCGCCGCCCCGCCCTGGCCGTCGTCATTGTGCACTGCCCAACAAACTTCAGTGTGTTCAGTTTTGGTTTCCATGGGCAGCAGATCAGCACCGGTGCACATGCATCCTGCAAGATTTGCCTCATTGTGGTATCCCAGATCTAGGTCAGATCGATGATTTGCATAATAGAAACAACAAAAGTTAGGTACGTACTATTTCATGTACTATATATTTTCTTTGACAGATTCATGCATATGTCTAGAGCTATACGGTTAGTAGAGTTTTTTCACCATTAGCATCGACAACCTGAACACAAAAGATGTGCATCTATCATGGCTATGCGTGTGCCACTATGCAGGAAATAGGAAACATGCTATTTTAGATCAAAGTTTGCTGTTGCACTTTCCGAGAGAGACAATGTCGCTGCTTTTACGATTAATAGATCAACTGATTACAATATGCATGTCATCTATTCATGTCACTCAGTAGATATGTGCTTTCTGCAAGGCTACACCGGTCAGCTCGGCCTAAAGGAATGTATGCGTGGAATAGGCAGCGTTTTCGGTGTTACCGGATCAGTTTGAAACATACAGTATATTAATTCCTAGCTGAGGTACGTTCTTCCCACTAACATCTGCAAGAATATATATGATCTGATCTCCTTTTTTATAAGATGTTTATTTATGCATCATATTTATATACTCTCTCCGTCTTGAAAAGAATGTTACAAGTTTGTCTAAATTTAAATAAATTCATATAATAAATTCTGTCTATATACAATCGAATTTAGACAAATCTGTGATATCGTTTTCAGAACAAAGGAAGTACATCAGTCAGCTGATCAAAAAGTTGCAAGCGTGTGTGATGCAGACCCAATGAACTCATCTTGTACGTGAATTATTTTCGTTCTAAGAACTCAGAAAACGTTGTATAATAATTGTTCCACGGGCAGATGGAAAACTAGGAGGAAATCATCCAAATTTATTTTGATTAGATTAGCAGATGGCTGATTAATTCGCCGTGATTTCTGCATGCACCAGCCGTGGGTTAAGGACAAGCATGTACTATTGTCGAGGTTAATTAGAAACAAAAGGCAAATTCTAACAAGAATAATATTCATGCTTTCAGAAAAACAAGAATAATATTCATTGGATATTTATTAGTCCCTCCGATTTAATGGACTAAGATTTGTTTAGACTAGATCGTATCTAGGAATATGTTAGTACTAGATACATCTAAATATAGACAATATGAGTCTATTAATTTGAATTGGAGGGAGAAGATAATATGTGGCACTGTTAATAATTTTTTAGACACGTGAGTTGAATCATATTGACTACCTATGCCACTGTTGCCAGGATGTAAATAAATCATTCCACTTCCTCTGAAAGAAATACATTTTAAAAAAATTCTTCTCTAACACTTATAATAGGAAATTATTGCATATGTGCTAAGACAGCTAGCCATAGCGATACTCAAACCCTATAAGCTCCGACCTACACTGGTAGTTAAATTTTATACTCGCGACAAAAAACAAAAAAAGAAACTTTTATGCTCACATGTCTGATATTTTATTGGTTATTGTGCATAGGTTGAAGATTTGTTATCCACTCCACCTCTTCACTTTCCTGATTTCTTAGTCTATCGTACAATAGTTCAATTATATTTCATAAAATACATGATAAAGCATGATTTAGTTGAATAGAGTTCATTGTCCTAAGATAATTTAGTGCCTCTGTAATGGCGCTAATGGGGTGAATAAGAAATAGTTTTTCCTGGTATCAACTATTTTTTCCCATTGCTAGGAAATGAAGACGAATTTAAAACTATTTATTACATTTATTTTGTCTCCCCGTTCCATTTGGAGATCTACTAAAACCATATAATATTCTATTTGATCGTGTTAGCTCCAGCCATAATTCCTCTGAACTTACTTTTGAAATGTTTTTGTCTATGTCTTTTAATAAGGGGAAATGGCAACATAATTCCACTATTCAAATAAATGACTAAAAGTATGGGATAGAAATGATTTAGATTTCAGTTCAAATCTTTCTTCTACATATTCTTATGAATTTTATGAAGACGAGTTTTTATTTTTTTGAAACACATGTATCTAAGAGCATCTCCACTCGCCTACCCAGAAAGCCGATCCGGACGCCGAATTTCGGCCCGGACGCTGAAAATTGGCTCAGTCGCGTATCCAGGGACCTGTTTTCGGCCGGATTTGGGCCAATTTTGGTCCGGACTACCCAGGCTGAACCCAGGTTTCCGGGTACGCCCTGGGAACGCCGGACGCAGCGAATTCGGCAAAAAAAATAACGGCGCGTGGACCCGCCGAGTCAGCGATGGAAGCCGAGTCGTCGTCATCCTCGGAACCACGCAGCGACAGCCGGACATTAACTTGCCGTCGCGTCGGCCATGCGTCGCCGAATTACGGCGCCACCGCTGTCGCCTCGGCTCCCGCGATGGACCGGCGGGCACTAACTTCCCATCGTTTCGCCGTTTCCCGCCCTCGCCGCCGCCTCGGCCTTTATAAGCCGTACCCCTCGCCAGACAACCTCACACTCTCTCACAGCTCCCTCCAGCCCACCACTGATCTCCGGCGAACTCTTTCTCCCAGCTCTCCTTCCCCAGCAATGGCCAAGAGGTACCCAGGCAACGGTGCGGCGGCGAACGGCTTCGGCCGGCGTACTCTGCAGGCGTGGGAGGCACGCCTGTTGTACGAGGCCGGCTATGTTGCGCTGCCGGATACGAGGTCTCCGCCGGGGTGGAAGCTTAGCGCTGGCGGCATTCCCATCCCGCCGGCGCTGACGCCGGAGGATCTCCCGTATGAGATCCAGGAGTTCATCTCCGGCATGGACAACCCCTCCGCCTCCGAGAGCGCCGACAACCTGTTCTACTGGGAGCAGTTCTTCGCCGACCGCCGCGCCTAGGAGCTCGCCCGTCACGAGGGGCCACCGAACGAGTCGACGCCGGTGCACAACAACTCGGCCGGCCGGCGGCGTTTCTGGAGCGCGCCGGGCCAGACGCTCCGGTCGATTATTGAGCACATCAACGCCGGGAACACGCCGCGTCTCGGCTACCCGCGCACACCCATGCCGGCGTCAAGGTCGGGCCGGCGACCTTCGACGAACTGAATGCCGAGGAGGATGGCCAGCATGATCTCCTCCTCCTCCGCCTCCGTCCCCCACTTCTCTGGCTCCACGCCTCTGCCATCGTCGGAGCCACGTCCAGTCAAGCGCGAGGTTGTCTCGCATGTGCGCTTGCCGCCGCGGACACGCTCGCGCGACCTTGTCACCGGCCACCTCCGTCTTCGGCGCCCGAAGATTGAAGGTTCGGCGGCGCCCGACGATGGCGCCTTGAGGATGGCGCTGGAGGAGTCGCTCCGCGACTCGGCGCCACAGCCGCCGCAGGTGGAGCCGTCCTCGCCGACATCTTGGAATGGTCCAGGAAGGACTGGGAGCAGGCGGAGCGACAGCGCATCCTCGGCCTGCAGCAGCAGGCCGAGGAACAAGCGGTCCGGCGACGGGCGTTGGTCGGGCATGAGCTCGCCTACCAGGGCGCCCACTCTACGTCCTCGACGACGACGAGGACGAAGGCCCGTCCTACCAGCCGTGGAGGTTTGGCGACCCAGGCCAGGGGAGCTCCCGCCAGAACCAGCCGTCGAGCGACGACGACGATGACGGCGGCGGCGAGGATGACGACCGCACCGACCCCGGCTACACGGCGCTCTACAGCAACTTCGGCATGTAGGACGGCAAAGGCACCGGTGGCGGCCACTGCGGCGGCCTTTTTTTAGTTTATTATGTACTAATTTAGTTTAAATTTGATGTAATCCGCCTATATTCGCCCAACTTAATGAAATTCGCCCATCTTTAATGAATTTTAGCCGAACTTGGGAACTCGACCTGGGTACGCGAGTGGGAAAGTGGGCGTACCCAGGCCGAAATCAAGTTTCGTCCGACCGAAATAAGGTCCAATTTTCGGCCTGGGTTCGTCCAACGAGTGGAGATGCTCTAAACACCTTTTAGTATGTAGACTCACTAATTTTTCTCTGAACCTACACGCTAAAATGCGTGTTGTTCATTCGTTCTTTTAGGTCCATATGTAACGACCCACCGATTGCACTTATACAATATGAGTATAGTTTACATAGTTTACATACACTCTTCACATATATACATCGATTTATTGTGTTGTGCTTAATCAACAAATATTGGTATTCAGTGGTGACATGAATCTAAGGTCAGAACTTCTTTCTTGATAATATTCCATATAATCTTAGAGTGGCATGGAAAAATAAAAATTCTTAACCTACCATATCTAGGTCTTTTATATGTGTTGTTTGGATTTGATGACACAAACCATTACACGAGGCATACTGCAAAACATGACATAGAAATTTCTAAAGCCTTGGAAAAAAGGTTTCAACATATAGTAATGGATATTAGTGTTGTTTCGCTAAATATATCACAGAGGGGTAATGAGTTCCAAGATTAACTTCTTTTTTCTCAATACTATTGAAAGTTCCCCAAAGCAAGGAAGTCTCAGTAGGTGAAAATAAGTATACCGCAATCATTTTTTCTTTTGAAAACATTTTTTCATAGCACTGTAATCTTATTGTTAGTTCACTAAGGAAAACCAAATCGATGATTAAGTGTAGCAAAACAATGAACGGGTATCTGAGATAAAAATGTTTTTCTAGCCGACGCATCTCAACTTTATCAAAATTGGTGACAACAATTGTATGTGTTTGCTCTAGAAGTAGTTAAACTACAACTATTGCAAACCAAATACGCAATATTTGTTTATTTGCACATACAACCACAAATAATAACTATGGTACATCTATAATATCACTATATAGGATGTATTGAAGAGTATAACCATGTTTATAACATCATGACACTATTGTTTATACTAATGATTTCTTTATGATATTACAATATTGCATATCAGTTTGGTGCAAATTTTATCCTACAAGTAAACCATGTTACAACATGGAAAATATACTTCTAAAATACTTGATTTCATATTAAATTTAGACTAGATATCATCATTAGAAAGTTGTACAAATAGATGCACCAAATGTATTACCATTGCATTTTACAATTTTTTATATTTTTGTGTAAACAATAAATAATTAATTTTTTTAGTTTTTCTATATTTGTACTTATATATAAATTATTTAAGGTTGCAAATAAAATGAAAATAAAGAGTATGTGCAGAATTGAGGCCTCAAGAAAATTGAAGGTAACACATCTACTTAAAATATATATTAGCTTATAGAAATTGACGAGCATAGGTGATATAGAACAAAAACAATTACTAGATGACAAGAAGAGTGGATACAAGAACATGAGTAAATTTCCATTTCTGATTATTTGTTTGTTTCTTAATGAAATGCATATCAATAAATCTCTTGTAATAGGTTATCCATTGTATTTTAAATGTTATTAATCAAATGTATGCTAACAGACTAAAATGGTATTAACCCTAAAAATATATAAACTAAGAAAACAGAAGTAATAAGAATCAATAATTCATAAGTACATTTACCTCTGTATGAAATATAATATGTTTTACAAAATAATGTATTTTCCATTGGTAGTCAAAAAGGGAACTTCTCACTACATATACTTTTCATACGGTGTCCTAATAGTTTCATAGTACTTCCAACAATTTTACATGGCAATGCTATTTCTTACATAATATATTAAATGAGAAAATCAGGTTTTTGGAATGGTAAATTTATTATGGAAAGTAAAATGAAAACATAGTGTTGCCCGCACAGTGCACGGGCCACTGTACTAGTTGTAATATAAAAGGAAAAAAAGAATTACAACAATAAATAAGAATTGAATACATATTTATAAAAAGGATATAAATATTACAAGATTTAGATTAAATAGGAAGAAAATTTAACTTTATTATATTATACAAATTTACATTGTCAATTACATTATTCGAAGCAAAGATAATTACAAGAATAATAAAATACGTCCCAAATTACATTTTTTAAACTAAGTTAAATCTTGTATCTCATTTTCTTCATATTCTTTATTCCTGCAAAACAAACAAGAAAGGAAACAAAACAAAAATAAAGGAAGGTTATGTTAGTTAGTTTTGCTCTCACAAATATAGTGAGATGCACTGTGATGTTCATCATTGAGCATTGAAATCAGGGGCAAAGTAGTAATTTGTTCTTATCAAGTTTGTGGCCTCGGTACAACATCACAGGCTTTGTGAGGGGAAAATTTCACCATAGTAGTAGAGGTCAAAAGATAAAGACTCCACAAATATCAAGTTTTTACTTGATCTCATCCACACCAGCAGGTCCCACTTACAAGCAGCATACACATCACATGCACCATGATGTGTTGTCAACATCTTAGAGAGAGGGCAATTGCCATTTGAGGCAGCACAGCAGTAGCACATCCACAAGGAAGACCAGAGCACATCTATCATCTAGTGACCCTTATAAGAACACCACTATTCTGGTTAGAACACTACCAAGATCTTCATAGTTAAATTAGCTCATCACCAAACCTCCACTACACAGTTAGGGACACCACTGTCTTGTCCCTGATCTATACAAACAAATCATCAACACTCTGGTTGCTTGAGGAAGTCATCCAGAAGTCAGGACAAGGGGAAGATCAAGATCAAGCCAGTATTAGTTCAAGGAGGAGAAGGCTAACAAGCTCAATACCAGAGAACTAGGCTGAGCTGACCAAGATACAACACACCAATCAGCCACATGCATCAAGGTAGAAACTCACTAGATCACTAACTAGATCTAGTAACATACCTATTCTTATCATTTCAAGCAATATAATCACTTAGGGAGATAAAGCTCTCAGTACTGCGTAAAATAGCTCTATTAGTAACATCATAGAACTTAATTGGGCCTCAGCTTATGCATCAATGACAGGGGCATATCAGCAGCTCATACTGATTAGATCCACTGTTGTGCACACACCTCAAGGAGGCACCACAACAGTAGATCCATTGGCAGCAAAAGCCACTAAGTTATCGAAAACAACTAACAAAAGGCCAAACCTTAGAATATGTTCTCATCAGATAAGCTTTGTTTTAGCTTGAACATGTATGACAATCACATCATAATCACTAAGACCTATTATTGTGTACACTCAAAAGAGGCATCACAGTAACAGGATCTCAACCACTGAAGCCACCAGAACAAACTAGTAGAAGTATCTCAGGTCCTCAAGCAATTAGAAGTTAAAATAAATCATTTCTCTAGTCATATATTTGCTAGATATCATTTTCAGAGATCTAGATATATCTGATAAGAAACAAATATTATCACTGAACCATAGGTTCAGTCCATCATGTCAAACATAGTATTTGATTCAGATCATGCTTGTAAAAAATCTAGTAATCTATAGCAACAGTCTAGAGCTACAGAAACATCCAAGTAGCCAAACCAAACATATCTTACCTATCTGTTCATATCAAAGATATACACTGGATCACTTCATCAATTGATCAACCAAAGAAGTAGGGAGGATGTACAAGCTCAAGCACACAACACAATTTACTCAAGATATTACAAGCATATGATCAAATAATTAATTGTCATCCAAACCAAGAAAAAGCTACTAAGAAAATTACCTGAAGCATTATATAGTTTAATCATAGAAGGAGCAGATCAAAAACAAAAATAAATATTGCATAGAAGAATTATTTGCCAATACTACTCATCTAATGGTCATCAGGAAACCATTGACCACCACTTGTATTCATCAACATGGATAAGAAGTTAATTTAGAAATCCAACCCAAGAGAAAAACTAAAAGAATCATCTAGAACTAAAGCATCTAGTGCTATAACCTGATTAAGTGCATCTTGGCTATCTTGTGAGTACCAAATTTATACATCACCACAACAATAGTTTAAGATTTAGGAGTCTCGCTATTTGAGATAGATTAATTATCTTAATCATAAAAGTAGCACATGGCCAGTAACACTACCTGATCACAAATGATTCCTAGAATCAACAGATACACTGCCAGACCCTAATCTACTCAGTACCACATATCAAATCCAAGATTTCCAGAACCTAAGCATGCGTTCTACACCTAAACGACTTCATCGGCTCGAAGGCCGGTCACATGAGCATTACTTGTCTAGAGACATGGTTGCTATAGTAGACAAGAAGGCCGACGCCGGGGTTGCAGAAGCTTGCCTTCCCGCCGATGTCAGAGAAGAAATGATACCAAAACACCTCTCCCACCACCACAGAAAGGTCATGAAGCAGCACGGCGATGCATCGAAGGGCGTCGGGGTTGCATCACAGGATGTCGTCCCTCCGACATCAGGGATTGGAGTATACCACAGCAACTGTTGCAATACCACACCGCCATGAAAAGAACGGGAGCAGCATGTTAGGGTCGAGGAAGGGGATGTCCTGGTCTCCCTTGAGAAGCAGCCACGGGCATAGGGGGCCAGCGGAGTCGTGCCGACAAGCTAGCGGAACTACATGGATAGGGTTTCGCAGGGGCACGAACGGTGAAGCAGAGCAACGCCAAGGTGGAGGTAATCAACGGAGAATCTTGAGCCAGGACCTCGTCAGTAGGCGGCGGCGCCGGAAATGGCCGTCGACCGGTCGTATGATACGTTGGAAACGTATCTATAATTTTTGATGTTCCATGCTTGTTTTGTATCATTTGTCTTATGTTTTTTCTACACTTTGAGGCATTTTATTAACAAGTTGCCATAGTGCCAGTTGCCTGTTTTCTTATGTTTTTGGTTCCAGAAAGACAGAAAATCAATATTTTCGAAATTGGACAGGACAAAAGCCAAAGTCATTATTTTTCTCGGAGCAACACGAAACCACGAAGCAGAGCCGGAGGGGGGGCACAGGGTGGCCACACCCCTAGGATCGGGCAAGCCCTGGGGGTACCCATAGGGGGTGTGGCCCCTGGCTCCCCACCGACCTTGCCTCCTGCGCCTATAAGAGCCCCCCGATGAGAAAACCCTAAGGGATCTAGAAGAAACCCACGAAAACCTCTGTAGCGCCGCCGCCACCGAAGTGGAGATTCGGGGGACAGAAACTCTCTGTTCCGGCACCCTGCCGGGACGGGGAAGTGCCCCCGGAGCCATCTCCATCGATATCCACCACCATATTCATCACCGTTGTTGATTCCCATGATAAGGAGGGAGTAGTTCTTCCTCGAGGCTAAGGGCTCTATCGGTAGCTATGTGTTCATCTCTCTCTCTCTCTATGTGTGATCATATTGTGATCATGAGCTTTGTAATCAAGTAGATCTACCTTCCTACTCAAGTGCTTCAATAGATCTCTGCTCTCCCCATGTGTGTAAAAGTGACAGCGTGCACGCCATGGTGTCACTTAGGTTTGAGTCTACATAAATACTCTTTGTGCTTTAATAGATCTATGCTTTTCCCCACGTGTGTGAAAGTGACAGCGTGCATACCGTGTGTGGCACTTTGGCTAGGTTGAATATTTGTTATGAGTTATATTTGGAGTTGGATGTCTCTATGAAATTGTGGTGTTTGTTGGAACCATATAGCGCTCAAGGTGACAGTGTGGGGTTATCTAGATTGGGGAAGGCAGACTTTGAGGTGTGCTATTTTAGCCCTACCATGGATTTTTGAGTGTCCAACCGGAGAGTAGTTAAGAGTATTATCATGAAGAGAGGATATTTATATGAGAGAGTGTTCACTAGTGAAAGTATGATCCCTAGGCCTTGTTTCTAAGCATTGAAACACCGTTTGCTACTAGATTTGTTGCATGTTGCTTGCTTCCTTCAGTTTTCCTTTAGTCTATTCCTCCACGCCATCAGCTCTTTTCTGGCACCGTTACCCCACGTCAACAACAAGTCAGAACCTCTTTTCTGGCACCGTTATCACTTGTATTTCACTATTTCTTCACCGAACTAGTGCACCTATACACCTGAAAAGTGTATTGGGTGTGTTGGGGACACAAGAGACTTCTTGTATCTTGATTTCAGGGTTGCTTGAGGGAATACCTTTGACCACTTCCTCCCAGAGTTCGATAAACCTTGGGCAATCCACTTAAGGGAAACTTGCTGCCGTTCTACAAACCTCTGCACTTGGAGGCCCAACAACTGCCTACAAGAATAGAAGTGCGTAGACATCAAACTCTTTTCTGGCGCCGTTGCCAGGGAGGACAAGGACGTCTTCACAAGGGGAGTCCTTCACTTCCTTTCTCTTTACTTTGTTTTTTGTTTGCTTAGTTTCTTTTGTTTGGTTTTGTTTGACTCTTTCCAAAAAAAACCAAAAAATTAGTCTAGTTTGGTTTGCTTGCTTTATTCAAAAACACAAAAAAAATTAGTTCCTGCTCTAGCTGCTGCTGTTTTTGGCTTGCCCACCTTTGCCAAAATGAACTCTGCTGAGAACACCAAGTTGTGTGACTTCACTTGCACCAACAACAACGATTTCCTAAGCACACCTATTGCTCCACCTGCTCCTGATGCTAGATTTTATGAAATTAAGCCTGCTTTGTTGAATCTTGTGATGAGAGAGAAATTTTCTGGTGCTGGTTCTGATGATCCTGCTGCCCATCTTAATCGCTTTGTTCAACTTTGTGAGATGCAAAAGTATAAGGTTGTAGATGGAGATATTATTAAGCTCAAGCTTTTTTCCTTTCTCCTTGAGGGTAAAAGCTAAATAATGGTTGCTTTCTTTGCCTAAAAATAGTATTAATTCTTGGACTAAGTGCAAAGATGCTTTTATTGGAAAGTATTATCCTCATGTTAAGATTATATCTATGAGAAGTGACATTATGAAATTTAAACAACTTGATAGTGAACATGTTGCTCCAGCTTGGGAAAGAATGAAATCTTTGGTTAATAATTGCCCTACTCATGGACTCACTGCTTGGATGATTATCCAGACTATTTATGCAGGTTTGAACTTCTCAAGAAACCCGTTGGATTCTGTTGCTAGAGGTACTTTTATGGGCCTCACTTTGGGTGCTGCAACAAGGCTCCTTGATAATATGATGGTTAACTACTCTGAATGGCATGTTGAGAGAGCTCCACATGGTAAGAAGGTAAATTCTTTTGAGGAAACTTCCTCTTTGAGTGAAAAGATTGATGTTATTATGGCTATGCTTGTTAATGGGAAAGCTCCTCTAGATCCTAATAGTGTTCCCTTAGCCTCTTTGGTTGTTCAAGAAGAGCAAGTTGATGTGAAATTCATTAGAAACAACAATTTCAACAACAATGCCTATAGGAATAATTTTGGTAGCAACAACAATTATAGGCTTTATCCTCCTAGTGGAAATGCTTATCATGGTATATCTGGAATGCCTAGTGAAGAAAGGATTCTAGAAGTAGAGAGATCCACTAAGAATTTTATGCAGATGCTGAAAGGGCATGTATGCCCCCATGTGTGGTTTTGGTAATTATTGGCAATATCTATGGACTAATGTGTAACTTGAGTTTCACTTGTAGGTTTGTCCATTGGCATCGCTTGGGCCATGTGTTGGTCCCAAGGTTGGAAGATGAAGAAATGTCCAAGGGCTTTGTGCCCATTGGAATCATGAAGAAAGGACTCAACCAACGGTTTGTCCATTGGCATCGCTTGGGCCATGTGTTGGTCTCAAGGTTGGAAGATGAAGAAATGTCCAAGGGCTTTGTGCCCATTGGAATCATGAAGAAAGGATCTTGAAGGTCGATCAAGGCATGTGCAAAGAGTTGCATCAAGATGGATCAACCTCAAGTAGGGATGAAGAAGGGCGAGCTCAAGATGTGCCATCTCTAGAAGATCTCATGCTTGAATCTTGTCATCCTCGTGCTCATGGAATGATGAAGACAAGTTCAAAGAAGAGGTTTCCCCATGGAGTATGGGGGAGCAATTTGCAAGTCTTCATCTTCATCAAGCAAGAGCATCCAAGAAAGGTGTTCCCACTATAGAAGAACAAGACGGTCTACATCAAGTTCAAGTGGGATGCTCAAGGCAAAGATATGTTCTTGATAGGGCTTTTATTTTGTCGGTCTCGTATTGTTAGTTGGGAGACCGGGTTTAGGATAGATAGCCGTACTATCAAGAGGGGATCTCAAGCGAGTGTCTCGTTTGCATCGTTCGGAGAGAGCTCAAACCTTTGCATTCATAGCCTCATCTTTATTGGTTGTTATTTGGTTCTTGTCCATGAGAGGATCTAGAGCTTGTGGTCATCATCATAACAAGCTCTAGTTTATAATTTAAGGATTTCACTTGCATATCTTATTGCGGTTTTTGATCTTGCGAGTTTTCCGGCTCCACACCTTGGGGGATACTTCACATATATATTCATGGTATTTTATCCCAAGGTTATACCCAATCTTGCGAGTTTTGTTGGATTCTATTCGTCGTTATCTTTCCAACAAAATTGGTTTCATGCCGTTTGGAGTTCGGATGCAAAAGTTATTGCGTTTCTGGTTTTCTGGTTTCTGAAATTTCCCTGACCGGAAGTTCCGACTTTCCATCGAAAGTTCCGCTAGGGCATTTTTGCCGCCGAAAATTCCGGTGGAAGTTCCGGGTCTTCTTCCGCTCACGCTCAGTAACCTTCTGTTTTGGATGTGCTATTTGACGGAACTTCAGTCGGAATTTCCACCAAAAGTTCCGCTCCCACCAGAAGTTTTGGCCAGGGACCGGAAGTTCCACTCAGGCCGAAAGTTCCAGTTGAATTTCCGGCTCTTGTTCCACTCACGTTCAGTAACCTTCTGTTTTCGTTGTGTCTATTTGATGGAACTTCTGTCGGAACTTCCACCGGAAGATTCGCTCGCACCGGAAGTTCCGGTGAACCAGCGGAAGTTCCGACCAGGATTCGCTTTTTCAGTTTCTCGCTCCGCAGTTTTTGACCGTTGGCTGTGTGCCACCGAAAGTTCCAGCCTCCCATCGTAAGTTGCAGCCAGGAGTCGCGAATGCCCATAACGGGCAGATCTGGGAGCCCTTTAAAAGGGGCTCCTCTTCCCCTTCGTGGCTACTAGCTTTTCTTCTTGGTTCTTGGCTTTCTCTCTCTCCTCCATTGTCAACCTTGAAGAAGCTTTCCCTCTCCCTTTCCCTTCCTATGATTCTTGCATCTTTTGTGGGATTTGAGAGAGGAGATCTAGATCTACAATCCCCCTAAGCCAAATCCCTTCTTTGTGAAGGAATCATTGGGATCTAGATCTTGGAGAGTTTTGTATTCTCCTCTTGTGTTCTTCCTCCCTTATTCCCCCATTAGCTTTTGTAGCTTTGTTGGAATTTGGGAGAGAAGGACTTGCCCTTGCATTTGGTGCATAGGTTTGAGTTCTCCTCGGAGATTCGGCGAGTTTAAGCTTGTGAGCTTGTTTCTGTTGGGTTCCTTGGAACCTTAGACGGTTGTGTGGTTGGTTTATTGACCTTTTGTGGTCTTATTGACCTTTTGTGGTCTTATAGCCTTTTGTGGCGTTGTTGGCCTTTTGTGGCATTGTAGCCTTTTGTGGCTTTGTTGTTGGGAGCCTCCAATTGAGTTGTGGAGTTAGCCCCAATCTTGTACGGGTTCGGTGACCGCCCTCAAGCATCCCATAGTGGGCAGTGCCGCCTTTTGTGGTGCGCACTCGGGAGAATAGGGTGAGCCTTTTGTGGCGTCGGTGAGTTGCGTGCTTCCACATCCGGGGTGAGGCCTTGTGTGGCGTTGGGTGAGCATCGAGCCACCACACCTCGAGGTGAGCCATTTGTGGCGTTCGGAGAGCATTGCGCCATCGCACCTCTCAAACAGAGACGTAGCTTCTTTGGAAGTGAACTTCGGGAAACAAATCTTCGTCTCCGTGTCCATCGGTTATATCTCAACCGAGCCCTTTACTTATGCACTTTACATTGTGATAGCCATCGTGCTTGAAGTATTTATACCTTGCTATCACCTTGTTGCTTGTATTGCTTAGCATAGGTTGTTGGTGCACCTAGGTGAACTTAGTGGCTAGGTTTTGTGCTCAATAAATTAAACGTTAGCTTTATTCCGCATTTACTTGAGCCTAAGCCGTAATAATTTTAAAAAGCCTATTCACCCCCCTCTAGGCGACTTCCTTTGTACTTTCAGATGCAATATGAGCAAAATAAGATTTTCACTAAAACTATGGAGGAACAGTCTATCATCTTGAAAAACATTAGTCATCAGCTTGAGAATCTGAATAGAGAAATTCCTAGTCTACAGTAAAAAAAATTGAGTGCTGAGAAAAATATATCCTCTTTGTCTGAAGCTCAAACTTCCTTGGTTAATAAAATGGCTGCTAAACCTGAAGCTATGGAAAACACCTTTGCTACTGCTCATGCCATACAAGTTACTATTGATGAAAATGTTAGGTTGTTAGTTGAACTTCATGCTAGGTGGGAAAGGGAAGCTGAAATTGGTAAAAATAATAGTGTGTGCACTATCACCACTAAACCACAAGTAGCCCCTATTCCTCCTCCTACTATGCCTAAGCCTAGTGAGCCTACTACTAGTGATGCTAAGTTTGACTTTGATATTGATGGTTGCAATATTTCTGAAGTGATTATGTTCTTGCAAAAGCTTGCTAGAAGTCCTGATGCTAGTGATATGCATGTTGCTTTCACTAAACATATTGCAGATGCTCTTCTTAAGATTAAGGGGGAGAAGCTAAAACACAAAGCTTCTATTCCTAGGAAAGTAGAAGATAGTTGGGAACCCATTATTAATATGCAAGTGAATGACTTTGATCTCAAAGCTTCATGTGATCTTGGTTCTAGTGTCTCTATTATGCCTAGGAAGATTTATGAAATGCTTGATTTGCCACCATTAGAAGATTGTTATTTGGATGTCCCACTCAATGATAATGTTAAGAAGAAACTCATGGGGAGTGTTAATGATGTTCTTATTATGGTTAATAATGCTTATGTCCCTATGGATTTCTATGTTTTGGATGTTGAATACAATGCTTCTTGTCCTATTACTTTGGGAAGACCTTCTCTTAGAACAGTTGGTGCCATCATTGATATGAAAGAAGGCACCATCAAATATAATTTTCCATTCAAGAAAGGTATTGAACACTTCCCTATGAGGAGAGAGAAGTTGCTTTTTGCTTCTCCTTTGAAAGCAAGATTTTATGTTAATGCTTCTTCATTTGAAAATACTTGATTCTTCTTGCTTCTTGTGCCTAACTTAAAGGCGTTAAAGAAAAGTACTTGTTGGGAGATAACCCAAGAGTTTCCTTGAGTCTTGGAAGTTATTACTACTGTAATAACCTCTCATTATCCCTTTTGTTTGCTTTTTGTGCCAAGAATGACCTCTAATGAGAGGGAAGTAAGATTTGGGGAGTTGCTCTCCCGAAATAGATTTCTGTCCTCCACCAAAAAAAATCATGAGGAGGCTCTGTAACTCGGATTGAGCTCAAAATTTACGAATAAATCCCCAGTATGTTAGATAAATTTCGTTAGTTCAACACTTTTTGATTTGAGCAACATAAGATGTTCAAAAAAATCGGTTTCTACCTGCTGGTCTGTTTTGATAGATTTCTGCCATTATTTGCATTTGCTTCTTATTGATTCCTTTTTGAGTTCTCTTCAGGTAAATTGAGCTTTTTGAAGGAGTTACTACAGTAGCTTGTGTTTTTAGTGAAAAGCCTTGTTGTTCCAAAGCTTTGCTAGTGGTCTAATATCTTTTGAATAAACTAATATTGCTAATGAAGATTGTGTAAAGTTTTGTATGAAGGAAAAATTTCAGGTGTAGAGAGAAAATGATGCAATGAGATGAAGAATGGACAAAAGCTCAAGCTTGTATGCCACCATGGTTTCACCCCAAGAAATATCCAAGAGGTACAAGCGTCAAAGCTTGGGGATGCCCAAGGAATCCCCTTCTTCATCAATAAAAAGCTCAGGTCTGTCTAGACACTTCGTTTTTATTGTTTCATGCAGAGTTGTGTTGTTCTTGGAGCGTCTTAGTTTTCATTTGCTTTGCTTAGTTTGTTTAGTTTGCTTTAGTAGTTTGGATCCCCGTTCTAGCTGTGTTGTTTTGCAAATAAGTTTGCTTGGTGTTTGGAAAGGAGTAGTAAGTTCTTGCTTGAAGTACAAGAGGAGCTTGCATTGACTGTGACTTAGACTTTAGCATGACATGCTAGGTGTTGTTTTAGCATTATGCTTAGTGATTATTGCTATAGCATGTCTTGTTCCAAACAATTGGGATTGCTTAGTGTGCCTTGAAGAAATTATGCATTGTTTTAGCATGCAAAAGCATAGTATTGCGGTATTCTCCTTTGATGCTTTGCTTGGGTTGACTTGGCACATGCTTACACCATGTTATGACTCTCACAAGTCACCATTAGCCTCTATGATCATTTAGTCCTTGACTTGTAATACCACTCTTTGCTTTGATTAGTATGCTTTGTTGCACTGCATGATTTTGCCCATTATTGCTCTCTTAGTTGGTTGCTCCCAGTCTTTTGCTAGCATCCACTTGTATGAGTAAGCTCTACTCATGCTTCCAACTACCAAGAAACCAAGTTATTCCAAAGTATCCACTATAAACTCCTATGCATGGTGTGTTACACCATTCCAAGTATATTCTTGTTTTCAGCTATCTTCCAATTAAAAACTATTTTGTTATGTGAAAACTTAGTGATTAAAGCCCTCACAAACTTGATGGAACACTTTATATTCCTTTCCCCTAATAAACTTGAACCATTATGTCATCTATGTTGTATATGCTTACACTTATATGTTGGAATTAGCAGAACCGTGTTGTCACAGGGAACGTTTTCAACATTGCACTTGTACTTTATACTCAGTTGATATCATGCTCTTTTGTCTATGGATGTCAACGATGTGAAATAAAGAGGAAGCTTGTAAGTCCATGGAGTAAGTATCCTGTGTTAGAGAAACGCCTGGGCCTCTAGCCTAAACCATGCCTAATCATGGTGGAAACTTGCAGCATCACCATAGTGACATCTATGAAGCATTCTTCTTATAAAAAAAAGACACATTGAGAAAAGAGGAAAGAGAAAAAAAAACACCATATTCCCATGGTAAATAAGAAGATTGCTGAGATGCTCATTGCCTGCTTGCCTTGTCATTTTGGTTATGGGATAGCTCCCGTACCATGTGCAAGGGGTACCCCGTTGGTGGTTCTCAATGATATGCAAATACTTACAATGACAAGAACTTACAGGTGACTAAAGTTGAGTAGCATGAGGTGTGGCCCTCGTATTCAAGGGACTTTAGATTGCCAACTTATACTTTGTCAAGCATATACTCCATCTTTGTTCACTTTAACCTTAATCACTTCAAGATGCTTATGATAGGGGCAATGAGGGCTGAAAGCTAACAAGTACCATAATTTTTGGAAGCTCTTTTTGAAACTTGAAATCCCTGCTTCCTTTACAAAAGGCTTTTCTTCCACCATTATTGAGTCTCCACCTTCTACCTTTAGGCACCATTAAGAGAGCACAGTTGTCATTCTGTGTGCACTGTTCCAAAGCTTATTGATTGATGCATATTGTGATATTACTTGTTCTTGTGCTATTTGTTTCTAGTCACCCTTGTGAACTTTGAAGGTGTCCTATGCATCTATATTGCTACTCTATGAGGGACAAGCTGATTGCCACTATGCTATGTTTTCTGTATGTGAAACAAACAAACGTTTTTCAATGCATGTTATTCATGATCTTTGCTTGTAGCCTTTCATGTTGCATGCATAGTTACTATGTCCTATTGTTATAACTCCATCTATCATGCACATGTTTAAAGTTCTTTGATCCTAGCTTTCAATGCTTGCAAATGGTTAGATCTTTATTGTGAGGGTGCATGTCACCTCAAAAATTATTCTTTTTATCACTTACCTACTCAAGGACGAGCGGGAGTTAAGCTTGGGGATGCTTGATACGTCGGAAACGTATCTATAATTTTTGATGTTCCATGCTTGTTTTGTATTATTTGTCTTATGTTTTGTCTACACTTTGAGGTATTTTTATACACTTTCTGGAACTAACCTATTAGCAAGTTGCCACAGTGCCAGTTGCCTGTTTTCTTCTGTTTTTGGTTCCAGAAAGGTAGAAAATCAATATTCTCAGAATTGGACGAGACAAAAGCCAAAGTCATTATTTTCCCGGAGCAACACGGAACCACGAAGCAGAGCCATAGGGAGGGCACAGGGTGGCCGCACCCCCCTAGGCGCGGTCAAGCCCTGGGGTGCCCATAGGGGATGTGGGCCCCTGGCTCCCCACCGACCTAGCCTCCTGCGCCTATAAGAGCCCCCCGATGAGAAAACCCTAAGCGATTTAGAAGAAATCCACGAAAACCTCTATAGCGCCAACGCCACTGAAGGGGAGATTCGGGGGACAGGAAGTCTCTATTTCGGCACCATGCCGGGATGGGGAAGTGCCCCTGGAGCCATCTCCATCGATCTCCACCACCATCTTCATCACCGTTGTTGATTCCCATGATGAGGAGGGAGTAGTTCTTCCTCAAGGCTAAGGGCTCTACCGGTAGCTATGTGTTCATCTCTCTCTCTGTGCGTGATCATATTGTGATCATGAGCTTTGTAATCAAGTAGATCTACCTTGCTACTCAAGTGCTTCAATAGATCTCTGCTCTCCCCATGTGTGTGAAAGTGACAGCGTCACGCCATGGTGGCACTTAGGTTTGAGTCTACATAAATACTCTTTGTGCTTTAATAGATCTATGTTTTTCCCCACGTGTGTGAAAGTGACAACGTGCATTCTGTGTGTGGCACTTTGGCTAGATTGAATATTTGTTATGAGTTATATTTGGATTTGGATGTCTCTATGAAATTGTGGTGTTTGTTGGAACCATCTAGCGCTCAAGGTGACAGTGTGGGGTTATCTAGATTGGGGAAGGCAGACTTTGAGGTGTCCTGTTATAGCCCTACCATGGATTAGAGTGTCCAACCGGAGAGTAGTTAAGAGTAGTATCATGAAGAGAGGATATTTATATGAGAGAGTCTTCACTAGTGAAAGTATGATCCCTAGGCCTTGTTTCTAAGCATTTAAACACCGTTTGCTACTAGATCTGTTGCATGTTGCTTGCTTCCTTCAGTTTGCCTTTAGTCTGTTTCTCCACGCCATCAGCTCTTTTATGGCACCATTAACCCACGTCAAAAACAAGTTAGAAGCTCTTTTCTAGCACAGTTACCACTTGTATTTCACTATCTCTTCACCGAACTAGTGCACCTATACACCTGACAAGTGTATTGGGTGTGTTGGGGACACAAGAGACTTCTTGTATCTTGATTGCAGGGTTGCTTGAGAGGGAATAACTTTAACCACTTCCTCTCTGAGTTCGATAAACCTTGAGTAATCCACTTAAGGAAAACTTCCTGCTGTTCTACAAACCTCTCCACTTGGAGGCCCAAGAACCGTCTACGAGAATAGAAGTGCGTAGACATCATCGTAGCAGCGGTGGCGGCGGCGGCATCACGCATGCGTCAGAGGTGAACGAGGGGTGTTTATATGGCCAGTGTGTGTGAGTGAGAATTGTGAGGAGAGTGGTGGGTGGACTAGTCGGGCCTAGTTGGGCCAGATCAAGTTGGGTCGGCCCTATGGACCAGGCCGATCCAACCCAATTTCACCCCTAGACCACAGTTCAATTATCAAATTACCCTATTTTTCTGATTTAACACATTACTTTCTGTTAAAAAATAATAAAATAATAATAATAATATATCCAAAAAAATATGATATTTCAAAATTATCACAAAAATAATACATACCTAGGAAAATATAATATTACTTGTTTGAGTTAAATATAATACCACTAAATATTAAATCCATTAGAGTTCTCAATAAATTATAACAATATAATAAAATATCCTAAAAAAATTAGTAAAAACAATTTGTGTATAAAAAATAAATCCACTATTTTATAAAAATACTAACTTAATTCTTTTATAAATAAAATTTGAAGTAAATATTTAAAGACATTTGATCATTTATGGAATTTTATAAACATAAGAATAATACTTAAAAAATAAATAAAAATCATTTCTAAGATCCTAAATAAATATATTTTACTAGAAAAATACTAAATATATGATTTCAAAACATATTTAGATTCTTAGGAATTAAATTCTAGTTATTCTATTTTATTAAAATAAGATATTATTTGTTAACCCTTTAAAATTATTTCCAAAATAAGAAATAAGCATTGTTCTTTATGAATATTAAATCCTTTAATACTAAGTACTAAAGTCTAAAACCATAATTAGGATTCATAATAAAACTTAAGTATAAAGTATGAATTTTATAAAACCCTTTTGAAACTTTAAATCAAATTTAAACCAACAACAATGGTATGCATCATTTAATCCTATTATAGGTAAATGATCTTTACCTTTTTACCATACCTCACATGACTTTAAACTCTAACAACATACAAATATCATAAGAAATACACATTAAGTCCATTTATGTCTTTAAAATTAACTTTAGTTTACAAGATTGTAAACACCATGTTAAGGCTTCATTATGTATTTTATAGGTCACTTTGGTCTGTTTCCAATTAAGATCAACGGTACCTCGAGACCAAACTAATCAATCAAACGCCAAGAGACATCGACCACATTCTATTAACCATTAAAGATTGTTTAAACCTTATCAAATAAACCTTTTCTTTGAAGGTTATTCTTTTTGCCACTTCAAACAACAACTCTATAATAATTGCTTCAACTCTTAACAACTCAACCCAAGGACTTTTATCATAGTCACCAGATGATAATTAATCATAATTAAATTACTTTATACTTCACTTGTATATTTTGGATTGTTAACACTTAAGTTCCTTATAAATGCCATTACTTGTAAAGTAAAATTTGAAGATAAACCAACTCTTAAAAGAATCACCTAAATTCACTTCACTCAAAGTATTGGGGATTCATTTCGGGAGTTTTACAAAGTTCATAGCATTACTGATGAGTGCGTGAACACTTCGTTGGGAGACCCCAAGAGGAAGGTATGATGAGCACAACAACAAGTTTTCCCTAAGTAAGAAACTGAGGTTATAGAACCAGTAGGAGGAAGGAAACGACTCAAAGGTGTTGCTAGCAACTTGGAGACCTACACAACACAAACTCAAGACTTTGCCCCAACAAACAGTGAGGTTACCAATCTCACCGGTTTGCTGTAACAAAGGATTAATTGTATGGTGTGGACGGTAATGGTGTTTTACAACAAGTAAACAGTAACAGTGGAAGATGTATCAATGGTAAAGATTGGACCGGGGTCCATAATTCACTAGAGGTTTTCTCCTTAGATAAACAAACATGTCATGTTGGTTAAACAAATTACAGCAGGGCAATTGACAGGACTGAGCAAGGCATAACAATGCAATACTAGACATTCATGATCCTATGAGATTGGGCAATACAACAAGATACGTAGACCACCATCCAACTGCATCTATGACTAGAAGTCCAACTTTGGGTTATCATCCGAACCCCCTACAGTATTAAGTTGCAAGCAACAGACAACTGCTTTAAGCAAAGTGTGTAAGGTAAACAATCCACTTGTTCCATGAACAAGAGACCGTTGTTTTATCCCTAGTGGCAACAACATATCTACAACCTTAGAGATTTCTGGCACTTCCCTTTGATTAAATAGAGGCATAAACCCACTATCGAGCATAAATACCCCCTCTTGGAGTCACTAGCAACTACTTGGCCAAGATAGCTACTAACAATGGAGAGCATGCAAGATCACAAACACCACAGACATGATAGAATCAATAAGACAAAACCATTAATCAATCTGACATAGTAATCTCAATATCCATCAGATCCTCGCAAACACAACATGCATGATTACAAATAGATGAGATCTTGATCATGAACGGAGCTCACAAGATCTAAACATGAAAGCACAAAGGAGGAGATACAACCATCTAGCTACTATATGGACCCGTAGTCCAAGGTGGAACTACTCACGCTTCATACCGGAGGCTGGCATGATGAAGAAGAAGGCCTCCTTGATGATCTCCCCTCCGACAGGGTGCTGGGAAGAGCTTCAACTCCCCCGATCTAGGGACGATGGTGGCGGCGTCTATAGACGGTTTCGTGGAATATTGATCGGGTACTTAGGGTTTAGGCATCGGGGGCTTCTTATAGGCGAAGAGGGAGGCCGAGGGGGTGCCCGAGGCGGCTGCACCCTCCTAGGCACGGGGTAGGACCACCCGCGCGGCCAAGGGGTGTGGCCCCTTGGTGACTCTCCTTCGTCTCGTATTCAGGCTTCGTGTTCCCCACGGTAAAATATTCACTTTGGATTTTGTCCCGTCCAATTCCGAGAATATTGATTTTCTGCCTTTCTGGAACCAAAAACAGAAGAAAACCGACAACTGACATTATGGCATCTTGTTAATTGGTTTGTACTAGAAAACATATAAAAACACCTCAAAGTGTATACAAAGCAAAGCAAAGTAGATACTAAACAAGCATGGAACATTAAAAATTATAGATACGTTTCCGACGTATCAAGCATCCCCAAGCTTAAATCCTGCTCGTCCTCGAGTAGGTAAGTGATAAAAAGAATAATTTTTAAGGTGACATGCACCATCAAAATTAAGATCAAACCATTTGCAAGCATTGAAAGCTGGGATCAAAGAACTCTAAACATGAGCATGAAATATGGAGTTCTAACATTAAGACAAAGTAACTATGCATGCAACATGAAAGGTTACAAACAAAGATCATGAATAACATGCATTGAAAAATGTTTGTTTGTTTCACATATAGAAAACATGGCATAGTGGCCCTCATCTTGTCCCTCATAGAGTAACAAATAGATGCATAGGACACCTTCAAAGTTCATAAGAGTGAATAGATACAAATAGCACAAGAATAAGCAATATCAACAATATGCATCAATCAATAGGTTTTGGGACAATGCACATAGAACTAAGAATGGCAACTATGCTCTCTTAATTGGTAACTAAAGATAGAAGGCAGAGACTCAATATAATAGTGGAAGAAAGGCCCTTCATAAGGGAAGCAGGGATTTCAAGTCTCAAAAAGAGCTTCCAAAAAATATGGTACTTGTTAGCTTTTAGCCCTCATTGCCCCTATCATAAGCATCTTGAAGTTATTAAGGTTAAAATGAACAAACTATGGAGTATATGCTTGACAAAGTATAAGTTGGCAATCTCATGTCCTTTGAATACGAGGGCCGCTCCTCATGCTACTCAACTTTAGTCACCTGTAAGTTCTTGTCATAGTAAGTACATGTGTATCATAAAGAACCGCCAACGGGGTACCCCTTGCACATGGTACAGGAGCTATCCCATAACCAAAATGACAAGGAAAGCAGACAATGAGCATCTCAACAATCTTCTTATTTACCATGGGAATATGGTGCTTTTTTCTCTCTTTCTTCTTTTCTCAATATGTCTATTTTTTTATAAGAAGAAAGCTTCATAGATGTCTTTATGGTGATGCTGCAAGTTTCCACCATGATTAGGCATGGCTTAGGCTAGCGGCCCAGGCGTTTTCCTAACACACATACATAACTCCATGGACTTACAAGCTCCCCTTTTATTTCACATCGACGACATCCATAGACAAAAGAGCATGATATCAACTATGTACAAAGTACAAGTGCAATGTTGAAAGTATTCCCCGTGACAACACGGATCTGCTAATTCCAACGTATAAGTGCAAGAATATACAACATAGATGACACAATGGTTCAAGTTTATTAGGGGAAAGAAAAATAAAGTGTGCCATAAAGTTTGTGAGATCTTTAATCACTAAGTTTTCACATAACAAAATACTTTTTAATTGGAAGATAGATGAAAACAAGAATATACTTGGAATGGTGTAACACACCATGCATAGGAATTTATAGTGGACACTTTGTAATAACTTGGTTTCTTGAGAGTTTGATGCATGAGTAGAGCTTACTCATACAAGTGGAGGCTAGCAAAAGACTGGGAGCGACCAACTAAGAGAGCAATAATGGCCATAATCATGCAGAGCGACAAAACGTTACTAATAAAAGCATAGAGTGGTACTACAAGTCAATGACTAAATGATTATAGAGGCTATGGTGACTTGTTCATAGTCATAACATGGTGTGAGCCTATGCCAAGTCAACCCAAACAAAGCATCAAAGGAGAATACCACAATACTATGCTTTTGCATGCTAAAACAACACATGATTCTTTCAAGGAACACTAAGCAATCCCAATTGTTTGGAACAAGTCATGCTACAACAATAATCACTAAGCATAAGGTCAAAACAACATCTACCATGACATGCTGAAGTCTAAGTCACAGTCAAAGCAAGCTCCTCTTGCATTATTCAAGCAAGAACTTTCTACTCCTTTCCAGCAGCAATCAACTCATTTGAAACAACACAGCGAGAACGGGGGTCCAAACTATTTTATTCAAGCAAACTAAACAAACTAAGCAAGCCAAATTAAAACTAAGACGCTCCAAGAACAACACAACAGTGCATGAAACAATAAAAATGAAGTGTCTAGAAAGACCTGGGCTTTTTATTGATGAAGAAGGGGATGCCCAAGGCATCCCCAAGATTCGACGCTTGTACCTCTTGAATATTTATTGGGGTGACACGGGCTGGCATCCCCAAGATTGAGCTTTTGTCCATTCTTAATCTCATTACATCATTCTCTCTCTACACCTGAAATTATTTCTTCATACAAAACTTCACACAATCGTCATTAGCAACATTAGTGTATTCAAAATGTAATAGACCCTTGGGTTTAGCTTTAGAACAACAAAACTTTCACTAAAAACATAAGCTACTGTATAAATTCCCTCAAAAATCTCAATTTCCCAAAAATAACCCCAAAAAGAATCAATAAGAAGCTAATGCAAATAATGGCAGAAATCTGTTAAAATAGACCAGTAGGTAGAAATAGATTTTTTCTAAGACCTTATGTTGCTCAAATAAAAACATGTTGAACTAACGAAAGTTATCTAACATACTGGGGGATTTATTCATAAAATATCAGCACAATACAACTTACATAGATTCCTCGCGAATTTTTACGGTGGAGCACAAAAATCTGTTTCGGGACAGCAACTCCCCAAATCTTACTTCCCTCTCATTAGAGATCATTCTTGGAACAAAAAGCAAACAAAAGGTATAAGGAGAGGTCATTACTGAAGTAATAACTTTCAAGACTCAATAAAACTCTTGGGTTATCTCCCAACAAGTACTTTTCTTTAACGCCTTTAAGTTAGGCATGATAGTTTGAGAAGATCCTCACATAAGGAATATGAATTGAAGTAAAAGAGAGCATCAAGAAGCAAATTAAAAACACATTTAAGTCTAACCCACTTCCTATGCATAGGAATCTTGTAAGAAAATAAATCAAAGAAGTACATAGTAACAAGAATGGGTTGATAAAACAAGAGCAACTTCAAAACTTTTAGCATATAGAGAGGTGTTTCAGTACCATGGAAACTTCTACAACCATATTTTCCTCTCATAATAATTTTCAGTAGCCTCATGAATAAACTCAACAATATAACTATCACATAAAGTATGCTTTTCATGATCTACAAACACATAATTTTTATCAAGCTCAAAAATAGTGGGATTAAAACCTTCAAACCCACTTTTAACAATTTTATAACTAATCATTCAATGTAGTACCATCATCTAGATATTTATCATAAATATTTTCTAATCAAAACTCTTTAGTACCATGCATTTCGAAGTTAGGCACAAATATAGGATTATCATAGATAACGGGAGCATAACTATTATCACAAGTTTTACCCATAACAGATATTTCAAAAGAATCCATAGGAACATAGCATTCATCCTCCTTTGGTAAGCAAGGGGGACAATCAAATAATGTAAGAGGTAAAGAGTTACTCTCATTAGAAGGTAGGCATGGGTAGATCCATTCTTCCTCCTCTTGACCATCACTCTCCTCCTCTTTTTCGTCTAATGAGCTTTCAGGTTCAGCAATTTCGTCTTCCATAGGCTCCTGCAAGGCATTAGTCTCTTCTATTTGTGGAAAGCATCTATTAAAATATTCAAGAATATAACCATTATCTTCCTTGTAATTATCAAAGCAAAATTTAAGTATATCATAAACCTCATATTCATAAGGTGAATCATCAGTATTTTCAAGCAAACTAGCAAGTTCAAATGCGCCCTTGAAAGCAATAAATTCTTCAATTTCTTCCACATCACAAAAGTCATAATTTCCTTTAACATAAGAAGACATGGTAACATTATCATTGTACTCACATTGAAAAGGGAGGTGTTTATACCTCCTACAGCAACAAGATTTATCAAAGCAATAAGTAACATTATAAGTGTTGGAGATATGCCCTAGAGGCAATAATAAATTTAGTTATTATTATATCTTTGTGTTTATGATAAATGTTTACATTCATGCTATAACAATATTAGCCAGAAATATTAATACTTGTGTGATTTGTAAACTAAATTAGAGTCCCTAGTAAAGCCTCTTTATTATACTAGCTTGTTGATTAATAGATGATCATGGTTTCTTGATCATGAACATTTGAGATGTTGTTAATAACAAGGTAATATCATTAGGAGAATGATTTGATGGACATACTCCTATAGATAAGCGTAGCATAAAGATCAAGTCATTTTAATAGTTCAATTGCTATAAGCTTTCTGATACATAGTAACCTAATTCCTTCGACCATGAGATCATGCTTATCACCATCACCGGAAGGATGCTTTGATGACATCAAACACCACACCGTAACTGGGTGGCTATAAATATGGCATTGAGTGTTCGGAAAGTATGGGTTGAGACACATGGATCAAGAGTGGGATTTGTCCATCCATATGACGGATAGATATACTCTGGTCCCTCTCGGTGGAATGTCATCCAATTAGCTTGCAAGCATGTTACTGGCTCACAAGGGATCACATATCAGGAGCGAAAAGAGTACTTATCGATACTTGAGGTTGAACTAGGTATGCAGAGATACCGACGATCAAAACCTCGGATAAGTAAACTATCGTGAGACAAAGGGAAATTGGTATCGTATGTAAGTGGTTCATTCGATCGCAAAGTAATCTTTGAAATATGTGGGAGCCATATGAATTTCCAAATTCCTCTATTGGTTATTGATGGGAGAAGTGTCTCGATCATGTCCGCATAATTCACGAACCGTAGGAAGACACACTTAAGGATTCGATGTTGTTGAGTAGTTATGGAATGATGAGTAAGAGACCGAATGTTGTTCGGAGTCTCGGATGGGATCCGGGATATCACAAGGAGATCCGGAATGGTACGGAGAATAAGATTCATACAAGGAAAGTCCTGTTTCGGAGTTGGGGAATGATTCCGGTGTTTTCATCAGGAATGTTCTAGAAGGGTCCGGAAGGTCTGGCACTCCGGAGGGAAAGGGTACATGAGTGTGTCATGACAATGTGTCATGGACATGGACCTTGACGCTATGCCAATTATGATGGAGATCATGTTCGTGCTTGAAGATGGAGATCGGAAGCACAAGAAGAAAGGCCATATCATATCACATATTATGAATTGCATGTGATGTTAATCCTTTATGCATCTTGTATTGCTTAGTTAACGACGGTAGCATTATAAGATGATCCCTCAAGCACACAAATTTCAAGTTTTAAAGTGTTCATCCTTAGTAAGCATCGTTGCTAAAGCTCGTTGTTTCGAAGCACCACGTGATGATCGGGTGTGTTAGATTCTGCGAGTGTATACAACGTGAGCAAGCTAGATTTGCTCATGCGGAAGCTAAGGTTTGATCTTGACGAGCCTAGCATGTACAGACATGGTCTCGGAACACAGATCACCGAAAGGTAAAGCATGGGTCATATAGTAGATATGATGAACATGTTGATTGTTCGCCATTGAAGCTACATCAACTCTCGTGATGATCGGTTTTGATGTGGTGGATTTGGTTCGTGTGGTCACTAAAACAATGTGAGGGATATTGTTTTGAGTGGGAGTTCACCTACATTAATTTAACTATTAATTAGAACTCAATTTGTCATAAACTTAGTCTAAACTATTGCAAATATGTTGTAGATCAATGGGGGCCCTACCATCAATTTTAATGCATCCCTAGAGAAAGAAAAGTTGAAAAACAATGGAAGCAACTTCGCGGATTGGTTCCGCAATTTGAGGATTGTCCTCAATGCTGGTAATTTGACCTATGTGCTGGATGCACCGCTGGGTTACCCGCCTGCAGCTGATGCTACCGATGAAGTAAAGAATGTTTACCTCACTCAGAAGAATCAGTACTCCACAGTTCAGTGTGCTATCTTGTATGGTTTGGAATCGGAGCTTCAGAAAAGGTTTGAGAACCATGACCCACATGATATTGTCCGTGAACTCAAAATGATATTTGAGGCTCATGCGGCAGTTGAGAGTTATGATGCTTCTGAAAAGTTCTTTAACTACAAGATGGAAGAGGGCAGCTCCGTCAGTGAGCATGTGCTTAAGATGTCTCGGCACGCAAACAAACACCAAAGCTTGGGTATAGTGATTCCTAATGCTTTGGGAATTTACCGTGTCCTCCAATCACTGCCACCAAGTTACAAGAACTTTGTGATGAACTACAATATGCAAAACATGAACAAGACGTTGCCAGAACTCTTCTCCATGTTGAAATATGCAGAAGTGGAGATCAATAAAGAGCATCAAGTGTTGTTGGTCAATAAGACCACCAAATTCAAGAAAGGCAAGTCTAAGCAAAAGGAAAACTTCAAGAAGGGTGGTAAGAAAGTTGCCGCACCGGCGAAGAAGACCAAGGCTGGACCTAAGCACGTCTTGAGTGCTTTCTTGCAAGGGAGAAGGTCCTTTGGGCGGAATTGCCCAAAGTACTTGGCGGATTTGAAGAACGGCAACATCAAGAAGAAAGGTATATCCGATATACATGTTATTGATGTGTATCTCACTAGTACTCGTAGTAGTGCCTGGGTATTTGATACTAGTTCGGTTGCTCATATTTGTAACTCGAAACAGGTGCTGCAGAATAAACGGAAGCTAGTGAAGAACGAGGTGACGATGCGCGTTGGAAATGGATCAAAGGTTGATGTGATTGTGGTCGGCACGCTACCTCTTCATCTACCATCGGGATTAGTTTTATACTTAAATAATTGTTATTTGGTGCCTGCGTTGAGCATGAACATTATATCGGGATCATGTTTATTGCGAGACGGTTACTTGTTTAAGTCCCAGAATAATGGTTGTTCGATTTATATGAGTAATATGTTTTATGCACATGCACTTTTGATAGATGGTCTATTCTTATTGAATCTCGATTGTAGTAATACACACATAAATAACATTAAGGCTAAACGTTTGAAATTGAGCGATAACTCGACCTATATGTGGCATTGTCGTCTTGGTCACATTGGAGTGAAGCGTATGAAGAAACTCCATTCCGATGGACTTCTTGAATCACTTGATTTCGAATCACTTGAAAGATGTGAAGCATGTCTGATGGGTAAAATGACTAAGACTCCATTTTCTGGTATGATGGAGCGAGCTACGGACTTGTTGGAAATCATACATACCGATGTGTGTGGTTCAATGAGCGTAGCATCGCGCGGTGGTTATCGTTATGTTCTTACCTTCACGGATGACTTGAGTAGATATGGGTATATCTATTTCATGAAACATAAGTCCGAAACTTTCGAGAAGTTTAAGTAATTTCAAAATGAGGTAGAGAATCAACGTAACAAGAATATTAAATTTCTACGTTCTGATCGTGGAGGTGAATATCTAAGTTACGAGTTTGGCGAGCATTTGAAGAAATGCGGAATACTTTCACAATTGAAACCACCGGGAACACCACAACGTAATGGTGTGTCCGAACGTCGTAATCGAACTCTCTTAGATATGGTTCGTTCTATGATGTACCTTACAGATTTACCGCTATCATTTTGGGGTTATGCATTAGAAACATCTGCATTCACTTTAAATAGGGCACCATCTAAATCCGTTGAAACGACACCGTATGAATTATGGTTTAGGAAGAAACCTAGATTGTCGTTCCTTAAAGTTTGGGGTTGCGAAGCCTATGTAAAGAAGTTACAGCCGGACAAGCTTGAACCCAAAGCAGAAAAATGCGTCTTCATAGGATACCCGAAGGAAACTATTGGATATACATTCTATCATAGATCCGAGGGAAAAATCTTCGTTGCTAAGAATGGATCCTTTCTAGAGAAAGAATTTCTCTTGAAAGAAGTGACTGAAAGGAAAGTAGAACTCGACGAGGTTGTCGAACCTTCTCTCGAACTTGCGAGTAGCACAGCACCGGAAGTAGTTCCAGTGGCGCCTACACCAATAAGAGAGGAAGCTAATGCTGATGATCATGAAACTTCGGTTGAAGTTGCTACATAGCCTCGCAGGTCAATGAGAAATCGTACCACTCCTAATTGGTATGATCCCGTTATGAGTGTCATGTTGGTGGACAACACCGATGACCCTGAAACATATGAGGAAGCGATGATGAGCCCAGATTCCAATAAATGGCAAGAAGCCATGAAATCCGAGATTGGATCCATGTACGAAAACCAAGTATGGTCTTTGGTGGACTTACTGGATGGCCGGAAGGCTGTCGAGAACAAATGGATTTTCAAGAAGAAAACAGATGTTGATGGTAATGTTACTGTCTATAAAGCTTGACTTGTCACAAAAGGGTTTCGACAAATTCAAGGAGTTGACTACGATGAGACTTTCTCACCGGTAGCGAAGCTAAAGTCTGTGAGGATTATGTTAGCAATCGCTGCATATTACGATTATGAGATATGGCAGATGGATGTCAAAACAGCATTCCTCAATGGAGACATTGATGAAGAGTTGTATATGATGCAACCCAAAGGTTTTGACGATCCTAAAGATGCTAACAAGGTGTGCAAAATTCAACGGTCCATATATGGATTGAAGCAAGCATCCCGAAGTTGGAATCAACGTTTTGATAAGGTAATCAAAAGCTTTGGTTTTATACAAACTTATGGTGAAGCTTGTATTTAAAAGAAAGTGAGTGGGAGATCTGTAGCATAATTAATCCTATATGTAGATGACATATTGTTGATTGGGAATGATGTAGACCTTCTTAATAGTGTCAAGGAATATTTGAATAATAGTTTTTCAATGAAAGATCTTGGCGAAGCAGCTTACATATTAGGCATAAAGATTTATAGAGATAGATCAAGACGCCTAATATCATTGTCACAAAGTACATATTTGGACAAAGTTATAAAGAGGTTTGGAATGGAAGATAGCAAGAAAGGGTTCTTGCCCATGTTGCCCAATACGACCTTGAGTAAAACTCAAAGTCACCTGGCAGAGAAGATAGATAAAGGATGAGTAAGACTCCTATGCCTCAGCCATAGGATCTCTAATGTATGCCATGCTATGTACTAGACCCAACATTGCATATCTTGTTAGTTTAACTAGCAGATATCAAAGTGATCGAGTGGATCATTGGACGTGATCAAAAACATCCTTAAGTACTTGAGAAGAACTAAGGATATGGTTCTTTCTTATGGAGGTGATGAACAGCTCGTTGTTAATGGTTACACCGATGCTAGTTGGAACACCGATCCAGATGATTCTAAATCTCAATTTGGATACGTATTTACTTTGAATGGTGCAGCAGTTAGCTGGAGGAGTGCAAAGCAAAGCATTGTGGCGAGATCTTCAACTGAATCGGAATACATAGCTGCTTCAGAGGCTTCACAAGAAGCGATATGGATGAAGGAGTTCATTACAGAGCTCGGTGTGGTTCCAAGTGCGCTGGACCCAATGTCTATCTCTTGTGATAACATGGCGCCATAGCCGGTCTTGCAGAACCAAGGTCACACAAAAAGCTGAAGCACATCAAGCTACGTTTTCACGCTATTCGAGAACATGTCCAAGATGGTGACATAAAGTTTTGCAAAGTACACACAGATCTGAATGTGGCAGACCCGTTGACTAAACCTCTCCCGAGGGCAAAACATGACCAACACCAAACTGCCATGGGTGTTCGGTATATTACCATGTAATCTAGATTAGTTGACTCTAGTGCAAGTGGGAGACTGTTGGAGATATGCCCTAGAGGCAATAATAAATGTAGTTATTATTATATATTTGTGTTTATGATAAATGTTTACATTCATGCTATAACAGTCAAGGTTGAAAAAAGCGTTAGGCGTAGGCGAGGCGTTTGACCTTCGCCTAGTGCCTAGGCGGCGCTTAAGCGCCCTAGGCGTGGCCTAGGCGAGCATATAGTTTTTACCATCAAGGGTATATATGGGTTATTATATGTGATATACATTAATTTATAGCATGTAAATGAGTAAACAACCAACACCCGCCATTGGAATATGTCCCAGCTAGCTAAAAAGTGAAAAAAATCATGATTTCTTGCTCGATAAGAAAATTTATTAGTTACCCTGCCTAGACTTCCGCTTATGCTCTAGGCGAGGCGTTTGTCTACCGCCTAGTGCCTAAGCGTGCTTAAGCGTTGCCTAGGCGCCGCCTAATCCAACCTTGATAACAGTATTAACCAGAAACATTAATACTTGTGTGATTTGTAAACTAAATTAGAGTCCCTAGTAAAGCCTCTTTATAATACTAGCTTGTTGATTAATAGATGATCATGGTTTCTTGATCATGAACATTTGAGATGTTGTTAATAACAAGGTCATATCATTACGAGAATGATATGATGGACATACTCCTATAGATAAGCGTAGCATAAAGATCAAGTCATTTTAATAGTTCAATTGCTATAAGCTTTCTGATACATAGTGACCTAATTCCTTCGACCATGAGATCATGCTTATCACCATCACCGGAAGGATGCTTTTGATGACATCAAACACCACACCGTAACTGGGTGGCTATAAATATGGCATTGAGTGTTCGGAAAGTATGGGTTGAGACACATGGATCAAGAGTGGGATTTGTCCATCCATATGACGGATAGATATACTCTGGGCCCTCTCAGTGGAATGTCATCCAATTAGCTTGCAAGCATGTGAATGGCTCACAAGGGATCACATATCACGGGAACGAGAAAAGAGTACTTATCAGTAATGAGGTTGAACTAGGTATGCAGAGATACCGACGATCAACACCTCAGATAAGTAAACTATCGTGAGACAAAGGGAAATTGGTATCGTATGTAAGTGGTTTATTCGATCGCAAAGTAATCGTTGAAATATGTGGGAGCCATATGAATTTCCAGATTCCTCTATTGGTTATTGATCGGAGAAGTGTCTCGATCATGTCCGCATAATTCACGAACCGTAGGGAGACACACTTAAGGATTCGATGTTGTTGAGTAGTTATGGAATGATGAGTAAGAGACCTAATGTTGTTTGGAGTCTCGGATGGGATACGGGATATCACAAGGAGATCCGGAATGGTCCGGAGAATAAGATTCATATGAGGAAAGTCCTGTTTCGGAGTTGGGGAATGATTCCGGTGTTTTCATCAGGAATGTTCTAGAAGGGTCCGGAAGGTCTGGCACTCCGGAGGGAAAGGGTACATGAATGTGTCATGACAATGTGGAATGGTTGCATCATGTACTAGGTCACATGGCTGGGCAAAATAAAGGAAGAAATCAAATCCTAGTTTGAAAGTGAAATGCCAATTTGAAAAGTCAAACGACAAGTTTGCTTGGTGGAGGGAGAGTAGGAAACCTACTTGGGGAGGAGTTCCTCTCCCTCCACCCGCCGGCCAAGGAGGCCGACTTGGGGGAGAACTCCCTCCTCCCAAGCCGCGCCCTCCCACCTATATAAGGAGGGGCAGGGCTGCCCCTCTCCCACACACCCAACACACCCCTAAACCCTAGCCCTAGCCGCCGGCCTCCTCCAAGTCGCCGCCGCCCCTAGGGTTTCTCCAAGTCGTCGACTTGGGGCTTCCCCAAGCCCTAGCCACCGGCCAAGCTCCCCCCTTGGTGCCTCTAAACCCTAGACCACCAAGGCCTTTCTCATAGTCCACCATACTCGCTCCGGCTTAAGGCGAAGCCCTGCGAGATCTCCCCTCTACTTCCGGTACCACGCCGTCGTGCTGCCGGAATCGAGAGGAGAGTGCTACAACCTCCACTGGTTGCTGGAACAAGGGAGAGGAAGGTATTCATCGAGTACCGAACGTGTGACCGATGAACGCTTGAGCTTAGCCGGAAGGATCATCTACGCGATCTTGAGATCGGCAAGAGTACGACTACATCACCCACGAGAATCTACTCTCGTTAACCGCTTTGGAATCTTCGAGGGTGTGTTCCTCTATCGATTCGTTGCTACAATATAGTAGATAGATCTTGGCTTGTTTGTTTGCATGCGGTAGAATTTTTTTGTTTTCCATGCTACAAACCCCTACAGTGGTATCAGAGCCGTGTCTATATGTAGATCTGTTGCACGAGTAGAACACAATGGTCATTGTGGGCGGTGGTGCTTTTGTTATCAATTACTTTTTGTGTACTTTGCATCTTGCGGTATGATGGGATGAAGCGGCCCGGGCTAACCTTACATGACATCGTTCATGATACTTGCTCCACGCTCAACATGCAACTTGTATTGCATAAGTGGCTTTGCGGGTGCCTGTCTCTCCCATCATAGTATAGATCCAATTTACGACGGTCACTTGATAGTTTAAGCATCAACATGCAACTTGTATTGCATAAGTGGCTTTGCGGGTGCCTGCATCTCCCATCAAAGTGTTTAACAAGAGCGGATTCTCGTGGGTGATGTAGTTGTACTCTTGCCAAACTCAAGATCGTGTAGACGATCCTTCCGGCTGGTTCGTGGCGCTCCAATGATCACATCGCGTTCGGTTTCGATGAAGACCTTCCTCTCCTTGTTCCAGCAGGCGGAGGTTGTAGCACTCTCCTCGCGATTTGGCAAAGACGACGGCGTGGTACCGGAAGTAGAGGGAGATCTCGCAGGCTTCAAGCCGAGCGAGTATGGTGGACTATGAGAGAGGCCTTGGCGATCTAGGGTTTAGAGGCACCAAGGAGAGAGGGCTAGGCCGGCGGCTAGGGCAAGGGGAAGCCCCAACTCGGCGGCTTGGGAGAAACCCTAGGGCGGCGGCGGCGACTTGGTGGTCGGCGGCTAGGGCTAGGGTTTGGTGGGGCAAGGTGTAAGTCTAGAGGGGCAGCCCTGCCCCTCCTTTTATAGGTGGGAGGGCGCCGACCAGGGGAGGGGAGTCCTCCCCCAACTCGGCCTCCAAGGCCGGCGGTGGAGGGAGAGGAACTCCTCCCCAAGTAGGTTTCCTACTCTCCCTCCACCAAGCAAACTTGCCGTTTGACTTTTCAAATTGGCGTTTGACTTTTAAAACTAAGATTTGATTTATCCCTTTATTTTCCTGAGCGATGACACCTAGTACATGATGCAACCATTCCAACTTGTTATGACACATTCATGTACCCTTCCCCTCCGGAGTGTCGGACCTTCCAGAACCTTCTAGAACATTCCCGATGATAACACCGGAATCATTCTCCAACCCCGAAACAGGACTTTCCTTATACGAATCTTATTCTCCGGACCATTCTGGATCTCCTCGTGATATCCCGAATCCCATCCGAGACTCCGAACAACATTCGGTGTCTTACTCATCATTCCATAACTACTCAACAACATCCTAGTGATTCTATGTGTCTCGAATTATGCGGACATGATCGAGACAAACAATAACCAATAGAGGAATCTGAAATTCATGTATGGCTCACATATTTCATCGAATGAACCAATTACATACGATACCAATTTCCCTTTGTCTCACGATAGTTCACTTATCCGAGGTTTATCTATACCTAGTTCAACCTCGTTACCGATAAGTACTCTTTTATCGTTCCCGTGATATGTGATCCCATGTGAGCCAGTCACATGATTGCAAGACAATTGGATGACATTCCACAGAGAGGGCCCAAAGTATATCTATCTATCATATGGATGGACAAATCCCACTCTTGATCCATGTGTCTCAACCCATACTTTCCGAACACTCAATGCCACCTTTATAACCAGATGTCATCAAAGCATCCTTCCGGTGATGGTGATATGCATGATCTCATGGTCGAAGGAATTAGGTTACTATGTATCAGAAAGCATATAGCAATTGAACTATTAAAATGACTTGATCTTTATGCTACGCTTATCTATAGGAGTATGTCCATCATACCATTCTCCTAATGATATGATCTTGTTGTTAATAACATCTCAATGTTCATGATAGGGAAACCACAATCATTTATTAACCAACAAGCTATTATTATGAAGAGGCTTTACTAGGGACTCTAATTTAGTTTACAAATCACATAAGTATTATTGTTTCCTTGTTAATACTGTTATAGCATGAATGTAAACATTTATCATAAACACAAAGATATAATAATAACTACATTTATTATTGCCTCTAGGGCATATCTCCAACAGTCTCCCACTTGCACTAGAGTCAACTAATCTAGATTACATGGTAATATACCGAACACCCATGGCAGTTCGGTGTTGGTCATGTTTTGCCCTCGGGAGAGGTTTAGTTAACGGATCCGCCACATTCAGATCTGTGTGTACTTTGCAAATCTTTATGTCACCATCTTGGACATGTTCCCGAATAGCGTGAAAATGCAGCTTGATGTGCTTCAGCTTCTTGTGTGACCTTGGTTCTTGCGCATTGGCTATGGCACCCATGTTATGACAGTAGATAGACATTGGGTCCAGCGCACTTGGAACCACACCGAGCTCTGTAATGAACTCCTTCATCCATATCGCTTCTTGTGAAGCCTCCGAAGCAGCTATGTATTCTGATTCAGTTGAAGATCTCGCTACAACGCTTTGCTTTGCACTCCTCTAGCTAACTGCTGCACCATTCAAAGTAAATACGTATCCGGATTGAGATTTAGAATCATCCGGATTGGTGTTCCAACTAGCATCGGTGTAACCATTAACAACAAGCTGTTCATCACCTCCATAAGAAAGAACCATATCCTTAGTTCTTCTCAAGTACTTAAGGATGTTTTTGACCGCTGTCCAATGGTCCACTCCTGGATCACTTTGATATCTGCTAGTCAAACTAACAGCATATGCAATGTCGGGTCTAGTACATAGCATGACATACATTAGAGATCCTATGGCTGAGGCATAGGGAGTCTTAATCATCCTTTCTCTATCTTCTGCCGTTGCTGGACTTTGAGTTTTACTCAAGGTCGTATTGGGCAACATGGGCAAGAACCCTTTCTTGCTATCTTCCATTCCAAACCTCTTTAGAACTTTGTCCAAATATGTACTTTGTGATAATGATATTAGGCGTCTCGATCTATCTCTATAAATCTTTATGCCTAATATGTAAGCTGCTTCGCCAATATCTTTCATTGAAAATCTATTATTCAAATATTCCTTGACACTATTAAGAAGGTCTACATCATTCCCAATCAACAATATGTCATCTACATATAGTATTAAGAATGCTACAGAGCTCCCACTCACTTTCTTGTAAATACAAGCTTCTCCATAAGTTTGTATAAAACCAAAACTTTTGATTACCTTATCAAAACGTTGATTCCAACTTCGGGATGCTTGCTTCAATCCATATATGGACCGTTGAAGTTTGCATACCTTGTTAGCATCTTTAGGATCGACAAAACCTTTGGGTTGCATCATATACAACTCTTCATCAATGTCTCCATTGAGGAACACTGTTTTGACATCCATCTGCCATATCTCATAATCATAATATGCAGCGATTGCTAACAAAATCCTCACAGACTTTAGCTTCGCTACTGGTGAGAAAGTATCATCGTAGTCAACTCCTTGAATTTGTCGAAACCCTTTTGCGACAAGTCGAGCTTTATAGACAGTAACATTACCATCAGCATTTGTTTTCTTCTTGAAAATCCATTTGTTCTCGATGACCTTCGGCCATCCGGTAAGTCCACCAAAGTCCATACTTGGTTTTCGTACATGGATCCAATCTCGGATTTCATGGCTTCTTGCCATTTATTGGAATCTGGGCTCATCATCGCTTCCTCATATGTCGCAGGGTCATCGGTGTTGTCCACCAACATGACATTCATAACGGGATCATACCAATCAGGAGTGGTACGAGTTCTCGTTGACCTGCGAGGTTCTGTAGCAACTACAACCGAAGTTTCATGATCATCATCATTAGCTTCCTCTCTTATTGGTGCAGGCACCATAGGAACTTCTTCCGGTGCTGCGCTACTCGCAAGTTCGAGAGAAGGTTCGACAACCTCGTCGAGTTCTACTTTCCTTCCAGTCACTTCTTTCGAGAGAAATTCTTTCTCTAGAAAGGATCCATTCTTGGCAACGAAGACTTTGCCTTCGGATCTTGTTGGAGATATGCCCAAGAGGCAATAATAAAGTGGTTATTATCATATCTTCACACTTATGATAAATGTTTACATACCATGCTATAATTGTATTAACCGGAAACATTAATACTTGTGTGATTTGTAAACTAAAATAAGAGTCCCTAGTAAAGCCTCTTGTTAAACTAGCTTGTTGGTTAATATATGATCATTGTTTCCTGATCATGAACATAGAGATGTTATTAACAACAGGGTCATATCATTAGGAGAATGATATGGTGGACATACTCCTATAGATAAGCGTAGCATAAAGATCAAGTCATTTCAATAGTTCAATTGCTATATGCTTTCTGATACATAGTAACCTAATTCCTTCGACCATGAGATCATGCATATCACCTTTACTGGATGGATGCTTTGATGTCATCAAACACCACACCGTAACAGGGTGGCTATAAAGGTGGCATTGAGTGTTCGGAAAGTATTGGTTGAAACACATGGATCAAGAGTGGGATTTGTCCATCCACATGACGGATAGATATACTCTGGCCTCTCGGTGAAATGTCATCCAATTAGCTTGCAAGCATGTGACTGGTCACAAGGGATCACATATCACGGAACGAAAATAGTACTTATCAGTAACGAGGTTGAACTAGGTATGCAGAGATACCGACGATCATAACCTCGGATAAGTAACATATCGTGAGACAAAGGGAAATTGGTATCGTATGTAAGTGGTTCATTCGATCGCAAAGTAATCGTAGAAATATGTGGGAGCCATATGAATTTCCAGATTCCTCTATTGGTTATTGTTCGGAGAAGTGTCTCGATCATGTCCGCATAATTCACGAACCGTAGGGAGACACACTTAAGGATTCGACGTTGTGTGAGTAGTTATGGTATTATGAGAAAGAGACCGAATGTTGTTCGAGTCTCGGATGGGATCCGGATATCACGAGGAGATCCGGAATGGTCCGGAGAATAAGATTCATATAAGGAAAGTCCTGCGGAGTTAGGGAATGGTTCCTGTTTTCATCTGAACATTCTAGAAGGTCCCGAATGTCCCAAGACCGGGGGAAGGGTACATGAATGTGTCATTATAAGTTGGAATGATTGCATCATGTACTAAGTGTTCTCGCTGTCCAAAATAAAGGGTTTATTTAAATCCTAAATTGAAAAGTCAAACGGCTAGTTTGAAAGTCAAACGGCAATTTTGGGAAGTGGGAAAAGAGGAGGAGTATGAAACCGAGTTGGGGAGGGAGACCTCCTCCAACCGGCGGCCACCACCCAAGCTGAGTTGGGGAGGGACTCCACTCCCTCCCCCTGGCGCGCCAGCCCCCTCCCACCTATATAAGGAGGGGCAGGGCTCCCCTCCTTACACACACACGTTCCTATCCTCTAAACTAAACCCTAGACCTAAACCCCGGTTTAGAGCTATTTCGGTTTAGAGCCTTCTAATTGGTTTAGAGCTTTCTAATTGGTGTGTCTAATTACTAGACCACTAATAGCCTCTCTCATAAGCTCCACCATACTCGCACCGGCTTAAGGCGAAGCCTCATGGATTTCCCCTCTACTTGGTACCACGTTGTCAGGCCGGAATTGCGAGGAGAGTGCTACAACCTCCATTCTTGGAACAAGGGAGAGGAAGGTCTTCGCCGAGTACCGAACGATGTGACCGATCTGGAGCGCTGCTGAACGTATACGCTGGAAGGATCGTCACGCGATCTTGAGATCGGAAAGAGTACTACATCACCCACGAGAATCTGCTCTCGTTAACCGCTTTGGAATCTTCGAGGGTGAGTTCCACTATCGACTCGTTGCTACAATCTAGTAGATAGATCTTGGCTTGTTTGTTTGTATGCGATAGAAAATTTTTGTTTTCCATGCTACTTAACCCTACAAAGGGTATCGAGCCGTGTCTATATGTAGATCTGTTGACGAGTAGAACACAATGGTCATTGTGGGCGTTGATGCTTTTATTGTAGATTGCTTTTGTGTACTTTGCATCTTGCGGTATGTTGGGATGAAGCGGCCGGCTAACCTTACATGACATCGTTCATGAGACTTGCTCCACGCTTGACATGCAACTTGTATTGCATAAGTGGCTTTATGGGTGCTGCTTTCTCCTAGCATAGTAAAGATCCAATTTACAACGGGTGATCAAACAATGCTAGTATCAATGTTGTGGTTCTTGTTCGTAAGTTAGAACGACACTTATTGAAAGCCCCAAACCACGTAAAATATGCAAAGAAAGTAGAGGCGTCCAACTTTGTTTTGCAGGTGTGCTGATGATGTGATATGGCCATGATTGTGATTATATTTGATGTATGCCATGTTCCTTATTGTAAGTTGGCAACCGCGGAGCCATATGGTTGTCTTTAATTTACATTAAGACCTGCGGTTCTATTCAAAATAGTTGTAATAGTTGAAGCTGGTGGGCGACAACCATGAAGAAGCGTCATTGACCTTGATGCTATGCCGTGATGATGGAGATCATGTTCGTGCTTGAAGATGGAGATCGAAAGCACAAAGAAGAAAGGCCATATCATATCACATATTATGAATTGCATGTGATGTTAATCCTTTATGCATCTTGTATTGCTTAGTAGACGGTAGCATTATAAGATGATCCCTCATGCACATAAATTTCAAGTTCTAAAGTGTTCACCCTTAGTATGCACTGCCAAAGCTTGTCGCTCAAGCACCACGTGATGATCGGGTGTCTTTGATTCCGCGGTGAATACAACGTAAGCAAGCCAGATTTGCTTATGCGGTAGCTAAGGTTTGATCTTGACGAGCCTAGCATGTACAGACATGGCCTCAGGAACACGGATCACCGAAAGGTAAAGCATGAGTCATATAGTAGATATGATGAACATGTTGATTGTTCGCCATTGAAGCTACATCAACTCTCGTGATGATCGGTTTTGATGTGGTGGATTTGGTTCGTGTGATCACTAAAACAATGTGAGGGATGTTGTTTTGAGTGGGAGTTCACCTAGATTAATTTAATTATTAATTAGAACTCAATTTATCATAAACTTAATCAAAGTGAATTTGCATAGTTGTTGTAGTCATTGGCATCCGTTTACCACCTTGCGCTTAGTTATAATTGAGATGATAGAACTATAGAATTCTGGTTAGTTACTTTACTTAACTGGTATCGTATTGTTTTGAAGTGTTAATCTAAAGTTTAAAAGTCCTATTGCAAACTTTCAGTAATTTCCGGTTACTCCATAAAGTTTAATAATTAGTATTAAAACAAGAGTAACAATTCCAAGTGTTAGTGTTTGAGTATCATGTTTGTCTCCATGATTCTTGATATTCAAAGGATTGTCTTAATATCAAGGTTATCTAGGATCTGAAAGAGTTGTTTCATAAACCATGATGTGTGGAAGATATTGTGATATCTGAAATGAAGTTTTGGTTACAACATGATAGAGTATAATATGGCAAAAGTCATGTTCTCATATTTGATGAGAATTTGCAAAAGGTTGGAGACACTAGTTGTCCTAATCTTCCAAAAGGTTTTGGAGAGCAACATTATACTCACGATTCACCGTTATAAGCTAAAGTAGCTTGATCATGGATAAATCCATGATGAAGGTGAATATTTGATGTAGGTAAAATGTTTACTACACCAAGAGATTACTAAAGAAAGGAATTTGAAAGAACACCAAATATTTGATAATGGTGATCTACTTCAAAGTGCAAGTTCAAAGACATTGGTATTTAACTATACACGCTTTGGACTATGTGTCATATGTATGACTCCACTATTGATGTTGATAGATTCTTTCAAATGTAAAAGGAAATCTTGAAAGAGAATCTCATAAGTATATGGCAGAAAAGAAAAGACTAGAATTGTTCAGTTTAAGTATATAGATGATATATGTGTTATGGCTATATTCTTTGCTTATTAAACAATGTGGTTCTTAAGTATTTGATACTGAATTTGTTGGTGTGAATCGTCATACGAAACAACACAATTCATGAACTACAATGGCCTAAGTAACTAGCAAAAGAATATGTGATAATGTTCATCGAAAACAAATAAAGGGTTATTGTGTTGCTCGTTAAACATCAAAGCTTGCCTTCAGGATTTGTTTTATCGTATTATGAGAACAAAAGGGTTGTTCAAATAATTGCCGTAATCCATAAAAGATGGATGATTCACAAATCTTGGATAAATCACATCCATAAAACTAGTGCTAAAATTGATTGAAAGATCACTTAGGAAGTGACATCGCTTAAATTATATTGGAAAGAAAACATGAAGAAACTCCATGTGGATGGAATTTTGGAGTCTTTTGATTTTTGATCAAATGACGTTTGTGAAACTTTCCTAGAGATAATTAAAACTTCGTTCATAGGCCAAAAGGAATGAATGACTAGCTTATTGGAACTTGTGCATATTGTTGTACGAACTCCATTATGTGTAGTCAAGATGGATTTCAACTTCATATGCTTTCTCCGAAAATTTGAGTGAATATGTGAATATTTACTTAATAAGGATGAAGTGTGAAATATTTGAAAAGTTGAAAGATTTTCAAGATGAAGTGCAAAATCATTGTAACAAGAATATAAATAGTTTATGATAAGATCATAAAGGAAGATATTTAAGTTACAAGTTTAGCATAATACCTAAGATTTAAGGAATCGGTCCGTGGATTTGCATTTCACGAAACACCATAAGAGTATGGAGCGTTCGAGATATGTAATTGAACCTTGTTTGACATGGTAAGATCAAGGTATAATTCATAAACTGCTATTATATTTTAAAGATTAAAAGCTTTAGAGACTACCGCTTTTCCACTAAAAGAGCTCCATCATAATCCGCTGAAATGACACCATATGAGGTTATGGTTTGGGATAAAACCCAAGTAGTCCTTTCTTAAACATTGGTATGCTATGCATAAGAAAGATGTTTGCAACCAAAGTGATAAACCTGTCTTTGTATTATCATAAGTATTCCTCCATAAACACCGGAGACAAAAGTGTTTGTCGCTTAGAACGTCAAGTTTCTTTGAGAAGGAATTTTTCGTGAAAAGTTAAGTGGGAGGACAATAGAACTTTGATAAGGTTAAAGGAACCTTAGCTATATGTTCAGAGTTGCAAAGCCAAAAAGTGTTCCGGAGGCAAGAATAATGCTCATGGCTCACGTGCCTCAAAGGTTGTGGTCACGGAGGTCTAAGTTTCTATTGAAACAAGTAGGTCGGATGAACAATCAAATACCAAGATTTGAGGGTTGAATCATTATTTGAGAATAATGAACCTACTACATACAAAGAAGCGATGATGGGCCCTGACTCCATCAAATGGCTTGAAGCCATATAATCCGTGATAGTTCCATACACGAGAAATCAAGTTTTGAACTTGAAGGACCCTCGAAAAAGGTGTAAGACCTTGCAGTTGTGTTTAGGATCTATAAAGAAGTAGACATGGATGTTTCACATCTATGAAATAGTCGACATGTTGGGAAAGAGTTCACAACAATGTTCAAAGGTTGTATATGACAAGATTTGATCTTTCATAGCGATTTTTAGTCTAGACGGATTAATGTAGCAACCACTACATATAATTTGTTATGTGGTAGTAGAATAAACAAAACAAGTTCTTCTAATAGAATGGTTACCTAGGACGTGTGCATGACACGGTCCAAAGGGTTTTGTTAATTCAAAGGATGCTAAAAGCATATGCAAACTTCAATGGTTGAAGTAAGCATAGCGGAGTTGGAATCTTCACTATGATGAAACTGTTAAAAGAGTTTAATTTCATCGGAGACAATGAAGATGCTTGCATTTGCAAGAAATTAAGTGGGAGCGCTAAGACATGTTTCTAATACATTATGTGGAAGACATATTGTTGATTGGAAATAATGTATCTTTTATTAACACATATTAAGAATTTCATCCCGATGAAAGACTTAGGCAAAACCCAAATATTTGGCATCAATAGACGCTAATATGGTTGTGCCAAAAGTACATAGACGAGATATTGAATGAATTCAATATAGAAACTACAAGAAAGGTTCTTGTTGCACAGAAAGGATTGAAAGATTTCAATGTTGATGATATATTCAAGTGTATTGACATTTGGTAAGTGAAACAAAGATTCAAGTATAGATTGATACTTGATGTATGAAATCACAAAAGAGTATTTATATCAATCATACTGTGATATGTACAAATCCAGATATGTCCTATGCTCTAAATGTTGTGAGCATATACCAGAATGATTTGTAAGATGATCATTGGACAATAGTAAGGATATTCTTATGATCTTTTGGAAGAACTAAGAGTATATTATTTGTAGAAGTGACAAATAGATGGTTAGTTCATTGTAAAAGTACTACATTGATACTAGCTTTGTCACAAAGTACAAATTTAGTTTATCTCAATCTAAACTAAGGGTGGCACAATATAATGGAAAGTGAGTTCCATAATGGATTTGGATGAGTTCCAAAGTTAAGACATTGTGACATATACTACAACAAAAGGCTAAGTATATGACTGCTATTATAGCAGCAAAAGAGGGCATTTGTGTCAAGTAGTTTGTTATCAAACTAGGTGTAGTTCACAGCGGGATAATACTATGAAGATATATTGTACGACAATATTGTCAACATGTTTTAACCCCAAAGAACTAAAGGTCACACCGAAAGACCAAATTTATACAAAGCCATCTCATTAGAGAATGAGTGATGCGTAGTGACGCAAAGACATGCAATTACACACGGACCTGGAAGTGTCAGATCCGGAGATCAGTTGACCACTAGCAATCGTGTACATACAACACCGGAAAGCCATAGGTGTTGAATACACAAAAGGTTTGAAACTAGATTATTGACTCTAGTGCAAGTGGGAGACTGTTGGAGATATGCCCAAGAGGCAATAATAAAGTGGTTATTATCATATCTTCACACTTATGATAAATGTTTACATACCATGCTATAATTGTATTAACCGGAAACATTAATACTTGTGTGATTTGTAAACTAAAATAAGAGTCCCTAGTAAAGCCTCTTGTTAAACTAGCTTGTTGGTTAATATATGATCATTGTTTCGATCATGAACATAGAGATGTTATTAACAAGGTCATATCATTAGGAGAATGATATGGTGGACATACTCCTATAGATAAGCGTAGCATAAAGATCAAGTCATTTCAATAGTTCAATTGCTATATGCTTTACGATACATAGTAACCTAATTCCTTCGACCATGAGATCATGCATATCACCTTTCTTTGGATGGATGCTTTGATGTCATCAAACACCACACCGTAATAGGGTGGCTATAAAGGTGGCATTGAGTGTTCGGAAAGTATTGGTTGAAACACATGGATCAAGAGTGGGATTTGTCCATCCACATGACGGATAGATATACTGGGCCCTCTCGGTGAAATGTCATCCAATTAGCTTGCAAGCATGTGGTGGGTCACAAGGGATCACATATCACGGAACGAGAAAATAGTACTTATCAAGAACGAGGTTGAACTAGGTATACGGCGGAGATACCGACGATCATAACCTCGGATAAGTAAATATATCGTGAGACAAAGGGAAATTGGTATCGTATGTAAGTGGTTCATTCGATCGCAAAGTAATCGAGAAATATGGGAGCCATATGAATTTCCAGATTCCTCTATTGGTTATTGTTAGAGAAGTGTCTCGATCATGTCCGCATAATTCACGAACCGTAGGGAGACACACTTAAGGATTGACGTTGTTTGAGTAGTTATGGTATTATGAGAAAGAGACCGAATGTTGTTCGAGTCTCGGATGGGATCCGGATATCACGAGGAGATCCGGAATGGTCCGAGAATAAGATTCATATAAGGAAAGTCCTGCTGAGTTAGGGAATGGTTCCGTGTTTTCATGGGAACATTCTAGAAGGTCGGAATGTCCCAAGCACTGGGGGGAAGGGTACATGAATGTGTCATTATAAGTTGGAATGATTGCATCATGTACTAAGTGTTCTCGCTGTCCAAAATAAAGGGTTTATTTAAATCCTAAATTGAAAAGTCAAACGGCTAGTTTGAAAGTCAAACGGCAATTTTGGGAAGTGGGAAAGAGGAGGAGTATGAAACCGAGTTGAGGGAGACCTCCTCCAAACCGGCGGCCACCACCAAGCTGAGTTGGGGAGGGACTCCACTCCTCCCTGGCGCCAGCCCCTCCCACCTATATAAGGAGGGGCAGGGCTCCCCTCCTTACACACACACGTTCCTATCCTCTAAACTAAACCCTAGACCTAAACCCCGGTTTAGAGCTATTTCGGTTTAGAGCCTTCTAATTGGTTTAGAGCTTTCTAATTGGTGTGTCTAATTACTAGACCACTAATAGCCTCTCTCATAAGCTCCACCATACTCGCACCGGCTTAAGGCGAAGCCTCTGGGATTTCCCTCTACTTAGGTACCACGCCACAGTCACGGAATTGCGAGGAGAGTGCTACAACCTCCGCTGCTTTGGAACAAGGGAGAGGAAGGTCTTCGCCGAAAATTTAACGCAGTGACCGATCATGGAGCGCTGCTGAACGTGGCGCTGAAGGATCGCTTCACGCGATCTTGAGATCGGAAAGAGTACGACTACATCACCCACGAGAATCTGCTCTCGTTAACCGCTTTGGAATCTTCGAGGGTGAGTTCCACTATCGACTCGTTGCTACAATCTAGTAGATAGATCTTGGCTTGTTTGTTTGTATGCGATAGAAATTTTTTGTTTTCCATGCTACGAACCCCTACAGATCTATGATAGAAGGTATACCCAATAGTTTCCTTTGGATATCCTATGGAGACGCATTTTTCCGCTTTGGGTTCAAGCTTGTCCAACTGTAACTTCTTTACATAGGCTTCGCAACCCCAAACTTTAAGGAACGACAATTTAGGTTTCTTCCCAAACCATAATTCATATGGTGTCGTTTCAACGGATTTAGATGGTGCCCTATTTAAAGTGAATACGGATGTTTCTAATGCATAACCCCAAAATGATAGCGGTAAATCTATAAGTGACATCATAGAACGAACCATATCTAAGAGAGTTAGATTACGACGTTCAGACACACCATTACGCTGTGGTGTTCCCGGCGGTGTCAATTGTGAAAGTATTCCGCATTTCTTCAAATGCTCGCCAAACTCGTAACTTAGATATTCACCTCCACGATCAGAACGTAGAAATTTAATCTTCTTGTTACGTTGATTCTCCACCTCACTCTGAAATTCCTTAAACTTCTCGAAAGTTTTGGACTTATGTTTCATGAAATAGATATACCCATATCTACTCAAGTCATCGTGAAGGTAAGAACATAACGATAACCACCGCGCGATGCTACGCTCATTGGACCACATACATCGGTATGTATGATTTCCAACAAGTCCGTAGCTCGCTCCATCATACCAGAAAATGGAGTCTTAGTCATTTTACCCATCAGACATGCTTCGCATCTTTCAAGTGATTCAAGAAGTCCATCGGAATGGAGTTTCTTCATACGCTTCACTCCAATGTGACCAAGACGACAGTGCCACATATAGGTCGAGTTATCGCTCAATTTCAAACGTTTAGCCTTAATGTTATTTATGTCTGTATTACTACAATCGAGATTCAATAAGAATAGACCATCTATCAAAAGTGCATGTGCATAAAACATATTACTCATATAAATCGAACAACCATTATTCTAGGACTTAAACAAGTAACCGTCTCGCAATAAACATGATCCCGATATAATGTTAATGCTCAACGCAGGCACCAAATAACAATTATTTAAGTATAAAACTAATCTCGATGGTAGATGAAGAGGTAGCGTGCCGACCGCGATCACATCAACCTTTGATCCATTTCCAACGCGCATCGTCACCTCGTTCTTCGCTAGCTTCCGTTTATTCTGCAGCACCTGTTTCGAGTTACAAATATGAGCAACCGAACTAGTATCAAATACCCAGGCACTACTACGAGTACTAGTGAGATACACATCAATAACATGTATATCGGATATACCTTTCTTCTTGATGTTGCTGTTCTTCAAATCTGCCAAGTACTTTGGGCAATTCCGCTTCTAGTGACCTTCTCCCTTGCAGTAAAAGCACTCAGTATCAGGCTTAGGTCCAGCCTTGGTCTTCTTCGCCGGTGCGGTAACTTTCTTACCACCCTTCTTGAAGTGTCCCTTTTGCTTAGACTTGCCTTTCTTGAATTTGGTGGTCTTATTGACCATCAACACTTGGTGCTCTTTCTTGATCTCCACTTCTGCAGATTTTAACATGGAGAAGAGTTATGGCAACTGCTTGTTCATGCTTTGCATATTGTAGTTCATCACAAAGTTCTTGTAACTTGGTGGTAGTGATTGGAGGACACGGTAAATCCCCAAAGCATTAGGAATCACTATACCCAAGCTTTGGATTTTGTTTGCGTGCCCAGACATCTTAAGCGCATGCTCACTGACGGAGCTGCCCTCTTCCATCTTGCAGTTAAAGAACTTTTCAGAAGCCTCATAGCTCTCAACTGCCGCGTGAGTCTCAAATATCAGTTTGAGTTCACGGACAATATCATGTGGGTCTGAATTCTCAAACCTTTTCAAGCTCGATTCCAAACCATACAAGATAGCACGCTGAATCGTGGATCTTGATTCTTAGAGTGAGGTAAACATTCTTTACTTCATCGGTAGCAGATGGCTAAAGGGTCACCTAGCAGTGCATCCAGCACATAGGTCAAATTACCAGCATTAAGGACAATCCTCAAATTGCGGAACCAATCCGCGAAGTTGCTTCCATTGTTTTTCAACTTTTCTTTCTCTAGGAACGCATTAAAATTGATGGTAGGGGCCGCCATTGATCTACAACATATTTGCAATAGTTTAGACTAAGTTTATGACAAATTGAGTTCTAATTAATAGTTAAATTAATCTAGGTGAACTCCCACTCAAAACAATATCCCTCACATTGTTTTAGTGATCACACGAACCAAATCCACCACATCAAAACCGATCATCACGAGAGCTGATGTAGCTTCAATGGTGAACAATCGACATGTTCATCATATCTACTATATGATTCATGCTTTACCTTTCGGTGATCCGTGTTTTGAGACCATGTATGTACATGCTAGGCTCGTCAAGATCAAACCTTAGCTTCCGCATGAGCAAATCTGGCTTGCTCACGTTGTATACACTTGCAGAATCTAACACATCCGATCATCACGTGGTGCTTCGAAACAACAAGCTTTAGCAACGGTGCTTACTAAGGATGAACACTTTAGAACTTGAAATTTATGTGCATGAGGGATCATCTTATAATGCTACCGTCGTTAACTAAGCAATATAAGATGCATAAAGGATTAACATCACATGCAATTCATAATATGTGATATGATATGGCCTTTCTTCTTTGTGCTTCCGATCTCCATCTTCAAGCACGAACATGATCTCCATCATCACCGGCATTGCATCAAGGTCAATGACGTTGCTCCATGGTTGTCGTCTACCAGCTTCAACTATTACAACTACTTTGAATAGACACGCGGGTCTTAACGGAATTTAAAGACAACCATATGGCTCCTGCCGGTTGCCAACTTACAATAAGGAACATTGCATACATCAAATATAATCACAATCATGGCCATATCACATCACAGCACACCCCTGCAAAACAAAGTTAGACGCCTCTAATTTCTTTGCATATTTTACGTGGTTTGGGGCTTTCAATAAGTGTCGATTTAACTTACGAACAAGAACCACAACGTTCATGTTTGAACTATCAAGTTCCCGTTGTAAATTGGATCTATACTATAATGGGAGAGACAGACACCCGCAAAGCCACTTATGCAATACAAGTTGCATGTTGAGCGTGGAGCAAGTCTCATGAACGATGTCATGTAAGGTTAGCCCGGGCCGCTTCATCCCATCATACCGCAACATGCAAAGTACACAAGAAGCAATTGATAATAAAAACACCACCGCCCATAATGACCATTGTGTTCTACTCGTGCAATAGATCTACATATAGACACGGCTCTGATACCACTGTAGGGGTTCGTAAAATGGAAAACAAAAATTTTCTACCGCATACAAACAAACAAGCCAAGATCTATCTACTAGATTGTAGCACCGAGTCGATAGAATAACTCACCCTCGAAGATTCCAAAGTGTTTAACGAGAGCGGATTCTCGTGGGTGATGTAGTCGTACTCTTGCCGATCTCAAGATCGTGTAGACGATCCTTCCGGCGCTGCGTTAAAAGGCGCTCCTGATCGGTCACACGTTCGATTATGAATACCTTCCTCTCCTTGTTCCAAGGCAATGGAGGTTGTAGCACTCTCCTCGCGATTCGGCAAAGACGACGCGTGGTACAGGAAGTAGAGGAGATCTCGCAGGCTTCGCCTTAAGCCGAGTATGATGGTGGACTATGAGAGAGGCCTTGACAATCTAGGGTTTAGAGGCACCAAGGAGAGAGGGCTAGGCCGGCGGCTAGGGCAAGGGGAAGCCCCAACTCGGCGGCTTGGGAGAAACCCTAGGGCGGCGGCGGCGACTTGGCGGTCGGCGGCTAGGGCTAGGGTTTGGTGGGGCAAGGTGTAGGTCTAGAGGGGCAACCCTGCCCCTCCTTTAATAGGTGGGAGGGCGCCGACCAGGGGAGGGGAGTCCTCCCCCAACTCGGCCTCCAAGGCCGGCGGTGGAGGGAGATGAACTCCTCCCCAAGTAGGTTTCCTACTCTCCCTCCACCAAGCAAACTTGCCGTTTGACTTTTCAAATTGGCGTTTGACTTTTAAAACTAGGATTTGATTTATCCCTTTATTTTGCTCAGCGATGACACCTAGTACATGATGCAACCATTCCAACTTGTTATGACACATTCATTTACCCTTCCCCTCCGGAGTGCCGGACCTTCCAGAACCTTCTAGAACATTTCCGATGAAAACACCAGAATCATTCTCCAACCCTGAAACAGGACTTTCCTTATATGAATCTTATTCTCCGGACCATTCCGGATCTCCTCGTGATATCCCGGATCCCATCCGAGACTCCGAACAACATTCAGTCTCTTACTCATCATTCCATAACTACTCAACAACATCGAATCCTTAAGTGTGTCTCCCTACGGTTCGTGAATTATGCGGACATGATCGAGACACTTCTCCGAACAATAACCAATAGAGGAATCTAGAAATTCATATGGCTCCCACATATTTCTATGATTACTTTGCGATCGAATGAACGAATTACATATGATACCAATTTCCCTTTGTCTCATGATAGTTCACTTATCCGATGTTTTGATCGTCGGTATCTCTGCATACCTAGTTCAACCTCGTTACCGATAAGTACTCTTTTCTCGTTCCCGTGATATGTGATCGCTTGTGAGCCAGTCACATGCTTGCAAGCCAATTGGATGGCATTCCACCGAGAGGGCCCAGAGTATATCTATCCGTCATATGGATGGACAAATCCCACTCTTGATCCATGTGTCTCAACCCATACTTTCCAAACACTCAATGCCACCTTTATAACCACCCAGTTACGGTGTGGTGTTTGATGTCATCAAAGCATCCTTCCGGTGATGGTGATAGGCATGATCTCATGGTCGAAGGAATTAGGTTACTATGTATCAGAAAGCATATAGCAATTGAACTATTAAAATGACTTGATCTTTATGCTACGCTTATCTATAGGAGTATGTCCATCATACCATTCTCCTAATGATATGATCTTGTTGTTAATAACATCTCAATGTTCATGATAGGGAAACCACAATCATTTATTAACCAACAAGCTAGTATTATGAAGAGGCTTTACTAGGGACTCTAATTTAGTTTACAAATCACACAAGTATTAATGTTTCCTTGTTAATACTATTATAGCATGAATGTAAACATTTATCATAAACACAAAGATATAATAATAACTACATTTATTATTGCCTCTAGGGCATATCTCCAACAGATCGGGTGTGTTAGATTCTGTGAGTATTAAGTTTGAAGCAACATACAACTGCTTTAAGCAAAGTGTGTAAGGTAAACAATCCACTTGTTCCATGAACAAGAGACCGTTGTTTTCTCCCTAGTGGCAACATCACATCTACAACCTTAGATATTTATGTCACTTCCCTTTGATTAAATAGAGACATGAATCCACTATCGAGCATAAATACCCCCTCTTAGAGTCACTAGCAACTACTTGGCTAAGATAGCTACTAACAACGGAGAGCATGCAAGATCACAAATAACATAGACATGATAGAATCAATAAGACAAAACTATTAATCAATCTGACATAGTAATCTCAATATCCATCGGATCCCTGCAAACACAACATGCATGATTACAAATAGATGAGATCTTGATGATGAACAGAGCTCACAAGATCTAAACATGAAAGCAGAAAGGAGGATATACAACCATCTAGCTACTACATGGACCCGCAGTACAAGGTGGAACTACTCACGCTTTATACCGGAGGCTGGCATGATGAAGAAGAAGGCCTCCGGGATGATCTCCCCTTCGGCAGGGTGCCGGGAAGAGCTTTAGATCCCCCGATCTAGGGACGATGGTGGCGGCGGCTACAGACGGTTTCGTGGAATATTGATCAGGTACTTAGGGTTTAGGCATCTGGGGCTTCCTAGGCGAAGAGGGAGGACGAGGGGGTGCCCGAGGCGGCTGCATCCCCTAGGCGCGGGGTGGGCCCACCCGCGCGGCCAGGGGGTGTGCCCCCCTGGTGACTCTCCTTCGCCTCGTATTCAGGCTTCGTGTTCCCCATGGTAAAATATTGACTTTGGCTTTTGTCCCGTCCAATTTCGAGAATATTGATTTTCTGCCTTTCTGCAACCAAAAACAGAAGAAAATAGACAACTGGCACTATGGCATCTTATTAATAGGTTAGTACCAGAAAACATATAAAAACACCTCAAAGTATAGACAAAGCAAAGCAAAGTAGATACTACACAAGAATGGACCATCAAAAATTATAGATACGTTTCCGACGTATCAATTACTTATGCATAACAACATATTTCTTCTTTAAACATTAGTCCTTACCGGACCAATGATGCTGTTTTTAGATATTGGATCTTATATTGTCTTAAAGACCGTGAATGCATAATATTGCAATCACAAAAGGCAAGTTCACACTTGCTCATGTCCTTTGATTATTTTATGTAAAGTATTTTGCAAATCTAGTGTTGTCATCATCTGCATTTCAAAAATGTCAGAAAACACTATTTTCATAATAATATGATTATAGGTTATTTACCATGAGATAATAACCTACTATAAAAGTTCCGATGGTAAAGAAACATATTACCTAGGACTTAACAACCAATGTCGCCAGTGATTCTCGCGCCGTGTATTACGCGTTGACCATGAGATTTAGAATGGGACGGAGAAGTCAACTGTATCCTTTTCCTTCAGTATGTATGGCAAGACGACCTTAACGTGATGTTGTGTTTCCTTGCGAGGATCTAGCATATGGGTGGACACACTTAGGTCCCACGATTTTGGTGTCTAGACTATCTATGCGTGGCCGTCAGTGGTATAGTCAGCCCTATATGGAACTTGTCAAGGCATCACCAGCTCATAGAGTCTTCGGAAACTCATCATGGTTATAGCTTACCCAGGAGGGGGCTTAACGAAGGTGTAGTCAGTCCCGGAGGATCGTGCAGACATGCGGGGTCGCGAAGAGGGCAGTGATTGGCTTGAATCTCAGGTTGGGTCTTAAACCATGGAAGTTTGAACGGGGACATATTCCCGACCGTGCAACAAAGCTTAAGATCTCTCATGGGAAAAGTAACGCACCCCTGTAGAGTGTAAGAACTGTAATTTGTTACTCCCTGTTCCGGGAAGGAGCTACGAAAGACAAGAAAGAAACACGAAAGTTCTAGTAAACATGTGAAGGCTGACGGACATAGCTTAATAAAAGCAACATTTGAAAAATGTTTATGAAATCTGCATTGCCTACGACCTATGGTCTATGGCTATAGATATAGTGCATCGAACACTCCTTTTTAGTGAACTTGCTGAGTACGCTCATACTCAACGTATCTTCTTAACCCTTGCTAGATTCTGAAGCCAATACAAATGATGTCTACATCAACTTCTGCTCAAAAGAATCTTTATCAACAGCTCAAACTCTTCAATAAAGTCAAAAAAGTTAACATATACAATAATTAAAGTAAAGATGAAGTTACTGATTAGATAGGATTATAATTTCTAGCCATAGAACCTACTTCTGTAGAGTATTGCAATATCAGCAATACAAGCCAAATAGTGAGATGCTAATCTTATTAGCAGGATAGTTATAAGTTGATTATTTCTGATTCTTCTTTATAAAAAGTTTCTTTCTCTCTCTTTAACCTAGAGTGTTCTTTGGATCTTTTGTAAGAGTCGAGTTGTACTATAGTCATGTCTTGGACCTGCTGTGTTTCTGTTGTACCACTCTAAGAGATGTAATACTAGTAAACGGTGTTTTATTGGTTTTATGTCAACGACTATAGTGTACTACATCATGCAGTAGTATGCTGAATCACCGTAGCGTTCTATCCGCAAGCGTTCACGCTCTATGCGAAGATTTCTGAGACCTTCTTGGTCTTTGGAGACTTGCTCGCAAGCATCGACCGTTGTTATGATTCATTGCCTCTAGCTCTGCCTAGAGCCTTTTGATTTCGTTGTCGTTAGAGAACACTCCGCAAAGTTTTATTTCAATACAGCGCCATTACTTGTGCGGTAGAAGACACACTATTCTCGCTTTTCTTGCAGTTATCGAGTGTACTTTGGATTATTTGCCAAGTACTTTTTTGCCGTGTGTATTTTTGGTTCTTTGTCGAGTTTGTGTTTCTGTCGTATGCATTTTTGAGATTTTTAGAAGTCTCGGCAAAAATATATTTTCAGGTGTTGGCAACGGCCGGTCGGCCGCAAAGTATCCGAGAGTGTCATTTTGGATTCCAAGTTACATGGAGCCTGATATTTTAGAAAAAATAAATAAAATGATATTTAGTTTTCTAAAAATTCCAATTTTTAGTAAGTCCATATACTGATATGACCTACATATCTGCGAAGTATTGCTGTCAAATTTTTGTGGCTCCAAAAAAGGAAAACAAAAACTTGTTTTTTCCCCATATTTGTCTTTTTTTTTGGGTAGATCCGGATGATATACTATATTTGGACGAAACTTGTGCGTATGTACTTACTAGATGTGTAGACGTACTCGTATAAAAGTTTCCATATTTTTTTTTCAGTTCGCTTTTCAACTTTTTATATGACTCGATCGAGAGCTAATGGCGCTCTCCGCAGAGAATCCCTGCCTCTGTCTAGCCTCCTGGTGCCAACTCGGAGCACGGCGCAGATGCAGGCGCCGAGAGACAGAGGTGGACGCATGAGCGAGCGAGCGAGCATATGATGGATTGCTTCCAGCAATCGATGGAGCAACTGCATCTCCCTGTCCCTGATCATCTCATCTCGTCGTCTCATCTGATCTCAGCTTCAGGTCCATCCATCAGCAGTCCCACAGTACCCCGCCACCAGCGCTTCCCCCGCAAAGAAGCAACCCGCGCGCCCGACCGGGGCCCACCTCGACAGGGCAGCCCCAGCCGGCCTCTGTCTCTGTGACTGACACCCTCCCCGATTCGTCGAATCCCCCATTAACTCCGCCTCACCCACCTCCCCCTACCACGCGGCCACCGGCAGTATAAAACAAGCGCCTCTTCCATCACCGAGACAGCCACTCCGCCACTTGCTCCTCTTCGACCACTTCTCTCCTCTCTCGCCACAGGTGAACACTCCCGCTCCGACTAGTGCGCGCAGTACTTCCATTCCATTCCTTTGGCTCTTGCGCGTCCGTGCGGCTAGATCAGTCCAGTTCGTTCCTTGTGTAGCTTCCGGCCGGCATTAATGGTGTATGTATATATATACGTCTGTCTGCAGATCAGCGCGAGGGGGCGTGATGGAGCGGTACGGCGGCTCTCTGGGCATGCTGCTGGACGGCGGAGGAGGAGGAGGAGCGGGCGACCTTCCGCCGGGGTTCCGGTTCCACCCGACGGACGAGGAGCTGATCAGCTACTACCTCCTCCGCAAGGTCCTCGACCCCAACTTCTCCGGCGCGCGCGCCATCGCGGAGATCGACCTGAACAAGTGCGAGCCGTGGGAGCTGCAGGACAAGGCGTGGAACAACAAGGCGACGGGGGAGAAGGAGTGGTACTTCTACAGCCTCCGCGACCGCAAGTACCCGACGGGGCTGCGCACCAACCGCGCCACGGGGGCCGGGTACTGGAAGGCCACGGGCAAGGACCGCGAGATCCGGAGCAACCGCAGCGGCGCCCTCGTCGGCATGAAGAAGACGCTCGTCTTCTACCGCGGGCGCGCGCCCAAGGGGCAGAAGACCCAGTGGGTCATGCACGAGTTCCGCCTCGAGGGCACCTTCGCATACCAGTTCTTCTCCAACAACAACACAAGGGTAAGTTAGTATATCGTACCTCGGTTTTTTTTTACCACTTTATTTTCACTTCCTTCCTTTAGCATATCTGTGCATTTTAGATGATGCAATGCAATGTGGGTACTCCCTCCGTTTCGGTTTACAAGTCGCGCGCGTATATCTAGGTCATCAATTTAAGCATTAAAATATTAATTTTATAGCATAAAAAATATACCATTGAAAACTTTAGATGTTATATTTTTTAATGATATAATTTTTGTGTTATAAAATTAATATTTTAATAGTCAAATTGACGATCTAGATATACACGCGTAAACCGGAGGGAGTAGTAAAAGTCACGGGGAGGTTTTAGGGCAGATTGCAATGAGTATACTTTTGCCAGTGTGAAGTCATGGCTACTACGAGTAGAGTAGAGCATGCAGCAGGCTCTGTACTGTAGTACTGTACGTGTGCCTGCTAGCTATAGCTGCGACGCAGATTACTACGACGACATGCGTGGATACGGTAAGCTCGGGTTTTAAGTGCAGCGAAAGATTGGCTGCAGTGGGATACGAATCTTTTCAATGGCAGTCCGTCCATCCCCGCTGTGCGTGCTGCGACTACTGCATCATGCATGCGCGCATGCACACGTTACCATATTCCTCCGGATGCGTAAATGCATGCCTTCTTTCGGGTTTCTTTTAACTGTTTTTTTTTCTGGAGCTGATCATGCATGTGAATCCATCTCATGGATCAAACGGTGTTCTCTTCTCTTACCATGTTAATTACTCCGAGTCTGAGAAAGCCTAGCTCAGCTTGCTTCTATATGTTCTACGAGTAGTAGTGTTTCCGCTCGTACTTCCGACTTTGATAGGTAGAGATGCGGTGACTGTTTTCTCAAAACAAAAGGCTAGGAGTGTTTTTTCAGGAGTAGCAATCGTGACCTGTAAAAAACCCGACGATGTTCGATTTTGTAGGCACCGAATGGACTGTCTTTATTTATTTTTCACGAGTAGATGGACAAAGGGGAGCTTGGAAAAGAACTGTGTTTGATTTATTATTTACTTTTCCACGCACAAATAATAACACTACACGTGAAAGTGGTGCTTGATCGTAGTCGTAGCATTCAACGACGTCGTCTATACTGCCGGTGTGATAACTAGTTATAACAATGTTTGCTCACACAATCTATGTTGATATATCCCCAGGAAGAGTGGGTGATCGCGAAGATCTTCGTGAAGCCGGGCACGGTGCCCCCTCCCCGCAAGTGCCGCTACGGCCTCAGCAGCGCCGGCGACACCTCCTGCTTCTCCGACTCCACCTCCGTCTCCATCGGCTGCGGGTCCGCCTCGTCCGCGCCGCGCCAGCAGCAGCAGCAGCAGCTCCAGGAAACCAACTCGCTCTTCGCCGCCGCCGCCGCTGCTGACGGCGAGAGCAGCTCCTACGGCGCCGTCGCCAACAACAGCAACAACGCGCCGGCCAACTGCCGTGAGCTCGTGCCCTGCTTCTCCAGCCACATGGATGCCACCCTCCTCGGCATCGGACAGTACGACCCCGCGCCGCTAGCCATCTTGCAGCCGCCGGCCTTCTTCCAGAGCGCCTGCACGGTGGCGGACAACAACAGCTTGCAGCTGCCCACGTTCTTCCACGGCGGCCTGCAGTCCGGCGTGTCCCCGCTCAGCATGGGCGGCGGAGCATTCCAGTACTGGCCCTCCTCTGGCTACGAGATGAAGCTAGAGGGCGGCCTCGGCCGCGCGCCGCCGCAGATGGCCGTGGGTCCCGGACAGCTTGACGGCGCCAACTGCTGGAACTTCTAGATCAGTATGCATGCTTGCCCATCATAGTGTGCTAATTATGCCTTATGCCCTTATCAATATGCATGTGTCGATCATATCGTTAGCTAAGTAGCCGTAGTGTGGATGATCTATTGCTCTATTGCTGTCGCGTCTTGCTGCAGTAGCAAAAGACAAGACTTCACGAACAAAGTACTGAAGAATCATCATTAGCTAAGTTGTCTAGTTTATGGATTACTACTTATTAGCTTGTCCCATGGTGTAGTATTTGTATTGTCAGTCCTATGATGTATCAGACTATCGGTAGACCTATCCAATGTGTAATGTGTATCAGACTAGTATTTGTATTGCTAGTTTATCAGACTATTAATTATTTTAACTGAATGTATCTGTATCATCCTAGTTCGTGTTGTAAAATAGTGTTAGAACGTCCTAGTGGAGACTGTTAATTTCTGCTAGCACGATCTTTAAAATGGATCAAAATGTTGTGCCTTCGTTTAACATAGCAATGGAAAACTACAGTGCAGTATCTCTCCTCGTTTTTGACAAATCGAGGGTAGTAGATGTGTGTCTTTTACAGAGGGTAATAGATGGGTTCAGACTTCAGAGCAGAAAGACTTTTGGCACCGGCATAAAATGATGAGTTAATTTGTAAACAGAGTCAAAGCAAACATGCAAGCTAGCGTGTACTCCTGATCTAAAAAAAAAGTCGTATTTTCATATTTAAAAAAAATGGAAGTACAACATGGGCAACAAAAATATACCCCCATTAAGACAAATATAGCGACTGTATGTAATACAGACTTGTTTAGAAGGCAGTGCATATACCAGTGCTTTATTATTTTGGAAAGCCTTCAGCACAGTGCTAAGTTATTGGGCGTGACTCCGGTCTAAACATTTATTATTTTTTGATTTTCCCTAAAAAAATGCAGTAAACACCCGATGCAAAAAAAACATGGATCGGCTCAGACACACCATGCAAATTGAGATCGGGTTATACAAATTAGTTTGAAATAATATTTCAAGACCCTCCAAATTTTGAGAAATCATCTCGGTATTGCTTTGTCCAAATTTCATAAAATCTCAAAATCAATCAACAAAATATGAATTTCATAATTTTGTTTTTTTAAAAAACTCACCAATTTTGTGGAAATTTCTTTGGAAGTTTTTAAATTTTTTATCCCCTCTTGAGATGATGCTTGGTGTCACATGTGATACAGTTGAGATGATGAACCTTAAGACAAACGGTAAAACATCGTGAGCTGCATTCCTATCAACCACAACACTATCAAGAATATCCTTGTCAACCAGGTCATTATACTCCCTCCGCTAGGGATTATAGGGCCTATGAGCTTTTTTAAAATGTTAGAAATTATAAGTCATTTCTCATTTAATGCATGGTCTTCTTTTTCTTTCTTTTCTCTCGTGCATGTACAACTATTGGTGCATCTAGTAATCAAGAGGGTGAGTTATTGATTTTCTTAATCCTATCAAAGTGGTTTATAGGCTTTATAATCCCTAACAGAGGGAGTACATTGCACCATCATTAATATTATCACATTATGAATTGCATGTCTGCCTGTTTCAACAACATATTTGTTAATGCTAGTTGCATTGGTATCAACTGCATCTCTATCAACCGCACACGCTTTGCTTAAACTCTTATGGAGTAAGAATGCTCTGGCTAGCAAAACGTTTATTATATTTATGATTGATTACAATCTAGTACATCGTCGATCGATGTTGCGCTACCTCTCCCAACTCTAGCAACTACTCCCTCTGTTCGGGATTATAGGTCCTACGCGCATACCTAGGTTGTTAATTTGACCAACAAAATATAACTTTATATATTACAAAAATTATACCATTAGAAAATATAATCTCTAAGGTATCTAATGGTATAATTTTTATACTATAATATATATATTTTGTTGTTCAAAATGCCAACCTAGTTATCCGCGCGGGACTTATAATCCCAAACGGAGGTAGTACATTTTTGGGTCGGGTCACAACCTCCAAAACACTTGATATTATTGTTTTCATCTCCTGGATCATCACTTTCCCTCATTTTCATCTTGATTGCTAGTTGTTGGCAACATCGGACCTTCCTACTATCAACAACTGGCGCAAACCCACTAATCAAACCATGCGTCGATCTTCCTTTCCTCGTTGGGGATATGTCTTATCTTAGAAAGCACCCCATCCCATAATTTAAGGTGTTATTACAACTAATATACTTCTATATTGGTTCTAATAACATTTTATATTATGGGACACGAAGAGAGTAGATAAAAAACACCATACTCTTGTGGGATAAGAGCGTCGTGGGGATAAGACCGGTCAGGCATCATGGAGCACGTAGATCAGATAGCCAAGGGCGTGTTGGAGAGAAAATAATTAACAAAAAACATAGAAGCGTCTTGTACAATTTAGCTTGCATACAATTTCGGGTGGAATAACCAGTAGACTATTCCTCCATATTAGTCCATCCGTTCATTAATATAAGACATTTTAGAAATTTAAAATATACTAGATTCATTATAAAATGAGTGAACCTAGACATTAAAATATGTCTACGTACATGCAAGTTAGAGAAAAACTTAAATGTCTTATATAGTGAACGGAGAGAGTAGGAGCTAAAATAGAGATGTGTATTTCTCGCACTGGAGCACCAAACGTTTTCAGTAAACACTACCGATTTAGTAACGTTGCTAAAACTCACGATACACACGCATGAATCCAGGCAAATTTAACAGCACATGAAACCCTAATTAAGCTGCTGTAGGTATTTTAATGTATTAGTATTGAACTTGAACAGCGGCGATAAGTTGACAGCACGTAGACGATACCCTTGCAACTGGCCAAGTGGCAAGGCGAGACGGATATGGAGACGGGATGATACAACAAGCAGCCTGGCCGTGTGTGTGTACATGCGCAATGGAAATACTCCGATGAGCCAAAAGTCCACCCGGGCCTTTTTTTTCCATGGAGCTGGAGCGGAGCGGGGCATGATGATTCCCTGCCCCGCTTTTGCATGCATGCGTCCATCCATCCGTCCATTCCAAACCGTCACTTCCCCAACAAGCCGCTCATGCCCCTCCCCTCTCTCTCTGCCTGCCAGTACTACTACGGCGCCTAGCTAGGAGCAATATTTTATGTGAGATGTGGACGTCTCCTGCTGGATCCCAGGGCACGATGGATGGATGGACGGGCGGAAGGGTACGTGACGGGGGATGCTACAGGTTTAATACTCCTACTACTCAGATCTCGCCCGATCGATCAGCTCCATCAATCCGTCTCTTTACCTCGCCGGCCGGAACATCAAGGTCTCAATCCATGGCCGCCAGCTGCATGGCTGCATGCACAACGCCGCCTCGTGCTCGTGGATCCCAGGCCATTCTGGAGTATATATTGCCATGGAAAAAGAACTAGCCTATGCAATTGATCGTCTTTACTCCTTTCAGGGCATGACGCGTCAAATTATCTCCCGTTTCTGTCGGCGGAGCTCGAACAGCGTCAGTTTTTCCTTTTCAAACGTAAGGCCAAGCTCAGATTTCTTTACTAGCTAGCTCCAGTGCGCGTCCACTCTAGCTAGCCTCATATGCCATCTACAACTGCATGCCAGGGCTTTCACCATATATTTCGGCTGAAAAACGGCTAGTGGATGTTCATTTCAGATAGCTTACCACACCGACGACCAAAGATTTATATTTAATCAGAACGAATGAGAAGAAGATCTTCGTCTTATTAAAAAAAAGTCAATCAAAGATAGAAAAATATGCAAGGCCAAAAAGGTACACGAGGCCACATGCAGAACGTATGACTAATGTCATGTACTCCCAGAAGAACTGAAACTGTAATCGGTGTTTTGTTTCCACAAAAAAACGTGAATAAAGTTGCTATTGTATTCGAAAAGGGGATTATGAAGAAGAAAGAAATTGGAAGACAGAGAGAGAATTGAAAAGGAACAAGAGAAGTAAATGAGTAGATAAATAAATGAAGAAGAGAAAATGGTAATGAATAGAAATGACGGATATGGAGAGGATGAAAAATTCAGATAAAGTCTTGTGCATTTCCCTTACATGTTTCCAATCTTTGGACAAGAAAACAATAATGGAAGAAATTATCATTTGACCAAATTTCATGGGTATATTCAAACTTTCTTTTGTAAACCATTTTTCAAGAATACTATTTTGGTGTAAACTAGCGAATTGAGACGATCAAGAAATATCGATGATGGCTTTGCTTCGATAACGATCCCTCTAAGCTTTGGTCCTTTCATAGTCGCGTTGCAGATATGCGTTCGATAGGTATCTCTGCAAAATAGCAGTTTCCTTGCCTTTTTTGTTTTTGACTTAAATTTTGAATTTATATTTTTATTTCTGAGAACTTCGTTTACTAGAAATCTACACAAAGCCTTCTATAGCAATCCACCAAACAGTTCCCCTCATTTCCTCCCATGCTCGGACAGGTGACTAGTGTTTGTTGCCTCGCGCCGATGCCGCCGCTGATCTGCCTCGCTTCTGTGACCTTTGGGCCATCGAGGTGGGGTAGATCTAGGCCCCCGCCGGCGGGAGGGTTCCGTTTTTCCTGTTTTGGGGGTTAAAGTTTGGTGGGGCGATGCTTAGGTGGTGGTGGAGGCGTCTCTTCCAATAAGGTCTCCCCGGCTTTAGCCCCATCCTGACAGTGATGCCGAGAAGTTTGTGGAAATTGTGTGATCTTCAAGAGCTTCTTTTTGCTGTGGGGATCTTCAGATCCTCAAGGAGTTTCATCGGTAGTTCATACTTTTTTTCCGTCTCCAAGGACGGATGTGGTCTTCTTGACCAATTCGACGACTCTCGGTCCGCAATCAACAACATTATGACGGCTCATGGAGGAGGGTAGCAGCGACACACCGTCGACACAGTCTAGAGATTGAAGATAAAGGACTTCTCAAGAATCTTGTTGCAACTTTCGGTTTTCTTGAGATGTTTTGTAATGTCCGATGTTTTTAATGCCAGGATCTTATTTGTAAAAAAAACCTCCTTGGATGCCATGTATTTTCTGGATAGAAAAAATAACATTTATTGCTATTAATACTTTTCTTTGCTGGTCCCGATCGCATTACACGAGAAGGGACAAAAGCGGTCCCATGTTATTCTGGTCAGTAAAAAAGAATACGCGTGCAGCAGGCTGAGCAGGCCGCCAGTGTACTGCCACGCGCGCAGGGCACAGCATGCATCGCAATGATGCCCTGGGTGCAATTAGGGTGTCGCAATCTTACGTAGCCTACGGCGCCTTTGGTCTGCATGTGGATGTAAAAGAACGAACGGGGAATCGCTTAACTGCACTGCCCCGTGATCTCTCGCCAGCGATATCGATCGATGCAGATGCAGCTAGCTAGGCGTGCAGTGCAGTGCAGTGCAGGTGCCCAGCGAACAGCAAGTGTGTGTAGCGTGCTAGCTAGCTGGGCCGTTGCGTCACTGGAGTTTAGCACATTTTTATATGCAATCACAAACTCTGAAGCGCCAGACCATGAAACATCGACATCAGATCTCCTGGAAGACAACCTGTGTGATGATTCCATGTATGAAATAATAATGCATTTAGTTCTTTTGATTTTTTTCACTGTCCCGGAAGATTCAACCGGCACCTATCTTGCTTATATGAGTATATATCTGTAATATGTCTAACTAGAATGTGAACCTTCTGATCACTAGCTAGGTCATATCTTTTGTCAATTTTTTTTGCGAAAGATATCTTTTATCAAATTAATACTACTACTATACTATTCGGCAATTCTTTCCTTATAATATGGTTTCTTCTTTTTTGGAAAGGTGAATTACTCCCTCTGTTTTCTAATACAATGCCAGTACCAATTTTTTTTTTACACATACAATGGAGTATAAGGCTGCCATCTCTTCTCGAGGAGAACTGACTAGATTTCTACCTCGATGATCTTTCCTAATACAAGCTTTGCACGGAAACATAGGTAAAAATATGTCCAAATATGAAAATTTCAACTGAATATGACCCCTTTTTAAAAGTAATTCGAAATCTGACCCTTAGGATATCTGCCATTCTAAATGAAGCCAAAGTTGTACAGGTCAGCGCCAACACATCAGAAAACCGAAACGAAGGTGGTCGACTCCATTTAAAACGGCATCAGCGTCGACTCCATGTTAAACGGCGTCGATCTCCCTAGGTTGCCTTCCTGTTGTCATGTGTTGTCATGTGTTAGATAAATCTACGATATCCTTTTAAGACCATAGGAGAGTATTAATTATACTATTTGTGGTCAACAAAACACACACAAGGGGCGCACAGTACGTTTTGCAAGGTGTACACGGACCGATCGAGTAAACGACTCGGGTACTAGCAGATGCTACTCCAGCTGAGACCGGATCCCGATCTCCCTCTCCCTTATTGCTGATTCGACGTGTCCATGGCCGCCCGGCCGGCCGGCGACTCGTCAAGTCGGTACCCAACACACCCCTTCTGTCTCCCTAGCTACTAGCTACTCCCTTCTCTCTCTACTCTACCGCTAGCCACCGCTCGCCTTAATTTGCGTACCGATACCAGCATCAAATTACCAGCGCGCGCAATGATCACGTGCTTCGTCTCGTCGCGATTTGCAACGGTCTGGTGCAGGGAAAAATCGTATAGGCCCCGGCGAGAGATAGACCAGGGGTAGGGTGGCAAGCGGGGCACCCGCGTAACCACCCGCAAAACAAAATATAGGCAAAAAGAGATCCTAAAAGTTAGTAAATTAAAGAAGGATTAGTGAAAAGGTTATGCCTCAACCTATCCCGCTTGACACCCTAAACAGGGGTAGGGTAATAGGGTATACTGGTACTTCCGGTCGAATTTCTTTTTCCAGGCCACTGGGTGACGTCACACTAATAGACTTTAAAATGGATAGAGTTTTGTTGCCTTTTTATTTTTAGATGGTTGATACATGTATCGATATTATCAGATCCATGATTGTAATGATTGTAAGTCTGTGATACTTCTCGAACGATGCAATAAAAATGCTGTGTGCATCAATTGATGTAGAGGCCGGGGCTAGCTTCCCATTTCGGAAAAAAAGGGTATACTAATACTATATCTCGTGCATGCTGAAGTATCACGTGTAATTCACAGAAGAACAGGATATCGCGCAATACAAAAAGGATCCAGCTGATCAAATTGTTGTTGAAAACAGAGTTTCTAATATGTACCTAAAGAATCATTTTTGGGCATACATTCACATCATTTGACTACTCTTTTCCACCACAACACCATCATACATACAATCTAGCCATCTAAAAGGTCAAAATAAATGTAGAGTAGGAGTTGCACCTATTTTTGCCTAAGTCGCGCGAAGAAAAAACACATATGCTTTGTATGATCTTTTTTCTCCCTTCCCATCGACAAGTTTTTCTAGGCAAACGATCAGACTGTTTAACCAACAAACAAGAGCACATCAGACCGAGGACATTGAGAATTTGACACATGTAGAATAATCAAAAGATCCTTGATAAACCAAAGCTACACCAAACACCATCTAAGATTCGGAGTCTGACATGTATAGCACACCTTTTGCATCTTAATGTTCCTCTAATATCCGGTGAAAAAATCACAAAAGACCAAAAACTTAGGGGTTTTGGTGAGCCGCTTGAGTAGCTCCCTAACATAGGCGGGGAACCTTGGACCGTTGAACTCCGTCATTTGGGATATACCCCTTGCAACGACATGCTACCAAACCACCGATTGGCCATCATACTACGGGGAAGAAGATCCAAGCGCAAAACGAATAAAGAATTAGAACTATGACAAAATCAAACTTGATATCACGAAGCCGTTGCCGCCATCCCACCATCACCACCACCACCAAATACATGTCACAAAGTGACCAAGGAGAGACGGCTAGATCTATTAGAGCCTACGACATGCAGGGACACGATTAAACACACAACAAACATTGGGGATTTTCGTTCACATGAAGATAATTCCACGGTCAGAACTAGTGACATATAAATGTCTCGTACTTGAAGAAATTCAGCCTCACACATCCACGGTTCCCGTTTCATAAACTCACAATAGGAAAGAGCATATCATTTCAAAAAAAAGAAGAGGAAATGGCATATAGCCATACACTATGTCAAAAAAAGAAGAAGGAAAGAGCACGCGGATAAAGCCCAATAAGAAATCCCAATTGGGCTGGGTCACCTTTGTGTTTCGGAACCTTTTAATATTTCTTTAAGCGCCAACGACAAAAGCTTCCCAAGTTCCAACCCAGCTCTGCAAAATAACATCTTATAATCTTATCTTAAGAAAAGAAAAAGCCTCTGCAAAATCAGCTCGTCACCCCGGCGGCTGCTCCGGCGATGGAAGGCGGCGGGACGAAGGCCTGGCGATTCGCACGCCCGGCGAACCCGGCCTTGGCGGCCGCCGGCGAGAGGAGCATCCAGCGTTACCTCCTCCAGCTGCACGCCTGCTTGGACGAGCGCGGCCCACGGCCCGTGATCCCGCTGAGCCACGGCGACCCCTCCTCCTCCCCATCCTTCCGCACCGCGCCCGAGGCGGAGGAAGCCGTCGTTGCAGCCGTACGATCCGGCGAGTACAACGGGTACTCGTCACCCGCCACCACCCTCCCCGCTCGCCGGTCGGTGCCCGTCTCCTCCTCTCGTTGCTATTGTTTCAGAATATAAAATGGATGATGGATTGCCTTGAATGAAATGCAGAGAATGACTGTTATTGTAACATACTCCTAAGACCCACTTTGATCCCCATACAATTGCCCATTACCTCTGTTTTAGTTCCATGATTATGTAGGCTCGTAACATTAGATTCAATGGAACTTTGGTAACTTCAGTAGCCCCCTCAGATCACAGACCCAGCAGAGTTGGGCATGTCTTAACATGACCTTGAACCGGCAGGACCAACACCAGCCATCATGTAGACATTCTATTATCCTAGTGTTTCCAGTATCCAAAACTTACTGAAGAAGCATAGCTTGGACAAAAGAAGTCAAAGCTGTCTTAACTCTTATTAGTTATGAGCCTCCTGATTATCACATCGATATTCTAGTGCCTGGCACGGCAGCGCCAACCCTCTGAAGAGAGTGAATATCTCCATAGCCGCATGTTGCAGCCGATCAGCTTCCTGCAGAACAGTCCCAAACACATCCAGTGCTAAATCGAATGAATAACAATAGTAATGTCTGTAATTTTTCCGGGAACATACAGTGTTACAAGTTCTCGATATGGACTGGCAAAGGGCTGCACATCCAGCTTTTTTTAGAAGGCACATCGAACTTTTTATTTTGAGGCACATCCAACCAATGGTAAGGAAATCGGTAATCGTTAACTGCTCGGTTGTCTTGGGAGTAGTGAATAATCGAAATTCGGACGATTAACTGATTTAATCGGTCGGCTATTAATCGGTGCAACCTACAAAAATTAGCACGTATAACACATATGACTCCTCTTGCACCTCAACCACCTACCCTATTAAAGGCAGCCTCGAGCTCCCGGATGAGATCCTCAAGGCACTCGAGCTCTTGTATTTGAGGTCTGATCGACAACTACGAGGAACTGGTCAACAACGACAAGGAACTGGCTGGTGGTGGCAGAAATGGAGCTCCTGGAGGCAGGGATCGAGCGGGACCTTTGAAGAAACTACTTCATTGGGGCAGGCTAGCGGATGGATGGGCGATATGTGTTGATAATTCTGCAACTTTTTTGACCAAGTGTAGTAGTTAATCAGGAACATACCTAGTAATCAGAGTGTCAGAGCTATTAATCGGGCTAAACGATTAACACAAATGATTAGTGGTAATCGACACAGTGAGGTACCTAGTAGCGATTAATCGGCCTATTAATCGCTGATTCGGCCTATTTTTTGAACAGTGCATCCAACTAACATGCTTTTCTTCTTGTCCTTGTTTGGAAACTGATCCAACCAAGCACCCCAAAGGTGTTGAGTGTCACTACCAAAGAGGACACGTTATAAACACAGACCGTTACATTCCAAATGTAGCATGCCATTACCTGCGGACATTTTAAAAGAAGTGTTCAATAATTTCCTCGCAACCACCCAGTAGATTAACCATTGCTGATATGCAATTTTTTAGCATTAACCAACTAAACATTTTCAACTTCATAGGGAGCCTTTGCAAGCCAGATAAATTTTCACAACTTTATTTTCATACTAAATATATTGATTACTTGTGAGCAACCATCAAATCTAGCTAAAAAGGGAGGAGCCATATTTTATGGGGGTCTGAGACAGTATGTTTTCAGTTTGCACAAATACTTACTTCGAAATACTTCTCGCTACAAACCGTTTGTTTTTTCTAGATTCCATAACCTTTGCAAAATTACATGTTCATAATTCGCAAATATGTAACACTGAGCCCCCCTCCCCCACCCCCCTTAGGAAAATAGATGGTGAGCTAAATAACTATATGAACTTCTTAACTTGTTGCTATTTCTGCATTAACGTCCCGGCATGAAGAAAGAAATTCTCTTGAAAACCCCTGTAGTTATTGGATGAAAGAGAGGATATAAGAGGGCACATTGCTGAAGCTTGAATTCTAAAGACCAGCCTACCCCCTCGGATACAAGTTACCTTTCAGCAAGCAAGTTATTTTTCCACCTCATCATTAGTATTTTTCCTGTCTAGGTGAAACATATTGAAAATTAATCATGATATACATGTCATGATTCATCGACTAAAAGTTTATAATTACCGTATGATGATTTATGAAAAGTTTCATCTGTGCTGTTTGAGTACTATGTCTGTGCTGTGTTTCTTTTATTGATACTACCTGTTGAATTCCAGAGCTGTTTCCGAGTATCTATCCCGTGATCTCCCTTACAAGCTTTCCCATGATGATATTTTCCTCACTTGTGGTGGTACCCAAGCAATCGAAACTGTGATGTCTGTTTTTGGTCAACCCGGTGTCAATATATTGCTTCCGAAGCCTGGCTACCCAAAACACGAAGCACATGCAATATTTCATAGGATGGAAGTACGGCATTATGACCTTGTTCCAGAGAGAGGATGGGAAGTTGATTTAGAAGCTGTTGAAGCTCTTGCAGACGAGAATACTGTTGCAATTTTGATTACTAATCCCAATAACCCTTGTGGTAGTGTGTATACACATGAACATTTGGCCAAGGTTTGTATGGTGTTTGTACAGTGCTATGTAACCTTTGCTTTTTTTGCAGTATAGCTAATCCCTCACTTGCATGTTAATTAGATTGCAGATATAGCAAGCAAACTCGGAATTTTAGTTATCGCTGATGAAGTATATGGTCATCTTGTCTATGGTAGCACATCCTTTGTGCCAATGGGTGTTTTTGGAGAGATTGTTCCGGTAATCACTTTGGGAGCTATATCAAAGAGATGGGCTGTACCTGGCTGGAGGCTTGGTTGGATAGCAACTTGTGACCCTAAAGGCGTTCTGAGAAAAACCAAGGTGATTCTTACTCATTTTTAAGTGCATATAAGTTCATTAGTAGTTTGGTTTTCTTCTGGTACTTGTAGCAAATTTTTATTATTCTTATGAATCTGAATTGGTTATCTAAATTGAGGTGTGATTTGTGTATTTCAAAGCATCATTTCTCCTTCTCTATACGTTCTTTCCATCTAAAAGTTCCTTGAGAGTTATTTGCTTCCATGAACTTGTTAAAGTTTAATTTCTCAGTCGTATTCGATTCTAATGTTTTACAAAGCTGTCGATATACTATAGCTATTTTTTTTTTCAAATCTTCCTACCATGTTAAAGTTATTTCCAAATGTATCAACAGAAAACTCAGCATACTGAGAGTAAGACGCATGATGCAATTTCAGATTCGTTAGTGTTACAAGAGGCTATTCCACCCATGCTATGTTTGAACTGTGCTAAGCAACTCAAAGTTACTGTAGTGAATTGTTCACTGACTTCTGTATGTGGTTTTCTATTTGTGGTCGTGATACTTGATGCTTTTTGGCCCTATAATGTCAAGAAATTTCCGATTTTGGAGTTTGGTTCCCATTATACATTATATTTTTGTTCTTTTCTTTGTAAATTAAACTCCTGGTTAGCATTATTGTTTCCAGGTTAAGTTAATTAAATAATTTTAGGTTTTCTTTGATAGTCAATTGAATTTTCTCTGTTGTGGTCATTATTAGGTTACTGATTCCCTGAGAAGTTTCGTAAATCTAATATCAGATCCTGCAACATTTCTTCAGGTTAGTCAATAGTATGACATCAATCATTTATTACCTTTATATAATGCAGTGTGTAGGTAGTTGGCTAGTTATCAAACTTGGAATGTTCCTACTCTACTTTAGCATATGTACTTGATGGAAATGTCCCATGGTACATGGATAATCTTTTCATGTACACACATAACAAGAGTTGCAGGTAATACCTATTAATATTTCAGCGAACCACACATCCATTTGTTCCTGTTTTATGTGATGGAATCTAACAAGTTGAACTTAGCATCTGACAGCCAAAAAATGTGTTTCCCTATCAAATGTTTTTTCTCTGATAGTTTAGATAAACCGCATACCTTATGAAGTAAATGCAAATAACAAGTATTTATTTAGAATATACATCTAGCATATTCAGAAATATCTAATTAAACATGGGGTCTATCTCCTCCAAATTAAGCATCACTTTCCTGAATTTTATTTTTTCCATACTTGTCTGCACACTTCACAAAACTACACATATGTTGGATCATTATGGCTACGACGACCTACATGTCAGTTACACTGAAGGGTCAGTCTCATATGTCAGACTCTGTTCCAACTTCCAAGTAACGGGGTTCAACAATTATGTATTTTACTGAAACCTAATGGCAAAGTATGTGTAGTTTTGTGAAATCCAATATTAGCTAAGATGTATCATGTCTTGGCAGTTACACGAAAAAAAATGTATACTGATGTGAAATTTGCTCATCTTCTTTGAAAGCTTGTGAAATTTACTCGTCTCCAGTACCTTATTTACATACCTACTAAAATGGAATGATACTGTTTATGTTGCTTCCATATGGATTGGGTAATCAATTAAATGCATTGATTTTTCACTCTGATGTGGTCCATTCAAATCACCTTGCCTTTTTGTGCTGACATAAATTACCTGCTGCTTAAATAATTAACACCACAGCCAGCTTTTCCTTTTCTGGCAAGATTAAATCTTCAGAGATCATGTTAGTCTCCAGATTATTCATAGAGTTCAATATATCAATGTTTACACAAGTTATGCCTTATTTTAGTGTGTTCAGATGTCTACTTAAGAGGACTTATTGTTTTCGGATACAATAAAAACCTAAATATCTTCTGTATCTATCACGCTGTCGAGATCTTCATCCTCTCTTGTTACCCACGACTATTGCGCAGCAAAGTAGGGCGTGACAATGCAAGATATACAATCAGCTGTAGAAAATTCTGGCCTACAAATTAATGCTCTGTCTATTCAGTTTCTACCTTTATAGTTACGTTTTCCCTTTTGTATCAGTTTACTTAGTTTCTTTAGAAGTACTCCCTGCGTTGCAAAATAAGATGTTTTAGTTTTTGTGAAACAAAAGTATCTAGACATCTTTTAGTAAAAAGATGTCTAGATACTTTTGTTTCACAAAAACTAAAACATCTTATATTATGAAACAGACGGAGTAGTGTTTATATGTATGCATAGATGGTAGGTAAGACTTGTCCACACTTCTAACCCACCTTTCTTCTGTTTAAATGTCATTTCTTCTATGGCAGGCTGATTGTTAGCCTAATGAAGTATTCTGCAAGTTGCTGTTCAGACTTAAATTTTCCTATAATGAACCCTCATTTCAAGTTTTAAGTAGTGACGTTGGTGTAAATTGTCCCATGATCTTATTCTAGAGGGTTGAAAACAGCGCATCACCTAAGTTGCCTTGTCCATTCACCAGGGAGCAATTCCTCATATCATGAAGAACACAAATGATGAATTCTTCAGTAACATTGTCAGGCTGTTGAAGGAGACTGCAGATATATGTTATGGGGAAATAAATGAAATCAAGTGTATTACTTGTCCCTACAAACCAGAGGGGTCGTTTTTTATGATGGTAAGGTAGATAGAGAACATCATTTCAAGCTTTGCATTTCTGGAAGCTGAATGGAGATAGACTAAAACTATGTTCTGCAGGTAAAACTGGATGTCTCACAATTGTCGGATATTTCTGACGATGTAGACTTCTGCAGCAAGTTGGTGAAGGAGGAATCAGTCATACTGTTGCCTGGTATGTGGTAGTAGAACATATCCAATAGGAGTACTCCCTCCGTCCTAAAAAGGATGTCTTAGATTAGTTAAAACTTAGATGTATCTACACACTAAAACATGTCTAGATTCATTCAAATTTAGATAAATTTGCGACATCCTTTTTAGTATGGAGGGAGTATATTGTTTGCGTCAAAGAAGCAAACACTGTTCTCTTTTCCTTTTTTTGGTTGAATTTATTCTTACTGCCATTTTGCAGGGAAAGCCTTGGGCATGGAACACTGGTTGCGCATCACCTTTGCTACGGAGCCACCAACATTGAAGCAAGGACTCGAAAGGCTCAAGTCCTTTTGCCTGAGGCATCAATCGCAGGCTAATTAACACTCAGAAGTTCGTGGTAACACTGCATGGTATTTCCTCAATGTTTGTTGAGATTGTTGCTTACACATCATTTCCAATACACGACATGCCCGCAAAATTGAATAAAACTGGCCCGTGTCTATCACGTGAGGTGCAGACGCACCGTAGGACTAATCGGGGAGGTAGTATTTTTTAAGGAAAAAAATGGATTGCCTCAGTATGCTTTCATGTTGTGCATGCGTGCCCCTCGAAGCCGCTGACTGTCACCCAGTCGTAGGAATCGCCGCTGTCATCGAAAGCGTAGGCTGCCGAGTTGCAGCTGCGATATCCACGCCCATGCTTTGGTCCGAAGCTCCTGCTGACCATGATCAGCCTCCCGTGGCAGGGGACCAAGTACAGCCTGCACATGCCAACGAGCGACGGCGCGTCAGAACCGGACGAGAGGCTCGTCCATAGCTTGTCTTGCAGCTCCTTGAGCTTGCCCTCTTCATAGACGAAAACATGTTCGCTTCCGTCGACGGCGTAGAGCTTCCCGTTAAAGAAGGCGATGTCTCGGATCTTGTGAGGATTGGTGCTTATGGACCACCTGCAGGTCGGTTGCCCCGGACTGCGGCAGACGGCGATGAGGCTGTGCCATTTCATCGCGATGTCGTGTTGCGTTGGGATGATGGCGGCAACGGTGCAGCACTCAGAGTCGGAGTTGGGCGTGGAGGACAGGGAGATCTTGCTGATGGGTTCTCCGGTCCACCGCGGTTGTTGGATCCTTGCCATGGTGAACGCGTTGAGCAGGAAGGGCTGGCAACGGCCACGATGATCGGACATGGGCACGAGGGCGAGCCAGTTGCCAAAGGAGCCCCGGCAGGCGGCGCCACGCGCGTCCTGATCCATGAGAGGGGCCCTGTGGATGGCGGCGTCGTGCAGGCTAACGCAGCGCCCCGGCGCCACCAGCCACGGCATGGGTAGCGTGCAGGGGTTGTCACGCTCGGCCGCGCGCCACGTCGTGCACACGCCGCGGAATCGGCCGCGGTCCTCTAGCTGGAGACGGCCCAGGACATCGGCGAGAAGCTCCGGTGGCAGGTCCGGCCACGAGCTGCCTTGCTGCGCCCGCGGTCGCCGCTTGGCCGGCCGCGGCATGGCGTGACCGATCGAGTGATGAGGATGTTGACGGAGGAGAGGTCTGAACATAACGGAGGAAGGAAGAAAGAAACTTTAGCCTTTCCGATCGATCGACCTCCTGCGGTCTTATATTGGCATGAGAGAAAGCTATCTGTCCTGGTGCTACACGCGATGCGACGCGATCACGCGAAGATGCACAAGTCCTATACACGCACGCGTGCTATCTGATTCTGCCTCTGCTACGTTTACATACCGAAATATAAGACATTCTAGCTTTGTGAAACGAATGTATCTAGACACCTTTTAGGGTATAGGTTCACTCCAAACCTCTACGAACCTATACGCTAAAAGACGTCTAGATACATTTGATTCACAAAGCTAAAACGTTTTATATTTCCAAACAGAGGGAGTAGGACACTAGGACGCCCAATAAAATTGGGCAGTGCTAGGCGTCCCGGGATGCAAACTTTCCATCCCCGCGCGCCCCGGCCGAGTCCAATCAAAGCAGATCAACCGTCAGATCTTCCTTTATCCCGTTTTTGATACAAATTGTCTCAGTTTTGTTACCGATAGTCCTGCTTTTACTATATGTTGCAAAAACCGGTTCGCTTAAAAAAAAGAAAAAAAAGACTGTCTTGCCAGACTTCGCCGGAGACCTTGTCAGAGAGTTTGTAGCAAAAAGTTGTGCTAACATAGCAAATCGGACCTTGTCGAAGACTCGTCGGAGACTATGTAACAAAAACTTTAGGCTATTGTAGCAAAATCATAAAATATATGTAACGAACAAAATATTCTACTGTAGCAAACCTGACCTCGCTAGAGACTCGCGGAGACTTTCACCGTGAAACATCGCCGAAAAACTTATAGCAAATATTTTACAATATTGTAGCAAAACCATAAACTGACTTCGCCGGAGATCTCGTAGCAAAATCTATATACTATTGTAGCAAAAACTTCTATAGAAAAATCTGACGACGCACCTAGCACCGCCGGAGGTCTCGCCGACGCCGACCACACGTAGCAAACTCAAACGGCCCTGATAGCACCTACGCCCGTCGTATGTTGCAAAAACCAACGTCGCTTGTAGCACCACCGCCTCCTTGCTCCAACCTTGCCATGGATATGCAGCCCCAAGAGACTTCTGGTTGAAGAAGAAGACCACTAGAGGAGAGGCGGGACAAGGACGGCACGAGGCCACGATCGCGTGGAGATCCGGTGAGGTCACGACGACGTGTTCCAGGGCGACCAGCGCTGGAGAGGGGCTTGCAGGTAGCAGGAAAGGAAGAGCTTGTCGGCGTCCTAGGACAAACGATCTCGCTGGGGAGGTAGCTTGAGATATGCCCAAGAGACAATAATAAAATGGTTATTATCATGTCTTTATGTTTATGATAAGTATTTATATCCCATGCTGTAATTGTATTAATCCGAAACATTAATATTTGTGTGTTTTGTAAATATAAACGAGTTCCTAGTAAGCCTCTTGTTGAACTAGCTTGTTGATTAATATATAATCATGGTTTCCTGGTTATAGAGAATGATACGATGGACACACTCCTATAGTAAACGTAGCATAAGATCAATTCATTTAGAGTTTGTTTGCTACAGGCTTTCAAATACATAGTTACCAAATCCTTCGACCATGAGATCATGTTAATCACCATCACCGGATGAATACTTTGATGATATCAAACACCACTTTCGTAACTGGGTGGTTATAAAGGTGGTATTAGGTATTCTGAAAGTATGTGTTGAGGCACATGGATCAATAGTAGAATTTGTCCATCCATATGACGAATAGATATACTCTGGACCCTCTCGGTGGAATATCATCCAATTGGCTTGCAAGCATGTGACTAGGTCACAAGGGATGTCATATCACGGAACGAGTAAAGAGTACTTATTGGTAACGAGGTTGAACTAGGTATAAGATATACCAACGATCAAACCTCGGATAAGTAAAGTATTGCGCGACAAAGGAAATCAGTATCGTATGTAAATGGTTTATTCGATCACAATATAATCGCAGAAATATGTGGGAGCCATAATGGATTTCCAGATTCCTCTAATGGTTATCTCGATCATGTCTGCATAGTTCACGAACAGTAGGAATTCTAATGGTTAAGAATTCGATGTTTTTAGTAGATATGGAATATGAGTTGGAGACTGAATGTTGTTCGGAGTCTTAGATTGGATCCAGGACATCACGTGGAGTTCTAGAATGGTCCGTAGAATAAGATTCATATAAGGAAAGTCAATTTCCGGGGTTCGGAAATCTCTTTGGTGTTTTGACCGGAAGCTTCTAGAATATTCTAGAAGGTCCACCACCCCGGAGGGGGTACATGGAATGCACCATACCCTAATGGGGTAGGAGCATAGACCACTAGGTCAAGTCGGCCAAGGATATGGAAGAGATAATCAAACTCTAGTTTGAATAGTCAAACTCTAGTTTGAAAAGTCAAATCCCAATTTAAAAAGTCAAAGTCCTAGTGGTGGAAGGAAAGAAAACCTAGAGGGAAGAGGTTTCCCTCTCCCTCCCCAAGCCACCGGCCACAAGGGGAGTTGGGGGAGGACTCGGCCACCCTGGCCGGGGCGCCACCCCCTCTCACCCCTTGACCTAGGCCGCTGCCCCTCTCCAAGTCGCCACCGCCTACACCCTGGCCGCCGGTGCCTCCCTCTCCTTGGCTCCTACACCCTAGCCGCTGAAGCCCTCTCTCCTCCACCATACATTCTCTGGCTTAGGCGAAGCTATGCAGGATCTACTCCTCCACCTCCACCACCACATCGTCGTGTTGCTCGAATCGCGAGGAGATATACAACCTCCGCTGACTGCTGGAACAAGGGAGAGGAAGGTCTTCATCAAGTACCGAACGTGTGACCGGCTGTGGAAGCACTGCCGGAACGTGGCCCTAGAAGGATCGTCTACACGGTCTTGAGATCGGCAAGTGAACGACTACATCAACCACGAGAATCTGATCTCGTTAAACGCTTTGGATCTACGAGGGTTAGTACTCTATAAACTCGTTGCACTGATCTCGTAGATTAGATCTTGGCTTTTGTGTGTTTATGCGATAGAATTTTTTTGTTTTCCATGCTATGAACCCCTACAGTGGTATCAGAGCCATGTCTATGTGTAGATCTGTTGCATGAGTAGAACACAATGGTTTTGTGGGCGTTGATGCTTTTATTTTCGCTTGCTTTTCGTGTACTTTGCATCTTGCGGGATGGTGGGATGAAACGGCCCAGGCTAACCTTACATGTCATCGTACATGAGATTTGCTCCACGCTTAACGTGCAACTTGCATTGCACAAGTGGCTTTGCGGGTGTCTGTCTCTCCCACCATAGTGAATATTCAATTTACATAGGGCACTTGACAATACTTGTATCAACGTTGTGGTTCATGTTCGTAAGTTAGAACGGTTCTTATTCGAAAGCCCCAACCACGTAAAACATGCAAAGAAAATTAGAGGTCTCTAACTTGTTTTTGTAGGGCTTGTGTTGAGATGTGATATGGCCATGATGTGATTGTGATTATATATGATGTATGCAATGATCCTTATTATAAGTTGGCAACCGTCAGGAGCCTTATGGTTGTCTTTAAATTTCGTTTAAGACATGCGTGTCTATTCATCAAAGTAGTTGTAATAGTTGCTGCTGGTGGAGGACAACTATGAAGCGGCACCATTGACCTTGACGCCACGCCGGTATTTATGGACCAAGAGGCATTTGTGTCAAGTAGTTTGTTATCAAACTAGGAGTGGTTTACAGCAGACTACTACTATGAAGATATATTGTACGACAATTGTATCAACATGTTTTAACCCCAAGAAACTAAATGTCTCACCAAAGAACCAAATTTATACAATATCATCTCATTTGAGAATGAGTGATGCGTAGAGACGCAAAGACATGCAAATACACACAGACCTAGAAGTGTCAGATTCAAAGATTATGTTTACCACTAACAATCGCGTATATACAACACCAGAAAGCCATAGGTGTTGAATGCACAAAGTTTTTTAAACTAGATTACTGACTCTAGTGCAAGTGGGAGACTGTTGGAGATATGCCCAAGAGGCAATAATAAAGTGGTTATTATCATAGAGATTTCTATTTTCGTGCTCTTGGTTTCTTAGTTGTACTCACTTTTCTCCAGCCGCTTAGTTTTTCCTCACTTTTGTCCATCTCCTATTATGATACTCTCGCACGGTCTGAAACTCACTGTCCGTCAGCCTTGCCGTTAGATGCTGACAAGTGGGGCCGCATTCAGTCAGTTCCCATAGTGTTCCCTCGCTGTTACATGCTAACAAGTGGGGCCGCGGTCTGTTAGATCCCGTAGTGGACCCTTGCCGTTACATGCTGACAAGTGGGGCCGCGGTAAGTTGGTTTCTATAGTGGACACCTCTCTCCACTTATCCAGATTAGCATGGGACCCACAGCTTATCCACGTGAGCTTTGGACCCACAGCTTATCCACGTGAGCCAGCCCCGCGCCCGCGCCCATGTCGTTGCCTCCCCTTTCTTCTTCTTCTCCGGCGACGGCGGCCCTTTTCTAGCGACGGGACCCTTTGTCGAGCTTCACTTCGGCCTCCTGTTCGTCATGGCCGCAGTATGGTGCCGTCCTGTTGACTTGTATGAAGGATGACAATGGCAACCGTGCGCAGAGAAGGTTAGATCTCGCGTCAAAATGTTTTGATTAGACGGGGGCGCTTGCTCTGGAGAATGCGGTCGACAAGTCGTTTTGATGATTTAATTGGTTTATCGAGTTAATGTCTCGGCTACAATCAAGTGAAAGAGTGTTTATAATTAAAAATTAGGGAGATGGATGTATAATAAATAAGAAAATGACACATCTCTTGAACACTTCCAAATTTAAAAATTATACAACTCTTAATGTATACAAGTGTTTATAATTGACACAACTCTTGAACACTTTCAAATTTAAAAAAGTATACAACTCTTAATGTACAAGAGTGTTTATAATTGACACAACTCTTGAACACTTTCAAATTAAAAAAATTATACAACTCTTAATGTAAAAGAGTGTTTATAATTGACACAACCATTGAACACTTTCAAATTAAAAAAATTATACAACTCTTAATGTAGAAGAGTGTTTATAATTGACACAACTCTTGAACACTTTCAAATTTAAAAAATTATACGTAAAAGAGTGTTTATAATTGACACAACTTTTGAACACTTTCAAATTAAAAAAATTAGACAACTCTTAATGTAAAAGAGTGTTTATAATTGACACAACTCTTGAACACTTTCAAATTAAAAAATATATACAACTCTTAATGTAAAAGAGTGTTTTTAATTGACACAACCCTTGAACACTTTCAAATTGAAAAAATTATACAACTCTTAATGTAAAAGAGTGTTTATAATTGACACAACTCTTGAACACTTCTAGATTGAAAAAATTATACAACTCTTAATGTAAAAGAGTGTTTATAATTGACACAACTCTTGAACACTTCTAGATTGAAAAAATTATACAACTCTTAATGTAAAAGAGTGTTTATAATTGACACAACTCTTGAACACTTTCAAATTATAGCGTCCTAAGAAAATATTGAGAGTTTACCATTTTTAGAGTGTGAAAAGTGATCCCTAAACTTGCGTATACGAAAATTATGAACCTTTAAACACTGTGAAATCGCACTTAATACGTGATAATAATGTGCTAAGAAAATCTTGAGAGATTATCATTTTAACTTGCATATGGAAAAAATTATACACCTTTGAACTCTTTGAAATCGCACTTAGGACATGATAATGTTGTGCTAATAAAATCCTGATCATTTATCATTTTCATGGAGTGAAATATAACACAAAAATTATACACCTTTAAATACTTTCCCTTAAAATCATATTCAAAATCATTTTTATGGATTTAAAGTATCGGTGGCAAACTCGTTATTTTGCATGGATAGAGGGTGCCTCCTGATAGATACAAGGGTTATCATGTCCGCTAGATCATAGAGGATCAATCAGAGGATCAACGGTTGGTGGGTACGATTCGCGTGACAATTGTCTCGACCAATCAGAGCGTAGCAGCCAAGACGAGCACATGTGTGAGGGTTTGTGACTAAGAGAGAGGGAAAAACTGAGTAGAACTTAAAAACCAAGGGCTAAACTGAGTAAAACTAAAAACCAAGGGAAAAACTGACAAGGGGGTTCAAATAGAAAACATAAAGAGATTTAAAAATGGAAAATGCTTCTTTTATACAATAAAATACATCTTGGCATACATCAAGCTATTTGCAATTCAAATATATATCGGTTTGATAATTATTGCCTCGTTCAGACAAATTATGTTTTGGGGAGGGTTGTTTTGGGAAGAGGCTTGAGTAGAAAGCCATGAACCTTCATATATAGCAGGTGATTTGAGAAGTGGTGATTTAGGTTAAAACTTGATTTATATACATTTCTTATGGTGGCAGGTCACATAATAAGACTCCCTAGGTAGATGTCACTATGTTTTGATCTTTTTGAATTTGTTGTGCATAAAATGACTCAATTAGCTAGCTTAAACCCATTTATTGGCTCTCTGTTGACCAGCCACTGGAGGGTAAAAGTGAGTATATGGCAAACGACAGTGTTAGTACTGGAGGGCAAAACTGAGTACAACCAAACTACCAGTGTTACACTTGAGGGTATAACTGAGTACAACTAAGTGGCCAAGATTAGACACGGCGGGGGGGGGGGGGGGGGGGTTGACGCACGGTACGTGTCGTGGTGCACGGGGTGGTACCGGACGCGTGTGGACGTGCACAGTGCAGTAGCGTACACGGTTACGCGGTGCACGGTGGTGCAACGAAACGTCTCCTCCCTTCATCTTTATAGAGGCCTCCTCAATCTCACTCATTACTCGCTCACTCACTCACTCATGCAACCATATCCATTGTCCCATCACCTTCTGCAAACCCCCAAGAAAACCCCAACCACGCCGAAGATGGAGAAGAATGGCGCGGTGGCCATCGTCGCCTCCAAGGCCGCCGGCGAGGAGGCCCCCGTCCCCGTACAGGCCCCCATCAAGGCATCGATGGCAGCCGCCATCCCCGTCCAGATCCCCGTCCCCGGTTCCGCCATAGCCATCGGCGAGGAGGCCCCCGTCGAGGCATCGAAGGCAGCCGCCATCCCCGTCCAGACCCCCGTCCCCGCTCCCGCCATAGCCACCGGCGAGGAGGCCCCCACTGGTCTCTGGCAGATCCTGCATGACTAGAACCCCTACTAGGAGAACGATTACATCAGTCCGGAGAACCCCTTTGATACCAGCTTAGCCGACCCATGGTCGTAGGTAACTAGGGTTTTCTCCCCTTCCTTTGTTCTTCCCCCATTCCCATCGTTGGATGCTAGATTGTGTGTTATTAGGACTCGACTGTTCGTATTTTCAATCGTTGGATGCTAGATATTTTTACAGTAGATAATCCTCTTGTGTTAGATGTCGTATTTCGATGAATTCCCCTAGTTGGGATCAGTACTAGCACCGATCTGAAGTTGGGATCAGTATTCGATTTGGTTAGAGATTTGGGAATTGGGGAATAATCAGGGGATCTCAATCGGTTAATTTATGCAAGTAATCAATCCCGATAATCAAGGTATCTCAATCATGTCCTTATTGCACTCTACTGTTTTTTTCTAAAAGGTGGATAGCAGCGACGTCTGCAGCGACAACGAGTCCACAGACACCAAGATTCGTCAGGTGCTGAGGAAGCTGAAGTCCAGCCAGTTCAACAACTTCTTCGCTAGCGACGTCTATAGGTGCCCCTTCTGCACCAGGGGCCTCGCCACCGACTTCAACTCCCTCGTGAGGCATGCCGAGGACGTGAAGACATGTGGCCTGTCAAAGAATGTCCACTCCTTCAGAGGCAAGCACCAGGCGCTCGGTTTTCACCTCCACAAACTCCAGAAGGTGGCCATCGAGGATGGTCACATGCCCCCGATCAAGCCCAAGGTGCCTAAGGTCAAGGGACTAGGCAGCAAGAAGTGGAGGAAGCGCCAGAGGGAGGAGGTGGAGGCCCTCCTAGCGAAGGCCATGAGGGGCCACTGATCTTGTGCTGATGCTACTGCTATAAAGCAGCTTCTTTTGTTTTGTTGTCTGTGTTGAACTTGTCCGCTACTGCTAAGCAGCCTAATTGTCGAACCTCGTTTAAGTATCGTACTATATATGTCCTATATTAGCTGCTTTATCTACATCTGCTCTATTTATCTACACATTTATGGTCTCGGTTAGATTTGCTGCTCTAGATTTGCCACCAGATTGGGAAAATGCGAGGGCCAAAAGGTACCATGAATGAAGAAAGAAGCTGCTCTAGATTCGCTGCCTTTTTGGGCAAAAATTAACACAACTATTAGCAACATAAAGAGGAAAATACACTCTTAAAAAGTCCAATCATAAAAATAACAAAAAAACTGTTCCAATTTAGGCGATAGGACGCACATAACTACCAAACGCACCCCCACATGGTCCCACACCACATTCCCCAAAACGTGTTCCCAACAAGTCGGCCCCACGCAATCCAACATGGGGGGGTCCTACTACGGGACCCGACTGAACATGGCCCCACTTGCCAGCACGTAACGGGGGGATCCTACTTGTTAGCATGTAACGTCGACGGTCCACTACAGGACCCGACTGAATGCGGCCCCACTTATCGACGTGAATCGTGAGGGTCCACTAACGGACCCGACGGAATGAAGTTTCGCGATCGAGATTTTCGGACAAGGAGCTAGGCAAAAGTGAGGAAAGTTAAGCGGCCAGGGAAAGTGAGTATAGCTAATGAACCAGGGGCACGGAAATAGAAATCCCATTATCATATCTTCATGTTTATGATAAATGTTTAGATCCCATGCTATAATTGTATTAATCAGAAACATTAATACTTGTGTCTTTTGTAAACATAAAAGAGTCCCTAGTAAGCCTCTTGTTGAACTAGATTGTTGATTAATAGATGATCATGGTTTCCTGATCATGGACATTAGATGCCAACAAGATCATGTCATTAGGAGAATGATATGATGGACACACTCCTATAGTAAGTGTAGCGTAAGATAGTGTCATTTAGAGTTCGTTTGCTACATGCTTTCAAATACATAGTAACCTAATCCTTTGACCATGAGATCATGTTAATCACCATCACCGTATGAATACTTTGATAACAACAAACACCACTTCCATAAATGGGTGTTTATAAAGGTGGCATTAGGTATTTTGGGAGTATGTGTTGAGGCACATGGATCAAGAGTGGAATTTTTCCATCCATATGACGAATAGATATACTTTGGGCCCTCTCGGTGGAATATCATCCAATTTGCTTACAAGCATGTGACTAGGTCACAAGGGATGTCATATCATGGAACGAGTAAAGAGTACTTATCAGTAACGAGGTTGAACTAGGTATAAGAGATACCAACGATCAAACCTCAGATAAGTAAAGTATCGCGCGATAAAGGGAATCAGTATCGTATGTAAATGGTTCATTCGATCACAATGTAATCATAGAAATATGTGGGAGCCATAATGGATTTCCAGATTCATGTAATGGTTATTGATTGGAGTGGTGTCTTGATCATGTCTGCATAGTTCACGAATCGTAGGGAGACACACTTAAGGATTCGATGTTGTTTAGTAGATATGGAATATGAGTTGGAGAACGAATGTTGTTCGATTTCTCGGATTGGATCCAGGACATCACGAGTAGTTCCGAAATGGTCTGGAGAATAAGATTCATATGAGGAAAGTCAATTTCCGGGGTTCGGAAATGTTTTCAGTGTTTTGACCAGAAGCTTCTAGAATGTTTTGGAAGGTCCACCACCCTAGAGGTGGTACTTGGAATGCACCATACCCTAATGGGGTATGAGCATATACCACTAGGTCAAGTCGGCCAAGTATATGGAAGATATAATCAAACTCTAGTTTAAAGAGTCAAACTCTAGTTTGAAAAGTCAAATCCCAATTTGAAAAGTCAAAGTCCTAGTGGAGGAAGGAAAGGAAACCTAGAGGGAAGAGGTTTCCCTCTCCCTCCCCAAGCCGCCGGGCACAAGGGGAGTTGGGGGAGGACTCAACCACCCTGGTCGCCTCCCCTCCACCTATATAAGAAGGGGAGGGGGCCGTAACACCCTCAAAATCGACCCTATGCGAGTTTTAGCGAAAACCGCCAAACCCGCATAGAAGCGATTCAAAGGTGCCCACCAGGCACTTTCGTGCGGGTGGAAAACGAAGTAATAACATTACACAACAGTCCTCGATGGGACCCACAGAACAGATATATATATACAACACGACTCCATGAGTCAAGAATACAGATATACAAAGACAAAGATCCAAATCACCTTGAACGATAGAGCGCCCAGCTACGGACAAGATGCAAATGGGGCTAAGAGCCCTCAAGAATAACCAATGGCGCCCATAACCCTGCCAAAGCCGGAAGGGTAACCGCTAACGACGCCGATCTCAAAACCTGCTTAAACAAAAGGGGTGCCAAAGGGCAAAGGAAAAAGAGGAGCGCCAAGATCGAGGCCAAGACACCATGAGGCTAGAATTCGGTCCTCGCCACATAGGTATGGTGGATCAAGCGGCAACAACATGCTCTAAACAACCTATAGAGACTCGATACAACCGGCGACTATCGAGAGGGGTAAGAAAGACCTATTCGAACCAACCTGATTCTAACACCAAACAATCCCATCCCGGTATTCCCTCGAGACCAAACGAGGAAGTCGACCGAGAACTCACACGCTTGGCGTTTTATTTATTCATGATCGTTGCAGCAATTACTAGTCGTGTAGATAATCATTCGATAAAATAAGCAGCAATGCTTTTTAGTTAACCATTTCGCTAGAAGTAACACTTACTAGTCGATACAAATAGCATGAGATAACCCAAAACCCAAAGCTTGTTGGCACTTTTATTTAGCCATTCCGTTGTGGTGAAGCCGATTACTAGTCATATCGGATACAAGTCAATTTATAACAATAAACTTTAGTTATAGTTGTCTATGATCAAGCAATGTGCTCCAAGTCGCCCATAACCGCGACACGGCTTCTAAAAGATTTAACCGCAGGTGCACCAAAGTATCCACAAGCACTTGACCCTTTTTGCCGCATCGTTAACATACACCCATCGGTATGTCGGGGGGCCTAAGTCACGACGCCCTGCACCCAAAGCACGTGGGGCCACCCCACCAAGTCGACACCCGCAACGAAGTCGGCCGGTCTCGAGACGGACCGGGTTTGGGCAAACGGTGTGAACGACAAAGAAATCCTCAAACGGGACCGACACCGCAAACGTGGGTCCGATCCTAAATAAGATCGTGTGCTATCCATCGCACAATTTAAATAAAGCAATAAAGCATGGCATAGGTACAGGATAGTAAATAAAACCTCAAACTAGTTTGTGGCCCCAAGACAATACTTTGAAATCAGGTAATAATCAATGGGGCCCATACCTCCCCACCGTGGTTAGCGCTACCGATCTCTAACAGTGTCAAGAACTCGGGTCCCACGGGACACAAGTGGTGGTCGGAAACCAAATGTTATCTATCACCCACCGATGCCTCGCCACTTACTTCAATTTTAGTTGTTAGACAAGAATTACGTGAACGAAAAGTAAAGCCATGATCATCTCCAACATCGAACATGCGCACTTCTCCAACAACTGTGGTACTTGACGACACGCGAAAAACACTTGAGCAAGCGATCACGACGCTGGTCCAACTATCTACCAAACAATGCTTAATAGGATGTGTCCAAGGCTATATATGGCTGCAAGGGATATTACGGGTACGAAAAACTAGAGCATCGCAACACAGATAGCAAAGATCAACAGGAGGGAATAAATACTAGAAAAGTAAGATAGGTAGAAAGGGGGAGATGCTCGCCTGAAAACATTGCCGAAGGTTCATCCGAAGATCGGGTCGACACTCGCATCAACTCATCGGCCTAATCCGTGAAGAAACAAAGCACTAGAAGAAACACCGGATGGGCTATTTAATACTACGGTAGAAAATCGGGCATGATGCATGTATGATGTATGGCATGGCAGAGGTGCGATGCAATTAGGCAATATTAAGCGGAACCAGGGTCCCGACAATTATTTAGGTGGTTCATGTTATTTATCTACCCCACAATTTAAATGTTGTCTTAACAAGGCAAAATAAGTTACCGGTTCGCTACACCAATTTAAATGAGGCCAATATGAGACTAGATTTGCCCGCATATGGGCCCCATATTTAATTAGAGGTGAATCGGCATAAGGCCCCCAAACCACATGACAAGTATGCATGCATGAACAATTTAATATGCGACAGGTTTTATATTTAGTGTTTATAAAATAGGGGCTCGGGAAAAAGGTTCACACATTAGGGTTCGATGATCTTGGTCCGGGGGTTCGGGGTCGGTCTCAGGTTCAGGGTTCGATGGGCTCGGCGAGGTTCGGATACAAGATGGAGAACTTGTGGGCCAAGCGGTCGATCTTGCCGCTCTCGACGAACTTGAGCGGACCGGGTACCAGGGTCTTGGAGTCCGTGGAGTAGATCTTGTCGCATCAGATCCGCTTAGGCGCTCTTGTCGCTCGGCTGAATCTTGTCGCCACGAAGATCTTGTCGGGCCCGGATCAGATCGGTCTTGGCGTCGATGAAGATCTTGGCGTCCGCGAGGAAGTACTTGGCGTATCCGTGAAGAAGATCATGTCGGTACACGGGGTTCGACGATCTTGGGGTTCGGGTTCGCCGGGGTTCGATGTCTTCGGATCCGGGTGTGGCGCCGATGGTCTTATGTGGCCCGAGGGTTCCACGTGGCCGATCTTGTTTCGATTGTCCGCGATGGAGAACTTGTCGTCGAGGTTGCGGTTTTTCACATAGCATCAAAATTGCCGCGCTAGCTTCCCACAATTGGAATCATCGTCTTCATTTCAGCCTCAGATCATCTTGTACTTGGTCTGCCCTATCATCTCCCAACACAAACACAGGAGCACACACACGAGGCGCCCGGCGTCCAGGATGCCGGTGAGGGGCCACAAGGCGGCCTTGGGGTCATGGGACGGCGGAGGTCGACGGCGTGCTGGGAGAGGAGCTGGCAAGGGCCACGGAGGCTGAGGCGGACAGAGGCGGTGCGGCGGGCTGGAGGCGGGGCGTCGGGGTTCCTGGCGACGGCGACGGAGATGCGGGGCCGGCGAGGCGGGGAAGGGAGGCCGGAGGCGAGGCGAGGCGAGGCCGGCGACGCACGGCGGTTGGCGGCCGGAGATGGTTGAGCGGGGCCGACGGGGACGCGCGGCCAGGGCGGAGGAGCAGAGGATGGAGGGGACGCTGGGAGGCGCCGGTCAGGGTCGGGATGCGGGGTCGGCAGAGGTGACGCGGACGCTGGCTTGGAGGCGGGCGGGCTCGGCGATGGGGAGGCCGGAGGCGGAGCTTGGCGCGGAGGAGGCGGGGCCGGAGGAGGGCGCACGGAGGGGGAGGTGGTTGGTGGCCGGAGGGAGGAGGAGAGGACGCGCGGGGTCGGGGGAAGAGGACGCGGTGGGGAAGAGGAACAGGGGGTGGGCTGAGGTGGGACCTGTGGTGGAGTCCGGGTGCAGAGAGAGAGGGTGAGGGAGTGGCTGGGGGAGAGAGTCTGACGTGGCGAGCTGGGAGTGGTGGAGTGAGGACAGGGAGGTGAGGTGGCATCCAGAGATTGGTGGGGGTGAGGTGGAGGAGGGGTTGGTAGAATAGGTCTGGGTAGACTAGGGATTTTTGGGTGGACCGATTTTCTTTCAGGGATGGTCGACTGGGTCGAATCGGCCCGTTCGACTGCCCCACTAAAAATAATTAAATATTTTATTTATTTAAAACAAGGCTTTTGCAAACCGATAGCAGACAAAACAAAATAATCCGGTGTCCCGGATTTTGCGTTTGAACAAAGACGGGTCGTTTAGAAAACAAAAATAGGTTTTTCCGAAATAGTTTTATGCAAGCAAATGGAAGATGATGACGATGCAATGCACAAAACAACGCGATTTTCTAGTAGTGGTTTTGCGGGATGCCACAGGGGCACCACCCCCTCTCACCCCTTGACCTAGGCCGCCACCCCTCTCCAAGTCGTCGCCGCCTACACCCTAGCTGTCGGTGCCTCCATATCCTTGGCGCCTACACCCTAGCCGCTGAGGCCCTCTCTCCTCCACCATACCTGCTCTGGCTTAGGCGAAGCCCTGCAGGATCTACTCCACCACCTTCACCACCACACCGTTGTGTTGCCGGAATCGCGAGGAGCTCTACAACCTCCGCTGCTTGCTGGAACAAGGGAGAGGAAGGTCTTCATCGAAAATCAACGGGTGGACAGGAAGCATGCCGCTTTAACATGGAGCCGGAAGGATCGTCTACACAATCTTAAGATCGACAAGTGAACGACTACATCAACCACGGGAATCTGATCTCGTTAAACGCTTTAGATATGCGAGGGTTATTACTCTATAAACTCCTTGCACCGATCTTGTAGATTAGATCTTGGATTTTGTGTGTTCGTGATATAATTTTTTTGTTTTCCATGCTACGAACCCCTACAATAGCAGGTAGGGGAAGGGCGCTCCGGTCATGAGGATCCCCTGGGTCCCGACCGTAGGATGCAACGGAGCAGACGGGCCCCATGGGGAGACATCCGTCGTCGTTGGAGCACGTTCCGTGGGGCTCGTGCCCCTGGAGGAGGTTGGGCAGGGGGAGGGGATGCCAACGGTAGCACCAGGAAATGGTGGAGGAGGACGGTGGTGCGAGATCTAGGGTTCGACAGCGGGAGCCTCCGGTGTCGCGACGACGCTAGTCACAGGCGGTTGGCGCTAAGATGCATCCATGGTCGACGTAGGTGCGGTAAAGAGGAAGTGGAAGGCGCGTGCGGGACGAGAGCGACCCGGGGGATCGATTTGTTTGATCCCCCAGGGGAACCATATCATTTTCCAATAAATTTGAACGGGGAGGACTGTCTGCACAGACATAGGCCGAGACCCAACGGTGCTTAGTAAATGGACCACACAATGTGGACCTGTCCATTTTGACACATTCCAGTTCAAATTGTGGGCTTTGCAGTCTCACGCTTGGCAGGCACATTCCATGAGCTGGGGACACGTCTCGGCTGGCGGGTCGAATGTTTGGCTATCTGTTCCTGCGACCCCGCTCAATTCTGATCCTCATCTCGCCCCAAACCTTCTCTCTCTCTCTCTCTCTCTCTCTCTCTCCGAGCGCCTCCCATCGATCCCCTCTTCCTCGCCGCCTCAAATTCGTTCTCTACGCCCTAGGCGCTCCTCCGACCGTCGCCTCAGCTCGATCCCGCTTGTCGTGTACCACAGACGGCAGCTCCAACTCCTTTCTAGTCCCGCTCAAGCTTGTCTCGATGCGTGTCGACAGTCGTGGCCCTAGCTCGACGGCTCCATCCTCTCCCTTGATGACCCACAAGTATAGGGGTCACAACCGTCTTCGAGGGTAGTATTACCCAATTCATTGATTCGACACAAGGGAAGCCAAAGAATACTTGCAAGCCTTAACAACTGATTTGTCAATTCAGCTGCACCTGAAAATAGTTCTTGCTCACAGAAGTTTATCAGTAGCAATAGTTTGTAGTAGCAATAGCAAAGCAACAACAACAACAACAACAGTGAAACATGATCAATAGTAACAGTAGCAACAAATAGTAGGATATGAGTGCGGTAGGCATAGAGATGGATGGACGGGCGTTGCATGGACGAGTCTAAACATGTAACTTCAAGATCTAGGGCAATTGCAGATAAATAAGAACAAGCATCCAAGTACTAAACAATCATAGGCATGTGCTCCATATATAGTCATGCGTGCTCGCAATGAGAACTTGCACAACATCTTTTGTCCTGCCAGCCCGTGGCAGTGGGGCCTCAAGGGAACTACTGGCAATTAAGGTTCTCCTTTTAATAGAGCACCAGAGCAATTAACACCCCGTGAACACATGTGATCCTCACATCACAGCCATCCCCTCTGGTTTTCCCAATTTCTATCACTTCGGGGCCTTTGGATCCAGACAATGATATGTGTACACAACTTGCAGATAAGATCACAAACAATACTATCATAATGATTCAATAATAAGTTCAGATCTGTGATCATGGCACTCGGTCCCTAGTGACAAGCATTAAGCACAACCAAGTTGCAACAAAGTCAAATAGCACTAATAGAGATACTAGGCACCATGCCATAACAATCTTATTCAATTACATGATAGAACTCATCCAATCCCTACCATCCCCATAGCCTACAGCGGGGGATTACTCACTCATGGATGAGGGAAACATGGATGGTTGATGGAGAGGCGTTGGTGATGACGATGGCGATGATCCTCCCCAAATTTCCCGTCCCGACAGGGTGTCTGAACGGAGTTTCTGGATCCGAATCGCGGTTTTTGGTGGTGGTGGCACAGCGGAACTCTTTCTGGAAAAACATTGACCCCCCAGAGTATTTAGGTCAGAAGGCATCTTATAGGCGAAGAGAGAGGCCATGGGGGTGCCTGGGCTGGCCACACCCCTCCCAGGCGCAGGGTGGGACCACCCACACGGCAGGGGGTATGGGCCACCCAGGGCTCCCCTCCGTCTCGTACTCTGGCTCCGTGGATCTTCTGGTGAAATAGGCTTTTTGGCATATTTTCCGGGATTTTTCCTGATAGTTGATTTTCTGCACAAAAACTAGACACCAAGGTAATTCTGCTGAAAACAACGTCAGTCCATGTTAGTGGATTTTTCCTGATAGTTGATTTTCTGCACAAAAACTAGACACCAAGGTAATTCTGCTGAAAACAATGTCAGTCCATGTTAGTTGTATTCAAATCACACAAGTTTGCTTCATATGATGTATATACTTTTTGGACGTATCAACTCCCCCCAAGCTTAGCTTATTGCTTGTCATCAAGCAATTCAGTTGAAAACTGAGTGCGATAAAAGAACTTTCACGAACACATTTACTTCATATGATGTATATATTCTCAGCACAGGAGTAGATACTTAAACCATTCATAATAAGAAGTATGCAACTAAGTCTACTCAATAGACATTGCAAGCTATGAAGAGAAACCAACTCAATAATAATAAGTAGCATGAAACATAAACATAAGCAACATTGCAATGCTCATAATAAGGTATGATAGAGTGGTATCTTATTTGCCTTTGTTTGTAGAGCACAATATAAATGCCAAGGCACCTCTGGAGTTCAAGTGAAGACTATAAGTAAAAGATATCAGAGATACAAGCATCAAAGTCATGACATAATTAACCATGTTTTGAGACAAACACAAGAATGACAACTATGCTCTCAAGAAGGTGCTCATAGAATAAGTGGTGACTCAACAAGGAAGTGAAAAGGTTTTGAAAAGTTTGAAAGGCTTCCAAATGATGAAAGTAAGGCACTCATTAGCTTTAAGCTCTCATTGCCCCTATCATAGGCATCTTTATGTGGTTAATGGTGAAAGTGAGGTCCAATATGAGTTATATGCCCAAACCATAAACTGGAAATCCCAAGTCCCTTGAGTACGAGGGCCGCTCCTCGTGCTACTCAAATTTAGTTACATGTAAGTTCTTGTCATTGTAAATACATGCATATCATAGAGAACCGCCAACGGGGTACCCCTTGCACATGATAAAGGAGCTATCCCATAATCAAAATGACAAGGCAAGCAGACAATGAGCATCTCAGTGATCTTTTTATTTGCTATTTGCATAGGTTTTTATTTAGGATGCTTCACAGATGCTCATTATGGTGATGCTGCAAGTTTCCACCATGATTAGGCATGACTTAGGATAGCGGCCCAGTCATTTCTCTAACACACATATATAACTCCATGAACTCAGAAGCTCCCCTTTTATTTCACACCGATGACATCCGCAAGCAAAAGAGCATGGTATCAACTGGATATATATCTATTAATGTTGAAAGCGTTCCTCGTGACAACACGGTTCTGCTAACTCCCATCCTATAATATGCAAGCATATAACTTTCATGGACAGTCACAATGGTTCAGGTTTATTAAGCGCAAGAAATAAAGTGTGACATCAAGTTCGTGAGAGCTTTACTAACTAACTTTCTCGAAACAGTCAAACATTTTATTTTGAAGAAAACAAGGCATAATGAATATGCACTGAATAGCAAATGATGCTAATAGGTAGGTATGGTGGACACTATTGGCAATAATGGTTTTGGGGAGTTGGATGCACAAGTAGAGCTCATACTCAGTACAAGTGAAGGCTAGAAATAGAGAGGGAGCGACAAACGAGAGAGCGATAACTGTCATAATGTCACATCCCAAAATTTTCCAAATTTTGAAATGTGAAAAATAAATAAACAAAATAAATAATTGTTGAAATTTAGGGTGAAAAGAAACTTTTTGTTTAAACTTGGAAACATCAACACCCTACTTGAACAAACTTTGAAGAAAATAGAATCCAACAAATTTCAATCAAGTGAAATTAGCCATTGCACCATCACTGCTCCGACGAGTTCTTTTCCCCGATTCCGGCGACGACAGCCGTCCCCTTGATCCCTGGCCTCCACGAGACTACTCCCCATCACCAGGCGCACACTCCAGTACCACCCACTTGCCCGTGCGTGCCCCGTAGGCTCGGCAACCTTGACGACAGAGCGACGCTGCCGTCTGCCATTTCTCCGGCGAGCTTCTCTGGTAAATCCTGACCCCCCTTCCTCTCCGGACTATACCCCTACAATCTCCATTCCATCGCGCGTCTAACACCGTCTCTGCTTTGCCTTGGCGTGGCCTGTACACTCACCAACAACATCGAACAGAAGCGCCCGTTGTCAGCAACATCTTCGGCGAGCAATACCCGTCGACACCGTGCACCCCTTGAGTAACGGAGACCACGTTGAGCAACAACACTCCACGGCGAACTCGGTGAGCTTCTCCCCTCGCTCTCTTGCTTCCTGTATCGCCGGCACCATCATCAGTATGCGGCGCCGCCACCACCGCAGTCACCGCCATCTCGTGGTCGCCACCGCTTCAAATTGCTCGATTTAGATCTAAAGGATGCGATAGATTCACTTAACGAAGGGGTACGAGATCATCTGTGCCGTGCGTTGTTAGTTAGATCTAACGGCGTGTATCACTCGATCCAAATGAAACAGTATCGAAGAATAGAAAACAGCCACATGGCCTGAGTTTTTTTTAAAACAGAAACATTACTATTAGATGTTAGAATTTGCAAAATTCATAACTTTTAATCTACACGTCCAAATTTTACAAATTTTATATCAGTGGAATCAGGAAAAATAATTCTATCCAACCATGCCCTTTTTTAGTGATTTGCTTCTAGAAAATTAGTTTTTTTGCAGAAACATGTGTAGGCATATTTTGTGTATAAAATTCATTCTAAATATGTTTTTAGGGTAAAATCTTTTGTAAATGGATTGTTTGAACCTACTGACCATATAAACCAACTTTTGGATTTAAAAATATATTTTGTGACACTTAGGAATTATTCCTTTGAATTAAAGAATTTCTAGTTAAATAAAAATGTTGAATATGTTTTAAAAATGCTTTTTGAGTAAAAACTTTTGGAATTGGTTTGAATTAAACTCTCTGACCCTAACCACCAAGTTTTAGGATTTAAAAATATATTTGGTGAACCCTAGAAAATTATTACTTTGTTTAAAGGCATTTCCAACAAATAAAATGTTGCTTTGATTTAAAAATGGATTTTGAATGAAACCCTTTGTAAATGGAATTGTTTTAAAACATTATGACCATAAACATTAATATTTGTGTTTAAAAACATTTGGACTAACACTAGAAATCATTCTTTGAATAAAATCAATTCTAGCAAAACAAAAGGGATTTAAAGTGGCCATTTTCACTAACTTGTTATCAAATGTTTTGCCACTTTTGATAAATGACCAATAGGTGAGTTAAAATGTTTATAACCTATTAGAAACCACTTCTCGAAAATAAAATAATCTTTGGCATGCTTGCATGCATTGCTTTGTTTTTAATATTCTATGTGTTGAATTGTTTAAATGCTAGATTGAATTTGTGCCTTGATTGAATTGTGGTGAAATTTGAAGAGTGTGACTATTGCAAAGATCAAGGAGTGAACTTACACTCTATACCAATAAGGCAAGTGGTGCTTCATACTTTTGTCCCATTATTTTCACTATGCATTACTGATATTTCTAAGTAGGACTTGCATGGAATTTTTACTAAGTATGCTATGCCATGGGAAATCCTAGTAGATGATGCCTTAGTAGAATTTTCCCTAAGTTAAGATTCCTACTACTATCATGCTTAGCCTAGCTAGTACAAAACAAGGGTGGATTATATTCATGCTATGGAATATTTTTGAGTCTATGACTTGTGTTTTGTTTAATAAAACAACTATGTGAATGAATCACCTGGGTGGAATGGTGGGAATGGATTTATGTTGAGTGGTTACACAAGGCCAGGGGACTGGTGAACCTTGTGTATCACACTTGTGGAATGCCACCCAGGAACAAAGAGATTTGAGATGTCAAATGTTGATAAGCTTCAAGTGCAGCCACTTGGCATTATGGGCTCTGCCTGGATCATATAGGTTGCAATAACTTAGCCAGATGGATAGTTGGTGGTAGGACTTGATAGGTTTGGAACGCGTCCATTTTGGTCTAAGGGAAGGCTTCTGAAAGATCTTGTCTCGATGCATGTCGAGCCTTGTGGGGAAAGTGCACCACCTCTCGAGAGAGTAAAATCTAAGTACTTAGCCGTTGTCCCGGAAATGGACAATTTGAGCATCAAGACATGGAATCTATCAAGAATCTCCTCATCCAAATTTCTAAGTTAAAATCATGTGGTTGAACAAGGGTTAAAGGATCTTCAATCCATGATTGGTAGATGCCTTGGGTGATTTTTGCTAAACAAAAACTTAGTGTTTTCAAATGATAAGGAAAATCTATTTTGAGGAAAGCCAGCCTAAGCTCCACTTATCAAAATGCATATAGATGATAGATACCACTATTCTACCATATTATCACTTGCTAATACAATTCAAATGTATTGACCCTTGTGGTTGTAACTTATTATGTTGCAGGTTTGTTTGATGTTAGTGAAGTGTGTTGATTAGGATTACAAGTCTACAACCAACATGAATGCCTGTGGCACTTTGAAGATGAAGGACTCCATGCTATATAGTTATTTCTGCTGCATTGTAATGAGAAAGCCAAATGATCTATGTAAGATGTAATGAATTATTTTATTCCTGGTTATAAAGTTGTATTATGACCTTTGTTTCTTGATATTACATCTTAACTGTGGATGCTAGCTATTGATCCAGGGACTAGCATTGTAAACACAGGGATCTCTACCTTATTAAAGGTTGGGACCTCTACACATAATCATGCTTGCAACAAAACAGGACTAATTATGGCATGAAAGTGATACAATAACTCTAAGGCAAAATAAATCATCGAGGCTTACTGACTATTGTTTAGTCATATGCATGCGTGAGCATGTGCCAAGTCGATTCGCATGAAACATTCAGAGGAGGATACCACAATATCATACCAAGTTATGAATAAAACAATGCAAGCAAACATTCATATGACATGGTACAAACTATTAACAAGCTGGAGCTAATCACAAGAAAGCAAGAACTACTAAGCATCCATCAATAACATACACCTTACATGAACAGGCTAAGCATGCTCACAATGATGAGTATATGTACAAAAATGAAAAAAATAGAGTTCGTTACCATCCTCTTACCACACCACAAGTTGTCTTAATCTTCATTATTGCCTTTCACTTGTGTGACTTGAATAATAACATGAAACCAAACTCCACTAAGGACGGCTGAACCCTACAAAGAACTCACAAAACCAAAGAAGAACAACAAATATTTTTGGTGTTTTCGATTATTTTAAAGCAAGCAAACAAAGCAAAATCTTTTTGGATTTTTCTTTAAGGCAAACCAAAGCTAAAAAGAAAATAAACAAACCATGAGAAACAACGAAAATATTTTTGGTATTTTTGGGCTTTAAGAAAGCAGAAAAAAAACCAAAAAGAAAGCGAAACATGGATATACAAAGAACCGACGAACATGATATATAGATGAGTGTGATGTCGGTATACCTCCCCCCAAGCTTAGGCTTTTGGCCTAAGTGGGGCTCAATATCACGGTAGTAACCCCAAGCTGGTGGGTCATCATAGGAATGATCATAGTCAGGCACTTGCGATGAAGAAGAAGACACGCCCCAATCATAGGAGGGATGCTGGTATGAAGACTCTCCCAAGTTGGAGGGCTGAACCGAATCATCTTCGGCATCCTCTCCAACATTCTCCTCTTGTTGGGAGAGCTCCCCCACATATGTGTCAAACTCCTCCTCCATGAGCGACCATCCTTGCCTGTTATCAAAATTAAACAAAGCAGGTGCAGGCAAATAAACTACTTTCTCAGTCCTACCCCCTCTCCAACCACGCTTGACAAATGATAATTCATACGGTAAACTTCTCGTAGTAGCCCCTAGAGAAACAAAGTTATGCTGAACCATGGAATCAAGATCAAGACTCTCTATAGGGAACCGATAATCTGAATGGTGAGGCTCTAAACCATGGAAAGCTAGCAACCTAGAGGCAATGAGACCTCCATCAATTCCGTCCTTCTCGTGGTTAGTGGTAAGACGGTAAGCTATCAAAGCACCCAGGTTATAATATCTATCCCTATTCAAAGCAGCTGAGATAAAAGATAGATAAAAGTAAGATAAGTTTCTAGCAAGAACACACTTGATAAGTTTCTAATGGATGGGAACTGAATGTTCCGAATTTTACCACTTTCCTTCAAGAAGTCGAAACCTTGGAAAATTTCAGCATATAAATCCATAAGTGACTTAGGCCTCTCCTTGATCTTCTCACAAGATCACCAATGAGGCACAGAAATCAGCAAAAGGCAGGTCGATAGCTAGATTGTATATTTTATAATGGACCATGGGATTAGATGAAGACTGATACGTCGGAAACGTATCTATAATTTTTGATATTCCATGCTTGTTTAGTATCTACTTTGCTTTGCTTTGCCTACACTTTTAGGTGTTTTTATATCTTTTCTGGAACTAACCTATTAACAAGTTGCCATAGTGCCAGTTGCCTGTTTTCTTCTGTTTTTGGGTCCAGAAAGGAAGAAAATCAATATTCTCGGAATTGGACGGGACAAAAGCCAAAGTCAATATTTTACCGTGGGCGTCACGAAGTCTAGAGGAGAGACGGAGAGGCGAACCAGGGCCACCACACCCCCCTAGGCACGGGTGGGCCCTACCCCCATTCCTGGGTAGGGTGTGGGCCCCCTGGCCGCCTCCCAGCCTCGCCTCTTCGCTTATAAGAAGCCCCCGATGCAGAAATCCTAGGCACCCGATCAAAACTCCACGAAACCTTTTGTAGCCGCCGCGACCGTCGTCCCTTGATCGGGGGATCTGAAGCTCTCCCGGCACCCTGCCGGAGGGGAGATCATCCCGGAGGCCTTCTTCTTTGGTATGATGCGTGAGTAGTTCCACCTTGAACTATGGGTCCATGTAGTAGATAGATGGTTGTATCTCCTCCTTGTGCTTTCATGTATAGATCTTGTGAGCTCCGTTCATGATCAAGATCTAATCTATTTGTAATCATGCATGTTGTGTTTGCGGGGATCCGATGGATATTGAGATTACTATGTCAGATTGATTAATGGTTTTGTCTATTTGATTCTATCATGTATGTCTTGTTTGTGATCTTGCATGCTCTTCGTTGTTAGTAGCTATCCTGGCCAAGTAGTTGCTAGTGACTCCAAGATGGGGTATTTATGCTCGATAGTGGGTTCATGCTTCTAGTTTCCAAGGGAAGTGACAGAAATCTCTTCGGTTATAGATGTGCTGTTGCCACTAGGGAGAAAACAACGGTCTCTTGTTCATGGAACAAGTGGATTGTTTACCTTACACACTTTGCTTAAAGCAGTTGTCTATTGCTTGCAACTTAATACTAGAGGGGGTTCGGATGATAACCTGAAGGTGGACTTCTAGTCATAGATGCAGTTGGATGGCGGTCTATGTATATTGTTGTATTGCCCAATCGAATTTCATAGGATCTTTTTGTCTGGTATTGCATTGTTATTCCTTGCTTAGCTCCTGTCAATTGCCCTGCTATAATTTGTTTACCCTTCATGCCATGTTGTTTATCTGAGAGCACCTCTAGTGAACTATGGACCCCGGTCCAATATTTACCATTGATACATCTTCCACTGTTACCTGTTTACTTGCTGCAAACCATGAACTTCCACACCATACAGTTAATCCTTTATTACAGCAATCGGTGAGATTGACAACCTCACTGTTTGTTGGGGCAAAGTCTTGAGTTTGTGTTGTGCAGGTTTCCATGTTGCTTGCAACACCTGTGTGACGTTTCCTTCCTCCTACTGGTTCGATAACCTCAGTTTCTTACTGAGGGAAGACTTGCTGCTGTGCTGCTTCACACCTTGCTCTTGGGGTTCCCAACAGGCTCCACATCAATTGAGCCATCAACAAGTTTTTTCGCTGTTGCCGGGGAGGCTAAGGACGTCTTCACAAGGGGAGTCCCCCGCTACCTTTCTCTTTACTTTGTTTTTAGTTTTCTTAGTTTCTTTTGCTTGGTTTTGTTTGCCTCTTTTCAAAAAGCCAAAAAAACTAGTCTAGTTTTGTTTGCTTTCTTTATTCAAAAACACAAAAAAAATAGTTCCTGCTCTAGCTGCTCCTGTTGTTTTTGGTTTGCTCCACTTTGCCAAAATGAACTCTGCTGAGAACACCAAGTTGTGTGACTTCACTATCACAAACAACAATGATTTCCTTAGCACTCCTATTGCTCCACCTGCTCCTGATGCTACCTTTTATGAAATTAAGCCTGCTTTGTTGAATCTTGTGATAAGAGAGCTATTTTCTGGTGCTAGTTCTGATGATGCTACTGCCCATCTCAATAACTTTGTTGAACTTTGTGAGATGCAAAAGTATAAGGATGTAGATGGAGATATTATTAAGCTCAAGCTGTTTCCTTTCTCCTTGAGAGGGAAAGCTAAAGAATGGTTGCTATCTTTGCCTAGAAATAGTATTGATTCTTGGACTAAGTGCAAAGATGCTTTTATTGGAAAGTACTATCCTCCCGCTAAGATTATATATATATATATATGAGAAGTTACATTATGAAATTTAAACAACTTGATAATGAACATGTTGCTCAAGCTTGGGAAAGAATGAAGTCTTTGGTTAATAATTGTCCCACTCATGGACTCACTGCTTGGATGATTATCCAGACTTTTTATGCAGGTTTGAACTTCTCTTCAAGAAACCTGTTGGATTCAGCTGCTGGAGGTACCTTTATGGGCATCACTTTGGGTGCTGCAACGAAACTCCTTGATGATATGATGGTTAATTACTCTGAACGGCACACTAAGAGAGCTCCACAAGGTAAGAAGGTAAATTATGTTGAAGAAACCTCCTCTCTGAGTGATAAGATTGATGTTATTATGGCTATGCTTGTTAATGGGAAAGCTCCTTTAGATCCAAACAATGTTCCCTTAGCCTCTTTGGTTGCTCAAGAAGAGCAAGTTGATGTGAACTTCATTATAAACAAAAATTTTAACAACAATGCATATAGGAATAATTTTGGTATCAACAACAATTATAGGCCTTATCCTCCTAATAATGGCAATTCCTATGGAAACTCCTACAACTATGCTAGAAGTGCCCCCTCTGAACTTGAAGTCATGCTCAAAGACTTTATTAGTAAACAAACCACTTTCAATAAGGTTATAGAGGAAAAGCTTTTAAATGTTGAGAAAAATATATCCTCATGACCACCATCAACGAAGCCGTCAAGAAGGGACCACTCATGCCCATGACTTTAGAATGTGAGACGGAGTTTCCCAAAGCACTCAAACCCTTATGGTTAGCTTGGGGATACATGGTGAGGCCGTGTACAAGGGATTTCCAGTAATGGATGAAGGAGAAGAATATTGGTGCGTGCAACTTCACTTGTACAAAAACAAGGGAGATAACCACAAAGAGTCGGGATTCTACATGGGCACCAACTCAGAAATGTATACAAAATTCTTTGACTCTGCAAGAAATGCAGCTTGGAATGCTATCAAGGAGCTTGGTGAAAGGCTCAAGTGTAGAATTCTCAACACTAAAAGTGACCTTGAGGAGGAGAAGAAGTATACCCAAGACTTAGAGACCGCCATAAAACGTATAAGGGAAAATATCATAGACTTAGCGTATGAGTGAGAAGTGTAACGTACTCCGCTAGTTGGACCACCACACTTGTCGTATTTTCACAAAAACTTGTCTAAGTTATGTTTGAACCTTAGTGTTTGTGGTAGACTTTGTATGCCATGACTTGTATGTTTTATGGATGATGTATGCTTTTGCTTTTATTTTACTGTCTTGTTTTTCTGTTACTTGTGTTGTCCTAATATTTCTCTATCTTACATTAGATGCCTAGCTTTCTGATCAGCACTACCAAGGAGTTCAATGGAACTCGTTTTGGTTCATGCATCGTGCAGTTTACTAGTGTGCTCAACCTTCCACTTCCTGGATGGTTGTATCTCCTCCTTGTGCTTTCATGTATAGATCTTGTGAGCTCCGTTCATGATCAAGACCTAATCTATTTGTAATCATGCATGTTGTGTTTGCGGGGATCAGATGGATATTGAGATTACTATGTCAGATTGATTAATGGTTTTGTCTATTTGATTCTATCATGTCTGTGTTGTTTGTGATCTTGCATGCTCTCCGTCGTTACTAGCTATCTTGGCCAAGTAGTTGCGAGTGACTCCAAGAGGGGGTATTTATGCTCGATAGTGGGTTCATGCCTCTAGTTTCCAAGGGAAGTGACAGAAATCTCTTCGGTTGTAGATGTGCGGTTGCCACTAGGGTGAAAACAATAGTCTCTTGTTCATGGAACAAGTAGATTGTTTACCTTACACACTTTTCTTAAAGCAGTTGTCTGTTGCTTGCAACTTAATACTGGAGGGGGTTCGGATGATAACCTGAAGGTGGACTTCTAGTCATAGATGCAGTTGGATGGCAGTCTATGTATATTGTTGTATTGCCCAATCGAATCTCATAGGATCTTTTTGTCTGGTATTGCATTGTTATGCCTTGCTCAGCTCCTGTCAATTGCCCTGCTGTAATTTGTTTACCCTTCATGCCATGTTGTTTATCTAAGGAGAGCACCTCTAGTGAACTATGAACCCCGGTCCAATCTTTACCATTGATACATCTTCCACTGTTACATGTTTACTTGCTGCAAACCATTAACTTCCACACCATACAGTTAATCCTTTGTTACAGCAACCGCTGAGATTGACAACCTCACTGTTAGTTGGGGCAAAGTCTTGAGTTTTTGTTGTGCAGGTTTCCACGTTGCTTGCAACACCTGTGTGATGTTTCCTTCCTCCTACTAGTTCGATAACCTCGGTTTCTTACTGAGGGAAGACTTGCTGCTGTGCTGCTTCACACCTTGATCTTGGTGTTCCCAACAGGCTCCACATCAATTGAGCCATCAATTAGTTTTCTGGCGCCGTTGCCGGCGAGGCTTAGGATGTCTTCACAAGGGGAGTCCTCCACTTCCTTTCTCTTTACTTTGTTTTTAGTTTGCTTAGTTTCTTTTGCTTGGTTTTGTTTGCCTCTTTTCAAAAACTCCAAAAAAAATTAGTCTAGTTTTGTTTGATTTCTTTATTCAAAAACACAAAAAAATTAGTTCCTGCTCTAGCTGCTGCTGTTTTTGGCTTGCTCCACTTTGTCAAAATGAACTCGGCTGAGAACACCTAGTTGTGTGACTTCACTAGCACAAACAACAATGATTTCCTTAGCACTCCTATTGCTCCACCTACTCCTGATGCTACCTTTTATGAAATTAAGCCTGCTTTGTTGAATCTTGTGATGAGAGAGCAATTTTCTGGTGGTAGTTCTGATTATGCTGCTGCCCATCTCAATAACTTTGTTATAGTTTGTGAGATGCAGAAGTATAAGGATGTAGATGGAGATATTATTAAGCTCAAGCTGTTTCCTTTCTCCTTGAGAGGGAAATCTAAAGAATGGTTGCTATCTTTGCCTAGAAATAGTATTGATTCTTGGACTAAGTGCAAAGATGCTTTTATTGGAAAGTACTATCCTCCTGCTAAGATTATATATATATATATGAGAAGTTACATTATGAAATTTAAACAACTTGATAATGAACATGTTGCTCAAGCTTGGGAAAGAATGAAGTCTTTGGTTAATAATTGTCCCACTCATGGACTCACTGCTTGGATGATTATCCAGACTTTTTATGCAGGTTTGAACTTCTCTTCAAGAAACCTGTTGGATTCAGCTGCTGGAGGTACCTTTATAGGCATCACTTTGGGTGCTGCAACGAAACTCCTTGATGATATGATGGTTAATTACTCTGAGCGGCACACTAAGAGAGCTCCACATGGTAAGAAGGTAAATTCTGTTGAAGAAACCTCCTCTCCGAGTGATAAGATTGATGTTATTATGGCTATGCTTGTTAATGGGAAAGCTCCTTTAGATCCAAACAATGTTCCCTTATCCTCTTTGGTTGCTCAAGAAGAGCAAGTTGATGTGAACTTCATTAGAAACAACAATTTCAACAACAATGCATATAGGAATAATTTTGGTAGCAACAACAATTATAGGCCCTATCCTCCTAATAATGGCAATTCCTATGGAAACTCCTACAACAATGCTAGAAGTGCCCCCTCTGAACTTGAAGTCATGCTCAAAGACTTTATTAGTAAACAAACCACTTTCAATAAGGCTATAGAGGAAAAGCTTTTAAATGTTGAGAAAAATATATCCTCATGACCACCATCAACGAAGCCGTCAAGAAGGGACCACTCATGACCATGACTTTAGAATGTGAGACGGAGTTTCCCAAAGCACTCAAAACCCTAATGGTTAGCTTGGGGATACATGGTGAGGCCGTGTACAAGGGATTTCCATTAATGGATGAAGGAGAAGAATATTGGTGGGTGCAACTTCACTTGTACAAAAACAAGTGAGACAACCACAAAGAGTCGGGATTCTACATGGGCACCAACTCAGAAATGTATACAAAATTCTTTGACTCTGCAAGAAATGCAGCTTGGAATGCTATTAAGGAGCTTGGTGAAAGACTCAAGTGTAGAATGCTCAACACTAAAAGTGATCTTGAGGAGGAGAAGAAGTATACCCAAGACTTAGAGACCACCATAAAACGTATAAGGGAAAATATCATAGACTTAGCGTATGAGTGAGAATTGTAACATACTCCGCTAGTTGGACCACCACACTTGTCGTATTTTCACAAAAACTTGTCTAAGTTATGTTTGAACCTTAGTGTTTGTGGTAGACTTTGTATGACATGACTTGTATGTTTTATGGATGATGTATGCTTTTGCTTTCATTTTACTATCTTGTTTTTCTCTTACTTGTGTTGTCCTAATATTCCTCTATCTTACATTAGATGCCTAGCTTTGTGATCAGCACTGCCGAGGAGTTGAATGGAACTCGTTTTGGTTCATGCATCGTGCAGTTTAATAGTGTGCTCAACCTTCCACTTCCTAGATGGTTGTATCTCCTCCTTGTGCTTTCATGTATAGATCTTGTGAGCTTTGTTCATGATCAAGATCTAATCTATTTTAATCATGCATGCTGTGTTTGTGGGGATCCGATGGATATTGAGATTACTATGTCAGATTGATTAATGGTTTTGTCTATTTGATTCTATCATGTCTATGTTGTTTGTGATCTTGCATGCTCTCCGTCGTTAGTAGCTATCTTGGCCAAGTAGTTGCTAGTGACTCCAAGAGGGGGTATTTATGCTCGATAGTGGGTTCATGCCTCTAGTTTTCAAGGGAAGTGACAGAAATCTCTTCGGTTGTAGATGTGTTGTTGCCACTAGGGTGAAAACAACGGTCTCTTGTTCATGGAACAAGTGGATTGTTTACCTTATACACTTTGCTTAAAGCAGTTGTCTGTTGCTTGCAACTTAATACTGGAGGGGGCTCGGATGATAACCTGAAGGTGGACTTTTAGTCATAGATGCAGTTGGATGGCAGTCTATGTATATTGTTGTATTGCCCAATCGAATCTCATAGGATATTTTTGTCTGGTATTGCATTGTTATGCCTTGCTCAGCTCCTGTCAATTGCCCTGTTGTAATTTGTTTACCCTTCATGCCATGTTGTTTATCTAAGGAGAGCACCTCTAGTGAACTATGGACCCCGGTCCAATCTTTACCATTGATACATCTTCCACTGTTACATGTTTACTTGCTGCAAACCATTAACTTCCACACCATATAGTTAATCCTTTGTTACAGCAACCGCTGAGATTGACAACCTCACTATTAGTTGGGGCAAAGTCTTGAGTTTGTGTTGTGTAGGTTTCCACGTTGCTTGCAACACCTGTGTGTCGTTTCCTTCCTCCTCCTGGTTCGATAACCTCGGTTTCTTACTGTGGGAAGACTTGCTGCTGTGCTGCTTCACACCTTGATCTTGGTGTTCCTAATAGGCTCCACATCAATTGAGCCATCAACTAGTTTTCTGGCGCCGTTGCCGGGGAGGCTAAGGATGTCTTCACAAGGGGAGTCCTCCACTTCCTTTCTCTTTACTTTGTTTTTATTTGCTTAGTTTCTTTTGCTTGGTTTTGTTTGCCTCTTTTCAAAAACTCCAAAAAAATTAGTCTAGTTTTTTTTTGCTTTCTTTATTCAAAAACACAAAAAAATTAGTTCCTACTCTAGCTGTTGCTGTTTTTGGCTTGCTCCACTTTGTCAAAATGAACTCTGCTGAGAACACCAAGTTGTGTGACTTCACTAGCACAAACAACAATGATTTCCTTAGCACTCCTATTGCTCCACCTGCTCCTGATGCTACCTTTTATGAAATTAAGCCTGCTTTGTTGAATCTTGTGATGAGAGAGCAATTTTTTGGTGCTAGTTCTGATGATGCTGCTGCCCATCTCAATAACTTTGTTGAACTTTGTGAGATGCAAAAGTATAAGGATGTAGATGGAGATATTATTAAGATCAAGCTGTTTCCTTTCTCCTTGAGAGGGAAAGCTAAAGAATGGTTGCTATCTTTGCCTAGAAATAGTATTGATTCTTGGACTAAGTGCAAAGATGATTTTATTGGAAAGTACTATCCTCCTGCTAAGATTATATCTATGAGAAGTGACATTATGAAATTTAAAAAACTTGATAATGAACATGTTCCTCAAGATTGGGAAAGAATGAAGTCTTTGGTTAATAATTGTCCCACTCATGGACTCACTGCTTAGATGATTATCCAGACTTTTTATGCAGGTTTAAACTTCTCTTCAAGAAACCTTTTGGATTCAGCTGCTGGAGGTACCTTTATGGGCATCACTTTGGGTGCTGCAATGAAACTCCTTGATGATATGATGGTTAATTACTCTGAATGGCACACTAAGAGAGCTCCACATGGTAAGAAGGTAAATTCTGTTGAAGAAACCTCCTCTCCGAGTGATAAGATTGATGTTATTATGGCTATGCTTGTTAATGGGAAAGCTCCTTTAGGTCCACAATGTTCCCTTATCCTCTTTGGTTGCTCAAGAAGAGCAAGTTGATGTGAACTTCATTAGAAACAACAATTTCAACAACAATGCCTATAGGAATAATTTTGGTAGCAAAAACAATTATAGGCCTTATCCTCATAATAATGGCAATTCCTATGGAAACTCCTACAACAATGCTAGAAGTGCCCCCTCTGAACTTGAAGTCATGCTCAAAGACTTTATTAGTAAACAAACCACTTTCAATAAGGCTATAGAGGAAAAGCTTTTAAATGTTGAGAAAAATATATCCTCATGACCACCATCAACGAAGCCATCAAGAAGGTACCACTCATGACCATGGCTTTAGAATGTGAGACGGAGTTTCCCAAAGCACTCAAAACCCTAATGGTTAGCTTGGGGATACATGGTGAGGCCGTGTACAAGGGATTTCTAGTAATGGATGAAGGAGAAGAATATTGGTGGGTGCAACTTCACTTGTACAAAAACAATGGAGACAACCACAAAGAGTCGGGATTCTACATGGGCACCAACTCAGAAATGTATACAACATTCTTTGACTCTGCAAGAAATGCAGCTTGGAATGCTATCAAGGATCTTGGTGAAAGACTCAAGTGTAGAATGCTCAACACTAAAAATGACCTTGAGGATGAGAAGAAGTATACCCAAGACTTAGAGACCGCCATAAAACGTCTATGGGAAAATATCAAGACTCATGGAGGAGATTTCCTTCAAGCAGATGCACGATGACAAGGAGAAGGGTCTAGATGTAGTCATGCAGGAGCAACTTGGACGCCTCTGCGGATGCCACGCCACCGAGCTTAGAGGCCTCTACTTCCACCCGTTCGGGAGACGTGACGAGGAGGGAGAGGCTTTGGTGTATGAGGGCGCTACTAGAGAGTCGATTGAGCCAGTTCGTCTGTACCTCCAGGACCTAGAGGGCCTTATTAGACACCTTGACACGGATAGGACCAGCGTCATGCTTAGCAATGACGAGCTCCAGGTTCAGTTGAGGGAGAAGGACAAGCTCTCCGTGGATCAAGACAAGATCGCCAAGGAGATGGAGGCCAGATTCGAGAGCCAGGACAATAAGTTCAAGAATCAGAAGAAGAGGGTTCAAGACAGAAACAAGAAGATCAAGGACATGAAGGCCGAGATAGAGGCCAAGGACTTTGAGTTAGAGACTCAGCAGGGAGTGATAGAGAGGCTTCGCTCGCAGAAGAGAGCACTTCGTGCAAAGATTGAGGCCTTGATCACCAGCTTGGAGGAGTACAAGTCAGCTATGGAGACAGCCGGACTTACTCTTGTGGACGTGGATGTCTACATGGAGGAGGAGTTGATTATTCAGGTACCTATTTATCTATCATCCTTTGATTATTGAGTCGCAATGATCGTCCAACATGTGGATGGCTTGCTATTATGTTTACTTTTCCAAACTTGTTGTTTATGTTGTTTAAACTCTTTGTTATCTTGGGATTGTTTATTGTGTTTGTTGCTTTGTGGTTGTATTGTGCATAGAATGTATGAGTTATATATCATTACTTATCCTTATTGAAACCATAGATGCCTCCCCGTCATGCCAATCCTAACCCAACCAACAACAATAATAATGTCAATCCCGAGATGCAGCAGTTGATGACAGCTCAAACTCAACTGATGCAGATGATGACCCAGTTCATGGCCAACCAAAACCAGAATCAGAACAACAACAACAATAACAAAAACAACAATCCCAACAACCCGCCAACATTAGATATGCTCACTAGATTTCTAAGGTTGAGGCCAGCCAAGTTCTCGTGAACAACTGATCCAATGGTAGCCAATGACTGGTTACGTTTTGTGAACAAGGACTTAGTCACTATTGGCTGCACCGACAAGGAAAAAGTCAGGTTCGCAGCACATCTGCTTGAAGGACCAGCAGCAACATGGTGGGCCAACTTTCAGATCACCACTCCCCTTGAGGATGTGACATGGGCTATCTTTGAGGATGGTTTCCGCACTGCCCACATCTCATCAGGATTTATGAACTTGAAGAAGAAAGAGTTCCACAATCTGAAACAACGTCACCGCAGTGTGGCTGGGTATATTGAGGAGTTCAACAATTTGGCGCGCTATGCACCAGATGAAGTTGATACTGATGCTAAGAGTAAGGAGAAGTTCCTCGAAGGATTGAATGATGAATTAAACCTGCAGCTATCTATTTCCTATGTCCCAACATATCAATCACTTTGTGACAAGGCCAACATCTTGGAAAACAAGATGAAACAGGTTGAGGGCAGGAAGAGGAAGCATAACTTTGATAAGCACAGCTCAGGATCGTCTCACAAGCGTTCCCATAATGATGATAGTGGAGGTTCTGGATTCCACAAGCATGGGAAGTATAACAACCACCACAACCATAACCGTCACCATGACAACAAGCACCATCACAGTCATGACAATGACAAGTACAAGAACCACAAGAGTGGACACAAGAGCCACCATAGCGAAAATGGTAATGGTAATGGGAGTCAGCCTGCAAAAAGAGACATCGGTCAGGTTGAGTGCTTCAAATGCAAGAAAACTAGTCACTATGCAAATGTATGCCCAGAAAAGAAAGTTGAAGGATCCAACAAGCCCAACCGTTTCCAGAAGGGACAGGTGAACCACATCAATGTGGAAGAAATATATAAAGAGTCTGATGATGTGGCTGGTAAGTTCAAGCTTAATTATTTTCCAGCACTTGTTCTTTTTAATACCGGCGCATCGTATTCATTCAGATCAAGAGCATTTGTTGATAAAAATGGAATTCCAACTAAAACTATTGGGTGTCTTATAAAAGTAAGCTCTCCCGGTGGAGAGATGATAGTGAACTTTGGATGCCATGATCTAGTGATAGAATTTGGAAAGTATAAGTTTCCAGTTAGTATGATAATCCTAGATTCCCAAGGATTGGATGTAATTTTGGGTATGGATTGGATGACTAAGTATGAAGGAGTACTAGATTGTGCCAATCATACTGTTACACTCACAACCCCGGATAAGAAACAGATTAGGTTCAAGTCTAACTTTGAATCTAAAGGGAGTAAGCTAAATTCTCTTAAGGGGGTTAGCATAGACAGTGTGCTAATTGTGAAGGAGTATCCGGATGTGTTTCCAGAATAATTGGCTGGAATGCCACCAGATAGAGATGTAGAGTTTCTGATTGATTTACTGCCAGGATCAGGACCAATAGCAAAGAGACCTTACAAGATGTCAGTTGATGAGTTGAAAGAACTCAAGAAATGGCTTGGAGAATAACTCCAGAAAGGATTTATTCAACCAAGTTATTCATCCTGGGGTGCACCAGTCCTGTTTGTCGAGAAGAAGGATAGAATTCAAAGGTTATCCATAGATTACCATTCACTCAATGAGGTGACTATAAATAACAAGTATCCTTTGCCTAGAATCAACGATCTATTTGATTAGCTAGAAGGAGCCCATGTGTTTGTTGGGAATATGCCCTAGAGGCAATCATGTATGATGAGATTTCCCATTGTATTCATAAAGTTATTAAGTTGTCCTTGTATAAACATCTGATGTGTATCATTGAATATGTGATTTGGTTGTGGAACTATACATTCATGTTGTTTGTACTAAATATCCTTAGTCATTGAGGTTGTGCTGGACATACAACTTAGACCAATGTGAAAGTCGGCTTGATGACTCGGTTCCACTTGTCATGGGCATGGTGATGCTATTCCGACTTACACAGATTCGACTAAAGAGTTTAGCGAGTCGGATTGACCCATATTGAGGTACAACGAACAAGTTGTCATTTGTATATCTCAAGCAATGTAATCCTTAGACCTGAGGTTGTTGCATAGCTTGAGTTGAGGATGATCGACTTAGGTTCTGTCAAACGCTGATCCGTAACTGGGCAGTTGTAAAGGCTGAGTTCGGGTCCACTGAGAATCAAGCTGCGTGATGTGAATAACCAAGACGGGATTTTGCCCCTCCACTTGGAGAGATATTCTCTGGGACCTCTCGGATGATATGATTCGGGAAGCATGGCCATGCACGACTCGGTTAAGTGTTAACCGAGGCGATCAACTAAGAGTTAGTCGGGTGAATCACTTATCTCAGATCAGAGAAGAGAGTCGGATTATTTAAGGGGTGACAATTATTCACCTATAGTCTGACAAGGTATATCGTGAGGCAAAAGGGACTCGGGCATAAGTCACATTGGAAAGGCAAGTCATCATGACTCTTTGGTACTTGGGAGTTGGCACGTTCTGCCAGGAGCCGCTACCGACTGATCGATTGAGAGGCGGACTCCAATCGTGTCCAAGTAGCCATGAGCCTGTGGGGTCACACACTTAAGAGCGGGGGCAAGTTCGGATTGGATCTGAACCGGAAATATGGTTGGGTTGGACCTGAGCCAGATTTGGACTGAGTCAGTGAGTCGGACTCACAGGGACTGGTATTATATGGGCTTTAGTGAATGGGCCACAAAAATGGAGCCCATGTTCACTCCCTATATATAGTGGAGCACAGTACCCCAGAAAGGTTAATCGTTGATCGGTTAGGTCATTCCATGTGTTGGAAACCCTAGCTCCACAGCAGTCCCGCCGACGTACCAAACCTAGCAGTTCACCGCCAGTGCTCCTCCTTGTACTTGTGGATACCGGCAGAGGTGTTGTACGATCAGCACCAGGACGATCGGATCGTGAGGACTGCACTACATCAACTGACGCACTTCATCAGTAATCCGCAACTGCGCATCTAGTGGTAAACCTCGTGGCCTTCTACCTCAGCTAGATCTTGGAATCACCACGCTAGAGGAAAAAGTTTTGTTTTATCTCTACGTGGCCCAACAGTGTTCTCAAAGATTGATCTCCGATCAGGCTACTTTCAGCTAAAGATTAGAGAGCAAGACATACCTAAGACTGCTTTCACCACTAGGTATGGATTGTATGAGTACACCGTGATGCCATTTGGTTTGAAAAATGCACCAGCCTATTTCATGAACATGATGAACAAAGTGTTCATGGAATTTCTTGACAAGTTTGTTGTCGTATTCATCGACGACATTTTGATCTATTCCAAGAGCAAAGAAGAGCATGAAGAGCATTTGCGTTTGATACTTGAGAAGCTTAGGGAGCACAAGTTGTATGCCAAGTTCAGTAAGTGTGAATTCTGGCTGAATGAAGTTGGATTTCTCGGACATATTGTGTCGGGAGATGGTATAGTTGTCGATCCTACAAAGGTGTCAGTTGTGACTGAATAGGAATCTCCCAAGTCAGTGAAAGAAGTTCGTAGTTTCCTTGGCTTGGAAGTATATTATAGAAGATTCACTAAGAATTTCTCAAAGGTGGATAAGCCAATGACGGAGTTACTCAAGAAAGAAAAGAAGTTTGACTGGACTAAAGGATGTGAACTTAGTTTCCAAGAATTGAAGAAGAGACTAGTGACAGCACCAGTCTTATGTCTGCCAGATCTGGAGAAGGATTTCCAAGTATACTGTGATGCATCTCACCAAGGATTGGATGGAGTTTTGATGCAAGATGGGAAAGTTGTCTCTTACACCTCAAGACAACTCAAAACTCATGAAGTGAATTATCCTACTCATGATTTAGATTTAGCATATGTTGTCCATGCACTAAAAACATGGAGACATTATCTTTTGGGAAAACGTTGTGAAGTGTTCACAGATAACAAGAGTCTAAAATATATCTTCACTCAGAAAGAAATCAATATGAGACTAAGAATATGGCTTGAAATCATCAAAGACTATGACTTGAGTTTGCAATACCACCCCGGTAAAGTGAATGTTGTAGCAAATGCTTTGAGTTGTAAGGTTTATGTGAATGGCCTTACTAAAGGAGAGTTGCCAGATGATCTACGTGCTCAATTCAAAGATCTCAGATTAGAGGTAGTGCCTGAAGGATATCTCATGTCATTGGATGTTCAACCCACATTGTTGGACAAGATCAAGGAGGCCCAAAAGATGGATAAGGAAATTGAAGATATCAAAGGTAAAATTAATAAGGGGAAAGCTAAAGGATTCCATGAAGACGAACATGGTACTTTATGGTATGGAAAACGTATCTGCATTCCACAAGATCCGGAGCTTCGGAAACTGATTCTGCAAGAAGCACACAACTCACCATATTCCATTCATCCGGGTAACACCAAAATGTACATGGATGTGAAGGAAAGATTTTGGTGGAACAACCTCAAGAAAGATATTGCGGAACATATTGCCTTGTGTGATGTGTGTAGTCGAGTGAAGGCGGAACATCAAAAACCGGCAGGGTTATTACAACCACTACCTATTCCAGATTGGAAGTGGGACAAGATTGGTATGGATTTTATCACCAGACTGCCAAGGACTAGATCTGGATATGATTCCATTTCGGTTGTGGTAGATCGCCTAACTAAAGTGGCTCATTTCATTCCCGTGAAGACAACATATACAAGTGCTAAGTTAGCCAAGATCTACATGAACATGATTGTGTGTCTGCATAGAGTACCCAAGAGTATTGTGTCTGATAGAGGAACTCAATTCACCTCGCATTTTTGGCGACAATTACATGAATCATTGGGGACAAGATTAGAGTTCAGTACATCTTTTCACCCCCAGACTAATGGACAGACAGAAAGAACCAATCAGATTTTGGAGGATATGTTGAGGGCATGTGCCCTAGACTATGGTGCTAGTTGGGATGAAAGTATGCCTTATGCAGAATTCTCTTACAATAACAACTATCAAGCCAGCATTGAGATGGTGCCGTTTGAATTTCTCTATGGAAGGAAATGTACCACACCATTGCTATGGAGTGGTGTTGGAGAAATAAATTTGTTCGGACCAGAATTGATCAAGCAAGCGGAAGAGAAAGTCAAATTGGTAAAGGACGGATTGAAGATAGCACAGTCCCGACAGAAGAGCTACCCAGATCCAAAGCATAGAGAAGTCACATATGAGGTAGGTGATAGAGCGTATCTTAGAGTCTCACCACTTCGTGGTGTGAAGAGATTTGGAGTCAAAGGAAAATTGGCACCAAGATACGTTGGACCATTCAAGATCTTGAGTCGCAAAGGAGAAGTGGCCTACGAGATTGAATTACCTGAATCAATGTCAGCAGTTCACAATGTGTTTCACGTAAGTCAGTTGAAGAAATGCCATCCGGAGATGGAAGAAACTTCTTTGAAAGATACTATACCCTTGGAAGAGGTTCAGTTGGAGAGTGATCTCACCTATGAGGAGAAACCTATTAAGATTCTCGAGACTGCAGAAAGAGTTACTCGAACCAAGACTATCAAATTATGCAAAGTTCAGTGGAATCATCATTCCAAAGAGGAAGCAACTTGGGAAAGAGAACATGACCTTCGGAAAGATCACCCTCACCTATTTGCTAGCCAATCCGAATCTCGAGGGCGAGATTCATCTTAAGTAGGTTAGATTTGTAACATACCAAAAATCATAAATTACAAAAGCTTGCATTTCATTCATGCATTCATGACATTCTTGACTTCCACAAAAATTTTCAAATCAAAACTCCAAATAAAACCATTTTTATGCCTATTATCTATATACCTATAAGGCATGGTTTTATTTTATTTTTCAAAGTATCAAAGTGTATTGGATTGAACAGTAGTGTTTTATACACAAATAAGTGCAATGTTCACTGTATAAAAATTTAGAGAAGGTTTGAATTCAAACTTGATTGAATTAGGGTTTGAAAATCAATTCTGAAAAATCAAATAGAAAAAGAAAAGGAGAAAAGAAAAAGAAAAACGCTGCGCTACCTAATCGGCCCTGTGCCAGAAATGGCCCAGCAACCCACCCGGGGCATCCCCCTCCCACTCTCTCTCACGCGCACCAGCCCTACCCCGCTGTCACTGCCCAGTGGCCCCGCGCCAGCTCGGCATCTTCTTCCCCACCCCGCGCGCGCAGACCCTGTCGCCACCGCCGTTTCCTCCAGAAATGCCGCGTTGATTTCGGGCGTAATTGACATTGATTCCCTGCGTAATCTCCTCGCCCCCGCTGGATACTTAACCCCCTCGCCGCTGGAGTCATTTCCCCTCAATCACTAGCACCAGAGCACCCCAGGCTGGTCAGATTTGCTTACAGCGCTTTGTAACGCCCTTGAGATATTATGGTGAGCTCCGTCCACCCCATCCCCTCTCATTCTTACTATCGTGCCCCCCTTGTCCTTGCGAAGCTTACTGTGCCCTTGGTTTTCCTTGTACTGCCCCAGAACGTCGACTCCTTCCTCGTCTGAGCACCACCGACAACAAGCTCGACTCCAGCGACTTCTCCTGGTAAACCTAGCCCTCCCCTTCTCTATGAATGATGCTCGTGCATTCACCGTCCCCGTGCGCGTCTAACGCCACCCTTTGCTTGCCTTTCCGTGCCTTGTAGCTTCACCTCCGACGCCGCCAGAGCGTGCCCGACGCCAGTAGCATCTCCGGCGAGAAATTCCCAGCGACCTCGTGCGCCCCTTGGCCAACGGAGATCGCCTCGAGCATCCCCTCGCCACAGCAACCTTGGTAATGCCCCATACCCTCTGCCTTGCTTCCTGGAACCGCCGGAACGCCACTGATAGAGCGCCGCCGCCGCGCATCCGTCGCTAGCGCCGTCAGATCTTGGTCTAAGCGCTATGAACCGTTAGATCTAAACTCTAGGGCGTAGATTAGATGACTTAATCGAAACTGTACGCTCGATCTATGCCGTGCGATATCATTTAGATCCAACGCTCCACGTTGGCCGATCCGCGCGAAGCGGTATGGGCCAATCAGACACAGCCACGTGTCTGAGTTTTAGATTTAAAATCTGTTTTTAAATCTATTAGAGATTCAAACTTGTAAAATGCATAACTTTTGTTCTGTTTATCCAAAAAATGCAAATAATATATCAATGGATTCAGAAAAATAAATCCTACACTACTGTAGGCTTAAATTTTTTACTTTGCTTATGTAAAAATGGGATTTTGTGCAGAATCAAATATAGGCTTATTTTGGCTATATAAATTATTTGGAAAATGATTTTAAAGAAAATTTAAGTTTATTTATACTATAATTAGATGGTTTTGTGTTCAGTACTGTTTGGTTTGAATGGTTTAGTGTAGTAAATTCATTCCATTGCATTTTGCATGCATTCATATATTTTTTCTTGAATTATTTGAATGTGAATTTGGTGCTATTATTTTGTGTGTAGATTTTGGTGCTAGTGGTGATTATGATTGTGAAGATTGTTGCTAATCCCCCAACTACCAAGGAAAGTGGTGCTACATGTATTTGTCCTATTATTTTGACTATGCACTAGTGATATTTTGAATAGGGCTTGCATGGAATTTTGCTAAGTATATAGATATGCCATGCTTGGGAAATCCTAGTAGATGTAATATTAGTAGAATTTCTCTAAGTTAAGATACTTGACATGTTATCATGCTTATCCTAGCTAGTAACAAACAAGGGTGGAATATATTCATGCTATGGAAATTTTGCTAAGTCTTTGGACTTGTGTTTTGCTTAATAAAACAACTAAGTGAATGAATCACCTGGTGGAACGGTATGATGGTTTGTGTTGAGTGGTTACACAAGGCCCATGTCTATGGTTTACCTTATGTATCACACTTGTGGAAAACACCCAGGAACAAAGGGATTTGAGATACTTAGTGTTTAGAAGCTTCTAGTGCAGCCACATGGCATATGGGCTCTGCCTTGATCATATAGGTTGCAATAACTTAGCCAGATGGACAGTGGATGGTAGGGTGATAGGATGGAATGCGTCCATGGTGGTCTAAGGGAAGGCTTCTGAAAGGTCTCATCTCGATGCATGTCGAGTCTTGTGGGGAAAGTGCACCACCTCTCGAGAGGGTAAAACCTAAGTACTTAGCCGTGTCCCCAGCAACAGACAATTTGAGAATCAAAGACATTGAAGCTATCAAGGATCTCCTCATACCAATTTCTAAGTTAAAAACTTGTGGTTGAACAAGGGTTAAGGTTCACCAATGTCTATTGGTGGTTCCTTGGGAGTTTTTGTCAAACAAAAACTTAGTGTTTTCAACTAATAGGAAAAACTTTTTTTGAGCAAAGCAAGCCTAAGCTATACTTAGCCAAATTCATATAGAAGTTAGATACTACTATTCTACTATGGTATCACTTGTCAAAACAATTCCAAATGTATTGACCCACTGTGGCAGTAACTTATGATGTTGCAGGTTATTATGATGAGGATTAGGGTTATGAGTCTACACTCAACATGCTTGCGTGTGGCACATGAAGATGGAAACTTTACTTTATTTACTATGTTATGAACTCTTGTACTAGCCTTTGGCTATGGAGTTGTAAAAGACTATGTTTATCTCTGGAATGACGATGTAATAAAGACCTTTGTATTTGCGTACTTCATCTTAAACTATGTATGCTAGCATTTGATCCAGGGACTAGCATTGAAATCACAAGGACCTTTACCTTATAAAGGTGGGGTCTTACACCGTGAGTCCGACTCACTGACTCAGTCCAAATTCGGCTCAGGTCCAACCCAACCAGATTTCCGGTTCAGATCCAATCCGAACTTGCTCCCGCTTTAAGTGTGTGACCCCACAGGCTCATGGCTACTTGGACACGATTAGAGTCCGACTCTCAATCGATCAGTCGGTAGCGGCTCCTAGCAGAACGTGCCGACTCCCAAGTACCAAAGAGTCATGACGACTTGCCTTTCCAATGCGACTTGCGTCCGAGTCCCTTTTGCATCACGATATACCTTGTCAGACTATAGGCGAATATTTGTCATCCCTTAAATAGTCCGACTCTCTTCTCGATATGAGATAAGTGATTCTCAGTCGACCCGAACTCTGCCTTTATAACTGCCAAGTTACGGATCAGCGTTTGACAGAACCTAAGCCGGTGATCCTCAACTCGGACTATGCAACAACCTCAGGTCTAAGAATTACATTGATTGAGATATACAAATGAAAACTTGTTCGTTGTACCTCAATATGGGTCAATCCGACTCGCTAAACTCTTTAGCAAAATATGTGTAAGTCGGAATAGCATCACCATGCCCATGACAAGTGGAACCGAGTCATCAAGCCGACTTTCACATTGGTCTAAGTTGTGTGTCCAGCACAACCTCGATGACCAAGGATATTTAGTACAAACAACATGAATGTATAGTTCCACAACCGAATCACATATTCAATGATATACATCATATGTTTATACAAGGACAACTTAGTATCTTTATGAATACAATGGGAAATATCATCATACATGATTGCCTCTAGGGCATATTCCCAATAGTCTCCCACTTGCACTAGAGTCAATCTTCCGACATCATATTTCTAGGCATCTAATGCCCATGGCTCTCAGGTGCGCCTCATGCTTCGGCTGTGGTAACGGATTTGTCAACGGATATGCAATGTTTGCATCCGTGTGTACCTTGCATAACTTGATATCACCTGATCCATGAACTGGTGAATCAGGTGGTACAATATGAGTATGTGCTTGTTCTTCTGGTGTTGTCTAGGTTCCTTGGCTTGTGCAATAGCACCATTGTTGTCACAATACACGTCTAACGGATTGGACGAGCCCTGAACCACACCAAGATCCATGAGGATATTCATCATCCAAACAACTTCCTTTGCTGCCTCTGAGGTAGCAATATACTTAGCCTCTATTGTAGATGCAGACACAGTCTCTTGCTTGGAACTCTTCCAGCTCACAACACCTTTGTTTATAATAAACACATATCAGGATTGCGAACGAGAATCATCAGCCAGTAAGATAACTCGCATCCGTGTAACCCTTTACACTGAGTTCATCTTCACCACCATAAACCAAAAACATATCCTTGGTCCTTCTCAAGTACTTTAGGATATTTTTAGCCGCTGTCTAGTGGATTTCTCTAGGATCAGCCTAGTATCTGCTTACAACACTTAGAGCATATGAAACATCCAGCCTAGTACAAATCATGGCATACATGATGGATCCGACTGCAGAAGCATACAGAATCGCACTCATCCGACTTCTCTCATCAGTTGTCGAAGGACACTGAGTCTTGCTAAGTTTTACACCATGGGACATCAGTAAGAACCTCTTCTTAGACGATTCCATGTTGAACTTCTTCAACACTTTGTCCAAATAAGTACTCTGACTCAATACAATGAGCCTCCTTGATCTATATCTATAGATCCGGATTCCAAGGATGTATGTTGCTTCACCCAAGTCTTTCATTGAGAAACTCTTTTCCAATGATTCCTTGGTTTCTTGCAACATCTGGACATCATTTCCAATCAATAATATGTCATCCACATATAAGATTAGAAAGTTTACTTTGTTCCCACTAAACTTCTTGTATAAACGAGAATCATGATCACTCTTGATGAAGCCAAACGATTTGACTACCTCATCAAAGTGAATATTCCAACTTTGAGATGCTTGCTTCAACCCATAAATGGATTTCTGAAGTTTACATACCTTGTCAGCATTAGCCGGATCGACAAAACCCTCGGGTTGTATCATATACACGTCCTCGGTTAATTTTCCGTTAAGCAAAGCTGTTTTGACATCCATCTGCCATATATCATAGTCAAAATAGGCTGCTATAGCTAACATGATCCTAACTAATTTAAGCATCGCTACGGGCGAGAAAGTCTCGTCGTAATCAACTCCTTGAACTTGTCGGAACCCCTTCGTGACAAGACGTGCTTTATAGATGGAAACATTTCCATCCATATCAGTTTTCTTCTTAAAGACCCATTTGCACTCGACGGGTCTTGCACCGTCTGGCAGATCAACCAAGTTCCAAACTTGATTTTCATCCATGGACTTTAACTCGGATCTCATGGCTCCAAGCCATGACTCGAAATCAGATCCCACCTTCGCTTCTGAATAATTTGCTGGCTCATCACTGTCTAACAGTAATACATCACGAACACTTCGTAATCTCGCTGATCTTCGTAGTATAGGTGCTACTGCCGGCTCAGCTACCATGACCAGCTCAACCTCCAAGGTTTTTTGCCGACTCGCTACTAGCCGGTTCCTCTCGAATTTCTTCGAGCTGCACCGTGCTCCCACTTACTCCCCGACTGAGCAACTCTTTCTCAAGGAAGACACCGTTTCGAGCGACAAACATTTTGCCCTCTTCTCGGTTGTAGAAGTAGTAACCCAATGTTTCCCTTGGATACCCCACGAAAATACACTTATCCAACTTGGCTGTAAGCTTGTGCGTCTGAAGTCGCTTGACAAATGCTTCACAACCCCAAATCTTAAGAAAAGACAAACTCGGCTTTTTGCCTGTCCACATCTCATGCGGTGTATTCTCTACCGACTTTGATGGTACTTTGTTTAGTGTGAACGCCGCTGTTTCTAGACAATGACCCCAAAATGACAAAGGTAGATCTATCCGACTCATAATTGATCGTACCATGTCCAACAAGGTCTGATTTCGCCTTTCCAAAACACCGTTCCTTTGCGGTGTTCCTGGCGGAGTAAGTTGAGGAACTATTCCACAATTCTTTAGATGGTCATCAAACTCATGGCTCATGTACTCGCCTCCTCGGTCTGACCGAAGAAACTTTATTTTCTTGCCGAGTTAATTTTGTGCTTCATTCTGGAATTCTTTGAACTTTTCAAAGGCTTCCGACTTATGTTTCATCAAGTAGATATATCCATACCTACTCCAATCATCAGTGAAGATAATGAAGTACTCATAACCACCCCTGGCTGATGTGCTCATTGGTCCACATACATCACTATGTACTAGTCCCAACAAGTCGGATGCCCTCTCGCAACTCTTTGCAAAAGGTGTCTTGGTCATTTTGCCGAGTAGGCAAGATTCGCATGTCTCGAACGACTCCAAGTCGAACAAAGTTAGGAGTCCATCATCATGGAGCTTCTTCATGCGTTTCCAACTTATATGACCAAGCCGACAGTGCCAGGAGTAAGTCATATTCAGATCATTTGGTTTTAACCTTTTAACATTTATGTTATAGACCGACTCACCATCAAGATTCAAAATAAATAACCCGTCCTGGACGGGTGCAAAGCCGTGAAACATATCATTCAAATATAAAGAACAACCATTATTCTTAATATTCGACTCATAGCCTTGCCTCATCAAACATGAAGCAAAAATAATGTTTTGACTGAGCACTGGAACCTAATAACAATTATTCAGTTCCATAATGAATCCGAAAGGTAAATGAAGTTGCATCGCGCCGACTTCCAACGCAACAAATCTTGCTTTGTTGCCGACTCGAATATCAACCTCGCCTCTTGCTATGCTCCTAGTTCTTACCAGTCCCTGCAACGAGTTGCAGATGTGAATAACTGATCTGGTATCATATACCCAAGAACTATTAGGTGCATCAGCAAGATATATGTCTATAACATTGCAAACAAGTGTACTTGAGTCGGAAATCATACCTCCACTCTTGGCTTTGCCGGCCAAGTACTTGCTGCAATTCCTTTTCTAGTGGCCATCCGCCTTGCAGTAGAAGCAAGTGGATCCGGCTGAAGGAGATGGCTTAGTCCCTGAGGAAGCTCTTGGTACCGGGTCCTAAGCCTGCTTTCCTACCGACTTAGCCTTCGTCTTAGTCCAAGAACTCTTCTTGAACTTAGCCTTATTCTGCACCATCAACACTTGACTGGCGCCCTTCTTGAGATCCGCCTCTGCCTGCTTGAGCATCCCATGCAATTTAGTGAGCTTATTATCCATACCATGCATGTGGTAGTTCGAAATGAACTGCCCATATGCACTAGGAAGAGAGTTCAGAATTATATCTGTAGCGAACCTTCGCTAATGGGGTAGCCAAGCCTCTCCAGAGACTGCACGTAACCAACAATTTTGATCACATGCGTACTCAGTGGATCACTATCCTTAAGCTTGCAACTCAGCAAAGTCTGAGAGACTTGATACCTCTCAGTCTTTGCCTGAGCCTGGAACATACTTTTGAGGCTTTCGATCATATCGTAGGCCTCAACATTCTCGAACTGCTTTTGCAAGTCCGGTTCCATGTGAGCAAGCATAAGACAGCTAATATCCGTGGACTCATCCTTAGCCCGACGGTAGGCATTGGTGGCAGCGACAGTCACATTCTCATTCGGCTCATCTGGAAGTGGGTTGTCTAGGACATGGTCCTTCTTTTCTTGTTTGAGAACAATTCTCAGATTTTGATACCAGTTGGTAAAATTAGTGTCGTTTAGTTTATCTTTCTCAAGAATGGTTCTCAATGCAAAACCGGATATCTGAGAGTGACTGCTACTTGGTGCCATGATCTACAACAGAAAATATGCAAAAAAAACACTTAAGACATGTATTCATAAAAGAGCAAGCATATTAAACACTTTAATATTTTATGCTCTCACTAGAACCAACACCCCTCCGATGTTTGCTTAGTGATTCAGGATCCTAAATAAGCAAGTTGGCTAGTGAGCTTTAGCATCACTGCTAGCCGCCAAGTGATCTAGGTAGACAACTCCTTGTCAATCGTATCTCATACGACTCTTGTTGGACGGGTGGCATCACATGGCCCGGATCCCATCCGACTTTTACCCGAGCCCCACAACCGTTGTGATAGACCCGTCTAGCTTACCGAGTGTTTTCGTAGTAAGAGTCCGACTCGAACCCACCTAGTCGAAAAGAATTGGCAGCACCTCAATTTTATGAGCCCACTACCAAAAACGTCCGACTTGTGATGGTGCAAACACTGGCCAGAAAACCGACTAGACCTTCTTTGAGGGATTAAATTTTACCGACTATCTAATAGAGGTAAAATAGAGACATAACAGTAACACAAAATAAAGCAATTATAATGTGAAATGGTATGGCTCTCTTCATGGCGATCTCCATCTCCACAAAGCCTGTAATCCAACTTGTGCCAACTCTTGTCACTTGTCGTCTTACTCCATGTCACCGACATGTACAACGCCTTGCATGCCATCCGGGTTCTCCAAACAGCTACACTAGCTTAGTAAAGTAAATTACAAGGAGAATTCTACACGCAGGTCGTTATACAATAATATGACAACACCTAGGCTCTAGTCGGCTAACAAAACCGTGATTCGTAGATCACGTATGGATTACACACATACATCACATGCACATGAACCATACCATTCACAACTTCCTGCAAAAACAAGTTATGCATAGATACGATATCTACCGGCATTGTGAAACTCGCAACGACATCTAAGGCGCTACGACAGGGCAAAGCCGGCAGTCCCGCTAGCCGGATAGCGGGCAGGGATCGAAGGGGCAGCGCTCGACGATTTTTTCGAAAACGTAGATCTCATCTACGATCTAGACATGGATTCCGACCATTATTCCGATTCGATCAAACTCTTTAATCTTCGATCACCACTTCTGGATTTACGTGTCACAGTCTACCTCGATGGTGAAACCGACCGGTAGGGGTATGTCGTTCCACGATCTCAGCAGTATGATCAACGGAAATCAGATCTACCATTCCCCGAGTACAGTTGATCCAATCAACCTCGTACAAAACCGATCTATCTCATAGATCGACCACCAAAACAGCACAGATCTCATCTACAGCTAACCGCATATCACATATGCGAGATCTCGATCCTAAAACCAGAAGCTATCGCTCTGATACCACTATTGGGCCACGTAGAGATAAAACACAACTTTTTCCCACTAACGTGGTGATCCCAAGATCTAGCTAAGGTAGAAGGCCACGAGGTTTACCACTAGACGCGCAGTTGCGAATTACTGATGTAGCATGTCTGTTGGTGTAGTGCAGCCCTTACGATCCGATCGTCCTGGTGCTGATCGTACAACACCTCTGCTGGTATCCACACGTACAAGGAGGAGCACCGACGGTGAACTTCTAGGTTCGTTACGACGGCAGGACTACTATGAAGCTAGGGTTTCCAACTCATGGAATGACCTAAGCTATCAACGATTAACCCTTCTGGGTTACTGTGCTCCACTATATATAGGGAGTGAACGTGGGCTCCACTCACGTGGCCCATTCACTAAAGCCCATATAATACCAGTCATCATGAGTCCGACTCACTGACTCAGTCCAAATCCGGCTCGGGTCCAACCCAACCAGATTTCTGGTTCAGATCCAATCCGAACTTGCTCCTACTCTGAAGTGTGTGACCCCGCAGGCTCATGGCTACTTGGACACGATTAGAGTCCGACTCTCAATAGATTAGTCGGTAGCGGCTCCTAGCAGAACGTGCCGACTTCCAAGTATCAAAGAGTCATGACGACTTGCCTTTCCAATGCGACTTGCATCCGAGTCCCTTTTGCCTCATGATATACCTTGTCAGACTATAGGCGAATATTTGTCATCCCTTAAATAGTCCGACTCTCTTCTCGATCTGAGATAAGTGATTCACCCGACTAACTCTTAGTCGATCGCCTCGGTTAACACTTAACCGAGTCGCGCATGGCCATGCTTTCCGAATCATATCATCTAAGAGGGCCCAGAGAATATATCTCCAAGTGGAGGGGCAAAATCCCATCTTGGTTATTCACATCACGGAGCTTGATTCTCAGTCGACCCGAACTCTGCCTTTATAACTGCCTAGTTATGGATCAGCGTTTGATAGTACCTAAGCCGGTGATCCTCAACTCGAACTGTGCAACAACCTCAGGTCTAAGGATTACATTTATTGATATATACAAATGACAACTTGTTCGTTGTACCTCAATATGGGTCAATCTGACTCGCTAAACTCTTTAGCCAAATCTGTGTAAGTCCGAATAGCATCACAATGCCCATGACAAGTGGAACTGAGTCATCAAGCTAACTTTCATATTGGTCTAAGTTGTGTGTCCAGCACAACCTCGATGATCAAGGATATTTAGTACAAACAACATGAATGTATAGTTCCACAACCGAATCACATATTCAATGATATACATCAGATGTTTATACAAGGACAACTTAATATCTTTATGAATACAATGGGAAATATCATCATACATGATTGCCTCTAGGGCATATTCCCAACATGAATGACTTTGATCTCAAAGCTTCATGTGATCTTGGTTCTAGTGTCTCTATTATGCCTAGGAAGATTTATGAAATGCTTGATTTGCCACCTTTAGAAGATTGCTATTTGGATGTTCCACTTGATGATAATGCTAAGAAGAAACTAATGGGGAGCATTAATGATGTTCTCATCATGGTTAACAATGCTTATGTCCCTGTTGATTTCTATGTTTTGGATGTTGAATACAATGCTTCTTGTCCTATTACCTTGCGAAGACCTTTTCTTAGAACTATTGGTGCCATCATTGATATGAAAGAAGGCACCATTAGATATCAATTTCCATTAAAGAAAGGTATTGAACACTTCCCTACGAGGAGATATAAGTTGCTTTTTTCTCCTCCTTTGAAAACAAGGTTTGATCTTAATGCTTCCTCATTTGAAAATACTTGATTTCTTGGTTCTTGTGCCTAACTTAAAGGCGTTAAAGAAAAGTACTTGTTGGGAGATAACCCAAATTTTCCTTGAGTCTTGGAAGTTATTGCTTCAGTAATGACCTCTCCTTATCCTTTTGGTTTGCTTTTTTGCGAAGAATAACCTCTAATGAGAGGGAAGTAAGATTTGGGGAGTTGCTGTCCCGAAACAGATTTAAATCCTCCACCATAAAAATTCCTGAGGAGTCTCTGTAAGTCGGATTGAGCTGAAAATTTACGAATAAATCCCCCAGTATGTTAGATAACTTTCGTTAGTTGAACATTTTTTTATTTGAGCAACATAATATTTTCGAAAAAATAGGTTTCTACGTGCTGGTCTGTTTTGACAGATTTCTGCCATTATTTGCATTTGCTTCTTATTGATTCCTTTTTGAGTTCTCTTTGGTGAACTGAGATTTTGAAGGAGTTGCTACAGTAGCTTGTGTTTTTAGTGAAAAGTTTTGTTGTTCCAAAGATAAACCCAAAGGTCTAAAATCTTTTGAATACACTAATTTTGCTATTAAAGATTGTGTGAAGTTTTGTATGAAGGAAAAAACTTCACGTGTAGAGAGAGAATGATGTAATGAGATGAAGAATGGACAAAAGCTCAAGCTTTGGGATTCCACCCCGGTGTCACCCCAAGAAATATCCAAGAGGTACAAGCGTCAAAGCTTGGGGATGCCCAAGGCATCCCCTTCTTCATCAATAAAAAGCTCAGGCATGTCTAGACACTTCGTTTTTATTGTTTCATGCACAAATTGTGTTGTTCTGAGAGCGTCTTAGTTTTCGTTTGATTTGCTTAGTTTTTTTAGTTTGATTGAATAAAGTAGTTTGGACCCCCATTCTCGCTGTGTTGTTTCAAATAAGTTGCTTGGTGTTCGAAAGGAGTAGGAAGTTCCTGCTTGAAAGTGCAAGAGGAGCTTGCATTGACTGTGACTTAGACTTTAGCATGACATGCTAGGTATTGTTTTGACCTTATGCTTAGTGGTTATTGCTGTAGCTTGTCTTGTTCCAAACAATTGGGATTGCTTAGTGTGCCTTGAAAGAATTATGCGTTGTTTTAGCATGCAAAATCATAGTATTGTGGTATTCTCCTTTGATGCTTTGTTTGGGTTGACTTGACACATGCTCACACCATGTTATGACTATGAACAAGTCACCATAGCCTCTATGATCATTTATTCCTTGACTTGTAGTACCACTCTATGCTTTGATTAGTAATGTTTTGTTGCTTTGCATGTTCATGGCCATTATTGCTCTCTTAGTTGGTTGCTCCCAGTCTTTTGCTAGCCTCCACTTGTATGAGTAAGTTCTACTCATGCTTCCAACTCCCAAGAAACCAAGTTATTCCAAAGTGTACATTATAAATTCCTATGCATGGTGTGTTACACCATTCCAAGTATATTCTTGTTTTCAGTTATCTTCCAGTTAAAAAGTCTCTTTGTTATGTGAAAACTTAGTGATTAAAGCCCTCATGAACTTGATGGCACACTTTATATTCTTTGCCACTAATAAACTTGAACCATTGTGTCATCTATGTTGTATATGATTACACTTATACGTTGGAATTAGCATAACCATGTTGTCATGTGGAACATTTTCAACATTGCACTTGTACTTTGTACTCAGTTGATATCATGCTCTTTTGTCTATGGATGTCACCGGTGTCAAATAAAGAGGGAACTTGTAAGTCCATGGAGTATGTATTTTGTGTTAGAGAAATGCCTGGTCCGCTAGCCTAAGCCATGCCTAATCATGCTGGAAACTTGCAGCATCACCATAATGAGCTATCTGTGAAGCATCCTCAATAAAAAGTTGTGCACATAGTTAATAAAAAGATCTTTGAGATGCTCATTGTCTACTTGCGTTGTCATTTTGGTTATGGGATAGCTCATGTACCATGTGCAAGGGGTACCCCATTGGCGGTTCTCTATGATATGCATGTACTTACAATGACAAGAACTTACAGGTGACTGAAGTTGAGTAGCATGAGGTGTGGCCCTCGTATTCAAGGGACTTGAGATTGACAACTTATACTTTGTCAAGCATATACTCCATAGTTTGTTCACTTTAACCTTAACCACTTCAATATGCTTATGATAGGGGCAATGAGGGCTGAAAGCTAACAAGTACCATAATTTTTTGGAAGCTCTTTTTGAAACTTGAAATCTCTGCTTCCCTTTGTGAAGGGCCTTTCTTCCACCATTATTTGAGTCTCCACCTTCTACTTTTAGGCACCATTAAGAGAGCATAGTTGCCATTCTGTGTGCAGTGTCCCAAAACTTATTCATTCATGCATATTGTGATATTACTTGTTCTTGTGCTACTTGTATCTAGTCACCCTTGTGAACTTTGAGGGTGTCCTATGCATCTATTTGCTACTCTATGAGGGACAAGATGATTGCCACTATGCCATGTTTTCTGTATGTGAAACAAACAAACCTTTTTGAATGCATGTTATTCATGATCTTTGTTTGTAGCCTTTCATGTTGCATGCATAGTTACTTTGTCCTATTGTTAGAACTCCATCTTTCATGCAGATGTTTAGAGTTCTTTGATCCCAGCCTTCAATGCTTGCAAATGGTTTGATCTTCGTTTTTATGGTGCATGTCACCTCAAAATTATTATTTTATCACTTACCTACTCGAGGACGAGCAGGAGTTAAGCTTGGGGATGCTTGATACGTCGGAAACGTATCTATAATTTTTGATGTTCCATGCTTGTTTAGTATCTACTTTGCTTTGCTTTGCTTTGCCAACACTTTTAGGTGTTTTTATATCTTTTCTGGAACTAACCTATTAACAAGTTGCCACAGTGCCAGTTGCCTGTTTTATTTTGTTTTTGGTTCCAGAAAGGCAGAAAATCAGTATTCTTGGAATTGGACAGGACAAAAGCCAAAGTCAATATTTTACCGTGGGCGTCATGAAGTCCAGAGGAGAGACGGAGAGACGAACCAAGGCCACCACACCCTCCTAGGCGCGGGTGGGACCTACCCTGCGCCTGGGTAGGGTGTGGCCCCCCTGGCCACCTCCCAGCCTTGCCTCTTCGCCTATAAGAAGCCCCCAATGCAGAAACCCTAGGCACCCGATCAAAACTCCACGAAACCTTTTGTAGCCGCCACCACCATTGTCCCTAGATTGGGGGGGATCTAAAGCTCTTCCCGGCACCCTGTCGGAGGGGAGATCATCCCAGAGGCCTTCTTCTCCAGTCTGATGCGTGAGTAGTTCCACCTTGGACTATGGGTCCATGTAGTAGCTAGATGGTTGTATCTCCTCCTTGTGCTTTCATGTATAGATCTTGTGAGCTCCGTTCATGATCAAGATCTAATCTATTTGTAATCATGCATTTTGTGTTTATGGGGATCCGATGGATATTGAGATTACTATGTCATATTGATTAATGGTTTTGTCTATTTGATTCTATCATGTATGTGTTGTTTGTGATCTTGCATGCTCTCCGTTGTTAGTAGCTATCTTGGCCAAGTAGTTGCTAGTGACTCCAAGAGGGGGTATTTATGCTCGATAGTGGGTTCATGCCTCTAGTTTCCAAGGGAAGTGACAATCTCTTGATTTGTAGATGTGTTGTTGCCACTAGGGAGAAAACAACGGTCTCTTGTTCATGGAACAAGCATATTGTTTACCTTACACACTTTGCTTAAAGCAGTTGTCTGTTGGTTGCAACTTAATACTGGAGGGGGTTCGGATGATAACCTGAAGGTGGACTTCTAGTCATAGATGCAGTTGGATGGCGGTCTATGTATATTGTTGTATTTCCCAATCGAATCTCATAGGATCTTTTTGTCTGGTATTGCATTGTTATGCCTTGCTCAGTTCCTGTCAATTGCCCTGTTGTAATTTGTTTACCCTTCATGCCATGTTGTTTATGTAAGGAGAGCACCTCTAGTGAACTATGGACCCCGGTCCAATCTTTACCATTGATACATCTCCACTGTTACCTGTTTACTTGGTGCAAACCATTAAATTCTACACCATACAGTTAATCCTTTGTTACAGCAACTGGTGAGATTGACAACCTCACTGTTAGTTGGGGCAAAGTCTTGAGTTTGTGTTGTGCAGGTTTCCATGTTGCTTGCAACACCTATGTGACGTTTCCTTCCTCCTACTGGTTCGATAACCTCGGTTTCTTACTGAGGGAAGACTTGTTCCTGTGCTGCTTCACACCTTGCTCTTGGGGTTCCCAATAGGCTCCACATCAACTGAGCCATCAAAGACCAAGTAAACCGGAAGTCCTACACCACAGCCATGGTTAGCTTAACATATTGAAAAAGGTTCACCTTGAACAAAGTGTTCCAACCCTGCATTAGTAATTATAGTTTGGAAATCTTGGAAGATCTCTGCGGCTCTCATAAATTCAGGGCATGGATAAATGGAAGGGAATACTCCTTCCTCACGATGGACTTCCATTGGCTCAGGTACCATCAAATCATATTGATTCAGTGGGTAAGCACACATCTTCCTTTCTGAAATTTTTAGACAAACATCAAACCAAGTGATTTCCAAGTTGATAAATGATGAGAAACTACTATAGGAACTTGCTAGAGGGATACACATGCATCAAAATGTAATCTGTAAGCATAGAACAAGCATGCAAGCTCACGCAACCTGTCACCTATAGCAGCAAAATACTCAAGATACAATCTACCAATCACAAATCTAATTGGACAAGCGGAGGAGGCACATACCAAGGAGCAATCCCTCCAAAAATCAGCAGCAAAGATGGGATGAGCAAGGAGCTTAAAAATCGGGAGCAAGAACAGCAGGAACTCGAGCTTGAGAAAGTTTTCCGGTGTTTTTCGGAAGAGAGAAAGAAGATGGTTGGGAGGAGGCACTTTGGAGGGCCACAGGTGGGCCACACCCCTGCCAGGCGCCACCTAGGGGCTGGCCGCGCCACCCAGGGGTGTGCTAGCCTGGGGTGGCCCCTGGGCCACTCCAGGTGTCCCTCTGCCCTTTTTTCGAGGAAAAATTTATTTTGAATTTTCTGGAATTTTTTGGGAAACTTTATTTTTGGCCAATTTTCAGGGTATGAAAATTGATTTTCTCACAGAAAAGATTTTTTTAGAATAAGCAAAAGCAAACCAAAACCAAAACTACAGAAGTTCTAAGACACTGTAACAAGCAAACAACTAGCAAAACCAAATCTAACAAGAGAAAAAATCAAAGACTAGGAAGGAGAAAAGTAAAAGAAAGCAAGAATAACCATAGTGAAAACATTATTTTGTTCATTAAAATCCTTTTGTTAACAAGGTTGATCAAGTCTTGTTACCAAAATAATCTTATATGAAACAAAACTTTGCATTCCACAAGGTGATTATGTTACCTCAAACTTGATAGCAATGGTCCCAATCATAATAGTTTCAAAATTTTCTTGTGGAATGGGACAATATATTTCTCCAACCTTGATGCTCTCAATATTTTCAATGGAATTCAGGCAATAGCTCTTAGCAACCTTCTTGGGGAAATAAACAGTATGCTCTTTGTCATTAATATTAAATGTTACTTTTGCTTGATTACAATTGGTGACAGCACCTGCAGTATTAAGAAAAGGTCTCCCAAGAACAATGGACATATTATCATCTTCAGGCATTTCAAGCACAACAAAATCAGTTAAAACCAAGCAATTATGAGCCACTTGAACAGGAACATCCTCACATTTACCAACAGGAATAGTAGTTGACTTATCAGCCATTTGCAAAGATATATCAGTTGGTATCAACTTTTCTAACTAGAGTCTCTTGTAGAGAGAAAAAGGCATAACACTAACTCCAGCTCCCAAATCACATAAAGCAGTTCTAACATAATTATTCTTAATAGAGCAAGGAATAGTTGGTATACCTGGATCACCAAGTTTCTTTGGAACCTTACCATTGAACGAATAATTGGCAAGCAAAGTAGAAATTTCCTCATTAGGAATCTTCATTTTATTAGAGACAATATCCTTCATATACTTTGAATAAGGAGGCAACTTAATAGCATCAGTCAAAGGAATTTGCAAAAATAAAGGTTTCATCCACTCACAAAACTTGTTGTAGTGTTCTTCCTCCTTTGACTTGTGTTTCTTACCTGGAAAAGGCATAGGTTTCTGCACCCAAGGTTCTCTCTCTTTACCATGTTTATTAGCAATAAAATCTTCCTTAGTGTACCTAGTGCTCTTAGTGTGCTTCTCAGTTTCTTCCTCAACTTCATCCTTATCAGGAGCATCATTTTTATCAATACCACTCTCAGTTCAGCATCAGAGACAGATATACTATTAGGATCTCCAGCAGGTTCAAGTGGTTCCTCAACTATTTTATGTTTCTTTTTCTTTCTCTTACGAGGCCTACCACTACTCTCACCTTGTTGAGAATCCTTCTCAATTCTTTTAGGGTGTCCTTCAAGATATAAAGGATCTTGAGTGGCTATACCACTCCTAGTTCAAATTCCATAAGCATGTTTATCTCCTAAGGCATTAACTAGCATATCTTTTTGTACCTTAGCAAGTTGATCAAGTTGGGTTTGAACCATTTGAAAGTGTTTACAAAGCATTTTAATATCATTAGCAGTTCTTTCTATAATATCTTTCAACTCATTAATATCTCTAGAGTTTCCAATAAATGATTCTGAACTTGTTTATTAAAATTACCTTGTTTAACAATAATTGTGTCAAGTTCCTCTAAGCATTGATCGGGAGGCTTACCATAGGGAATATCACCTTCATCAAAGTGGAGAGAGTGTACCTCAATAGTAGATGAGTGGGGAATTGGCTTACATAATTCTTCTATAGGAATTCTTCACATCTTCAGCTCTAATACCTTTCTCCTTTAGACATTTCTTAGCTTCCTTAATCACTTTATCATTTAATGCAATAACTCCCCTCTTCTTTGGTGTTGGTATTGGAACTGGTTCAGGCACAACTGGTTCAGGAGTAATAGGCTTAGGTGTATTTAGCTCAGTAGAAGTCCAATCATCATAATTCTTGCTTATTTTAGCCATTAATTCTTCAGCATCTGTAGGAGTTCTTTTCCTGAAAACATAATCAGCAAAGCTATCTAGGTATGTCCTAGAATCATTAGTTAGTCCATTATAATAAATATCAAGAAGCTCATTTTTAGGTAATGGACATCTAGTATGTGCATGAATCAAGGCACAGAACCTTGTCCATGACTCAGGAAATTTCTCTTTTTCCCCCTGTTTAAAATCAAAAAGTTTCTACAAAGCAGCATGTCTAGCACTGGGAGGAAAATATTTCTGGAAGAAAGAAGAAATCAAGCAATCAGGGCTATCAATGGAACCAGGAGGTAATCTATTAAACCAAGCCTTAACTTCTCCTTTTAGTGAAAAGGGAAGATCTTAGTAACAAAGTACTTGCGCATCCTAAAATCATCAGAGAATAAAGCACTCATAGTGGAAAGCTCATTTATATGATCCACAACACTCTCATTTTCAGTCCCACAAAAGGGTTCTTTCTCAACAATGTCCAAATAGGATAAATCAAGAGAGAAATCATAATCTTTATCTTTAATATCTATGGGAGAGGTGGCAAACTTAGGATCAGAGGACAGTCTAAGAATAATGGTACGCCTCTCAAGGAGACTCTTAATAGCACTAGCAACATGTGTGTTTCGGCACTCCTCAACAAATTTATCAGTAAACTCAATGTAACCATCATTAATATCGTACCTCTCTCTAGACTCAGGTGAGCTAATAGGTGTAACAGTGTCTTCACTAGGAGTTTCAGTATTTCCTAGACTAGCCATAGTAGCATCTAGGAAAGGACATAATGAACCACTCGCATCAAGCACAGTAGAAGTAACATCATGAGTATCAAAAGCAGTTTCAGATTCAGCAGTAGTAGCAGTGTGTGTAGCATGAGTATGTGGTGGTGGTGTAACAAGCTTACTTATAACGGACGGTGAATCAAGAGCAGCAGAGGTGTTTAGGATTGTACCTCTTCTTGTAGTGGATGGTAAAATAGGAAACTTTTCATCACGAGACTTCCCCATGATGGAAGGAGTAGCAGTGAACAATAGTAGATCCAAGTGAACTTACAAATAAAGCTATGCTCCCCGGCAACAGCGTCAGAAAATAGTATTGATGACCCACAAGTATAGGGGATCACAACAGTCTTCGAGGGTAGTATTACCCAATTTATTGATTCGATACAAGGGGAGCCAAAGAATAATTGCAAGCCTTAAGAACTGAGTTGTCAATTCAGCTGCACCTGGAAATAGTTCTTGCCCATAGAAGTTTATCAGTAGCAACAGTTTGTAGTAGCAACAACAAAGCAACTGCAACAGTGAAACAGGACCAATAGTAATAGTAGCAACAAACAGTAGGATATGAGTGCGGTAGGCCTAGGGATGGATGGACGGGCGTTGCATGGACGAGTCTAAACATGTAACTTCAAGATCTAGGGCAATTGCAGGTAAATAAGAACAAGCATACAAGTACTAAACAATCATAGGCATGTGCTCCATATATAGTCATGCGTGCTCACAATGAGAACTTGCACAATATCTTTTGTCCTGCCAGCCCGTGGTAGCGGGGCCTCAAGGGAACTACATCTCCATCTCCACAAAGCCTGTAATCTGACTCATGCCAACTCTTGTCACTTGCCGTCTTACTCCATGTCGCCGACATGTACAACGCCTTGCATGCCTTCCGGGTTCTCCAAACAGCTACACTAGCTTAGTAAAGTAAATTACATGGAGAATCCGACACGCAGGTCATTATATAATAAAATGACAGCACCTAGGCTCCAGCCGGCTGACAAAAACCCGTGATTCGTAGATCACGTATGGATTACACACATACATCACATGCACATGAACCATACCATTCACAACTTCCTGCAAAAACAAGTTATGCATAGATACAATATCTACCGGCGTTGTGAAACTCGCAATGACATCTAAGGCGCTACGACAGGGCGAAGCCGGTGGTCCCGCTAGCCGGATAGCGGGCAGGGATCGAAGGGGCAGCGCCCCTCGCGGGTGCGGGCAGCGCCCGACAATTTTTTCGAAAATGCAGATCTCATCTACGATCCGAACATGGATTCCGACCATCGTTTCGATTCGATCAAACTCTTTGATCTTCGATTACATGATAGAACTCATCCAATCCCTACCATCCCCATAGCCTATAGCGGGGGATTACTCACTCATGGATGAGGTAAACATGGATGGTTGATGGAGAGGCGTTGGTGATGACGATGGCGATGATGCTCCCCAAATTCTCCGTCCCGGCAGGGTGCCAGAATGGAGTTTCTGGATCCGAATCGCGGTTTCTGGTGGTGACGGCGCATCGGAATTCTTTCTGGAAAAACGTCGAACCCTCCCAGAGTTTTTAGGTCAGAAGGCATCTTATAGGCGAAGAGAGAGGCCGAGGGGGTGCCTGGGCTGGCCACACCCCTCCTAGGCATGGGGTGGGCCCACCCGTGAGGCAGGGGGGTGTGGGCCACCCAGGGCTCCCCTCCATCTTGTACTCTGGCTTCGTGGGTCTTCTGGTGAAATAGGATTTTTGGTATATTTTCTGGGATTTTTCCTAGTAGTTGATTTTCTTCACAAAAACTAGACACCAAGGTAATTCTGCTGAAAACAGCATCAGTCCATGTTAGTTGTATCAAAATCACACAAGTTTAGAGGAGAAACAATAGCAAAAGTGTTCCGGAAAGTAGATACGTTTTGGACGTATCATCCCTCTCTACCAATCCCTACTCCAACCGCATCGAGCTGCTCGTCCTCGATGTCGATGACCGTGGCCTTCCTCTGCCTATTGTTCAAAGACCACATCGTCAGATGCTTAGCACGCATGTTTGTGCTCGTTGATGTAGAATGGTATGTTGGGCCACGCAGAGATAAAACAAAACTTTTTCTCTAACATGGTGATCCCAAGATCTAGCTGAGGTAGAAGGCCACGAGGTTTACCACTAGACGCGCAGTTGCGGATTACTGATGAAGCGCGTCAGTTGATGCAGTGCAGTCCTCACGATCCGATCGTCCAGGTGCTGATCGCACAACACCTCTGCTGGTATGCACACGTCCAAGGAGGAGCGCCGGTGGCGAACTGCTAGGTTCGTGACGACGGCTGGACTGCTGTGGAGCTAGGGTTTCCAACACATGGAATGACCTAACCGAACAACGATTAACCTTTCTGGGTTACGGTGCTCCACTATATATTGGGAGTGAACGTGGCATCTGCTCGCGCGACCCATTCACTAAAGCCCATATAACACTAGTCACCGTGAGTCCAACTCACTAACTCAGTCCTAATCTGGTTTAGGTCCAACCCAACCATATTACAGGTTCATATCCAATCCAAACTTGCTCCCACTCTTAAGTGTGTGACCCCGCAGGCTCATGGCTACTTGGACACGATTGGAGTCCGACTCTCAATCGATCAGTCGTAGCGGCTCCTAGCAGAACGTGCCGACTCCCAAGTACCAAAGAGTCATGACGACTTGCCTTTCCAATGCGACTTACGTCCGAGTCCCTTTTGCCTCACGATATACCTTGTCAGACTATAGGCGAAAATTTGTCATCCCTTAAATAGTCCGACTCTCTTCTCGATCCGAGATAAGTGATTCACCCGATTAACTCTTAGTCGATCGCCTCGGTTAACACTTAACGGAGTCGTGCATGGCCATGCTTTCTGAATCATATCTCACGAGAGGGCCCAGAGAATATCTCTCCGAGTGGAGGGGCAAAATCCCATCTTGGTTATTCATATCACACAGCTTGATTCTCGATTCCGAACTCGCCTTTATAAGCGCCCGATTCACGGATCAGCGTTTGACAGAACCTAAGTCGGTGATCCTCAACTCGGACTATGCAATAACCTCAGGTCTAAGTATTACATTGATTGAGACATACAAATGACAACTTGTTCGTTGTACCTCAATATGGGTCAATCCGACTCGCTAAACTCTTTAGCCGAATCTGTGTAAGTTGGAATAGCATCTCCATGCCCTTGACAAGTGGAACCGAGTCATCAAGCCAACTTTCACATTGGTCTAAGTTGTGTGTCCAGCACAACCTCAATGACCAAGGATATTTAGTACAAACAACATGAATGCATAGTTCCACAACCGAATCACATATTCAATGATACACATCAGATGCTTATACAAGGACTACTTAATATCTTTATGAATACAATGGGAAACATCATCATACATGATTGCCTCTAGGGCATATTCCCAACACAGTATATGGTCATCACCATGCCACCCAAGACAACCAAGCACGAAGCATGGAAGAGAAGATGTAAGAAGCAATAGCTTCAAGACCAGAGTTTCCGACATCTGCATATCGAAGTCTCCGCTGCCTCCACATCAGAATCTTCTCCACGCCTCAAGGAAACCCGGACCTACTGTCCTAGGCTCGTGACACCAGTGGTGACACCTTGCAGAACCCTCGATTGGAGACTGTCCAGAGACCGCCCGGAAACTCCAGCCTCGCGACCCTAGACTAGAGTCTCCATCGCAACGACACTGGAGCCTCTAGCCACACTGGAATCTTCGACCTACAAGCACTAGAGTCTCTGGCTCGCGCATTGGGCATGCGAGATCTAAGTTGGGCCTAGACCCATGTAACACCCTAATTCATCCGGAACTTCATGTTTATACCTAAATTACCCTTGTTTAAGTGGTTGGCTTATATATATGCCCTCACCTCCTCCTAGAAAACCTAGATAGATGGAGATGATGAATTAGAGAGAGCTTTGCTCCTTTCCCCCTCTTGTGGTACTCACTTAGAGATGATTCATGTCACATAACTACTCTTTTCCCTTGTGGATTCTAATATGCATGTGACAATCTTCACTATCATGGTTATAGTAGTGCAAATCTTTCATATTGTTCTATTGGTTGCTATTCTTCCTTGCTAGGGTTCTATTGGACGGTGGATCGGCCGATGTTGGTGATGGGTGGATTTCGGCCTAGACCTCTCACAGGCCTCAATCCACGATTCCTACCCATGAAGACCTCAACACTCAAGACTCGAAGGCCTACACCTAGAAGCTCACAACCGACCTGATTCATGCGGCTGCAAGACGGCTCTCTAAAGATTTCTGAAGAGCAGACGTACATCTAAAGGAGATCGAAGATCAACTTAATGTGCAAGACAAGATGGAGTTCAGCACATTTTTATGCAATCGCGAAACTGTGCAAACCGCCAGACTATGAAACATCAACATCGGATCTCCTGGAAGACAACCTGTGATGATTCCATGTATGAAATGCATTTAGTTCTTTTGATTTTTTCACTGTCCCGGACGATTCAACCGTTACCTACATTACTTATATGAGTATATAAAATTTCTAACTAGAATGTGAACCTTCTGATTACTAGCTAGGTCATATGTTTTGTCAAATTAATACTAATACTATTCGGCAATTTCTTATAATATGGTTTCTTCTTTTCGGAAAGGTGAATTACTCCCTCTGTTTTTTAATACAATGCCACTACCAAAAAATATATCTTCTACCTCGATGATCTTTCCTAATACAAGTTTTGAATGCAAACATAGAGAAAGAGACATCACATTAAACATCTTTATGTAAGAGCAAGTTCAATAATAAAGCTCACTGCTGACTATATGCCGTTGCTATATCACTTAGAGCCAACATAATAGCCAACATATATAATAGTTAAATATAATAAAATACTATTTTATTAATACATGATCCATGTACCTCACATGCTCATAAGATAGAGCACATGCTGCATATGGCTCTTAGTTTAGAGTCTGCTTCTCTTCTCTCTCGTTTACTCACTCATCCAACTAAGCAAAAGTAATATTTTAATACTTATAATCAGCTGATTAGGCTTTATTGTACTTGCTCTAAATAGTCCGAAATACTCATAAATTTTATGCAATGTAACTTCATTAGCATTCATTCATTGCTTGTAGGTCCTAATAAATTTTATAGTTTTTGTCTCTAGGCTAAGTTACTTCTTACATAATTAGTTTGTTCTTTCGAAAGAACTATTTGTGTTCGTATACATAAGAACATTATCTTTCTGTTGTCTTTGTAGTTTGTTTTTCATAATATATTTTTTAAGTAGATACCACCGTCTAGGTAGTATCCTTTGGTGTATGTATGGTCATTGGTCTCATAGTTGAAGGCTAAGAAATGACCCTCGGTTAGCTTAGCAAACATAAGAGAGCATTGCAACACGTTGATACAATTGTGAGTTCCCGCCATGCCAAAGAAGCATGCCAAATCCAAAGGTCACGATGTGCCACGGCTTCAACTATCACGCTGCACGTTTCGGTATGACTTTTGTACAGGCCTTGCCAAGTAACATGCAATCGATGCTACCACCCGAAAAATCCTCTAGCTGTAATTTGTGCCAGAATCCCATTTGTATCTTCTTCTTTTGGTTCTTTCAAGTATATTTGTCCAAACACTGCCACGACTGGCTGTTAAAATCTGAGGACGCTCTCAGCGCATGTACTCTCAAACATGGCGTAGATAGTCTTCTTGTGTATTTGAAGGAGCTCCATACGCAAGATACCATAGGGCAGGGTGCATTTCTGGATTCATGAGAAACCCCACAGTCCGGTGTAGTCTTTCTTACACATAAAGTAGTCATCGTATTCTCGGGCGCTGAACACAATCTTCATGAACAACTCCTTGTTCATCGTAAATTGCTGGCGAAAGTCATTTGACGTATGTGTTGCGTTATCAGTGAAGTAGTCCATGTCAAAAAACAGAGCACTCGTCAGTTGATGTCGGCCCTTGTTCCTTGTCTTTCTCATCCTCGAACCACCACGCCGAGGAGTGGCAAGGAGGTGCGGTCAGATACGTCATCATCTATTGTTCTCGGTCAGCGGCAACATCAGCCTCCTCTTTCATCAAGATCTCTATCGACATCTTCCAGCCTACGTCATCATCTATTGTGAGTCTGTTCATTGGGGCTAAATGTTGAGCACCTTGACAATGAGGCAAGCAAACTGCATTGACGATCATTCTATTGTCAAAGAGGAGGACATAACATCAGGGCCGGCTCTATGTTTTGTGAGGCCCTAGTGTGAAGTTGACAGCATGGGCCCTTAAGACTAATGTATATATAGACATATCTAGAAATTTAGACATATATGTACCTATTTTCACTTATAAAATATTAAAATTAACACGATAGTTTGTAGTCTTGTTCGACACAAGAATATCAACCATCCGTGTAGGAGTTCTGAATCGGTAACAGAAAGCAAAGCCCTGGATGCCGCAGAGGTCAAGGCGTCGCGTTCGCCTGATCGTGTGGAGCCAAGAGGTCGAGGCATCGCGTTTGCTCTCATGGATCTGTTGCATTTCCAAATTCCAACTTCACGTTACTCATTCTCGTGTGGGCTCTGGGCCTTTTTTAAAGATGTATAAGATACTCCCTCCGTAGGTAAATAAGTGTATTTTTACTTTTGTCTAAGTCAGATTTTATTAAATTTGACCAATTTCATAGATAAATATAGCAAGATATATTACATCAAATTATATTATGAAACTAAATTTGAAAACACATCTACTAGTACCAATTTAGAGTTATAAATATTACTCCATCCATCTCAAAATAAATAGTGTCTGAATTCATCTAAATTTTGGCAAATCCGCGACACCTATTTTAAGAGAGTACTACGTTTCTCTATAAAGTTAGTCAAATTTTATTAAATTTAACTTAGGATAAAACTAAAAGTACACTTATTTACGTACCTATAAAGAAATATATAATCATGGCCCCTGTCGGCAGGGGCCCTTTGCCTTTGCACAAGGTGGCCATACCCTAGAGCCGGCCATGCATAACATAGACCTGTGGTAGTAGCGGTATAACTCAACGCGGAAGGTAAGGCCAAAGGTGAGGCAGAAGCTGCTGCCGAAGGTGTGGTCAGAGGAGTTGCCAGGATTGTAGGGAATCTGAGAGGTAGGCTGGAAGGCAAGCACTAGGAGGCACCAGATCGGCAATGCCAATTCCGATGCTGGCTAGGGGTGGGAGGCGAGATGGGTAGAGCTGATGGGGTAGGGAATGAATGTTTTGGCTGGCAGAAGGGCCTCGTGGGTGAAAACCGACGTGGAGTGGAGTACCGGCACTCACAATGCAGCCCTTGCGGGTAGGGGCCGGCGTGAGAGTTCGAGTTATATTCTATTGGGCTTCAAAGTGAGCCGGCAGGGTTTGAGACGCGCCGGTATGAGCCCGCTTTTGTCCAGGATCCAATAGGTTTGTTGGGGGGTGCTACGGGGCTGCGAGTGGAGATGGTCTTACCATTTTCATCGCTGCCACGCTACAAGTTTAAGTAGTGTGAGCTACAAGTTTAAGTAGTGTTTTAACAATAGTGTTTTTAACACGCAGAGAGCAGTTGGAAAAACACACATGCTTCTAAAGAACATAGACAAAAGAAATAATGATGAATCGATCGATGTCGAAGTCATGAACACATATTAGAGCATCTCCACTCGCCCCCACCTAAAGGCCTCCTAAGGGTGAAATGGGGGAGCCGGCACCGAAAAATCCGCGTAGCCCTCCCTCCAAAACAGAAATGGCGCCGGGCGGCCCAACTAAACATCCGGCGCCCCCAGGACGAACCCAACATGAGGGGTCAATCGGGGGCGTCGGCGCCACTTGAAAAAGTTGCGGGCCAGCCCTGTCGGAGGGACACCAAAATCTTCCCTCCCTCCCTCCTCCCTTTTCCCCCTCCTTTCCTTCCTGCCCGCCCAGTCCTGCCATTTATCTCCCTCGTCGCCTCCCAGTCTCGACATTTCCTCGCAGTACCTCTCCTCCCACTTGCTCCACATCCGCCGCCACCATGCCACAAAGAGGTACCAAGCTCCCCGCACGTCAGTGCTCGCGAAGAAAGGGAAGGCCGACAAGCAGCGACCGAAAGTGGTGACCAATGCGGAGTGGGCGTTCGACATCTAGCGCAGGCATGTGGAGAACGCGAGCCGCCGGATGAGGGAGAAGAACCCAAAGTTGCGCCAGGCGGCGGAGGCACAGGAAGAGAAGCAGGCGGCTGCGTAGCGGGCAGCGACAATGGCATGGATGGCGGCATCGATCTACGGCGCTGGACAGAACATCGTATGGCCAGCGCCATCTACGGAGATGGCAGCCCCGATCCACATTATTTGGAGACAGAATAGCGTCTCTTCCTCTCCGTCGCCCTTCGGCCAGCCCCACACCTCACCTGTTTCTTCCCGGGCTACAACGACTTTGACCCGCTCGGCGGTTTCGACCCTAACTCCCTCGCTAATGACACCTCACTGGTCCATCTCCGCGTCCCTCCTTTCAGCGTCGGCGCGCCACAGAGGGCTGGCTTCAACCAGTTCATCGCGGGCAGCAGTCAGAGCGCTCCCAACTTGTTTGGCGCAGGCAATAACCCGAGCACACACAACCTGTTCAGCGTGCACCACGGCGACTCTATCATGACCGACATCATCAACGGCGGCTCGACACACGCCTTCACACAATAAGACCGTCATCTTGGGATCCTTGACCGGCGCAGAGGCTTGGAAGACCTCTATTTTAGCATTTTTCTTTGATTTACTATGAATTTTCTAGTGATAAAAGCTCTAGTTTTAGAAAATAATTCACAAGAAAAGATATATAGGCCAAAATTTATTTCCTCTTAGGGTTAGGAAGGTATGGATGGACTGGTTCACTCGGAGTTGGATCAATCTTAGAATAATTATCAGAATGCCCTTGAGAAAATCCTAAAGGCAGCTTTGCAAGATTTTTGTTTTTTTCACCAGATTAAAACTACATGAGCTTTTGATAGGATTCCAAATACACATGTTAGTTATTTGAATTAATTTTTTGTACAAATTGGAATCACTAATTTTGGAGTTACATAGTTACTGGATTGATTTTATTAGTGAAACAACTACAGAAAAAATAGTTTTATTTACTAAAAATCAACCAGGGCTCAATAAATAAAGGGATTCTTGGATAAGTTAGTTATGATGGTTTAGGTTTTCTCAGAGTTGGAATTAGGCCAGTACACTTTTTTCTGGCATAGGGAAATTACCAACGACAGATTTGGGTGCTTTTTGTTATTTTTTCTATAGTTATATTGTAGCTCAACTTGGCCTGAGACAAAGGCTAATAGATAGGCAAGCCCATTACCTTTCATAGGAAATTGGAATTACTCCAATTGGGATTGTGAGTCTTACTGAGGGATTTATTGATTGAATAGGACACATATTTGTATTTTAATTACTAGAAAATATCTGTAAAATATTTTGGTCTAATGCTACATGTTAGAGGGAACATTAAGGTGCTTGATAAAAATCATATCTTGGATTTACAACTTGTTTTCCATTTTCATACTAAATTAAACTAGTAGTGATAATATGGATAGAATAGATCTGTTAAAAAGAAAAACAGGGTGAGAGGCTTCGTGGGCCAGATCTGGTGAAGCAAGCCCCGGGCGGAGCCGGGCCGGCCGAACATCAGCTCCAAAGTGCACGGGAGGCCAGATTTCTAATGCTGAGGCCGGGCCCGCTATTTAGTGAGAGGGGCGACGAAGGGGTATGAGGCGCTCACGACCGTTCAATCAAGTAGGGATCAACGACCGTGCATCGCCTCCTAGCTCATGACACGGCGGCGGGGACCGAACCCTAGGCGAGACGGGGGAAGGAAAGGGATCTCACCTCAGGCCTCTCTAGCGATACAGAGGTGGCAGAGGAGGTGCGACGCATGCTGGCAAGCTCGGGGATGGTCGACATCGAGGGTTTCGGCCGCGAAGGCAGCTTGCGCAACCGCACCGGCCTGAGCACCTCGGGAGCTCGCCGGAGCGCTTCCAGGGGTGCATGCCGCATCTAAGGGGCTCGTCCGGATGTGGTGGTCCTGGGGAGTACGTGGGCGATGCATGCAGCGGGGAAAGAGCTCGGGAGCTTCTAACTCGCAGGAGGAGCTCCACTTCGGACATGCATGGCAGCGACGACTGCTCTGGTGATCCTGCGAGAAACAGAGGGCGTGGGGAGATAGGTCTAAGCGAGAGGAGTGAGTATCAATAGAGAAAGAGAGAGGATGTGGCCTGGTTTGACAGTAGCTTCAACCTTTCAAATAATGGTCTGAGGGAAGCTTGGTACACTTGGTTACGATTTATGTTCCCTAATCTAGGTGTTTTCTAGAGGATGATCTCCTAGGATGGCTCATGCTACTTCCTAAGCAATCAACACATCAATAAAATTCATCAAACAGCAAATCAAGACAATTCATCTTAACTAGCAACTCAACTACTACTGAGGTTACCATCAAGCCTGTCTTGACATAAGGCTGGGTATTTTTAAAAGGTTGTGTTTTGAAGTAAGATAAGAGTCTCTTGGTATTTCTACCAAGAGTAGAGTTCAAGAGGTTTTATACGAGGTTTCTAGAAAACCTAGAGGTAAGAGTATTTGTATGTTCTGTTTTGAAAACATAAGGATATTATATCTTATAGATCTTCATAATTTTGTTAATAGAAACTAATAAAGCAGTTGTGGTGACAAGATCATCATGGCTCATGTTTTGAAATGCCAGAACATTTGAGAATAGTTAAAACAAGCTAAGATGGTTTTGTTAAATAGATTTTGTTAAAAGGGGTTGAGGTAAGGAGTATTTCATCTACTCTACATTCAGATGCATGAGCACGGACAAGCAAGCACGCAAACATAGCACCACACTTAACAAGAAAAAGTTTTTGTTCTTCCTGATTTTTGCATTCTGGGCAACAAATCAGGGTTGCTAAAATTGGGATGTTACAGAACTGGGCGATAGAGGACCGCAGGAAGGCGGCAGGCAAGGCGGTGGTTCACGGCCAGGCGCACGACCTTCATCACGAACACCTCCAATAGCAGGCCATCTGGTCCGCTAGGGCGACGATCGACGGGGCCGGCAGCAATAGCAACGATGGCCATGGTAATAGTGGCCACGACAACGACGACCAGTAGCCATAGTGATGTCCTCCTGCAGCAGCAGTAGCAGTAGAAATCCCCCTTTATTTTGTTTAAACGTGCCTTTTTGTAACTAGCAAGGCTAATCTAATGAAGAGCTATCATTTAAGTACTAATGTTTCACTTAAATATGGACACCCGCGCGGTTCGCCCTCGTCCGGGCCAACGCAATTGTTACCCAAATTTGGTGCATAGATGGGTCGAGCCGGACGCGTCTGTCCAGATGGGTCATGCCGCTGGGGCACCATGCACGTCCCACGCATCTACACGGACGTGCTCGAACGGGTTGGGTCGACCCGGTGGAGATGCTCTTAACTAAGCATAACATCATAGGGTTGCTATCGCACGAAGAGGAGGCGTGTGTTCTCTAGATCCAACTGCCAGCTACACCTGCACAGCTATGAGTGGAAAATATGCATTGATATTAGAATATGGGACAATAAATTATAAGGTTCATGTATGCATTTTGCATGCATCATCCAATGACAGTCCGGAGGCCCATGTCCATCTAGGACAGGTCACTGCTCCCAACTCCGTCCCCATTTGTCTGTGGAGGGGATGTTTTTTGATAATTTTGCACACTACACACACATAAATTGACCTAATTGAATGAAAATAGTAGCAACTTAAAGTATCACTATAAGTTATATCCTAAAGTACCAAAAGGATGGGACACAAAAATTGAAGTGATAGAGTGGATCACATATCTTGATCATGGATCATATTATTCTTCTCCAACATGCCCATTGAATTGGATCCATGTCCTCAATCAAGGGATTCGTCATGATCTTAGCCTCCTCAGCAAGTAGGGCGATCTCCAATTCTTTTTTCTTGTTATTTACATCCTTGGCTCTTGCACGACCACTGATCACTTCAATTTTGAGCTTCCTATGTTACATGTCATATAAGCTCTCCACGACCTCCTTTTTTCTTGGCGCTTCCTCTCTTCCCTCTTCTCACTTGGTACCTCGTTATCGGCAAACATTGTCCAATGAGGAAGCCTCACACTTCTCATATGCCTTGGAGTTATTCCTTTCCCTCGGCCTCTTTGATATCAGGGACGCACCAGCAAGATCGATGACATAGTATATCATCATTTTGTTGCATTGGAGCCTCCGTTGTTGGTCCATGACGCATAGATCTCTTTCCATTTGGGACAATCTTTGATTTTCCTCCAACAATGGACCATATTGAATGATTTCCCTTGATGGGAAATCTTGAAGTGATCCAAATCATGCAACACCTACACATACCAATATTTTCTAAGTAGCAAGGTGGAATAACATATACACCTAGCACGATCATGTAAGTAGTTTGAGTCTAAAGGAATATACCATGTCTACCATGCCAATGCCACTAACTTTTCTCTTCTTCACTGTGTCAGGCATTGAAGTTGGTCCATTGCTCTTGGATAAAGTCCCACCTTTTAGTGAGAGAGTTATCACTGTGATCACTCTCAAAAGGGTGCTCACCCAAGTGATTGTGCTCATGGAAGTATTTGGAAATCGTCTTCCAAAATACGCCTCCTTTTTGCTCGGTCCAACAAATTGGATCTTTTTCAATTTTCATCTGAGCCTCGTAAAGCATCACATCCTCAATGCTGTGTATGCTCCAGTTCTTTTAGACCCTCCTTTTACTCCAAAAACATGAGCAAGCTCGTCCTCGAACAATGGCGTGTCATCGATGGAGAACCCTTCATGTTGGGTCTCGTGGTGGGCGTCATGTTGGGTCTCAAGTTCGGTGTCATGTTGGGTCTAGATGCTGCCGACCTCATTGATCATGTTGGTCATGGTCGCGTCCACATCATTGAATAAGGTCTGCTAGATATGTCGAACACGGGGATGAATTCAAGGTCAATGTATAGACACATATAGGGGAGAAAAAGGAATAACATAAGATGACTGCAAGTGCACAGATTGTTTGTAGCTAGTTTCAAAATAAATATATCGATCCCACAAGGACCAGTTAGCGAAAGACTAAAATTCTTTTAACTAAAACTAAACGAAGTACTTAAGGAATAATTCTAAGATGCAAGAAAAGTAGAATTTTTTTTGGGGTTTTGGTTGAGAGAAGCAATAAAGTAAAGTGAAGTAAAACTTAATGCAGAAAGTAGTAATCGCGTGTGTAAGAAAGCTTGAAACTGCAGTAGGGAAAAGGCGTCCTCGAGAAGTGGTGGATACACCGCTAGCAATTTAGACTAAGTGATCAATATTATTATAACAAATATTCTCATAACATGTATGTATGTGGGAGGAGCTCCATATATGGACGAATAGGTAGCAACCACTGCTCACATCATCCTTCATAACCACAGCTGACAAATAAACGACATCAATCATATTATCCCACTATTAAGGGATTTCTCCCGCGGCATGGACATGTCTTAATGAGTTCTCTTTGCTTCCCCAAGTTAGTACGTAAAGTATGACAACTACTTTACAGTCACAATAAGTGTTATCATCTCTCCGTCTACCAACAAGTAATCCCCCTCATCAAGTCCCCGTAAGAGGCAAATATTAAGGAGGTGCACAACTCCTAACATCTAGATAAAGACAATTAACACATACATATAATGATGTATAACATAATAATCTCTATTTCATCTCAATCATATACTAGGGTTTCTCCATCCCCCAAGAACTAATGATCTACTCAAACATGGAGGCAAACAACATCATGGCAATGGTAATGGTAACGATTATAGATGAATAGTTCTTGTATAAATCCACAACTAGTGCTAGAATTACAACAAGATCTAGATGGGATGGATGGAGATGATAATGATGATGATGCAGTGGTTGATGAAGATGGAGATCAATGCCTTGGCCTCCCAGATCTGCTTAGGGTGAAGATGGATCCCTAGGGAAAGTTCCCCCTCCAGATCCCTTCCGGAGGTGAGGTTTTCAGCGATTTCTGGGTGTTTTGTATGTCGTCTCTCTGATCCAGTTGCACATGAAACTATTTGAGGTGGCGGTGTCGGTGCCAACTATACGGGAGGAACTATATGGCTGGAAAAAAATATCCCGCCATATAGTTGGTCATTAACCCTTCTGTATCCTCCAATCGCTTCGGGGTTTCTTCTGGTATTACTAATATTTCCCAAATAAGTGATTTACGTTATTTTTGGCTCCTTTTCACTCCAATATAACGGGTCCAATAATTGTGTTCGTCAGATCCATCATCTGTCCCGATCCTGGTCAAAATAAACATAAAAGGTGCATGTGAACGCCGTAAAATACCAAGATCGTACCACTACAATGCAAAATAATATACAAAACAAGATGCAAATATGCACTCATCAAATTCCCCAAATTTAGACTCTTGCTCGTCTCGAGCAAGTTGAGCTTTAATGGATGTGATCCTCATATTCATGAAGCTGAGTCAATAAAATAAATGAGGCATTACAGCATGTGATTGTCATATATGATACATAGGAATAAATTCATGAATAGTACCTTACTCTAACCATCCGAATAATATTAGCAGGCTTCCACACCTTAGTGATCAATAGTTCACAAAAGATGAATCTCAATATGATGTAACGTGTTTCGGTTCGACCGAATGAGTTAGCAAGATAGTCCCAAGTGTTTTAGGGTTAACATATTCACTTGGGATTCAAAATCTCAAACGTTTCTTTGTCTTACCACAAGACAGTGGTGTATGCCTACTTTCTCTTTGCGCATTCGCTCTTCTTCTTATTTCTCTTTTTCTTATATATATATATGCTCACACTTTTGTTTAAGTGTTGTGAAAAGGAGCTAGCTATACGATCCACTCCATGTAAGGATTCAAAGGTTAACGATCTCAATTATCAAATTCCAATTGTATATTAAGCATCTTTATGGCTTGAAGACTTTACCTCGACTTGTTATCACTCTAATTTGATAGCACTTTTATTTTCATTTGTTCAAGATTTCTTTCTCAACTTGACTGATTAGATTATTTTTCTTTTTGTAAATCAAACCATCAACTTACAGCATATTGACTGAATTATCTTTATATGTTCCATTAATACCAATGGTGTGGAAGACTCATATTGCTATCATCAGGTGCAAGTAAAATTATACTCAAGCCATTGTTATATCTAATGAGACAAACTCAAACTCAATAATGCTCCATATATTATAATAGACTCAGAATTTCATAAATGGGATCAACTATTCCTGAAGGGGATTCTAATGATGCAATCTTTATTTCTAAACTCGAACTAATGCGAAACTAAAATACTAAACTTATAAGATTGATTACAAGGTTTTAAAGATCTCCCAAGCTTCGAATCAAGCTAGGCGGGATCAAATAATTCTTTGCACAACCTATTCCTCCTCCTGGGTAGGAAGAGTATTGCCATCTTCTCTTGTGTTGATAACTTTAGCTATGCTTATGAGGCAGATGCTGAGCCCGGCCATGTCGTATTGGAGCTTCAAAAATTTCTTATGGAGGAATTTCTTCTCATCTGTCAACGCTTAAATAGTTTTAATCAAGAAACCGACTCTACCATCGATGTCATTGACCTTTTTCTCAAGGTCTTTGATCATCATCTAGTAGGAGTCAATCCCTTCTCTAATAGTTTCAACACATGCCTTTGAAGCTTTCTCCAATTGATAGATCTTATCATGAATCTCATCTTGCCGCACCTTCTTGGGTTTAAGAGGTGACAGACTAAAAGGAGGTTTATAATAATATCCTATGTTGTGACGGTAAGGATTAGGGATATACCCATACTTGCTCATTCTTTGATCTTCTTGCCTCATCACCTCCATCCTTTGCGGGAACATGTCCTCCCAATTGGGAGACGCTTGACCTCCGAGCTAGATGACAATGATGCTTCTTTTGGCTCTACTTCCTTGATCCTCTTCACGGGCTTCTCTTCTTTCTTCCTCCAAATCTTATTGACATGGAACGGCTGCATGGCTTTGCTACAGGGATGTTATTAGAAGGGGTTTGTATGGCTATGGCGATGGTTTTTCGAGGCTGGAGGTTGTAGCTCTGCGAAAACTTAATGAAAAAGATTAGATGCGGTTAACTTTAAAAGGGGAGGTTAAAACCCTAGCTACCTTTCGTAACGAGAAACTATACGGGCACGGCCCTTATAGATCCCGTCGTATAGTTATGAACCAACTATAGATTTTTTATCTACGGTGGTACCAATTATATGTCTGCAGCTATACGGCCAGGAATTTTCTTCCTGTCGTATAGTTGGTCGGTAAACCTTTTGTACCCTGGCCTAATGTGATACCTTGGCCCATGGCTTAATAGGATTGATAGTATACCCATACCAACAAGTTGCAACTTCTTTTCCGAAAGCTCATTCTCTAAGGTTAAGCGTGCTTGGTCTAGAGCAATTCTAGGATGGGTGACCAACCGCAAAGTGGGTACCGGGTGCGCACGAGTGAGGACAAAGTGTTGCAGAAAAGACTAGTGTTGGTCTGTGGGGTTAATCTAGAGATCCTATTGAGCTGCCAGGAGTGACAGCCGCCGGTCCGGAGAAGGCCAGTGTGTTACAAGTGGTATCAGAGCCGACCCTCGCGGTTACACGACCGTGTGTGGGTCAGTGGCGGACATGTGGAGCATGGCGCGTGTGTCCCGGAGTGGACATGGCATGGCACATGTGCCGACACTGGATGCACAGACGTATGCCAAGAGGGGACATTCCTGGCTTGTGGTTGATCGACGAAGACGTCAATCTTCTAAGGGTGGATATATGTGAGACCCTGGCGCATGGCTTAATAGGATTGATAGTATACCCATACCAACAAGTAGCAACTTCTTTTATGAAATCTCATTCAAAAAAAACTCTAAGGTTAAGCGTGCTTGGCCTAGAGCAATTCTAGGATGGGTGACTGACCGGAAAGTGGGTACCGGGTGCGCACGAGTGAGAACAAAGTGCGCAGAAAAGACTAGTGTTGGTCTGTGGGGTTAGTCTAGAGATCCTATTAAGCTGCCAGGAGTGATAGCCGCCGGTCCAGAGAGTCCGGGGTGTTATACATAAAAATTTGGAGATGGGGTGAATAACTATAGGACCGCAACTATACGGCTGGAAATTAAATTTCCGTCGTATAGTTCGTCGTTAAGGCTACTGTATTTATCAAAATTTTATCTGTTTCTTTGGGAATTCTTTATTAATCTGAAACTTAATGAAATACCAAGTTTTGATAGAAAAATGATAGCTTAAATTTTCGACCAACGAGATTTTTATCATAACCAAATTTCTTCTATTTCACTAGAGCTTCAAGTGTTCCTTTATTCAAACACAAATTTAACTAAAACTTACTTGAAAATTTAAAAACTTACTCGACCCTTTATTTCACATGGGTTGCCTCCCATGAAGTGGTCTTTTATGGTCTATAGCTTGACGATAGTGTTGCTCACTTTGTCTCAATTTTATCCTTCTTCTAGTTGCCATTCCTTCCAAACTTTTGCTCAATCAATTCTTCTAGGGTAATCACTCGTAAGGTGATTGCACTTATATCTTATTTTTCTCGATAATGCTTCAAGCATTGTCCATTCACCACCCATGAAAGAGAGGGTGTTTTCCCTTGGAGCTTCACCGCTCCCGAGGCATAAGCTTCTTCAACTATATAGGGGCCTTCCCACTTTGATCTGAGCTTTCCTGGAAACAACTTAAGACGAGAGTTATAAAGCAAAACCTTATATCCACTTTTAAAGACCTTATTCTCCATTTTTCTATCATGCCATCTTTTTACTTTTTCTTTAAACAATCTAGCACTTTCATAAGCCTCACTCCTAAACTCATCTAAAGCATGAATGTCTAATAAACATTTTTCTCCTGCTGCTTTAAGATCATAGTTTAAGTTCTTGATTGCCCAAAAGGCTTTATGTTTCAATTCTAAAGTTAGATGGCACGCCTTACCATATACCATATTATATGGTGTCATACCCATTGGATTTTTAAATGCAGTTCAGTATGTCCAAAGAGTGTCATTTAGCTTGTATGACCAATCTTTTCTTGATTTATCCACCGTCTTCTCGAGTATGGTTTTTAGTTCTCTATTAGAGAGTTCCACTTGACCACTCGTTTGAGGATGATATGGTGAAGCAACACGCTGAGTTACTCCATATTTGTAGAGGATCGTCCTGAAAGTTCCTTTCATAAAATGAGAACCACCGTTAGTAATTAAAAATCTAGAAACTCCAAACTTGGGAAATATGACATCCTTGATCATCTTCACAGAAGTAGTTGCGTCTGCATGGTTAGTTGGAATAGCTTCAACCCATTTAGTAACATAATCGACATCAACAATAATACGAGTGTATCCATTTAATTCTATAAAGGGTCCCATGTAATCCATTCCCCACACATCAAATGGTTCAATTATAAGACTATAATTCATTGCCATCTCTTGTCTTCTACCTATATTACCTGTTTTCTGGCAAGCATCACAATGTTCTACATACCTCTGTGCATCCTTGAACAAGGTGGGCCAATAGAATCCGGATTGAAGTACCTTTGCTGCAGTTCGCTTGCCTGCATGATGTCCTCTATACGGGCTATCACGACAAGCTTGCAAAATTGCATTCATTTCATGATTAGGAACACACTTTCGAATCATTCCATCAAGTCAATGACGATAAAGAAACGGGTCATCCCAAAAGTAATATTTAAGATTATTAAAGAATTTCATTCTTTTATTTCTTTACATACTAGGAGGTACAAATTTTCCTGCAAGATAATTAGCATAATCTGCAAACCAAGGGTCAACAACTTCAACATTTTCTAAGTATTCTCCCGGAAATGACTCATTTATAGATACGGGGTCAGTAATTATTCCCTCCATCCTAGAGAGATGATCTGCTACCGGATTATCCTTACCCCTCCTATTTACTATTTGCAAATCATATTCTTGTAGTAATAACACCCACATAATCAACCTGGGCTTTGCATCCTTTTTCACAAGGAGGTGACGCAAATCTTGGTGATCTATATGAATTATTACTTTAGAATTAATAATGTAAGATCTAAATTTTTCACAAGCAAAAATTATAGCCAGGAACTCTTTCTCTGTAGTAGCATAATTTTTCTGAATCTTATTAAGAGTTCTACTAGCATAATGAATAACATTTAAATTCTTCCCATCTCGCTCTCCTAATATAGCTCCTAAAGCATAGTCACTAGCATCACACATGATTTCAAAAGGTTCCTCCCATTTTGGAGATTGCATGATAGGTGCTGAAGCTAATTTGTTTTTAAGATTTTTAAAAGCTGCAATGCAGTCATGGTCTAAGTAGAACGAAGTTTCTTTATCAAGAAGGTTAGTGAGAGACATAGATATTTTAGCAAAATATTGTATAAAATGCTTATAAAAACCTGCATTGTCCCAGAAACATTTTTAAGTTTTTAATGTCTTGAGGTATGGAAAGATTTTCTATAGCACTTATATTGGTCTTATCGATTTCTATACCTTTTTTTGAAACCTTATGTCCAAAAACTTTACCTTCTCTTTCCATGAATCGACATTGCTTCCAATTCAAAACTAAATTTTATTGCCTGCATCTCTGTAAAACCTTGGTTAAATTATAGAGATAATTATCAAATGTTGTTCCATAAACAACGAAATAATTTAACTTCCATAGTCTTCTCAACAAGATCTTCAAATAAAACTCATTCTTGAAAGGTTGCAGCTGCATTACATAGGCCAAACGGAATTAATCTATAAGCATATGTACCATAAGGACATGTGAAAGTTGTTTTCTCTGTATATAGCAATTTGAGAATAACCGGAATAACTATCAAGAAAAAATAATTATTATTACCTAGTCTTTGTAAAATTCTATCCATAAACGGTATAGGTTTATTATTTTTCTGTGTCTCACGGTTTAGTTTTCTAAAATCGGTGCGTATGCGATACCCAACAATAGGTCTTAGGACCCGTTCGGGAACCCTCCACTCCGTGCATTTGCTTAGATCCGCTCCGCTCCGGATCATTTCCGCTCTTCCGATCGAGACAAGGAGCCAACAGCGTTCGGAGTGCTCCACTCCGCGTGAAAGCATGGGCCGCCAGACCATTATAGCAAGATGGAGTCTTTTAAACATAAAAAGTCAATCCAGGTTTTTTGTTCTTTTCGGTCCCATTTTTTCATAGGTACAGACATGGTCGGGGTCCATCTAGAATTGAGCAACTTCTCGCAGTGGAGTTTGGGACGCGGACGCAAGGGAGCTCGTGGCGCCGAAGGTGAGGCCCTATCCGCGGCGGGGAGATCCTGCTCGATTCTGGCCTGGCGGCAGGGAACTTGTGCTCGATTCGGGCCAAGAGACGTGGATTCGGAAGAGAAATCTTGTGGAACGAAAGGAGGAGAGAAAAATTCGGCAGCGGCGCACCCGAATCGGCCGGCGACTAGGCTTGACGCAGTTGTGTAGGGACTTGGGCTGTCAAGGACGACGAGAGCAGACCACAGAAATAAATCGCGTACTGGTTTGGTTGCCACTTAGCGGTGGCATATTTTGTAATTTATATGTACTCCGGCTTTTCCTAAAACGACGAGCGAGGAATGTGTCGCTCCGCGTTTTTGCAGTAGAGACCACTCCGCTCAACGGTTTCAGATCCTCGAAGCTGAGGCGTTCGGCACCCCTCCGTGCACTCCGGCTGTGGAGCTGAGAGCTGGAGTGCTGCCGAACAGGCCCTTATAGGAACTAGCTCACCATCCCCATTCATAGCAGCATCAAGACCCCCATGTCTTGAGCTGGGCTAACCCATTTACTATCAGAAATAGGATATATTATGTCGGCATATAATAAGCGTATAACTTCTTTTCTTACTACTTTTTTCATTTTTGGATTAAGCCTTCTCTCTGTGTCAACTACAGGTACAACATCTTCAAGCATGGTAATCTTCTGTGTCACAGTGGATGGATCTATTCCTTTAATATCACTTACAGTATACCCAAATTCTTCACGATGTTTGATCAAAACCGAAATAAGTTTATTTGTTTCATTTTCTAATAAATTTTTACTATAATAGCAGGACATTTATTTCATTATCTAGAAATTTATACCTCATATTGTCTAGGAGTCGTTTCAATTCTTTTGGTGGAGGTTCTTCGTCTCCTTTTCTTACCAGTTCTTCATAGTCATATGGGTTTTGTGCTTCCGGAATGGAGTCAAGGTAATCATTCATGTCTTCTCTTTCCTCATCATCTACTGCCTCTTCCCAATTAACTAAGTTCCTCTCTAATTCATCTTGAGGAGTGCTGAAATGAATTGCGGCTATCTCGGCAATTATTTTCCCTTCCTTGATATCTTCCACTTCATATGGTCTCTTCTTTAATTTGGCGAACTGGAATGTCATTTCCTCTTCTCCAAACATCATTGAAATAGTCTCCGTATTACCAATTCAATCTTTGGTTATAGAGACAAAAGGCCTGCCTAAAAGAATAGGACAAAAAGTATCTCAAGGCATATCAACAATATGAAAATCAAGAGGGTAAAGAAGCATGCCTAGAATTAAGGCCAGTTAGCTTCAGGATAAAAAAGAATCATGCCCAGAGCTTTAAAGAATGGCTGCAATCCCAAGTGTAATTATTTAATTATGACTGTAGTGCTTTTATTTTCTTCTTTTGTCTCCCAGCTACCTCAGCTGATTCATAATTTGTAATTCTCAGTCAATAATATAAAAAAAGGCAGTGGGGGATTTCCCTCACTGTTTGCCCTCAAAAAAATCAAGAGGGTACACGAGTGATCCAATAAAGACATAGATATTTCAAATAACACCTTCCGGTTTTATATTGGTTCTATTAGACAATTTAATAGTAGTGTCTACCAGTTCCACACCTGGATCGTTTAAATTGTAGCAAAGTTCCTCATAAAGTGATGAAGGCATAATATTTATAGTGGAAATCGGCTCACAAATTCTTTATAAAAAAGTTTCTCCATAATATATAGGAGTCATAGGTTTAGAAGTTTCACTACCTCATATCTTACCTGTGATGAATTCTAAGGTTTCAAAGTCTAGCATAACCACTTCATTCTCCATGGTTAGTGCTTCCATAAGATCCTTAAATATAACAATATTTGCATTGGTAGAATTGGCGTTCTTCTGTGGTTTCTTTGATCTTATCCTTATGTGTTATTTCTCCCTGATACGTCGGAAACGTATCTATAATTTTTGATGCTCCATGCTTGTTTTCTATCTACTTTGCTTTGCTTTGTCTATACTTTGAGGTGTTTTTATATCTTTTCTGGAACTAACCTATTAACAAGTTTCCACAGTGCGGTTACTGTTTTCTTACATTTTTGGTTCGAGAAAAGCGCGAAAATCAATATTCTCGGAATTGGACGGGACAAAAGCCAAAGTTATTATTTTTTCGGAGCAACACGGAACCATGAAGCAGAGCCGGAGGGGGTCCACAGGGTGGCCAAACCCCCCTAGGCGCGGGCTAGCCCTGGAGGTGCCTGGAGGGGGTGTGGGCCCCCTGGACCCCCACCGACCTTGATTCCTGCGCCTATAAGAAGCCTCCGATGGGAAAAACCTAAACAATTCATCAGAAAGCCACGAAAACCTCTGTTGTGCTGCCGCCACCGAAGGGGAGATTCAGAGGACAGAAAGTATCTGTTCCGGCACCCTGCCGGGACGGGGAAGGCCCCCCGGAGCCATATCCATCGATCTCCATCACCGTTGCTGATTCCCATGATGAGGAGCGAGTAGTTCTTCATCGAGGATAAGTGCTCTACCGGTAGCTATGTGTTCATCTCTCTCTCTATGCATGATGTAGTGGTCATGAGCTTTGTAATCAAGTAGATCTACCTTGCTACTAAAGTGCTTCATTAGATCCCTGCTCTCCCCATGTGTGTGAAAGTGACAGCGTGCACGCCATGGTGGCACTTAGGTTTGAGTCTACATAAATACTCTTTGTGCTTTAATAGATCTATGATTTTCCCCATGTGTGTGAAAGTGACAGCGTTCATACCGTGTGTGGCACTTTGGCTAGATTGAATATTTGTTATGAGATATATTTTGAGTTGGATGTCTCTATGAAATTGTGGTGTTTGTTGGAACCATCTAGCGCTTAAGGTGACAGTGTGGGGTTATCAAGATTGGGGAAGGCCCTGCCGTGGATTAGAGTGTCCAACCGGAGAGTAGTTAAGAGTAGTATCATGAAGAGAGGATATTTATATGAGAGAGTGTTCACTAGTGAAAGTATGATCCCTAGGCCTTGTTTCTAAACATTGAAACACCGTTTGCATCTAGATCTGTTGCATGTTTGCTTGCTTTAGTCTTTACCTCACCGTCAAGCTATTTTATGGCACTGTTACCATTTGTATTTCACTATGTATTCGCCAAACTAGTGCACCTATACACCTGACAAGTGTATTGGGTGTGTTGGGGACACAAGAGACTTCTTGTATCTTGATTGCAGGATTGCTTGAGAGGGAATACCTTTGACCACTTCCTCCCTGAGTTTGATAAACCTTGGGTGATCCACTTAAGGGAAACTTGTTGCTGTTCTATAAACCTCTGCACTTGGAGGCCCAACAACTGTCTACAAGAATAGAAGTGCGTAGACATCAAGCTCTTTTCTGGCGCCGTTGTCGGGCAGGTAAGGTAAAAGGTACTCACATCCTCCGGTGTGAGTGCTCGAAGTTATTTCCTTTAGATTCTGCAGTTTTGTCTTTTTGTTTCTTGTTTTCACTAGTTAGGCTTAATGAAAAACAACAACAAAATTAGAGAGCTCTATAGTGTTTATCTTGAGTTAGGACATGAAGTGTTTGAAGAGAAAATTAAAAAACCTATGGAACTTTATTTGCATGCTAATAGCAATGTTATTAGTATGAATTCTTTGGACACCATTATTGCTAATGCTATGGAAACTTCTAAGCTTGGGGAAGCTAGTTTTTATGAAAATGATCTTTTTAGTTCCCCAGCTTTAGAAGATAGCTATTCTATTGCTTATGATGATACCAAACCTCAAATATATGATGATTACAATGATGAATATGATATTTTCAGTCCACCTACTATTGAGGATAAAACTAATTGTGATTACAATATGCCTCCAATATTTGATGATTATGGTGACGATAATAATAATGATAGCTTTTTGTTGAATTGTAACATCCCTAAAATCATGTTTCAAACTCATGCATATCATCCATGCATCTATGATCATATAGAGTTCATTTCAATCAAACCATTTCAAAAACAGGAGCATATGAGCTCATTATTTTATGTGATCAGCATTTGAAACAAATGCTACTCTCCAATGGGAGATTGTTGTTCAAGAAACCAAACTTTGTTGTCTTATTGCTCTCAGGTTGTATTGCTAGATTTCTAAGATTTAAACCAAAGTTTCAAAATAAATATGATTTGAAAACCAATTTCAAAACCTATTCAAAATAGTGCTATGCCACTGCTTATTTTATTTTATTCCAAGTGACTAAGCCAATTCAAAGTGACCACTTGGTTTTATGCCCAGAAATGTGACTGTTGCACACTACAAAAATCCTGAAAAGATTTGAATTCAAATAGATTTTGAAATCATTTGAATTTGGTTCCTGAAATTGAAAACAGGAAAAGAAAAGGAGAAAAGAAATGGAAAAAGGCCAGCGCCACCTATCTAGCCCAACTACGAATCCAGCCCATTAAGCCCACCCGGGTTCCCCCTCTCTCTCTCACTCGCAGACGAACCCACCAGGTCACTGACCACACGACCCCACCCCCTCTCTGTTTTATTCGCTGACAAGTGGACCTTGCGACCACGTCGTCGTCGTCGTCAATCACGCGCGGCTGCGACGCTCGCTCCGCCGTTACCTTGCCGCAGTCACTGCGGGCTTAATTGCCATTGATTTTGAGCTTAATCGCCGCTCCCCTTCTGCCTATATAACACCCTCTGCACCGCGGCCATTTCCCCTCACCTAGCGCCTCCTCTCCGCCACTAGGCTGCCCGCAATCGCCCTCGCGCCGCCGCAGACAGACGCACTCCGACGACGAATCTCGGTGAGTACTGACCGCCCCCAGACTCTAGTACAAACCATCGTGACCAGCACGACCTTGCACGTTTACTGATGGCCTCTGTTTGCTTTCTCATGACCCAGAGCGACGTCTTCGTTCTCACCCGCGAGCACCTGAGCCGCCGCTCGACTCCGACGTGCGATTCAGGTAAAATGAGACCGCCCCTTGCCTCCCCATTGGTATTCTCTTGATCGTCGAGCCCTTGCGCATCTCCTAAACCATCTGGCTTGTGCTAAGTCGACGCAGAGCCTCGGCAACATCTTCGACAGCAAGCATCTGACGCCGCCAGCAACTCCGACGAGCTCCCTCGGCCACTACAGAGCGCCCCTTGACCAGCCGTCGCCAGGTTGAGCATCAGTGCATCGCTACGAGCCCGGTAAGCACCTCCGACGACCCTAGAACCCCCTGTAGCCACCGCGCCGCCGTAGTCAGAGTCGCCGCTGCCAGTAGCCACCGCCAGCGCCGCCCATCTGTGGTCGCTTGATCCAGGACCGTTGGATCTAGATCCAGCGCGTATAAACAGATCACTTAACGAAACGGTATGGGTAGATCTGAGCCGTGCAGATTAAGTAGATCTAACGGCTCATAGACGCGATCCTGAGCGAACCGGTACGCGCCAATTAGAGCGTGACGCGTGGCCAGGGATTAGATTTAAAAACAGAATTTGAATCTATTAGTTGTTTGAATTTGTTTTAGCTATAACTTTTGATCCCTACGTTCAAATTTGACAAATTTTATATCATTGGAATCAGGAGAACAAGCCCTTTCTATTTATGCAATGTGTTTAATGTTTTGCTTCTGTTAAAATGGTTTTATTTACAGAAACATGTGTAGGGCTATTTTGAGTATATGAATTGTTTGAGAAATGTTTTAAGGGTTAAATAAATGTTGTTTGGCAAGTTTTGAACTTGTTTATGAACCAGTACTATACACTTGCTTTGTTGAGTTTTTAAAATCATCACATATCATATTGCATGCATTCATATATTTTGTATGTGATTTGTTGCTATGATTTTATGTGTAGATTTTGGTGCCAATAGTGATTGTGATTGTGAGGAGTGTAGCTACTCTCCAAACTACCAAGGCAAGTGGTGCTACATGATATTTTTATCCCTATGTTTTCTACTAAGCATTAGAAATATTTTGCTAGTCTTGCATGTTATATTTTGCTTATATGACATGTTGGGAAATCCTAGTAGTTGTAGAATTGCTAGGAAATTTCTAAGTTAAGATACTTATCTATGCCATGCTTAGCCTAGCTAGTAGCAACCAAGGGTGGTGAAATATACATGCTATGATGAAAATATTTCTAAGTCTTTGGACTTGAGTTTTGCCTAATAAAACAACTAAGTAAATGAAACACCTGGGTGGAATGGAAGGAATGGTTTATGTTGAGTGGTTACACAAGGCCCATTTCTATGGATTACCTTGTGTATCTCACTTGTGGAAAGCCACCCAGGAACAAAGAGATTTTAGAGGCCAAATGTTAAGAAGCTTCTAGTGCAGCCACTTGGCAATATGGGCTCTGCCAGGATCATATAGGTTGCAATAACTTAGCCATTTGGACAGTTGGTGGTAGTGGGATGATAGGTTGGAGTGCGTCCATTTGGTCTAAGGGAAGGCTTCTGAAAGGTCCTGTCTTGGTGAAAATCAAGGCTTGTGGGGAAAGTGCACAACCTCTGCAGATGGAAGAATCTAAGTACTTAGCCATGTCCCTGGAAAAGGACAACTTGAGCATCAAGACATGGAAGCTATCAAGAATCTCCTCATCCCAATTTCTAAGTAAAACTTGTGGGTGAACAAGGGTTAAGGACCTCAATGTCTATTGGTGGCTCCTTGGGAAAAGTTTTGACAAGGAAAAACTTAGTGTTTTCAACTAATAGGCAAAACCTATTTAGAGCAAAGCAAGCCTAAGCTACACTTATCCAAATTGCATATAGTATCTAGTCCACCAAAATTATACTAAGGTATCACTTGCCAATACTATTCCAATGTATTGACCCACTGTGGCTGTAACTTGTGATGTTGCAGGTTACTCTGATGAGGATTAGGAGTCATGAGTCTACACTCAACATGTTTGCCTGTGGCACATGAAGATGAAGACTTTTATCTATTTACTTATTTAAACTCTTGTAATAGGCATGTGGCCATGGAGTTGTAAAGACTATGTTGTCTTTGGAATGACTGTAATAATGACCTTTGTTTCTGTGTACTTCATCTTAAACTGTGGATGCTAGCATTGATCCAGGGACTAGCATTGCAATCACAGGGATCCTTTTCCTTTATAAAGGAGGGATCTTACAGATGGTATCAGAGCACTGTGTTGCCTGTAGGATTATGACCCTAGGATTGGAAACCACTAAGGAAAAAATTTCAACAACTTCTACACTTGTCTATTCTTCTCGTAAACTTTTATAATCTTCTTTCTCATCTCTATTTGTAGATGAACTCCATCAACAAAGCCGTAAGGAAAGGACCACTCATGACAATGACTTTGGAGTGTGAGACAGAATTCCCCAAGGCTCTCAAGGACCTCATGGTTGCAATGGAAACACATGGTGCAGCTGTGTACAAAGGTTTTCCTGTGATGGATGAAGGAGTTGAGTACTGGTGGGTGCAACTTCACTTTTATAAAAACAAGGAAGACAACCACAAGGAATCAAGATTCTGCATGTTCACCAATTCAGTGATGCACCCTACATTCTTTGATTCAGCAAGGGATGCAGCTTGGAAGACCATCAAAGAACTTGGTGATAGAGTCAAGTGCAGAATGTTCAACATCCAAAATAGCCTGAAAGAAGAGAAGAAACATACCCAAGAGTTGGAGGCTACCAACCAAACCTTAAGAGGAGACATTATAGACTTAGTAATGGAGTCATGTGCTCAAGATAGAGTGATTGCTTCTAGAAATATTGTGTTAGCCAACATATCTAGTGAGTTGGGATTGTAACTTACTTCGTTAGTTGGACCACCACTTATCACCTTATTTTCCAAATGTTGCTTAAAATAAGTTGAACCTTGGTTGTTGTAATGGATCCATGTATGCCATGACTTGTGTGTTTTGATTTCCAAGGATATGTATGTGATGCTTTGCCTTGTGTTTTTTATCTTAAATTGTATTGTTCTAACTTTTTCTATCTTATAAATAGATGCGTAATGTTACCATCATCACTGTTGAGGAGTTCCAGGGAACTCGCTTTGGTCCTCATATTATTGAGCTCACCACTTTGCTCAATCTCCCTCTTCCTACTATCATGGTGCTTCCCCTCACCAAGTTTGAGAGGAAAGACCTTTGGGGCTTCAAGGTCAATCAGCCCGGACGCCAGACTGAGCCTACCACGGAGGCTATCATGTTCAAGCTCATGCACGATGACAAGGAGAGAGGCCTTGAGGTGGTCATGCAGGATCTGATAGGACGTCTGTTAGGGAGACACTCTCGACAGGTTAGAGGTACTCACTTCCACGTCTTCGGTAGACGTGATGAGGATGGAGAGGCCATCGACTTCGAGGACACTTCGAGGGATACAGCTGAGCCGATTTGCCTATACCTCTAGGACTTAGAGGTTCTTCTTAGGCATGTGGACACTGATAGGACCAACGTCATGCTTAGCAATGACGAACTTCAGGTGCAGCTTCATGAGAAGGACAAGCTCTTCGCGGAGCAAGATGAGATAGTCAAGGAGATGGAGGCAAAGTTCGAGAGCCAGGACAGAAAGTTCAAGAGTCAGGAGAAGCGAGTCTAGGATAGGAACAAGAGGATTCGGGACATGACTGAAGAACTGCAGGCCAAGGACTTCGAGCGCGAGCATCAGCAGACAGTGATGGAGAGGCTTCGATCTCAGAAGAGGGCTCTCAAAGCCAAAGTAGAGACCTTGACCGCCAATGTCGAGGAATACAAGACCGCTATGGAGAATGCAGGTCTTACCTTTGTTGAGGAGGAGGTTGATGCCGAGGAGTAGAGTTGACTACTCATTTATCATTTATTTATCATACTTTATTTGTGTCACAATGACCATCCAACATGTGGATTGCTTGTTATTGGTGTGGTTACTTTGCAAAATTGTCATTTTTATTGTTGAACTATTATTATTATGATGCATGTTTTGTGATTGCTTATGTGATGTATTGTGCATGAAAGCATCTATGGGTATCTCATTCTTATCTCTATTGAACAAACCACAGATGCCTCCTCGTCGTGCCAATCCCAACCCCAACAACAACAACATCACTCCTGAGATGCAGCAAATGATGACAGCTCAAACTCAGCTGATGCAAATGATGACGACATTCATCCAGAACCAAAACAACAACAACAACAACAACAATAACAACAACAACAACCCACCGGGTTTTGACATGCTTACCAGGTTCTTGAGATTGAGGCTAGCAAAGTTCTCAGGAACAACTGATCCCATGGTGGCCAATGATTGGCTACGCTCTGTGAACAAGGACTTGGTAACTGTGGGTTGTACTGATGCAGAAAAGGTCAGATTTGCAGCATATTTGCTGGAAGGACCAGCCGCCACTTGGTGGGATAACTTCCAGATCACCACTCCCATAGAAGATGTGACATGGGCTATCTTTGAGGATGACTTTCGTACTGCTCATATCTCATATGGAGTGATGAGTCTGAAAAAGAAAGAGTTCCACAATCTGAAGCAGCGCCACCGCAGCGTGGCTGAATATATTGAGGAGTTCAACAATCTGGCACGTTATGCACCGGATGAAGTTGACACCGATGCTAAGAGGAAGGAAAAGTTTCTTGAAGGGCTGAATGATGAACTGAACTTGCAGCTATCAGTAGCCTATGTTCCCACATACCAGTCTCTTTGTGATAAGGCTGCTATTTTGGAGAACAAAATGAAGCAAGTTGAGAGTAGAAAGAGAAAGCACTCGGACAAGCACAGCTCGGGATCGTCTCACAAACGTTCCCATTATGATGATAGTGGAAGCTCAGGATCCCACAAGCATGGGAAATTCAACAAGCACCACAACCACAACCGTCATCATGACAACAAGCATCACCGTAGTCATGACAATGACAAGTACAAGAACCACAAGGGTGGATATAAGGGCCACCACAGTGGTAGTGGAAGTGGCAGTGGAAGCCAGCTTGTCAAGAAGGACATTAGTCAGGTTGAGTGCTTCAAGTGCAAGAAGATGGGGCATTATGCTAATGAATGCCCAGAAAAGAAAGTTGAAGGACCCAACAAGCCCAACCCTTTTCAGAAGGGACAGGTGAACCACATCAATGTGGAGGAAGTCTATGAAGAGCCAGATGTTGTTGCTGGTAAGTTCAAACTCAATTCTATTCCAGCATTTGTTCTTTTTGATACTGGAGCATCACATTCATTCATATCAAAAGCATTTGTTGATAGAAATGGGTTTCCAACTGAAAACATTGGGTGTCCAATAAAAGTTAGTTCTCCAGGTGGAGAAATGATAGTAAGTCTTGGATGCCGGGATCTAGTGATAGAGTTTGGAAAGCATAAGTTTCCAGTGAGTTTGATAATCCTAGATTCCCAAGGACTGGATGTAATTTTGGGAATGGATTGGATGGCTAAGTATGAAGGAGTACTAGATTGTGCTAATCGTACTGTTGCACTCACAACCCCGGAAAGAAAACGGATTAAATTCAAGTCTAACTTCGAATCAAAAGGGAGTAAGCTAAATTCTCTTAAGGGGGTTAGCATAGACAGTGTGCCAATTGTGAGTGAGTATCCGGATGTGTTTCCGGAAGAATTACCGGGAATGCCTCCAGATAGAGATGTGGAGTTCCTTATTGATTTGCTGCCAGGATCTGGACCAATAGCAAAAAGACCTTACAAGATGTCAGTTGATGAATTGAAAGAACTCAAGAAACAACTTGGAGAATAGTTGTAGAAAGGATTTATTCAACCAAGTTCTTCATCTGGGGGAGCCCCAGTTTTGTTTGTGGAAAAGAAGGATAGAAGTCAAAGGTTATGCATAGATTACCGTTCACTCAATGAGGTGACTATCAAGAACAAATACCCTTTGCCAAGAATCAATGACTTGTTTGATCAGCTAGAAGGAGCTTGTGTGTTCTCAAAGATTGATCTCCGGTCAGGTTATTTTCATCTCAAGATAAGAGAACAAGACATACCTAAAACAGCTTTCACCACAAGGTATGGATTGTATGAGTATACCGTAATGCCATTTGGTTTGACCAATGCTCCAACATACTTTATGAATATGATGAACAAGGTGTTCATGGAATTCCTTGATAAGTTTGTTGTCGTTTTCATCGATGACATTTTGATCTACTCCAAGAGAAAAGAAGAACATGAAGGACATTTGCGATTGATACTTGAGAAGCTTAGAGAGCATAAACTATATGCCAAATTCAGCAAGTGTGAATTCTGGCTAAATGAAGTTGGTTTTCTTGGACACGTTGTGTCAGGAGATGGTGTTGCAGTTGATCCTGCTAAAGTTTCAAGAATCGAATGGGAATCTCGCAAGTCAGTGAAAGAAGTTCGTAGTTTCCTTGGCTTAGCAGGTTACTACAGAAGGTTCATTGAGAATTTCTCCAAGGTAGCAAAACCCATGACAGAATTGCTAAAGAAAGACAAGAAATTTGCTTGGTCTGAGGGATGTGAACTCAGCTTCCAAGAATTGAAGAAGAGACTTGTGACAGCACCAGTCTTGTGTTTTCCAGATTTAGAGAAGGATTTCCAAGTGTATTGTGATGCATCTCATCATGGTTTGGGTGCAGTACTTATGCAAGAAGGAAACGTTGTGGCTTATGCCTCGAGACAACTCAAAACTCATGAAGTGAACTATCCTACTCATGATTTAGAGTTAGCCTCTGTTGTCCATGCACTCAAAACATGGAGACACTATCTTTTGGGAAAGCGTTGTGAAGTGTTCATAGATCACAAGAGTTTGAAGTATATCTTCACCCATAAAGAAATTAACATGAGACAAAGAAGATGGCTAGAACTCATCAAGGACTATGACTTAAGTTTGCAATACCACCCCGGTAAAGCAAATGTTGTAGCAGATGCTCTAAGTCGTAAGGTTTTTGTGAATGGCCTTACTAAAGGAGAATTGCCAGATGATTTGTGTGCCCAATTTAGAGATCTCAGATTGGAGATTGTGCCTGAAGGACATCTCATGTCTTTGGATGTTCAACCCACTTTGTTGGACAAGGTCAAAGAAGCCCAGAAGACTGATAAGGAAATTGAAGAAATTAAGGAAAAGATTGGCAAAGGAAAAGCCAAAGGATTCCATGAAGATGAACAGGGTACTTTATGGCATGGGAAACGTATCTGTGTTCCACAAGATCCGGAGCTTCGGAAACTGATTTTGCAAGAAGCACACAACTCACCGTATTCCATTCATCCGGGTAACACCAAAATGTACATGGATATGAAGGAAAGATTTTGGTGGAATAATCTCAAGAAGGACATCGCCGAACATATTGCTTTGTGTGATGTGTGTAGTAGAGTGAAAGCGGAACATCAGAAACCAGTAGGTTTGCTTCAACCACTACCTATTCCTGATTGGAAGTGGGACAAGATTGGTATGGATTTCATTACCGGATTACCAAGGACCCAGTCAGGATACGATTCTATTTGGGTAGTAGTGGATCGCCTAACTAAAGTGGCTCATTTCATACCCGTGAAGACAACCTATAAAAGTGCTGAGTTGGCCAAGATCTATATGAGTAGAATTGTGTGTCTACATGGAGTGCCCAAGAGTATTGTGTCTGATAGGGGAACTCAATTCACTTCCCATTTTTGGAGACAACTACATGAGTCATTGGGAACGAGGTTGGAATTCAGCACTGCTTTTCATCCTCAAACTGATGGACAAACAGAAAGGACTAATCAGATACTTGAAGACATGTTGAGGGCATGTGCCCTAGACTATGGAGCCAGTTGGGATGAAAGTCTGCCTTACGCAGAATTTTCTTATAACAACAGCTACCAAGCCAGCATTGGGATGGCACCATTTGAGTTTCTCTACGGGAGAAAGTGTACCACCCCATTGTTATGGAATGGTGTAGGAGAAAGAAGTTTGTTCGGACCAGAAATTATCAAAGAAGCCGAAGAGAAGGTCAAGTTGGTTAAGGGCAGATTGAAGATAGCACAGTCCCGACAGAAAAGCTACGCAGATCCTAAGCATAGAGAAGTCACCTACGAAGTTGGTGATAGAGCTTATCTTAGAGTGTCACCACTTCGTGGAGTGAAGAGGTTCGGAGTCAAAGGAAAGTTGGCCCCAAGATATGTTGGACCATTCAAGATTCTGAGTCGTAAAGGAGAAGTTGCTTATGAAATTGAACTGCCAGAGTCTTTGTCAGCTGTTCATAATGTGTTTCATGTGGGTCAGCTTAAGAAATGTCATCCAGAAATGGAAGAAACTTCTTTAAAGGATACTATACCTTTAGAAGAGGTTCAGTTGGAAAGTGACCTCACTTATGAGGAGAAACCTATCAAGATTCTTGAGACTGCAGAAAGAGTCACACGGACTAAGACTATCAAGTTTTGCAAAGTTCAGTGGAACCATCATTCCGAAGAGGAAGCAACATGGGAAAGAGAAGATGATCTTCGGAAAGACCACCCTCACCTATTTGCTAGCCAATTCTAATCTCGAGGGCGAGATTCACCTTAAGGGGGTTAGATTTGTAACATCCCTAAAATCATGTTTCAAACTCATGCATATCATCCATGCATCCATGATCATATAGAGTTCATTTCAAACAAACCATTTCAAACACAGGAGCATATGAGCTCATTATTTTATGTGATCAGCATTTGAAACAAATGCTACTCTCCAATGGGAGATTGTTGTTCAAGAAACCAAACTTTGTTGTCTTATTGCTCTCAGGTTGTATTTCTAGATTTCTAAGATTTAAACCAAAGTTTCAAAATAAATATGATTTGAAAACCAATTTCAAAACCTATTCAAACTAGTGCTATGCCACTGCTTATTTTATTTTATTCCAAGTGACTAAGCCAATTCAAAGTGACCACTTGGTTTTATGCCCAGAAATGTGACAGTTGCACACTACAAAAATCCTGAAAAGATTTGAATTCAAATAGATTTTGAAATCATTTGAATTTGGTTCCTGAAATTGAAAACAAAAAAAGAAAAGGAGAAAAGAAATGGAAAAAGGCCAGCGCCACCTATCTAGCCCAACTACGAATCCAGCCCATTAAGCCCACCCGGGTTCCCCCTCTCTCTCTCTCACTCGCAGATGAACCCACCAGGTCACTGACCACACGACCCCACCCCCTCTCTGTTTTATTCGCTGACAAGTCGACCCTGTGACCATGTCGTCGTCGTCAATCATGCGCGGTCGCGACGCTCGCTCCGCCGTTACCTCGTCGCAGTCACTGTGGGCTTAATTGCCATTGATTCTGCGCTTAATCGCCGCTCCCCTTCTGCCTATATAACTCCCTCTGCACCGCGGCCATTTCCCCTCACCTAGCGCCTCCTCTCCGCCACTAGGTCGCCACATCTCTCGCGCCGCAGACAGACGACTCGGTGATTTAATCTCGGTGAGTACTGACCGCCCCCAGCCTCTAGTTCAAACCATCGTGACCATCACGACCTTGCGCGTTTACTGATGGCCTCTGTTTGCTTTCTCATGACCCAGAGCGACGTCTTCGTTCTCACCCGCGAGCACCTGAGCCGTCGCTCGACTCCGACGTGCGATTCAGGTAAAATGAGACCGCCCCTTGCCTCCCCTTTGGTACTGTCTTGATCGCCAGGCCCTTGCGCATCTCCTAAACCATCTGGCTTGTGCTAGGTCGACGCAGAGCCTCGGCAACGTATTTGACAGCAAGCATCTGACACCGCCAGCAACTCCGACGAGCTCCCTCAGCCACTACAGAGCGCCCCTTGCTCACCGCAGAGCCTCGGTGAGCAATAGCCGTGAACTCCGTGCGCCCCTTGACTCCTCGAGAACACCTTGAGCTTGCCCAGGCTTCTGCGAACACGGTGATCATATTCCTTTCCTCCCTCGCTTCAGAAGGCCGATTTCGATCGCCGCCACAAGACAAGGCCGCCGCCAGAACTTGGTCAAGGCGACGATGGCCGTTAGATGACGATCCAATGGATACGATAGATCACTAAACGCTGAAGTGGTACGCAACCTATGCCGCTCGATCTGACTTGATCCAACGCACCAGAGAGTGTGATTCGAGCGAAACGTTTTCGACGAATAGTATTAAGACGCGTGGCCAGACTCTGGTTATAAAAACAGATTTGAATCTATTAGATTTGTGATTTTGTAAAATCCATAACTTTAGTTCCACACGTCCAAATTTTGCAAACTTTATATCAATGGAATCAGCAAGACAAGCCCTAGCCAACCATGCCTTTTGTTTAGTAAAAAGTTTCTGTTAAATGGTTTGTTTTTGCAGAAACATATGTATGCTTGTTTAGAATGTAAAAATTGTTCAAAATTGATTTTGGGGGATAAAATCTTTGACAAATGGTTTGTTTTGAACCTACTGACCATAGGAAACACTTTGTGGATTCAAAAATGTATTTGGTGAAACAAAAGAATGATTCTTTGATTTAAAACCAATTCTAGTCAAATAAAAATGTGGTTTATTTATTGAAAATAGTTTTGGAAGAAAACCTTTGGAAAATGTTTTGTTTTAAACTCTCTGACCCCAAACACCAAGTTTTATGGTTTGAAAACATATTTGGTGAACCCTATAGATTAATGCCTTAGTAAAAACATTTCTACACCACATAAAATGATACCTTGTTTTGAAAATGGTTTATGAAGTGAAATCTTTTGCAAATGACTTTGCCACTTTATAAAATGACCAATAGGTGTTTTCAAATTTTTATGTCCCATTAGGAACCACTTTTCCAAATAAAACAATCCTTGGCATGCTTGCATGCATTATCTTGGTTCTATGATTTTATGCGTTGTTTTGCTTGATTGGTAGATTGAGTTTGTGCCTTGCTTGATTGAATTGTAGTGACTTGAAGAGTGTGATTGTTGCAAGGACAAGGAGTGAACTTATACCCTCTACCAAAAAGGCAAGTGATGCTTCATACTTTTGTCCCATTACTTTCACTATGCATTAGTGATTTCTCTAAGTAAAACTTGCATGGAATTTTGCTAAGTATAAACCTTGCTATGGGAAAACCTAGTAGATGAAACCTTAGTAGAATTTCCTAAGTTAAGATTCCTACTACTATCATGCTTATCTTAGCTAATAGAAAACAAGGGTGGAATATATATTCACACCATGGAAAAATTTCTAAGTCTGAGGACTTGTTTTTTGTTTAATAAAACAACTAAGTTAATGAATCACCTGGGTGGAATGGTAATTGCTTGGTGGTTTTTGGTTGAGTGGTTACACAAGGCCCATGGCTATGGTTTACCTTGTGTATCACACTTGTGGATTGCCACCCAGGAATAAAGAGATTTGAGATGTCAAATGTTGAGAAGCTTCTAGTGCAGCCACTTGGCAATATGGGTTCTGCTTGGATCATATAGGTTGCAAGAACTTAGCCATATGGACAGTTGGTGGTAGGGTTTGATAGGTTGGAGCGCGTCCATTTTGGTCTAAGGGAAGGCTTCTGAAAGATCTTGTCTTGGTGAAACCAAGTCTTGTGGGGAAAGTGCACCACCTCTGCAGAGTGTAAAATCTAAGTACTTAGCCATGTGCCTGGCAAAGGACAATTTGAGCATCAAGACATGGAAGTAATCAAGAATCTCATCATCCAAATTTCTAAGTTAAAAACTTGTGGTTGAACAAGGGTTAAAGGATCTTCAATCTTTGATTGGGAGTTGCCTTGGGAAAGATTATTTTGTCAAGCAAAAACTTAGTGTTTTCAAATGATAAGGAAAAATATATTTTTGAGCAATGCAAGCCTAAGATCCACTTAGCCAAATGCATATAGATGATAGAATCCAATATATACTACCATAGTATCACTTGCCAATACAATTCAAATGTATTGACCCTTGTGGCTGTAACTTGTATGTTGCAGGTTTGATTGATGTTAGAAAAGTTTGATGATTAGGATTACAAAGTCTACAACCAACATGTTTGCCTGTGGCACTTTGAAGATGAAGGACCCCATGCTTATAGATATTCTGCTGCAATGTAATGTAATAGCCAAATGAGAGCTATGTAAGATGTAATAAATTATGTTATTCCTGGTTATAAAGTTGTATTATGACCTTTGTTTCTTGATATTACATCTTAACTGTGGATCCTAGCTATTGATCCAGGGACTAGCATTGTAAACACAGGGGACTCTACCTTATTAAAGGTTGGGAACCTTACAGATGGTATCAGAGCATTGTGTTGCCTGTAGGATTTGTAACCCTAGGATTGGACAAAACCCCTTAGAAAAATAGGAGTTGTATTTGTTCCAAAACTTATTTACAAACAATCTTGTAAACTCTTTCCTCAACCATTTTGGTTTCAACTCTACATCTCTTCTATTTTCAACTTGATGGAAAAACCTACCCCATGACCAAAGACTTCACCATGTGCAAAGGACTTCATCAACTCTAATGACTTCAACTTCTTCAACTCTAATGACTTCAACTTCTTCAACTCTAATGACTTCAACTTCTTCAACTCTAATGACTTCAACATCTTTAACTCTAATGACTTCAACATCTTCAGCATATTCACCAGGGACTTCAATCTTGGATGTCACTAAGAACAAGTGAGACAAAGAAAGCTTGCTCAAGATTTGGAAACTAAGGAAACACAACTTAGAAGGAGCCATCATCACCCTTGAGGTTTTGTGACCAAGAGTTTTCCCAAGAAAACCATGATCTCATGCAAGAAGGAATCAACCAAGAAAGATGGAAAGATCACAAGTGAACCATATAGATGGACCACCATATTTTAGTTAAGTCAAACACACCAACTTATGTGGTGTAACAAAAATATTTTGTTACCTAAATATGTGCTTGAACTTTGTTGTTTGAGTGAAATGTTTGGCTTGTGATTGCTTGCACATTGCTTGTGTGAATTGTGATGTGTGTGATTAGGATTATTTCCTTAGAAATATTTTGCCTATTCTAATCTCAATCCAACCCACACAGATGACTTCTCCAAGAAACTCCAACATCAAGGATGGTGACAACAACAACAACCAAGAGGACAACATGAGAGAACTCATAGCAACCCAAAACCAGTTGAACCAAGAGACAACTCAGCTTTTAGCCAACAACAATGGACTAGACCCAGCCATACAAAGGATTTTGAAACTTCAATCCCAATTGTTGCAAGGATTGGTTACTCAAATGATCAACATGGGAGAAAACTCTTCCCAAGGAGTTTATGACAACAAGGATGACAAAGATGCTATTCTAGAAGGAACCCAAGCTTGCAATATTTGTGAAGACAAGGATCATACATCCAAGGAGCATGAGGATCAATGCCCCAAGAAGAGAGAAAGATTTCCCACCTTTGAGGTGAGATATGAAGAGCATGAACTAGAAGAACTCCTAGCTTTGGAGAGACCCAAGAAGAAGAAGAAATGCCCAAACCCTAACAAGAATGATATTACTCAAGTGCAATGTTACAATTGCAAAGAGATGGGACACTATGCCAGTGAATGCCGAGAAAATAAGAAGAACCAAGAAGACAAACAAAAGCTAGTGAAACCCAAGATAAGGAAGGATTTTAGCCAAGTGATGTGCAACCACTGCAAAGAGTTAGGACATTATGCATCATATTGTCCAGAGAAGCCACCTCAAGACCTCAGCCTTATCACATGTTTCAAATGCAAGGAACTAGGCCACTATGCAAACTTCTGTCCAGGAAAGTTACACCAAGATCCCAAGAAGGCCAGTATGTAATTTAGATGGAAATTTTTAAGGGTGGTAGTACCCTAGATGCTTTTGAGCCAACTTGTAACCCTATCCTTCCCAAATCTCGGGACGAGATTTATTTTAAGGGTGGTAGCCTGTCACATCCCAAGATTTTCCAAATCTTGTAATGTGAAAAATAATGAATAAAATAAAACTTTGTTGATTTTCGGAGTGAGAAGAAACTTTTTGAATCCAATTGGAAACTTTCAAAACCTATTTGGATCAAATAGGATCCTAAAGGGATTTAAAAAAATAAATAAACAATAAACTTAAAAATATTTAAAATTACTATTTTTGGATCTTTAATAAAAGGATTTGGTTTTCAAAGGAAAAGGTAGATTTATAAATAAGGATTATTTTATATAGCCAAATTAAAACTTGGCCAAGCTTTTTTGAAATAAAATGTTTTGCTTTGATTAAAAGAGTAAAAGTTTATTTAAATAAAATAATGAGAGTTTGTTAATAAACCAATTTTTATTTAAGTAAAGGCTTTTCCCATTTTAAATAAACACTAAAACTTATTTATTTATTTTAAATAAGTTTTCCAAGTATTTTATATTCTCAAATAAAACCTACTGAAGTGTTTTTGGTTTTATTTAAATTTCAAATAGAGTTTTAAAAATAAATAAATCAAACCCTATTTGATTTAATAACTAAGGTCCATTTTATTTAATTAATAAAGGGATCCTAAAAAGATTAAAAAATATTATTTTGTTTTGGACTTTGATTTGTGTTGATAAATAGAGCTAAACTCAACATAAAGTTTAGTGGAAGTTTATTTGATTTGGTTGTTTGAATTGTGGTTTGAATTTCAAAACAGAAATTGAATTGGAAAAAGGGAAAAGATTCAGAACAGAAAAAATATGAAATGGACTCGACCCAACCAGCCCAGCCCACTAGGCCCAGTTAGCCCACTCCCTCTCACCCCGCAGAAAAACGCTTCGCACTCAGGAACTTACCCACTCGGACGCTGGCAGATGGAGCCCATTTCCATTTCCCCTCTCTCCCTGCCAGACGGCCCCACCGCCAGCTCACCGTCTTCAACCCCGCGACCTTTCTTCCCCCAGACACCGCTGCCGTTCCTGTCGTTAAACGCTGGCTTGATTACACCTTAATGTCGCGTTAATCCCTCGCCGTGACCATGCAGTGATAAACGCCAGCACCTTCTCTCTCTTTCCCCTCTGTCGCCCCACCTCAACACGCCCCCAGGATGCCCTAATTCCTCTCCGAGCACCTCTGTCTCCGACGACTCTCCTTGCCGATTCCGGCCAGTATTCGGCACCTCTTACCTCCCCGAGCACACGGGCAAGTTCTCCAGACCCAGGCTCACCTCCCCGTAGTGCCAGCTCGCTCGCGCGCGCCTCTGAGCCTCGACACCGACGACTCCAAGCGCCGCCACCGTCTGCTTCCTCTCCGGCGACCCTCCTCGTAAGCATGCGTCCGCCCCTCTCCTTCCCGATGACACTCCTGCACTCACCGCACTCGCCCTCATCTAACCGTGGACTTATTTTGCTTCGGGACGATCTGCAGCCTCGCCCTCGACCACGACCGCGCGCAACCGACGCCAGCAAGAACTCCGGTGAGCAATAGCCTTGAACTCCGTGCGCCCCTTGACTCCTCGAGAACACCTTGAGCTTCCCCAGGCTTCTGCGAACACGGTGAGCATATTCCTTTCCTCCCTCGCTTCAGAAGGCCGATTTCGCCGCCGTTGCCGCCAAGAAGCGCCGCCAGAACTTGGTCAAGGCGACGATGGCCGTTAGATGACGATCCAATGGATACGATAGATCACTAAACGCTGAGGAGGTACGCAACCTGTGCCGCTCGATCTGACTTGATCCAACGCACCAGAGAGCGTGATCCGAGCGAAACGTTTTCGACGAATAGTATTAAGACGCGTGGCCAGACTCTGGTTATAAAAACAGATTTGAATCTATTAGATTTGTGATTTTGTAAAATCCATAACTTTAGTTCCACACGTCCAAATTTTGCAAACTTTATACCAATGGAATCAGCAAGACAAGCCCTAGCCAACCATGCCTTTTGTTTAGTAAAAAGTTTTTGTTAAATGGTTTGTTTTGCAGAAACATATGTATGCTTGTTTAGAATGTAAAAATTGTTCAAAATTGATTTTGGGGGATAAAATCTTTGACAAATGGTTTGTTTTGAACCTACTGACCATAGGAAACACTTTGTGGATTCAAAAATGTATTTGGTGAAACAAAAGAATGATTCTTTGATTTAAAACCAATTCTAGTCAAATAAAAATGTGGTTTATTTATTAAAAATAGTTTTGGAAGAAAACCTTTGGGAAATGTTTTGTTTTAAACTCTCTGACCCCAAACACCAAGTTTTATGGTTTGAAAACATATTTGGTGAACCCTATAGATTAATGCCTTAGTAAAAACATTTCTACACCACATAAAATGATACCTTGTTTTGAAAATGGTTTATGAAGTAAAATCTTTTGCAAATGACTTTGCCACTTTATAAAATGACCAATAGGTGTTTTCAAATTTTTATGTCCCATTAGGAACCACTTTTACAAATAAAACAATCCTTGGCATGCTTGCATGCATTATCTTGGTTCTATGATTTTATGCGTTGTTTTGCTTGATTGGTAGATTGAGTTTGTGCCTTGCTTGATTGAATTGTAGTGACTTGAAGAGTGTGATTGTTGCAAGGACAAGGAGTGAACTTATACCCTCTACCAAAAGGGCAAGTGATGCTTCATACTTTTGTCCCATTACTTTCACTATGCATTAGTGATTTCTCTAAGTAAAACTTGCATGGAATTTTGCTAAGTATAAACCTTGCTATGGGAAAACCTAGTAGATGAAAACTTAGTAGAATTTCCTAAGTTAAGATTCCTACTACTATCATGCTTAGCTTAGCTAATAGAAAACAAGGGTGGAATATATATTCACACCATGGAAAAATTTCTAAGTCTGAGGACTTGTTTTTTGTTTAATAAAACAACTAAGTTAATGAATCACCTGGGTGGAATGGTAATTGCTTGGTGGTTTTTGGTTGAGTGGTTACACAAGGCCCATGGCTATGGTTTACCTTGTGTATCACACTTGTGGATTGCCACCCAGGAATAGAGATTTGAGATGTCAAATGTTGAGAAGCTTCTAGTGCAGCCACTTGGCAATATGGGCTCTGCTTGGATCATATAGGTTGCAAGAACTTAGACATATGGACAGTTGGTGGTAGGGTTTGATAGGTTGGAGCGCGTCCATTTTGGTCTAAGGGAAGGCTTCTGAAAGATCTTGTCTTGGTGAAACCAAGTCTTGTGGGGAAAGTGCACCACCTCTACAGAGTGTAAAATCTAAGTACTTAGCCATGTCCCTGGCAAAGGACAATTTGAGCATCAAGACATGGAAGCAATCAAGAATCTCATCATCCAAATTTCTAAGTTAAAAACTTGTGGTTGAACAAGGGTTAAAGGATCTTCAATCTTTGATTGGGAGTTGCCTTGGGAAAGATTATTTTGTCAAGCAAAAACTTAGTGTTTTCAAATGATAAGGAAAAATATATTTTTGAGCAATGCAAGCCTAAGCTCCACTTAGCCAAATGCATATAGATGATAGACTCCACTATACTACCATAGTATCACTTGCCAATACAATTCAAATGTATTGACCCTTGTGGCTGTAATTTGTATGTTGCAGGTTTGATTGATGTTAGAAAAGTTTGATGATTAGGATTACAAAGTCTACAACCAACATGTTTGCCTGTGGCACTTTGAAGATGAAGGACCCCAGGCTTATAGATATTCTGCTGCAATGTAATGTAATAGCCAAATGAGAGCTATGTAAGATGTAATAAATTATGTTATTCCTGGTTATAAAGTTGTATTATGACCTTTGTTTCTTGATATTACATCTTAACTATGGATGCTAGCTATTGATCCAGGGACTAGCATTGTAAACACAGGGGACTCTACCTTATTAAAGGTTGGGAACCTTACACCCTAGAACCCCTCAGAGCCAATGTCAGAGTCGTAGTCGCCGCCAAATACCGCCAGCTACCATCTGTGGTCGCTTGATCCAGGACCGTTGGATCTAGATCCAACGCGTATAAACAGATCACTTAATGAAACAGTATGGGTAAATCTGGGCCGTGCAGATTAAGTAGATCTAACGGCTCACAGACGCGATCCTGATCGAACTGGTACGCGCCAATCAGAGCGTGACGCGTGGCCGGGGATTAGATTTAAAAACAGAATTTGAATCTATTAGTTGTTTGAATTTGTTTTAGCTATAACTTTTGATCCCCACGTTCAAATTTGACAAATTTTATATCATTGGAATCAGGAGAACAGTCCCTTTCTATTTATGCAATGTGTTTAATGTTTTGCTTCTGTTAAAATGGTTTTATTTACAGAAACATGTGTAGGGATATTTTGAGTATATGAATTGTTTGAGAAATGTTTTAGGGGTTAAATAAATGTTGTTTGGCAAGTTTTGAACTTGTTTATGAACCAGTACTGTACACTTGCTTTGTTGAGTTTTTAAAATCATCACATATCATATTGCATGCATTCATATATTTTTGTTTGTATATATTTTGTATGTGATTTGTTGCTATGATTTTATGTGTAGATTTTGGTGCCAATAGTGATTGTGATTGTGAGGAGTGTAGCTACTCTCCAAACTACCAAGGCAAGTGGTGCTACATGATATTTTTATCCCTATGTTTTCTACTAAGCATTAGAAATATTTTGCTAGTCTTGCATGTTATATTTTGCTTATATGCTATGTTGGGAAATCCTAGTAGTTGTAGAATTGCTAGGAAATTTCTAAGTTAAGATACTTATCTATGCCATGCTTAGCCTAGCTAGTAGAAACCAAGGGTGGTGAAATATACATGCTATGATGAAAATATTTCTAAGTCTTTGGACTTGAGTTTTGCCTAATAAAACAACTAAGTAAATGAAACACCTGGGTGGAATGGAAGGAATGGTTTATGTTGAGTGGTTACACAAGGCCCATTTCTATGGATTACCTTGTGTATATCACTTGTGGAAAGCCACCCAGGAACAAAGAGATTTTAGAGGCCAAATGTTAAGAAGCTTCTAGTGCAGCCACTTGGCAATATGGGCTCTGCCAGGATCATATAGGTTGCAATAACTTAGCCATTTGGACAGTTGGTGGTAGTGGGATGATAGGTTGGAGCGCGTCCATTTGGTTTAAGGGAAGGCTTCTGAAAGGTCCTGTCTTGGTGAAAATCAAGGCTTGTGGGGAAATTGCACAACCTCTGCAGATGGAAGAATCTAAGTACTTAGCCATGTCCCTGGAAAAGGACAACTTGAGCATCAAGACATGGAAGATATCAAGAATCTCCTCATCCCAATTTCTAAGTAAAACTTGTGGGTGAACAAGGGTGAAGGACCTCAATGTCTATTGGTGGCTCCTTGGGAAAAGTTTTGACAAGGAAAAACTTAGTGTTTTCAACTAATAGGCAAAACCTATTTTGAGCAAAGCAAGCCTAAGCTACACTTAGCCAAATTGCATATAGTATCTAATACACCAAAATTATACTAAGGTATCACTTGCCAATACTAGTCCAATGTATTGACCCACTGTGGCTGTAACTTGTGATGTTGCAGGTTACTCTGATGAGGATTAGGAGTCATGAGTCTACACTCAACATGTTTGCCTGTGGCACATGAAGATAAAGACTTTTATCTATTTACTTATTTAAACTCTTGTAATAGGCATGTGGCCATGGAGTTGTAAAGACTATGTTGTCTCTGGAATGACTATAATAATGACCTTTGTTTCTGTGTACTTCATCTTAAACTGTGGATGCTAGCATTGATCCAGGGACTAGCATTGCAATCACAGGGATCCTTTTCCTTTATAAAGGAGGGATCTTACAAATATGCTCCCACTACAATTAATAAGAATGGCTATTCTTATGCGGAGAGTAATAATCATTTTATGCACGTGGGTCATGATAAGAATGTTTTATGTGATAGTTATATTGTTAATTTCGTTCATGTTGCTACTGAAAGTTATTATGAGAGAGGGAAACATGGTCTTGTGTATCTCAAGAATATTAAGTTTCCCCTCTTTATGTTGACAGTTTGGAAGTTGCACTTGTTTTTCTTTCCTATGCTTGGTGATTTTTGCTTTCATGACTTGTTTCTTTACAAGATTCCTATGCATAGGAAGTGGGTTAGACTTAAATGTTTTTTGAATTTTCTTCTTGATGCTCTCTTTTGCTTCAATTCATATTTCTTATGTGAGCATCTTCTCAAACTATCAAGCCTAACTTAAAGGCGTTAAATAAAAGTACTTGTTGGGAGATAACCCAAGAGTTTTCTTGAGTTTTGGAAGTTATTACTTCAGTAATGACCTCTCCTTATCCTTTTTGTTTACTTTTTGTGCCAAGAATGACATATAATGAGAGTGAAGTAAGATTTGGGGAGTTGCTGTCCCGAAACAGATTTCTGTCCTCCACCAAACAAATTCGTGAGGAGTCTTTGTAACTCAGATTGATCTAAAAATTTACGAATAAATCCCCCATTATGTTATATTACTTTAATTAGTTCAACACTTTTTGATTTGATCAACAGAAGGTCTTTGAAAAAATCGGTTTCTACATGCTGGTCTATTTTGACAGATTTCTGCCATTATTTGCATTTGCTTCTTATTGATTCCTTTTGAAGTTATCTTTTGGGGAATTGAGCTTTTTGAAAGGAGTTGCTATAGTAGCATGTGTTTTTAGTAAAAAGTCTTGCTATTCCAAAGCTTTGCCAGAGGTTTATTATCTTTTAAATACACTAATGTTGCTAATGAAGATTGTGTGAGGTTTTGTATGAAGGGAAATTTGTAGGTGTAGAGAAAGAATGATGCAATGAGATGAAGAATGGACAAAAGCTCAAGCTTGGGGATGCCACCATGGTGTCACCCCAAGAAATATCCAAGAGGTACAAGCGTAAAAGCTTGGGGATGCCCAAGGCATCCCCTTCTTCATCAATAAAAAGCTCAGGTCTGTCTAGACACTTCGTTTTTATTGTTTCATGCACAGTTGTGTTGTTCTTGGAGCATCTTAGTTTTCGTTTGCTTTGCTTAGTTTGTTTAGTTGCTTTAGTAGTTTGTACCCCCGTTCTCGTTGTGTTTTTTTGCAAATAAGGTTGCTTGGTGTTTGGAAAGGAGTAGTAAGTTCTTGCTTGAAGTGCAAGAGGAGCTTGCATTGACTGTGACTTAGACTTTAGCATGACATGCTAGGTGTTGTTTTAGCATTATGCTTAGTGATTATTGATGTAGCATGTCTTGTTCCAAACAATTAGGATTGCTTAGTGTGCCTTGAAAAAATTATGCGTTGTTTTAGCATGCAAAAGTATAGTATTGTGGTATTCTCCTTTGATGCTTTGCTTGGGTTGACTTGGCACATGCTTACAGCATGTTATGACTATCACAAGTCACCATAGCCTCTATGATCATTTAGTCCTTGACTTGTAGTACCAATATTTGCTTTGATTAGTTTGCTTTGTTGCATTGCATGATTTTGACCATTATTGCTCTCTTAGTTGGTTTCTCCCAGTCTTTTGCTAGCCTCCACGTGTATGAGTAAGCTCTACTCATGCTTCCAACTCCCAAGAAACCAAGTTTTTCCAAAGTGTCCACTATAAACTCCTATGCATGGTGTGTTACACCATTCCAAGTATATTCTTGTTTTCAACTATCTTCCAATTAAAAAGTATTTTTATGTGAAAACTTAGTGATTAAAGCCCTCACGAACTTGATGGCACACTTTATATTCTTTTCCCCTAATAAACTTGAACCATTGTGACAACTTTGTTGTATATGCTTGCACTTATAAGTTGGAATTAGCAGAACTGCGTTATCACGGGGAACGTTTTCAACATTGCACTTGTACTTTGTACTCAGTTGATATCATGCTCTTTTGTCTATGGATGTCACCAGTGTGAAATAAAGAGGGAAATTGTAAGTCCATGGAGTTTGTATTCTGTGTTAGAGAAATGCCTGGGCCGCTAGCCTAAGCCATGCCTAATCATGGTGGAAACTTGCAGCATCACCATAGTGAGCTATCTATGAAGCATCCTCAATAAAAAGCTATGCATATGGTAAATAAAAAGATTGCTGAGATGCTCATTGTCTGCTTGCCTTGTCATTTTGGTTATGGGAAAGCTCCTGTACCATGTGCGAGGGGTACCCTATTGGCGGTTCTCAATGATATGCAAATACTTACAACGACAAGAACTTACAAGTGACTAAAGTTGGGTAGCATGAGGTGTGACCCTCGTATTGAAGGGACTTGAGATTTCCAACTTATAATTCGTCAAGCATATACTCCATAGTTTGTTCACTTGAACCTTAACCACTTCAAGATGCTTATGATAGGGGCAATGAGGGCTAAAAGCTAACAAGTACCATAATTTTTGGAAGCTCTTTTTGAAATTGAAATCCCTGCTTCCTTTACAAAAGGCCTTTCTTCTACCATTATTAAGTCTCCACCTTCTACTTTTAGGCACCATTAAGAGAGCATAGTTTTCATTCTATGTGCAGTGTCCCAAAGCTTATTGATTGATGCATATTGTGATATTACTTGTTCTTGTGTTATTTGTTTCTCGTAACCCTTGTGAACTTTGAAGGTGTCCTATGCATCTATATTGCTACTCTATGAGGGACAAGCTGATTGCCACTATGTTATGTTTTCTGTATGTGAAACAAATGTTTTTCAATGCATGTTATTCATGATATTTTTTTATAGCTTGTCATGTTGCATGCATAGTTACTATGTCCTATTGTTAGAACTCCATCTTTCATGCACATGTTTAGAGTTATTTGATCCCAGCTTTCAATGATTGAAAATGGTTTGATCTTGGTTTTGATGGTGCATGTCACCTCAAAAATTATTCTTTTTATCACTTACCTACTCGAGGACGAGCAGGAGTTAAGCTTGGGGATGCTTGATACGTCGGAAACGTATCTATAATTTTTGATGCTCCATGCTTGTTTTGTATCTACTTTGCTTTTCTTTGTCTATACTTTGAGGTGTTTTTATATCTTTTCTAGAACTAACCTATTAACAAGTTGCCACAGTGTCGTTGCCTGTTTTCTTCTATTTTTGGTTCCAGAAAGGAAGAAAATCAATATTCTCGGAATTGGACGGGACAAAAGCCAAAGTTATTATTTCCCCCGGAGCAACACAGAACCACAAAGCAGAGTCGGAGGGGGGCCACAGGGTGGCCAAACCCCCCTAGGCGCGGGCAAGCCCTGGAAGCGCCTGGAGGGGTGTGGGCCCCCTGGACCCCCACTGACCTTGATTCATGCGCCTATAACAAGCCTCTAATGGGAAAACCCTAAACCATCCATCAGAAAGCCAAGAAAACCTCTGCTGCGCTGCCGCCACCGAAGGGGAGATTCGGGGGACAGAAAGTCTCTGTTCCGGCACCCTGCCGGGACGGGGAAGTGCCCTCGGAGCCATCTCCATCGATCTCCACCACCATCTCCATCACCATTGCTGACTCCCATGATGAGGAGGGAGTAGTTCTTCCTCGAGGCTAAGGGCTCTACCGGTAGCTATGTGTTCATATCTCTCTATGCATGATGTACTGGTCATGAGCTTTGTAATCAAGTAGATCTACCTTGCTACTCAAGTGCTTCTTTAGATCTCTTCTCTCCCCATGTGTGTGAAAGTGACAGCGTGCACGCCATGGTGGCACTTAGGTTTGAGTCTACATAAATACTCTTTGTGCTTTAATAGATCTATGCTTTTCCCCACCGTGTGTGGCACTTTGGCTAGATTGAATATTTGTTATGATTTATATTTGGAGTTGGATGTCTCTATGAAATTGTGGTGTTTGTTGGAACCATCTAGCACTCAAGGTGACAGTGTGGGGTTATCTAGATTGGGGAAGGCCCTACTGTGGATTAGAGTGTCCAACCGGAGAGTAGTTAAAAGTAGTATCATGAAGAGAGGATATTTATATGAGAGAGTGTTCACTAGTGAAAGTATGATCCCTAGGCCTTGTTTCTAAACATTGAAACACTGTTCGCATCTAGAACCGTTGCATGTTTGCCTGCTTTAGTCTTTACCTCACTATCAAGCTATTTTTTGGCACCGTTGCCACTTGTATTTCACTATATCTTCGCCGAACTAGTGCACCTATACACCTGACAAGTGTATTGGGTGTGTTGGGGACACAAGAGACTTCTTTTATCTTGATTGCAGTATTGCTTGAGAGGGAATACCTTTGACCACTTACTCCCTGAGTTCGATAAACCTTGGGTGATCCACTTAAGGGAAACTTGCTGCTGTTCTACAAAGCTCTGCACTTGGAGGCCCAACAACTATCTACAAGAATAGAAGTGCGTAGACATCACTCCCCTACACTTTTTCTTAATATTCTCTTGAATAGGTTTAGAGGAAAATTCTACAAATGATGCATTCTCTCTTGCTCGTTTCTTTTCTTCGAGGGGTTTATAGGGTTCCCATTCTGTAGGTACCTGTAGATGCCTTGCATAATTCTCAATAATTTTCATTACTGAATAAGAATCAATACCGAGGGTTTTAATCATCGCACAAGTCCTTTCATCTGCAAGAAAGTCATTAATACAAGCATATTCAGAAGAACTACATATTTCTCTCCTCGTTTTGAAGACTTTCTATTGTTTCCCTCACTTTCATTATTAATTTCTAGGCTTCATCATAGGTATAAGATAGAAAACTACCATTAGAAGCGGTATCTAGGTTCGTTCTATTTTTATTATTAAGCCCTCCATAGAAAGTATGAGTGATCAACTAATCAGGCAAACGGTGATGTGGGCAATTGTCTAGATAGCTTTTATACCTTAGATAGCCTTCATATAAACTCTCATCCGGATTATTTTTGAAACTGATAATAATACCTCTCATGTTGTGAGCTTTGCTTTCTGAATAATATTTTGACAGGAAATTGGTTATCAAGTCCGTCCACGTCCTTGGTGCTTCTGCACAAAAGGATCTATACCAGTTGCAAACATTATTGGAGAGAGTTTGTATAAACAACTGGATTTTAATCTTATCAAGGTCACAATCATCATATATAAAGGAACCAAAAACATCTTTAGAGAATTGTAAGTATCCATATGGACTCTCTTCATTGGTTCCTGCAAACTTCTTAGAGTTAAGTAATTCAAATAATAAGGGATGGATCTCAATACTATCGGGGTTTATGCTTTTACTGACAGTCATAAAAGAGTCCATGGGCGAACTCCAAGCTGGATTAAATGTTGAGTGGTCCTGCAACTCAAATAAAAAATTAGTACAATGAAAGTAAATAACTAGAAGTAAAGTGACTTATAGCGCTAAGCTCCTCGGCAACGGCGCAAGAAAATAGCTTGATGAATCCAAGTTCATAGATCATGTGTAGCTAGTTTCGAAATAAAGATATAGATCCCACAGGGAGCAGTAGGCGAAAGACTAAAATACTTTTAACTAAAACTAAACGAAGTACTTAAGGAATAATTCTAAGATGCAAGAAAAGTATAATTGTTTTGGGATTTTTGGTTGAGCGAAGCAATAAAGTAAAGTGAAGTAAAACTTAATGCAGAAAGTAGTAATCGCGTGTGTAAGAAAGCTTGAAACTGCAATAGGGAAAAAGGCATCCTCGTGGAGTGGTGGATACACCGCTAGCAATTTAGACTAAGTGATCAAGATTATTATAACGAATATTCTCATGACATGTATGTATGTGGGAGGAGATCCATATATGGACAAATAGACAACAACTACTGCTCACATCATCCATCATAACCACAGCTGACAGATAAACAACATCAAACATATTATCCCGCTATTAAGGGATTTCTCCCGTGGCATGGACATGGCTTAATGCGTTCTCCTTGCTTCTCCAAGTTAGTGCGTAAAGGATGACAACTACTTTACAGTCACAATAAGTGCTATCATCTCTCCGTCTACCAACAAGTAATCCCTTCATCAAGTCCCCATAAGAGGCAAGTATTAAGGAGGTGCACAACTCCTAACATCAAGATGAAGACAATTAACACATACATATAATGATGTATAACATAATAATCTCTATTTCATCTCAATCATATACTAGGGTTTCTCTATCTCCCCAAGAACTAATGATCTACTCGAACATGGAGGGAAACAAAATCATGGCAATGGTAATGGAAACGATTATAGACGAATAGTTCTTGTATAAATCCATAACTAGTGCTAGAATTACAACAAGATCTATATGGGACGGATGGAGATGATGATGATGATGATGATGATGATGGTGATGCAGAGGTTGATAAAGCTGGAGATCGATGCCTTGGCCTCCCAGATCTGCTTAGGGTGAAGATGGATCCCTAGGGCAAGTTTCCCCTCCAGATCCCTTACGGAGGTGAGGTTTTTAGAGATTTCTGGGTGTTCTGTATGTCGTCTCTCTGATCCAGTTGCACGGGGTGAAACTATTTGAGGAGGCGGTGTCGGCGCCAACTATACGGACAGAATTTTTCCCGCCGTATAGTTGGTTGTTAACCCTTCTGTATCCTCCAATCGTTTCGGGGTTTCTTCTATTATTATTGATATTTCCCAAATAAGCGATTTACGTTGTTTTTGTCTCCTTTTCGCTCCAATATAACTGGTCCAAGAATTGTCCATCGGATCCATCATCTGTCCTGATTCTGGTCAAAATAAATATAAAAGGTGTGTGCGAACGTCGTAAAATACCAAGATCCTACAATTACAATGCAAAATAATAATGTAACATCCCAAAAATACTAAACTTGGATCATCAAACTCTAATCATCAAAATTAGGGTTAACAAAAACTTTTCTAAATAAAATTATGGAAGCATGCATGTGAGTATGCATTTCATTTTGAATTCTTTTGAACCACCTTGTTTGTGTGTTCCATTGCTTGTAAATGGATGCTTAGGTGAAATAAACATCATCTAAACATTTCCCACACTTTTTCCAAAGACAAGTAAATCAAAACAAATAAAATAAGGGAATGGTCATTATGACCAATTTAACTCCCATGCCTACTTTGGCTGTCTCAAACTTTCAGAACCTAACAGAAACTTTTCTGGATATTTGCACCCCTTGATTGTACTCATAACAAAGTATCAAGGCCCACTTTGTGATCATATAGAAACTTTCAAATGCATAGTTTAAATGACAGTTCAAAATTGAATCTTTATCATATGGGAAGATCCCACTTCTTCAAAAACCACTCAAACAAGCTCAACTTTCAAAACCCAAGCATCTGCAGACTCACCAGCACCAACCTAGCACACCCACCAAAAATCTTTTCAAAATTCAAAACTTGAGTCCTTGCGGCCATTTCATCAAACACTTGCATACAAATCAAACAAAATCCAAACACTATTGTGAGCAGTGATTGAAGCCTAACTTGTTCCCTCTCTGGTTACAACTAGGTTTTAGTAGATCATCTAGCTCAATTGCACACCCTTAGCATCACTGTAAGCTTGTCATTGCCATCAATGGTGAGCAGGCCGAATGCACCCTTGTCACCCCCATGTCGACAACAAGCTAGGAGGAGAAACAAGCCTAGCCAGCATGTCTGGGATAAATCCAACACCCCACTCCACTCCACAGCTTGAACGTTGCCAGCCATCGGACCACACGCACGAACCATGCCAACCTCGCCAAAGAACCATTCCGAGAGCACGCCTGCGGCGCCACGCCGACGACGCCATAGACCGCGCCGCCCTCTCCGCGTGCATACGTGATCACCACCGCCCCAAAGACCCCGCAGACACGCCGTTCGCCGTCAGGACCACGCGGCGCTGTGCACCATTAAATTCTCCGTCGGGAACGCGCAGAGCACCGTCGCGTTCCGACCAAGCCGAACCGCCCCACGTCTCGCCACCATGTCATTGAGCATCGCCAGGGAGCACCGCACCGCCCCCTACCGTCGCCCATGCCGATAGCCGTCTGTACCATCGACCACGACGAGCTCACCATGCGCCCCGTCGGTCCCCTCTCGCCACTATAAATAGAGGCCACCCCAGCCGAATTGAGCACACCATCTCACTCCCTCTCACCGGGTCATTCCACCCAGTTCGAGTAGGCGAGCAAAGACAAAGACCGAATTTCACCGAGCCCGCCGCTGCTGGAGAAGAAGGGAGCCAGCGATTGAGCCGCCCAGAGAAGCTGCCGGTACTGGGAGGTTCGCCGTCGTCAATTCGTCATTCGCCTCGCCGACCGCCTGAATCCCGTGAGCCCCAACGACCCCCATCGGCCGCGCTTAGGTTTCGCTCGCGGCGTTGCTCAACGTCGACGATGACTCTCACCATTGATTAGAACCAGATCGAACGCACCATCGCCCCATACCGCCGCACTTCGCCTCATCGACGCTGGGGGACAGCCACTTACGCAGCCCGCGGAAGCGCTGTTCTTAGCAGGCCGGCCCGTTAACCTTTCCCGCGCATCCCAGTTATTTGAATTAAACCCTTTCCATTTTATTTCAAACATACTTCTGTACCCAGTTTCAAAAATCAACCCAGATCGATTCAGTGCACCAAATTGAATGAAACTAATTTTGTTAGAAAGGTCTTGAAATGCTGAATCCAAGCCCGTTGGATGCAAGTAATTTGTATCTGTAGATCACCCTTGGTAAAAATAACAAGGCAGAAGCTTTTCTGCATTCAAACATTTTTCAAATTAAAACCATAATAGATTTTGAGTTGATTCCAACTCTCAAAAATCACATTTAACCATACCTTTCAAAATATATAAAAATATATAGGTTTACCTATAGAAATATTGACCAAGTAATAAAAGAATGCCACATAGGCATTTCTAGCCACTTTAATTAATTAAAATAAAAGGGTAAAACCTTATTAAATTGTGACACCACCTTCAATCACATTCCCATGGACTAAAATATGTGGTGATGACATGTGTCAACATGATCCCATGTTTGGTTTGGAGAATATTAAATCTTAAGTAGTTTTTCAATGAGTAGAAATTACTTTTCTAAAAATAAAAAGGAATTAAACCAAGCTTTAATCTTGTAATGTTAGTGATGATGCTAGATCATCTATAGGACCCTTTTGTGTGATGATTGCAAGTAGTTAAGTATTGTTTGGTGATTGTGTACATCGTATTTATTTATAGACGCTAGTACCGACCAAGGATACGAGGAGGAAGGAGGATACTACGAAGAGGAAGCCGAGGAGAACTTCAACCACTGCTCTGCACAAGGCAAGCCTAATACTACTAGTGAATGTGCAAGCTAACACTTGCAAGATACTCTAATGATGCAAACAAACCCTTACTTGTTACCATGCCCACTATATGCCTTAAGCATATGTGATCATATCCATTTGTTACCCCCTCCTAGTTTTATTTGCAAGTTTTCTATTTTATTTCCTTATCAAAGCTACTTCCTTAGAGAGTACTCAAGTGACTTGTAGATTCTAGAAAGATATAGTTGAAGGTTGCATAAAGAGCATAAAATTTGGCCTAAGCTAGAAAGTCTTGATGTCATCCTAAGGCAGGAGATTAAACTTAGATGAAACCCCACTAGTTTACTACCCCTCATTAGTACTCACCCCCACTTGTAGATGCTAGTGCTAAGCATAAAACTTGATCAACTTTAGATGGGAATACTTGGTAAAAATGGTTATGAAAACCTTAGAATGATGGATCATTCTACTGAGATGTTTTGACATGTGTTTCCGAACACCAGATGATTTTGGTGATGAAAATGTTGAGGCATGAGCATTAGCCCTTTATAAAACTGATGGTTGTCTGGATGCAATACCATTCCAATTTTATCGTACAACCACAATACCCGAAGATTGGGTAGGGCTTGACTGTAAACTTATATACCTTAGTATTAGTTCCCTCACGGCCAAGGTCTGAGATGAGGCTAACTTGTGAAGATTGTCCACCTGTGCAGTACCCAAGATGACAGTTGATCATGGTTGGGAGGCCAAACTCACAGGAGAGGTGCTTATACTAGGGCGTGTAATTGAAAGGTTAGGATTGATTATCCGCATACTGATTATGGTGAATTCAGGATTTGTTCCTGACGGATGTATCGAATGTTGTGGTGAAAGTGTACAATCTCTGCAGAGTGTCAAACTATTCGAATAGCCGCGCCCGCGGTTATGGACAGTTGGAGTGGCCATATTGTTCCCCCGTCGGCTATTTTCAAAATGACTTGTGAAATGAATTGAGACTTTGACTTGACCACAACAGGGTTGTGCTACGAAATACAAGTTCCCACTTAGGTGTTTAAACTTCAACTAGCTCTCTTGCTTCTAAACTTAGTAGGGATAAATTTGGCCTTTGCAAAACAACCCTAGAGCCTAGTGTCCTATTATCCAAAAACCCTTTTACTTGTTAGTATTAGTTTGCGAGTACTTAAAGAGTACTCATGGCTTTGTCCCTGGCTATTCCCGTGGCCAGACTATGAAGAGGAGTACCTGGAGGATGGACCCCAGGAAGGTTACGACAACTAGGATCATCTCCCTTCGTCAGCATTGCCTGTGACTCCGAAGATGGAGCTTCGCCTACTCTACCGTTATTATTACGTATTCCACTGCTTGAAGTTGTATTAAGAACTGGATCATGAGATCCTTATTTGTGTAAGACCTTATGTATGGTTTGTAATGGATGATGTACTGTGGTATCCAATTCTGTTATGTCTCGCAAAAATGGTAATCCTGGGATTGCGATGTATGGCATAACAGGCATCTGGGATTAAAAATCCGGGTGTTGACAAATAATATAAAACATGATGCAAATATGCACTCATCAACATACCGAGTTGGATGGTGAACCCGGTGTCTCTGTCATTTTGACAAACAAGGTGTGGGGGGTTAGGGATGATCTCGGGTTCCAAGCACCTTGGGGGCTTCCTTTGCCCGCTCCCTGACGAGACGGTCATCGAGGTGGCGCTCAGGTCGATGTGATCTACCGGCATGACCACTAAGAAAGACTCGTCGACTGCCAGCGACGTGTCCCTCAAGCCGGAGAACCGATATGACGCCGCTGCGCGCCCTTGGGCAGCAAGCCGTGGGGGCTTGCTCGTCGCACCTGCCATAGTAGTGGTCAGAGCATTCTCCTTGAGCATGAGCACAACATGGGCGGCGACTTGGGCAGAGATGGCTTTGGCGTTGGCATGTTCCAAGAGAAATGCCCTTTCTTGGGATGCAATGACATCGACCACTCTATTGGCTTGAGCAAAGCACCGTCCGCTATGGCCTTTCTTGGGCAGCCGTGGCCACGTCTTTGGGGGGAGGGGGGCCTCCATGGACCACCTAGGGCATGACGGCGACAGCTGGAAATTGGGTACGAGTGGATGGAGAGAACGTGTGCTGAGGCCAGCTGGCAGTGCCCAAGCCGGACAAAAGGGCACCCGACCTGTTCACGCCACCACAAGCCAGTCCAAATTGAGGCTGAGAATGAATAGACCGGTTCACCAGACACGGTCCATTTGTGGGGCATCATTGGGCCTTGCCCCCTGCCCAGTTGGACATATTCGTACGACCGCGGTACATTTGCAGGACCGTTGGAGTTGCCCTTAGCTATACTTAGCGCAACTTTCGACATGAATTCATCCTTGAAGAGAAATAATGTATGCTACTGCTAAGGCCATTCAAACAGATATTTAGGCAGCCATTCATGGAGTTTTCAACGAATACGAAACCGCTAATTAACATTCACTAAAGCAAGAGTGTTAAGTCATGAATACAGCAGTGCGAGGAGTAAGTCATGAATACAAAAATGGTCCAGCACGTGCCTCAGCAACATGTCACATCTACACTTATAATGAAAATTTATACCACGATTGAACATAATTTTAACGGCTCCATAACAAACCAAGAAACATTTTTTTTGGATAGGTTGAACAAAATCTTACCACCCATGGAACGATTGAAACAGATTCGGACCAAATGTACCAGAATGATAGGGGTCATGGAAAAAAATAACAACTACATGTTGAGCAAGAATTTTAGCCATCGGCGAGCAATCAACATTCCTATGAGGGAGAAAAATGTAGACAAGTCCAGAAAAAATTAGTCGCGACCAGAGGAGCAAAATTGTAGAGCAAGTGGAATAATATCTTAGCGCCCATGGAACAAATTATGACTATGCCTGAAACAAAAAAAATGGACAAAGTGGAACAATTTTTTTTTGCGGGTGCAAGTGGAACAATTTTTTAGTGACCGTGAAATCAAACACTGACTAGGGGTGGAACAAGATTTTTAGAGCCCAGGAGAATAAATCACATGTATACATGGGATACAAATTTAGACAAGAGAAACAAAGGTTGGCCTCTAAAAAAATCATGGCTAGAAAAGGAATAAAAGTTTGAAGCATACACCTCTGTAACACAATACTATAAGTCTTCTTAGCAAGGTAGAGAGGGAGTATACATTAAGCTTCGATGTTACGAAAATCGATTGGCCACTACTTACATTTCATTTGGCAATATTTTACATGTGAGCTAGTGCGAAAAAAATCAGAGTTTGGCCACCACTTTCTAATCTTTTTCTGCGTCCGCCACCTTTTGGTCGCTAGCCATCCGACGGAGAAAAAAAACTGTATTATAGCAGATTTGGAGACGTTGATCGACTTGTGGATGAGCGTGGGAGCGTGAGTGTACCTGGCGGTGAGCAGGCGGGCATGCGACCCGGCCCGTACGTAATGAGTGCTGATGTTCATTCATGGTCATGGATGCAGTAACTGGCATATAGATTGCGCGATCCTTGTTGCATGCATTCCCCGGCCGGACGTCCGCGCCCGCTCACGCAGCAGCAGCAGCAGTTAAAACTACCCAGCGACTGGCGTGAATTGTCAATGCCGCACTCATTCTGTGATGACTCATACGGAAATTCAGGATCGAACCCGCAGGCCGTGACCGTGTATATGCACCATTGAGTACAGCCTGACGGAAAACGGAACAGCGAAAGTGCAGGATGAAACCGTACGTCCATATACACTAACTACCGATTTTTTGCAAAACAAAAAACTAGTGTACTCCATTATTTTAAACTACTACCATCTTGAAACCGCCAGGATCGTTGTTCCACCGGCTTCGTTGAACTGTCGATCCATACGATACGAGCATGTCAGCTGCATGTCCGGAGGGAGCTAATTACGCCGACCACAGTTTATGTTCTCTGCCGGAGCATGTTCACTTGCACATGCCTACGGCACGTACCATATAACTCAGCGCGCAGCTAGCTGCCCGTACCCGTAGCATGCATGCAGACTGCGCGTCCAGTCTTTTGCGCTCCCTGTGCCGTCTACGTGCAGAGATTAAATGGCAAACGCTCCTGCATGGACCTGGCACCCCACCACGACGAAGTGCTCCTCGATCTATATATCCGGTCGGCGGTATAAATTTGCAACCCACCACCGGCTTTCTGCCTCGCACGCCCGGCCCGTTCCGTCGATCCTGGCATCACAACTACTAGCAGTACACCTGATGGACTTGGAGATGGAGGTAAGTAATGAGTCGGCCAAAACAAAATTACAGCTGGTGTGTGACTCATCTCCCTAGCTAGCTCATATGGATGTGTGTGTGTTATCAGAGGATGCTTGGGTGCCAGATCCCGGCGTTCGGGGTGTGGAACTACTGCAGCGACCTGCCCATCACGCAGTACTTCGACCTCGCCATGCAGCAAAGGCTGCTCAAGCGCGGCAGCCGGCGCCATCGCCATCGCCGCTGCTGCACCGGCGCCTCCGAGGAAGAAGACCGTCACGGAAGCCACGGCGAACGGCGGCTCGTCCTGTTCTCCCCGTCTCCACGAAAGCCAGCCCAGATCAAGGTATGCGAGCTAGTATTATAGCTCAAGTTATTCTTCCTGCGATTTGGTTTCTTCTTCACGACTGCAAACCGTACAATATATTTTGCAGAAGTACATATATATTTTGGCAGCTCGCTCTAACGTTTTGAGTTTTGGGCCAGGTGATAAGGAGAGAAGTGGACGAGCAGAGCAACGTCGACGGCGGCGGGCTGCTGCAGGAGGTGGAGGGCGGAAAGGGAGTTGGAGTGGTCGACACTGCGGTGAAGCGTATGGCTGCTTCTGGGGCTGTGGATGAGGACCTGTACAAGGTGCCACGACCGCTCATATACCAAAAGCCCAGAAAGGTACTACTACTACTGTTGAGTCATGTTGTTACATAGGTTTACACCCCCGTTATCCTGCAGCATTTGCTTAATTGTTTCTCCATTTTACAGATGAGGAAGGTGGTCTGGAGTTTGTGGATTGGGTGCCTGGGGCTGGACTGCATTGCCTAATTAACCAGCTTATCTGTGTCTTCAAGCTACCAAAATAATTTTATGAGTCACCTGTTCACTTCTAATTCTTTAGCTCCCTAATTCGTGTCCAAATATCAACTGGTGTTGTCTCTGTGTTTGGTCTTCTTGTTTGATTAAGGCTGTTATTATTATTTTGTAACTTGTGAAATTATTATATTACTAATAAGAAAAGATGTCCTAGATTTTCGTTCTATGATGCAAATTTTGGGTTCCCGATGGCTGGTCGAGGCCAAGTTTGAACTCAACAACTGAAACCAAGGGCAAACAATAATCCCTCAGTTGTGTCAACTAGTAGTAATCTTGTTAACGTCCACTTGTCCAGCCCAGTACTCGGTCCACGTTCTGGACGTTCATACGCTCGCATCCTAACAATAAGAAGAGAGCCCACTCCATCCTAAAAGCCTGGACTAAAGGGAGGAAGGAATCTCTCCCTTATAAGCTGGTTGTGGCCTCCTCCCATATGCGAGGTGGAACTAAACCAAGCAGCCTTCACCAATCAACAAAGGGGTCCTAACATCCCATCCCCCTAGGAAGCCTCTCGGGAAGGCATGGCGATGCTCGCTCTGATACCAGATGTTAGCGTCCACTGCCAGCCTAGTACTCAGCCCACGTTCTGGACGTTCATGCGCTCACAACCCAACAATAAAAAGAGACCCCGCTCCATCCCAAAAGCCCGGACTGAAGGGAGGAAGGAATCTCTCCCTTATAAGCTGAGTATGGCCTCCTCCCGCCTCCTCCCGTAGACGAGGTGGGACTAAACCAAGTAGCCTCCACTAGTCAACATGTCCGTAACATCCCATCTTCCTGAGAAGCCCCTCAGAAAAGCATGGCGATGCTGACTCTGATACCAAATGTTAGCGTCCACAGCCCAGTACTCGGCCCACGTTCTGGAAGTTCATGTGCTCACAGCCTAACAATAAGAAAAGAGCCCACTCCATCCCAAAAGCCCGATGGGAAAAAGAAATCTCTCCCTTATAAGCTGGGAATGACCTCCTCCCATAGACGAGGTGGGATAAACCAAGCAGCCTCCACTAATCAACTAAGCAAATAGAGTTTTAAAGGAGCAAGCAATTATCTTTGAACTTCAGATTATAGAATGGGAATCTTGTGTTCCATATGCTGCTTAAGCTTATCCTCTCGGACATAGGAAACCGACTTGCTATGTAGTAGTAACTAGATTTGTTTGAGTTAACACCTGCCCATGCATGATAAAGGGCCACGAAGCAATCATTGAAAAGAAGATTCCTTGAATGGATCTCTCTCCTGCGGATGACCCCGTTTAAATCTGACCCATATAGAAGAAAGGCACACTCTCAAATGAGATGCTCAAAGTACAGAACGACTTGGCGCTTCACACCCAGCAGTAAAATGGATCTCGTACTTGGTTTTAGTACGCTGCAGTGTAAAGCTTCCCACAGAATACACTACAGCAAGCAGATGTACGAGTACCAGTAGTACAGCCACCAAGATAACAGCTTCTTTGCCGCCGAAACGCTCCAGCGGATGCAATTTTGCAGCATGTCGTTGCTTCCGCTAAGAAAAACCAGAGAAATACTCAGTTACATCAGCACTTGGCACCTGTCCATTGGGCTGCAAATGAGGCAGCTTATCAGTCTTCCATCACCATTGCTTGTTGCTGCTCCAGTTGGCGTGTAATCCCCTCTGAATTCTTACTACTTCCTCCATACGGATAGTAGCAGCGCAGCGCAACTACAGAAACGAAAGCTGCAGAAAAAGATATCACAGAGTTAAGTCCTAACATGTTAGAATACAACAGTAAACTGTAATAAACAGAGGATAGAAATCTGCAATGATGCTTGAGCTTGTCCCCAGTTGAAAGTACGGAGCAACCTTTACACCAATAGTAGCGCTTCCACTGGAGAGAAGGTTGAGCAACGCTTGTGCTAACATTCCTTTTTTCATAAAATACTACAGGCTAACCACTTGTGCTAACAGTTACTTTTTCCAGAAAGTACTAACAGTTTTCTGGACCGTATCCTCAAATGATAACAAGGACATGTGCTCGACTCTTCAACAGCATCCAACAGTTGGTCTTACTTTGCACATGAGAATCCGTCAAGCAATTTATATGAGCCAACAGTTTCAGACTACCTTGAATTCAATCAATCATAAACATTCAACAACATACCAGCCAGTACACGTGTCTTCACACTAAGCACGTTCCACAAGGTGGTAGCTGCGGCTGCAGCAACAAGTTTCTTGCGGGGACAGGATTTCCATGCATTCAGAATCCGCACATTCAAACCCTCAACTGAAAAAAATACAAGCCATGAATCCTTGCTCCATTAAAATTTAAAAGGTAATTTCAGGAGGAATTGGTACATGCTGCCTACCCTTTTCATGAATATGATTCGAGTAGCAGCTATACAGTCTTGGGAGTGTAAAAGAACCAAAAAATCCTGTAAATTTTCATTAAACGAGAAGATATAAAAGTGAAGTCATGCAAAAGTTTGACTGCTCTTTGCCATTCACTCATACCTGTTGCAAGAAGCCTCCATAACGTTAGCAGATGACCATATTTAGCACCAAACAGAAGAACAGGTAACACCTAAGATTCAAGCAATCAGAGATCTTAGATTGATCAAAGAAAATTATAAATATTTTCTGAATAACACAGAACGTGGAATTAAATGCAAGGCTTACTTTCAAAGTCATGGATGGATCACCAGAGAAGATCACTCGAGCCATGGATACGAGGGAGTTAGCAATTGGCAAGACAGCTTGGGCAACCCGGAGCACATCTTCCTCGGTCAACTTGAATTTCCTTACACGTTCAGTGTTCTGCCTGTTACAGCTTTAAATTTAACATGATTTGACAGATACTGAGACGAACATTAACAGTTCCCTAGCTCAAAAAGAGAAAGAACACTATTGAATTGTACCTCTGAGTAATGGAATCTTTGAAGAAGGCCAAGCCCAACGTCACAACACCAAAGTTGCAAAGTATCTTGACTGGACTGCAAAGTAGAAGGAAATATTCAAATGCCAGATAAATATGTACGATAATATAAGGTTAATGCCATTGGATACGTCAGTATTCAGGAGAATAGCATTGCAAACAGAGCAGATTGCTTAGGGCTTATAGAAAATGACACTGTCGTTATGGTTTGGGGCATTTGGTTCAGATTTACTCATCCTATAGGACACTTATCCTTCCTTTCATCCTGCCCTTGTTCTCAATTTTCTCAGTCTCCATGACCAATGCATAGGACAAAACATAAATAAGTTTGACTTAGGACAAAACTAGAACTTCAATTATTTTGGAACGGAGGGAGTAGCTTTGTTGCAATCAGAAAAATAATGTCTCTATAACCACAAAAATAAATCCATTTCACACCATTTAATCCCCATTTTAAGCTCAAGTGGGGAACTAACTGTTGTGATAATGAAAAGATAGGGGCAAGGGCTAAAACATCACTTATATACCCTCTATGGACACTTGGACAGCTCCGTGATGCCAATGGTATCCTCCTAATTTCTGATGGTTGACATGAAACTGGACAACTGAGTCCGTTTGCAGTGGTAGTTTTCATATATAAATGATTATGATAACACCAGCTTATTTTTTCCGATATGTAATAAGCTGAACAAGGTACTGATGAAATACATCAGAAGTTGCACATGCCTGAATTCGATGTCTCTTGAGAAGGAAGAAGAGAAGAAAATCATAGATCCAGAGCCAAACCAAAATGCTGATCTCCCAACATTCTTCCACATCACCAATTCAACGACCCTTTCCCAAAGACCTTCCCAGTCAGACTTCTCTACATTATTTGCACCTGGTATTCAAACAGGAATTAACCACATCAGAAAAGGAAAACATATGTAAACAACACTATCATGCCACAAGAAAAGCATGTCATAGCGCAAGAAAAAATTGTACAGAACAAGAACTACTTTTCTTGAATAATTTGTTCAATTATGACAGACATATGAACAAGACAGCGTTTTATATACAACGTACTGATAAAACAAGTTTAACTCATAGACTAACAGGAAAAAAATACCGGCAGAAATGGATGTGGACATTTTGAATCAGACAACACAGACTTTGGTTAGGAACATGCATCCAAATCATATATTACTCTGTCTGAACTAACATCCCAATCCAGGGTACTTTTATCTGAAACACTTTTCTGAATAAAAGCAACTATGGACTTATAAAGAATGTTAACAACATAAAAGGCAGTCTATCCATTAAGTTAAGCTAAATCTAAAGGTTAGGCCAATCTTGAGCTAAATTTGGGTCGTTTTGGTCTTGGATTGGTGAAATTTCAGCACATCTTGAGCTCCCTGTCTTTCCTGGTTGCAGATCATCTACAACAAAGGCAGACAGTCTATATGGACTTTTTGTGTTTGCCAGACACAAAACTACCGAGGCCTCACAGCATACAATACACATCCTTGTCCATAGAGTCGGGATATGTCATGCAACATGGACTGTCGTGTGCTCTGGCGTCACATACCATCTACCATACACATGGGGACAGTGTCATAATTCATTTAGTTCAATCTCCTGTGTCATGTCTGCTGCACAAGATCTTCAACCTACTCTAACAGTGCTGTAACTAGTTAGTGGGGTGAAGTGAAGATTTTAGCAAGTGGGATCTGAAGCTCCTATTCGAGACCCTACTCGGTACCATCATTGACATATAGATTAACAGCCAAAATAGACAACATCATTTACTAACATCACTAGACAACAGCATTTACTAACATCACAATCCAAAACTCAAAACTAACATCTTAGCAGATCCACCGCGAGAAATTATTTCAATGCATTCAGAAAAAAAGCCATAAATCAATGCCGAAATGACAGAAAAAATAGAATAATTTCCTCACGAAAATCCACCAACACCTACAAAAACGAGGTGACAACATTTTGTACAAGCACAAACCTGGTTAACAGAAGATTACAACAAAATTACAGATGTGATAAACATGTAGTGGCAAGATATACCCTATTCAACAGTTTGCAATTTGCATAATTGTACATAAATCGAATTGCAGTACCAAGAACAAAGTCTCCTACTGTACAGAGATTCAAGCAACATTTCCTACACAAACCAAAACGACAGGTTCTCGGTTACCTCGGGTACGATTGACGGGAGGATAAGGCACCAGAGCCAAGCCCGAACCCTTCTTCTCCTTCGCACCTCCCTTGGCGGCCGGAGGCTGCACCGCCTTCTTCCTTCCCCGCTTCTTACCCACAGCTTCCTCCTCCGCCGTCTCGTTCGCCGCCTCCTCCTTCCCACCGTCACACTCCAGCCGACGCCGCGCTCGCCTCACGTTCTTCCCGGGCGACGCCGCTGTGCGCGGCTCCCCAGCCCCACGGCGCTTCTTTCGTGGGGATCCGACAGGCCCCGCGCCTTGGTCCACGACGGCCGCGGAGCGGCGGCGCCGGGCGGGGGTGTCACGGAGAGGGGAAAGGGGGAGCACGCCCTCCGGAGAGGAGACTGCCGGGGAAGGCGACGCGGGACCCTGCCGCGACGGTGGCGGAGGGAGAGGAGCGGTCCCGTCCGCGATCGCGGCTTCGCCGGAGCTCGGCATGGGAGCAGGCTGGGGCGGGACGGCTCGGGGAGTCGAGCTCTATTATTTCCTTTTGGTTTGGTTTGCGGCGGCGCGCTGGATTCGGGGTTTTGGCGATGGAAACGACTGAAACTCGAAGCTTCCCCCCTCCCCCTCCAATTCCGATGGGAGCCCAAAACGCCGCCATCGATCTGTTTGGGCCTTTGGGGCCTTGACAAAACCTATCCAAAGGACGACGGCGAGAACATCTTTAGCGGGCCAACCCATTTTAGATAAGCAATATGTTCCCTTTTAAGAACATCTTCACCTGGCTTCCTAGCAGGCTCTTATTAAGACGTTTTCTTTGTTCCGAACGCCGAAAATTGGTCTAGCCGTGTTTTTAGAATCTTGGTTTCGTTCGGATTTAGGTCAATTTTGGTCCGGACTTTTCAGACCGATTCCAAGATGCCGGGAACGCCGGACAAAGCGAATTCGGCGGGAAAAAAAAGCCCGATGCGTGGACCCGTCCAGTCAGCAACAGAAGCTGAGTCCTCGTCATCCTTTCGCCTCGGAATCCCGAGACGAACCGCCGGACAATAACTGCATGTCTCGTCGGTCACGCGTCGCCATAATGGCGTGCCACCGCCGCCTTGGCTCCCACATTGTACCTATGGTGGATTAGGTGCCGTCGAACTCATGATGAATCTATACCCCCTACCTATCGATGCAGAATGTCTTATCAATTGCTGCTAATTCAACGAGGGTAACTCGATCAAGCAGGGGTGCTGAAGAGACTAGGTGGTCTAAACCGAAGCCAAGGTATGTCAAACTTAATGTTGATGCTTCTTTCTTCGATGACAGGAAAGCAGGGCAGCGGGTGCAATTCTACGAGATGCTAATGGTCATTTCATAGCTGCCTCTTGCTGCTTGATACCGCATATTATTACACCCATGATGGCTGAGGCCATTGCGCTTAGGGAAGGACTAGAGTTGGCAGCAAAAATGAGCTTATCTATGGTCCAAGCGGAATCAGACTCCATTGATGTTATTAATGCATGCAATGAAGAAAAAAGGTGGTGGAATGAAGCCTCTACAGTATTTGCGGACCGTATGGACTCAGTTGCTACTAGAGGAGAGGTTTTATTTAATCACTGGGACGAGGAAAGCAAATAAAGTTGCCCATGAGCTAGCTAGATTTTGTTTTGATAATAGCTTAACCTGTAATTGGGTCGATGAACCCTAGATTTCTCGTAGACTTGTTGGTAAATGATGTAACGATATATTGATCAGGGCAATAAGTTTCAGACGCACTCTTTTCCTTACCAGGATATCTAAGGGGACTGAAAGGTTTTTAATAAGACGGTTTGCTAGCCTAATATATGTATTGTTTCCCTAAAAAAGAAATCGACAAGGGAAGCTCGTTTGGTTTGAAAAAAAACAGTCGGTTGTTTTTCAATTTGTTGAAAGTCGAATATTCCTCCATCCGATTCTCTTTGATATCGGGTCGTTATTTTCTCCCGGTCTTTCTGTATGGCAGCTCTCTTTGCAAAGGCAGTTTTTTTTCATCTTCCATAGATAATGGGTCGTAAAAATGCGGGTGGTCTATACCAGCCTATTTTTTTGTTTTATGGGCTGAAGGTAGATCCTTTTTTATCGATGTTGCAAGGTTTTTCACTAAAGTTGTTATTACGACATGATAATTAGATCATCTCCGGCAGCTGCCGTAAAATGGCTTTAGCGTCAAAAAATGACTTTTTATAGCGCCGACATGACATTTTGCTGCTCCAGCAGATGCCGGCATCGTAAAATTTTATTGAGCATGCCGGAAAAAATCCTCCTCGCGATGCATATTTCCGGCATGTAAGTCGGCATGCCGTAAACTTTTGGCCACGTGCATGTTCCGATCCCAATTGTTGCTGAAACTTGCCTCTCCGGCGCTACCTCTACCGCCGCATGTCATCGTTTCCAGACTGTCGCCAGCTGCCCAATGGAGCCATGATGCTCCACCGTGCTTCCCCACGCCATGCGGTCGCTTGGTCGAACTTCGTGTGGTCTCCCATGGCCGGAGGACCCCACCTGCCATGTTGAATCTAGCGTCTTCGTCGTGCCGATTCCAGCAGGATTCGGCTCCCTCGCTTCCAGTGGGCGGTGGAATCCTCCTCCACGACGTTTTCTTTGGGTTGAGTTTCAATCAAATGGCAGGACCTAGAAAATGGGCTACTATCTTGCTCATGGAATCTATCCAAGGTGGTATAATTGCTAAACCAAAAGGTAAGGAACAACTTGACTTTAATAATGCACAAACGGCAGTTAGAAAAGATATAGAGAGAGCATTTGGGATCTTGCAAACCCAATTTTTTATTGTTAGAGGACCAGCTAGGTTATGGGATCAAGATATCCTTTGATATATCATGATCGCTTGTGTAATTATGCATAACATGATTATTGAAAACGAGTATAGCCATGATACTGTAGCTTCTATGAGTTGATGAGAAGACACGTGTGTGTGTGAAGGAGCGAAGAGCGAGTGGCGCACTTTCTTGCCACATACGATGTCATTAGACACTCCGACACACACGATGATCTTTAGAAAGATCTCATCGAGGAGTGCTGGACATGACATGGCAACCAAAGACACTAGTTTCTTCATGTTGTATGTGATTGTAGTTGTTGTATTTGATGAACTATTTGTTACTTGTTATTTGTGGTATTTGATGAGATACTTTGAACAATTTGTGTAACAATATTTAAACTATTAGTTTGTATTGTAATAATAATTATGAACTATTTATTTCATATTTACTTGTGGAATATTTTGATGTGCCCTATTTTAGAGCACCTGAAAAAGTGCTGCCGGTTGGGTGCCATTTTATTGAGCAACTCAAAGAGCAGCGACGATTTTGGTGCAAAAGAAACTCCAAAAATGGTGCCCAAAAACCAAAATGTGGTGCCCAGAAAAAAACTGTTAGAGATGCTCTTAAAGTGGTACTCCTTTCATACGAAAGTAAATGACTTAAATTTGTCTATATTTGCACATATCTACACACTAAAGTGTGTTTAAATACACACGAATATAGACAAATCTATGTCACTTATTTTAGGACGGAAGGAGTATATACCAGCAAAATACAAATACACATATATGGTAAACTTTTATCTACACGTAACTACTAAGTGTTTTCCCTTATCTTTTATATGTGTCTTATCAATATAGTGGTATATACTAACAAATTACTATGCATATAGGATAGTTACACTGGCACATACAAACATTTTTCTCTACATGTAATTACCAGATTTTTTTATTGTATAAATGGTGTATATACATTGAATATTGTATTTTTTGTCATGATAACTATAGTCGTATATACTAGAAAATTACCAATGTAACATGATAGTTACAGTGGTATATACAAACTTTTATTTACACGTAATTAGTAATTTTTTTCCATTGGAATTTATCTTGTCATGATAATTATTGTTGTATATACCAGCAAATTAATAATAATTTACATTGTATATACATGATAATTTTGGTATTTTACCTCATAATTTACAGTGGTATATACGAACTTTTCTCTACATGTGAGCTACCTGATAATTTTGGTCATGTTGATGTACATGGCAATTACCAATTTCCATGTAAATTACTAGGTTCTTTACATTGGATGTACATGCTAATTATTTTAGTACCTCACTTTTGTAAACTCGTAGGGTCATTGTATATACATGCGCCGTGTGTTTTAGGTTTATGGCCTATTGGAAGAGAAAGGCTGAAAATTAAAGAGGCTACTACTCCTTCTGATTCATAATAAATATTATTGATTTAGTACAATCGGCGAGGCTTATTACGGATCAGAGGAAGTACCTTTCAATTATGCGGGTGTTTGTTATTTTTCTTTCGTTCCATGAAGAAATAGGGCTAGTTTATATTTCTTGGCATAGGAAAAAAATAACGGGGCAGACGGATCTATCAGGATTCTGGATATTTCCGGAAGTCCGGATGTTCATTTAGCACATAGAAATAGAAGTGGGGACAAATAACAATTTGTATTCCTAACAATAACAATCTGTGTTCCTATTGGTTGAATTATTTTACTATTCACAAATTAGAAAACACCAGAATGTCAATTAAAGTGTATTAACTTAACCCTTCATTAATCGTTCGAATCGACTAAGTCATTTATCACACAACGACACTTTATTTTATGGCTAATACGTATGTGCAAAGTACTAATGTTTACGGTTTGGAGAAATTGATCAACATTGTATGGGTGTACGATACAAGATACTCCCTTCGTTTTAAAATATAAGATGTTTTAGCTTTGTGAAACAAATGTATCTAGACTAGTTTTAGTATATAGGTTCACTTATGTTTGGAGTGAATCTACACACTAAAACAAGTCTAGATACATTTTCTTCACAAAGCTAAAACATCTTATATTTTGAAACGGAGAGTACAGGACATACACAGAAGCTGCATATGTGCACACCCTACATTAGTAAGGAGTACTTGTCGCTGATTGGAAGGCTAAACTATGATGGAGGTTGTGGCCGTTGGCCATAATATTGCCAACGATTATATGTAACCGTTCTTTGTACTTACATCAGTTAAGGGAATTATTAATAATCATTTTTAATTGTCGTGGAAATGGCCACGACAGATGCTGCAATCGGCAGCGAGTAGTAGAACGAGGAGCAAAGGCGGCCAGCCATCTGCGGTGCGAGATGAGAGCGAAGACACAGGGTTTTACCCAGGTTCGGTCTCCCTCGGAAGGTAAAGACCTACTCCTGCTAGATTGTATTGATGAGAGAGTACAAGGGCGAGCTCAACGACTAGGCGATGAGTCGCAGGGGTGTATGATGGAACATGTCCTCTATGCGTACCCCAGGGAGGTTTATATAGGCTCACCTCGCTAGCGTTTACAGATCTACAATCGAATTAGTTAAGGATTCGGAGGGTGCTTGACCTAATCCGACTAGGCCTAGCTACGCTTCTAGGCCTTCAGCTTCCAGTCGCCTAGCTCCTTGTTGTGTCTTGATCCAGTCGACGTCCTGTAGGCCCACTCGCTGGCCTCTTGGGCCAATAGGAAACGTCCTGCTGGGTATACCCCACTCGGCATATCCCCATCAGTAGTCCCCGAGGCCGTCGTTAATTCGTCACAGGTGTTCTTGGCGGTCGGAGTATGCAGGTCCAATTTGGATGCCCAGTCGAATCGGCGGCGGACTCCCTGAATGTAAGAGGGAATTTGTTATCTTAGTCGCATTAACGACAACCAATCGAATCGCAGCACGGTGAATGGATTGGCGAGTAGTCGGATCACTGCTATGGTGATCAAGTCGGCGAATGGTGGAGTCGCTGCTAGGGCGACCAGGTCGGCGAATAGTGGAGTCGCCGAAACTGGCGAGTCGAGTAGACGAAGTTGGACCGTCAACATCGGTCAAACTAGTCGTTGGGTAATCCAATGGTAATATCGGCGTAATCACCGCGCGGTAACGGCTCCCCGAAAATGGCGGGTAGCAACCACTATATAAGGAGAGTGACGGGCGAAAGGCGATCATTCCCCACACTTCCTCTGATCTCGCGCATCTCCCAGTCTTCCATTTCTCCGTAGCGACCAGAGCGACCCGCAACCCTAGATCCTTCAACTGATGGCACCTTCGACGGAACCATGGGGAAGATCCAAGTCCACGAAAGTGCTGCTGAAATTATTTGAGGAGGCAGGGATCCTCCGCGCCGGGAGATGGCGCATCCCCACAGCCGGAGAAGTGGTGCCAGATCCACGCAACGGAGAGTTTATCTACTTCACCAGTCACCCGGAGAGGGGGCTCGGATTCCCCACCTCCATCTTTTTTTGCCGCTTCTGTGCGTATTACGGCATCCAGCCGTCAGACCTAGGGCCACACAACATCGAGCAACTCGCCATCTTCGTGGAGTTTTGCGAGTGCTACCTAGGCTGCCGGCCATACTTCCCCCTGTGGCAAGATCTGTTCCACGGGCGGATCGGATGTGAGGAGACAGGCAACCCGATGCTATCCGCGGGCGGCCTCACCTTTCAGCTGAAATCGAAGGCCTCCTTCTTCGATCTGATGTTGTCAAAGAAGGCGGTGAACGAGTGGAAGAAGCACTGGTTCTACGTCAGTGAATCGACTCCAGACGGCGAGGTGGCGCTTCCTATGTACTCCGCTGACCGGCCCGAGCGCTTCAAGTCGCCAAGCTCCCGCACGACCAGCTGATGGTGGTCGACGAAATGTTGCTGATGATCCGCAACTTGAAGAAGAAAGGCCTCCAAACCATCAACCTCTACAACTGCTGGTTTAGGCGGCGGTTGGTGCCTCTAGCCGACCACGCCCACTGGATGTACGAGTACACGGGCAAGGGCGATCCGACGAAGTCTTGCCACGCCGAGTGGAAGCTCAACGATTATACCTCGGCCTTGAAGAAAATCACCGACGCGGAATACCTCAACACGAAGGCCGGGGTTGCCTCATATACCGCGACGCGCAAGGCTCCAACAGTAAGTTCTCGCTTCCTTGTACATTTCGCGGTCACAGATATGTAGTCGCGGTCTCGCTAATCGCGTTTATCTTTGCAGTTGTTCCAAGTGGTGGAAGGTTGGCTTCTGCCCGCTGACGACGAAAACTCGAACGAGTCCATCGAGGACAAGAGCGAGTCCTCGTCGGACAAGGGCAATGTCGGAGGCAACGATGACGACGACGACATCGTTGATGATGAAGATGATGACGAGGTCGTGGAGGTCACCGCACCCACGTCCCGTAAGACCCGTGGACAGCGACAACGCGAGATCAAGGCCATAAGGAGCCTCGAAGCTCATGACGAGGGCAACGACGATATCCCTGAGCACACATCATAGCGTGCGGCGACGCTAAAGAAGAAGTCGCCGCAGAAGAAGAAGAAGAAGCCGGCGAAGACCGTGTCACCGCCTAGGTCCGCGAGTATCTCCGAAGCTACCAGCGCGGCCGAGGAGGCTGGTGCCAGCGCGTCGACACATGCGGCTGCGGCAGTCGACGCGGCCGTGGTAGAGGGTGAGGTGCTATCGTGGGAATGATCACGGCAGATGCTGCAATCGGCAGCGAGTAGTAGAACATGGGGCAAGGGCGGCCAGCCATCTGCGGTGCAAGATAAGGGCTGAGACACAAGGATTTACCCAGGTTCGGCCCCCCGGAGGGTAAAGACCTACTCCTGCTAGATTGTATTATGGTGAGAGTACAATGGGGCGAGCTCGACGGATAGGCGGCGAGTCGCTTGGGTGTCTGATGGAACGTATCCTCTATGCGTCCTCTAGGGAGGTTTATATAGACTCACCTCCCTAGGGTTTATAGATCTCAACTGAATCAGTTAAGGATTCGGTGATCCTACGACCTAATCCAACTGGGCCTATCTACACTTCTGGGCCTTCAGCTTCCTGTCGCTTGAGTCCACGCCAGATCTTGATCCAGTCGCCGTCCTGCAGGCCCACTCGCTGGCGCCTGGGCCAGTAGGAAACGTCCTGCTGGGCATACCCCGGTGGGCATATCCCCATCAGTAGTCCCCGAGACCGTCGTTAATTGTTCGCAGGCGTTCGCTGGCAGTCGGAGTATGCGGGTCCAATGTGGACGTCCATTCGAATCGGCAGCGGACTCCTGAATAAAGGAAAAACTAGTTATTCCAGTCGCAATAACGGCGACCAATCGTGTCGTAGCTCGGCGAACGGGTTGGCGAGTACTCAATCACTGTTATAGTGATTGGGTCGGCGAATCGTCGAGTCGCGCAGAGCGACGAGTCGAATGGATGAATTTGGACTGTCAATTGGGGTCAAACTAGCCGTTGGGGTAATCCAACGGTAACTTCGGCGTAATTACCGCGTAGTAACGGCTCCCGAAATTGGCGGGTAGCAACCGCTATATAAGGAGAATGACAAGCGAATGGGGAAACACTCCTTCGTTCTTCCTCCGATCTCGCTCGTCTCCGTTTCCCACTCCGCATAGCGATCCAACCAATCCAGAGAGCCCCGACCTCCGCGAACTTCCAACCGATGGCCCCCTCCACCGAACCATGGGGTAGATCCAAGTGTACCAGGGCGCTACTAGCGTCCTTCGAGGAGGCCGGGATCCTGCGCGCCGGCAGATGGCGCATCCCCGCGGCCGGAGAAGTGACTCCGGACCCGCGCGAGGGAGAATTCATCTGCTTCACCAGCCACCTAGAGCGGGGGCTAGGGTTTCCCACTTCCCTCTTCTTACGGCGCTTCTGCGCCTACTACGGGATCCAGCCGTCGGATCTAGGTCCGCACAGTATCGAGCAGCTCGCCATCTTCGTGGCGTTCTGCGAGTGCTATCTGGGCTGCAGGCCCTACTTCCCTCTGTGGAAAGATCTGTTCCACGGGAGGATCAGCCGCGAAGAATCAGGCGGCCCGATGCTGGCAGCGGGTGGCCTGACATTTCAGCTGAAGTCGAAGGCGTCGTTCTTCGACCTGATGCTGCCCGCCAAGGCGGAAAACGAATGGAAGAAGTCCTGGTTCTACGTCACCGAGTCGACTCCATACGGCGAGGTGGCGCTTCCAAGGTACTCCGCCGACCGGCCCGAACCGCGTCGGCTCCAGGTCGGCAAGCTCCCGCTGGATCAGCAGATGGTTGTCGACGAAATGCTGCAAACCATCCGTGACCTGAAGAAGAAGGGCCTCCAGACCATCAACCTCTACAACTGCTGGTTCGGGCGGCGGCTCGTGCCCTTGGCCCGCCACGACCACTACATGTACGAGTATAAGGGTAAGGACGATCCGACGAAGTCCTCCTTCGTCGAATGGCATCTTGAAGACTACACCCTGGCCCTGAAGAAAATTACCCAGTCGGTGTATCTGGACGCGAAGGCCGGGGTCGCCCCCTATACTGCAAGGCGCCCAACTCCGACGGTAAGTCGTCATTTCGCCACCACTCGCAGTCGCAGATGATGCATTCACGGTTGTGCTGACGTTGTCTCATGCTTATTGTAGTTATTCCAAGTGGTGGAAGGATGGCTCCCACCTACAGACGACGAGAACTCGAGCTCGTCCGTCCAGGATGGGAGCGATTCGCCACCTGCCAAGGGCGACGTCGGGAGCGATGAGGGTGATGACGAAAACGACGAAGACGAGCCCGTGGAAGACGCTGCCCCAACAGTTCGCAAGACTCGCGGGCAACACCAGCGCGAGCTCGAAGCGAGTAGAAGCCTCGAACCTCATGATGATGATGACGACGAGCTTCCCGAGCACACCTCACATCGTGAGGCCACGCCGTCGAAGAAGAAGAAGGAGGCGAAGGCTCCGCCGAAGAAGAAGACGAAGCCGGCAAAGTAGACGTCTCCGCCCCGATCTGCGACCAGTTCTGGCGCCACCAGCTCGGCTAAGGTCGAGGCGGCGCGCGCGACCGTGGCACCGGACGTTGCCGCCCCCTTGGACGAGGTGCCTCTGGCATCGTTACCACCTCCATTTGCCCCGGTCTCTGGGTTGGGAGCTACTCCAGCCGCAGCAGCTTCGCCTCCCTGGAAAGCTCCCGCAGCTGTCATCACGGAAGCTCCTGCCGCGGCCTCGTCTTCGAAGAAGCCCTCTGTGTCTTGGGCACACGATGTGTTCGAGACAGGCCTCAGTCGTAAGTTGGGGCCCGAGCTGGAAAGGACGGCCAGCATCCGCACCGGTCTGTGGTTCATACCAGTCGCCAAGTAAGTGTTGTTTATCTGCTTGTCTTTCGTTGTAGTCGGACAGTCTTATTCATATCGTTGTTTCACAGGACTGGTGTTAAAAAGATCGGCCATCCTTCCGTGGCCAAGGTTCCGCCAGTCGTCACCGAGGAGGACCCCTCACGGAAGAGGAAAATCGACGAAGTCGCTGCTCCCGCCGACGGTGCCAAGAGGGCGAGAGGCGACGATGTTGTCACGGTTTCTGACGATACGGCGGTTGCTCCGAGCAAACCTCCGACTGCGGCAGAAGTGGCCTCGAAGACCAAGGAGGCTGTTGCCTCGCCTGACGTGGCCAAGCCGGCTCCTAGTGGCGCCACGGCATCTGCAGCGACTTTCCCTCGCTTCATGGCCAAGGCGGCCGCAGCGAGTGGCACGGTGCCAACGAGCCGGATGCCTGGGGTCGCCGAGACGGAGGTCGGCCAGTGTCGCGGCCATACTCTAGTCGTGCTTGCGTCTGTGGATGCGTTGGAGCTTCACGGCATGCTGGGCGCTGCCATCCAGGTATGTCCAGTCCCCGAGGATCGAGCCACTGAATTTCAGTGGTTGGATTCTTAATGTTTTTATATCATCCAGTCCCCGAGTGCCTAGTCGCTGAATTTGAGCGGGTGGGCACTTAGGATTTTCAATGTCCAGTCCCCGAGTGCCTAGTCGCTGAATTTCAGCGGGTGGGCACTTAGGCAGAGAAGGAACTCGTTGCCATCCAGGAGACGAACAAGGGACTTCAAGCGATTGCAGCCGAGGCGGAGGAGGTCCGTCGGGGCCTTGTCCCGGCGGGTGACCTGACGGCGGCTCAATCTGCTTTGAGTGCGGCCGAGAAGCGAATCGCTGATCTGGAGCGTGAGCTCAAGGAGGCGAAGGCGGAGGCGAGCTCGGCGGAGGGGCGAGCGAAAGCTGCTGTTACGTCTGCCGCTGAAGAGCAGAAAGTGTCTGATGCACTCGTTGCTGGGCTGCAGAACGACTTCTCCTTGCTTCAAAGCTTCATCACGGGCCTCTGCCGTCCGCTAATTGGTAAACCTTTCTCCCTCTTTCCTCTGCCTGCAACAGCTGCGTTGGTGTACTCCGCACCTTACATCCCAGTCGGATTATTGATAGCTCGGAGGAGGCGCAGTCATACGACGCGTGGCAGTGTGTGACCACTCTGGTCGACTCAGCCGCGTTGTCCGCGACTTGCATTCGAGCATATCTTCAGGAGATATCGCCCACGGAAGTGATTCCCAGCGACCTCGTCGAGGTATGGCGCTACCTGGAGAAGGCTCCGTCGACCGTCGAATTCATGGCCAGGTCGGCCTTCCGGCTGGCGGCGCTCAGCCTTGGGCTTGCCCATTTCCCGGAGGAATTCGACCTTGATGATGTGACGAGCGGCTACCCCTCGTCGACGGGCTCTATAGAGATTGCCGAGGTGCTGAAGCTGACGGACCGGGCCGCGGTGTATTCCGACTGCGTTTGGGCGATGGGCGACCTCCTCCCCTATCAGGAGACGATTGTCGCCCCCAACGATCCCGAACCGAAGCATCTGGACTTCAAAGTCGAGCAGCCGTTCCGTGCGGCGATGGCGGGCGAGTTGACGACGTACCCATCGAACCCGTATGTGCCCTTCATTCGCAACCGCAGGGGTGGCGGCGAGTCGGCATCGAAACCTGCGGAGTAGAAGCATTGTGCCCTGGGGCGTTAGTAAAAAATAGCCATTGAACTTTCCTTGTATTTTGGAACGACTTTGTTCTGCTATAATGGAAATTCGTGTTGTTTTGTCATTTGTGTCGTGATTTTAAATGTTGATTGGACAAGTCCCCGAGCGCGTCCGCCCTTTTTATGGGGTTTACCTCGTTTGTTATGTGTTTGCGAATTTTTACTGGATTAAGGTCGACTCGCCAGGGCTCGGAGAGCCGATCAGGCGACTCCATGGGTGCTCTTTACTTGACAGTTTTCCCGTGCGCGAACGAGGTCGGGTAGCCGAGTCCTCGAGCGTGGTACTTGGTGGTTCTAGTCGCAGCTCCAAGGTAGGTGAGGACTAAGCGCATTAAAGTATGCGCGTCACTCCTCCCTGACCCGAAGGATCAGTCGCATGGTGTGTCCTAGGCATGCTCTCATACTGGGCGTTTTCCCCTAGTCGCTCGTATTTGAGTGGACGTCAGTCCCCGAGCGTGGTATTTGGCCGTTCGAGTCGTTGTGCCAAGGATGCGGAGGACCTTGGTCGCTGTGAGGAGCGAGGGAAGTTGTCTTGGCTCGGTAAGACAGTCGAGCTAGGCGACTCCAATGGGGCTCCGGGTTGGCATTTTTTTGTGGACGTTACAAGGCCTGGGGTTTCCCAGTGCCCTCGTACCGCACTACTTGGCCGTGCCGGTCGCTTTACCAGAGGTTGACTTCTACGAATAGCATAGCGCTGTCATTACGAGTGCGAGTGGCACAAGACACGGAGAGTAGACGCAACTTTCGGTAACCACTGTTTTATTTCATAGCGGGTGGGGAGTACATGTATGGATTTCTAGGAATAGAACTTTCGTAGGAGGTTTACATTCCACGGTCGCTTGACGTCGAGTTTCCCGTATCCTCGGACGTCGGTGAGGTAGTAGGCGTCGTTGCCTAGGACTCGCCCGATGGCGAATGGTCCCTCCCAAGGGGGGGAGAGCTTGTGCATGCCCTTCTTGTCTTGGATGAGGCGTAGTACCAGGTCGCCTTATTGGAAGGTGCGAGTCGTTACTCGCCGGCTGTGGTAGCGGCGGAGCCCTTGCTGGTAGGTGGCGGTGCGGGAGCGAGCTAGGTCGCGTGCCTCATCGAGCTGGTCGACTCCGTCTTGTCGTGCGAGTTCGTTTGCGGCCTCCGTGTAGTTGACCACCCTTGGAGAGTCGTGCTCGAGATCGGTGGGCATGACTGCCTCGGCGCCGTACACCATGAAGAAGGGTGTAAACCCTGTCGACCTGTTGACGGAGGTGCGAATGCCCCAGATGACGGAGGGTAGCTCCTCGACCCAGCACCCGGCGGTGCGCTCGAGTGGTACTTGGAGCCGTGGCTTCAGGCCATGGAGGATGCTCTGGTTGGCGCGTTCCGCCTGGCCGTTGGACTCCGGGTGGGCGACTGAGGCGAGGTCGAGTCGGATTTGGTGTTCCTCGCAGAACTCGGCCATGGCTCCTTTGGCGAAGTTGGTGCTGTTGTCCGTGATGATGCTGTTTGGGAACCCGTAGCGATAGATGAGCTCGCGTAAGAACTTGGTGGCGGTCTTCCCGTCGCATTTGCGGATTGGCTTGGCCTCCACCCATTTTGTGAATTTGTCGATTGTGACCAGGAGGTGGGTGAAGCCGGAGGGGGCCTTCTTGAAAGGACCTACCATGTCCATGCCCCACACGGTGAACGGCCAGGTGATGGGGATTGTCTTGAGCGCCGATCTCGGCACGTGGGTCTGGTTGGCGTATTTCTGGCATCCGACGCATCGCTGGACAATGTCGACAGCGTCTACGTGTGCGGTGGGCCAGTAGAAGTCGTGTCGCATAGCCTTTGCGACCAGAGAGCGGGCGCTGGCGTGGTGGGCGCAGTCGCCGGAGTGAATGTCTTGGAGGATTTTGCGTCCTTCATCGGGTTGAACGCAACGTTGGAACACGCCGGTCACGCTGCGCTTGTGGAGCTCGCCGTTGATGATGACGAAGGATTTGCAGCGGTGTGCTAATATCC